>CM077084.1:37509653-38230896 GCA_039513925.1 Platanthera zijinensis | reverse complement strand
TTTTGTCTTGTTCTCCTCTTCCTCTTTTTTTTTTTTTGTTTTTTTTTATTTTTTTTGTTTTTTTTTTTTTTTCTTTTTTTTTTTTTATTTTTGTTATTTTTCGTTTTTTTTTTTTTTTTTTTTTTTTTTTTTTTTTTTTTGAAGTGTTTTTTTGAAAGTTTTCGGGGAGAGAGCCTGGGCGGTCAGTCTGGCGGACTGGTGGTGCGGTCTGTGCGGTCTGTATTCACGGCTTGGTTGGTTTGTCCTTGGAGGTAGTCGTGCGGATAGGCTGTTATCCGTGGTTTTGGCGGACTGGTTTGGAGTCCGCAGAGTTCGCTTTATGTGGACTACTCTTGGTGCTCGCGAGATCGGCATTGGCCTGTGCCCTTGATCTCAAGTGGTGCGGTTAGAAGGTAACCACAGAGTTCGCAGTTAGGCGAATTGGTTTGGGAGCTGGCGGACTGCGTTCATGTTCGCGGAGCTCGCGCCAGGAGTCAAGGTTGATCGTGGAGTCCGCAATGTCCGCTGGTTGACCGGGCGGTTTATGCCTTTGGTCGTGGACATAGTCGTTGCGAACTGGTGCGGTGTCTGCTGGCATGCAGACTGACTTCCTATCCGACCACCTTGTTGTCTGGCGGATGGGCTAGTGTCCGGCCTTGTCCATGCGGACTGGGCAGACTGCTTGGTGCTAGCTGCGAGCTGGGGTGGTGATTCTATCCACTAGGGCGGTGTCCACACTCCTCTCCGTGCCTATAAATAGGACCCCCCCTATCACATCATAAGTAACTGAATGAACAGTAAGTTGAGCGTGAGTTAATTGCTGCGGCCTTGGATTTTCTGTCCGCGCGGTTTGAGAAGGTTAACCGGTTTGATGTCTGTAGGTTGTGCGGCTAGCACTGAGAAGCCAAGACTTTGATGCTGACTGCGGTCAGGGATCAGTGAAGCTTACGGTTTACAATCAGCGGTTAGCAGCAGGTCGCAGTTGCGGCCAGCCGGTCTTCTCTCCAACAATTCCAGTTCAATAACCTGTCCGCCGGTCTGGGCGGTTGTTCTTCAGTTTGGCAGCGGACTTGCTTCGCGGTCTAACTGGCCGCTAGGCGACCTAAGATAACGGTCAGGTGGCTTGCAGTTTGCGGACAGCTCTTCTTCAGCTTGAATAATGGGTAGTCCGGGCGACCTCGCGGTCTCGGCGGACTTTGCTGTTCAGTTCGGCAAGGGCGGCGGTCTCAGCGGTCTCGGCCTCTGTCCGCCCGGCTTCTGTTTTTTGTTGTTCTTTGCTTGCTTGTTTGTACTTGACGAAATCATGTCTCACTATGTATACCTCTTGCTGTAAAGAAGATTGTTATACTGGCCTTCTTGTTACTTTTCTTGCATCTGATGTATTGTGCTTGAATATGATTGGAGTGTTCCTGCGCCTAGTTTTCGTTTTTCGCTTCATCAAAGTGTCATCTTGATCATCTTATGAAATTTCAACATGGTATCAGAGGGAACAGAGGCTTGAGCAGTGATCAGCCATCAAGTTTGCTCTTCTCTGGAAGTTTGTTAAACCAGTGATAGTGCAATGGATAGTGGGTTTGCAAGAGATCTGGGTATTGAGCTTTTAACGCCGACCAATTTTAAGAAGTGGAGGTCGTGCATGAAAAGCTATCTTTTTGGAGAGGATTTGTGGGAAGTTGTGTGTGGAGACAACATAACAGAGGTTACTGCTGCAACTGGGTTTGATGAAGAGGTGAAAGCTTGGAGGAAAACGAATGCAAAGGCTGAGTTTACTCTGAAGCGGGCTATCTCACCAGAGCTCTTTGATCACATCCTTGGATGTTCATCTGCTGCTTAGATTTGGACTTCCCTTGATGAGTTGTTCAACAAGAAGAATGTAGCGCGACTACAGTTCTTGGAGAATGAGTTGGCGAGAGCCACTCAGAGAGACTTGTTTATCTCAACCTTCTTCCTTAAAATGAAGAACCTGTGCGCTGAGATATCAGCGTTGGACCTTGATGAGCCAATCTCGGAGGCGAAGCTCAAGAGGCACATCATCTGTGGCTTGCGGAAGGAATATGTGGCCTTTGTGACCTCTGTTCAAGGCTGAGCCACTCAACCATCGCTACTATTGCTGAAGAACTTGCTGGCTTCGCATGAGAGCTTAGCAAGGCAGATGGTTGATTTGACTGTTTCTAGAGGAGACAGTGAGCCTCTCTTCTCAGGGAAGAAGAAGAGATAGGACAAGAAGAAGAAACCTGCTGACGATGGTGTGGCAATCCGGTACGATGGACTACATCATCTATGGCTGGCGATGGTGCTGGCGATTATGCGGGGTGCGACAATATGGTACGATGGAGGACTACATCGATGATTTCGTGGCCCTTGTCACTCATGTTCCGGGCCTACCACCGAACCACTATCTTGGCTTCTTCATGTAGGGCCTTCGACCCAACATACGGTCCCGACTCCGCACCCACCACCCCCGGACAGTTTCCGAGGCCCTCGGCATGGCCCGCCTTGTGGACACAGATTGTCTCCTCGGCCACCATCGATTCCCGGTGGGCTTCCGCCAGGCCGCCGGGCTTGGAAAACCACTACTCTAGAAACCCAAGGTCCTCGCCCCCCGCCAGCCGCCCGGCCAGGGCGCCCGACCCCACCACAACGAATCTCCAACCGCGAGTTTGATGATCTCCGCTGCAAGGGGCTCTGTTTCTGTTGCCGCCAGCCCTACTCCCCGATCCACGCCTGCGCGGTCAAGGAGTTCCATGCCATCATCGGCGACTTCGAGCCAGAGATCACTTTAGCAGATTTTGAAGACCTCGAGATCACTGTCGAGGACACCACCGAGGGCGCCGCTGACGCTGACCTTCACTACTTGAGCTTCCTTGTTTTTCCGTAGGTGGCATTTCGGGCCCCCAAACCATGAAGTTGGCAGGCAAGTTGGGCGACCGCCACATAGTCATCATGGTGGACAGCGGAGCGAGCCATAATTTTCTTTCATCTCATCTGGTCCAACAACTACGTCTTCCGACAGAACTTCTCCAGATTTCACGGTTTGTCTGGGCGATGGTCATCGCCGCTCAATCCAGGACTGATGTCCGACCGTTTCTCTCTCAGTGGGGCCCTACTCGATAACAGTGGATTTCTACGTCTTTGGCCTTGGCGGGATCGACGCCATTTTGGGAGTAGCGTGGCTCTGCACGCTCGGCGACGTGCGAGTCAACTGGAGCTTTATGACGATGTGGTTTCTCCAGGACGATCGGGAGTGCTGCCTTGTGGGAGACGCCGCTCTTCTTCGCTCCCCGGTCTCCGCCCGCGCCATTCAGTGGACTGCGGGCGTCGATTTTTCGGCCCTACTGTGGCCCATCTCGGACGCCGCTGCACCAGTCTCAACACCGCCCCCGGACCTTCAGGCCCTCCTGTCAGAGTTTGCAGACATCTTTGCCCCACCAACCGAGCTGCCACCAGCTTGGCCGCACGATCATGCCATACCTCTTCAGCCGGACGTGACAGCAGTCTCGGTCCGTCCATACCGCTACGGGCACGTACAAAAGGACGAGATCGAAAGACTGGTCCGCGATATGTTGATGGGGGACCTCATCCGCCCCAGTGCCAACCCCTTCTCCAGCCCGGTCCTCTTTGTTCGTAAAAAAGACCGCAGTTGGCGTTTCTGCGTAGACTATCGGGAGCTCAATAAAGTCACTGTTCCAAACAAGTACCCGATTCTGGTGATTCAGGAGCTTTTGGATTAGCTCCATGGCGTGACCGTCTTCACCAAGTTCGACCTCCGTGTCGGCTACCACCAGATTCGCGTCCGGCCAGCCGATATAGCCAAGACGGCCTTCCGGACCCATGACGGCCACTATGAGTTCCTGGTTATGCCTTTCGGCCTGACCAACGCACCGACGACCTTTCAGGCCACGAGGAACGATATATTTCGCCTTGTACTTCATCATCACGTTCTTGTTTTTTTGATGACATATTGGTCTACAGTTCTTCTTGCAGGCAAACATCTCCAACACGTCCGACAGACATTGACAACTCTACAACATCACCACCTCAAGCTCCACCCAACGAAGTGTTCCTTTGGGGTTCCCGAGGTGTGCTACTTGGGACACACCATCTCGGCAACAGGAGTCGCCATGGATAGCGACAAGATCGAGGCGGTCCTCCAGTGGCCAACACCATCGTCACTCCGCGATGTCCGTGGATTCTTGGGACTAACAGGGTACTACCGTCGGTTCATTCAAGGGTACGACACGCTGGCCCGACCCCTCACCAGCTTCTGAAAAAGTCGGCCAAGGGCCCTTCGAGTGGTCGGCCGTAGCTTCGCGCGCTTTTACCGCACTACAACAGGCCTTAGTTCGAGCTCCGGTGTTGGCTATGCCGGATTTTTCACAGCCCTTCCTCGTAAAATGCGACGCATCAGGAGTCGGTGTTGGAGACGTTTTGATGCAGGTCGGTCGCCCGGTGGCCTATTTCAGCTGCGCTTTCTCAGACACAATCCGTAGTCGTTCTGCTTATGAGAACAAGCTCATGGGCCTCGTCCTCGCTGTGCAATATTGGCGTCCTTACCTCCTAGGCTGGCGGTTCGTGGTCCGCACCGACCATCACAGCCTTCACTACCTCCTACAACAGAAGATCGCCACACCCGCTCAACAAGTATGGGTGGCCAAGCTCCTCGGCTATGACTTCAGCATCGAGTTCCGTCCAGGGAAGACCAATTGCGCAGCCGATGCCCTCTCGCGCAACCCCATCCTCGCAGCCATTTCCCGACCGGTGTGGGAAGATGCGGATACCCTCCAATGACAAATAGAAGCCGACCCGACGATCAACAAGATAAGAATAACACTTCTCGCGGATGCCACAAGCCACCCACCATACTCCTTGGTTGACAACCGCTTACTCTATAAGGGCCGCCTCATACTCTCCCCTCCTCCCCGAGTATTCCGCTGTTGTTGAACTAGTTCCATGCTTCACCTACGGGGGGACACGCCGGAGCTTACCGGACGTACCGACGGCTGACCACTTCCCTCTATTGGCCTCATATGTTCTGATAGGTCAAGGCCTTTGTTGCCTCGTGCCTCACCTGACATAAAGCCAAGTACGAGGCCATGTTCCCGGTGGCCTGCTTCAGCTCCTTCCGATTCCAGATCACATTTGGGACGACGTCGCCATGCATTTCATAATACGGCTACCCCGATCTCAGGGGTACGACAACATTCTGGTGGTAGTGGACCGGCTCTCGAAGTATGCTCATTTTCTTCCCCTGCGCCATCCATACATGGCAGCCACAGTCGCCGACAGCTTCGTCCAGGGGGTCGTACGCCTCCATGGGTTTCCTCGGTCGATCGTCACCGACCGCGATCCGCTCTTCCTTAGTACGTTCTGGACCACGCTGTTCTGCTTACAGGGCACCTGTCTCCGTATGAGCACAGCCTACCATCCGCAGACAGACGACCAATCAGAGGTCCTCAACCGGTGTTTGGAGACGTACATCCGCTGCTTCGTGGGAGAGTAGCCTCGCAGTTGGGCCAAGTGGCTCGGGTGGGCCGAATACTCGTACAATACCGCCTACCATCAAGCGGCCGACACCACCCCATTCGAGGCCGTTTACGGTCGCCCGTCTTCGTCGATCGTCCGCCACCTTCCAGGGGAGTGCCAGGTGGAGAGCTTGACCACCGCTCTCTGTGACAGAGATACCATCCTGGATCATTTGAAGCACCACTTACGAAGGGCCCAACAGAAGATGGTCTCCTTCGCCAACAAGAAACGCTGAGATCTCTTTTTTGAGGTTGGCGAGAGGGTGTTCGTCAAACTCCACCCTTACGATAGCTCTCGGTAGCCCGCCGTCCTTGCCCGAAACTGGCTCCTCTTTTCTTCGAGCCTTTTGAGGTCCTCGCCCGCATAGGGACGGTCGCCTACTGTCTTCGCCTTCCAGCCGGGAGCCGCATTCATCCGATCTTCCATGTTTCACATCTACGTCGCGTTGTGGCGACCACACTCCCACAGATCACATTCCGGCCGACGTCGACCTCGCAGGGGAGGCACCCTACTACCCCGCCTCAGTCGTCGATCAGAGATGTCGCATCTCAGGAGACTGCACATCAGAGGAAGTCCTTGTGGCCTGGACCGGCCGGCCAGACTCGGACGCAACGTGGTTGCCCCGGGATGATTTTCGCCGCCAGTTTCCCGATTTCTGCCTTGAGGACAAGACACATTTTCCAGATGGCAGCACTGCTACAGAGTTGCACGACGACGAGCCACCTTGGAAAGTTTACACGTGTTGGACACATATAGCGGATGGGCCCACAATTCCCGCGGCGAATAATTAATTGATTTATTACCGTATTTGCTTATGACATTAATTTGTTGCTTTGTTTGCGTGTGTCAATTTAAGTATTTTCGTACTTCCTATTTTAGAATATTTTCCTTTTATGTTCGCTTATCGTCACTATAAGAGGACGTGTAAGCATTGTATTTTTTCATCCTGGAATAAAGTTGTGTTTCCCCTCTCCTCCTCTCTAAACCCTAATTCTCTCTTTCCTTCTCTCCCCTCTCTACCTTCCCTCCCTCTCTTGCTCTCCCTCTGACCGACCGGAGCCATCTCCTCCGGGATCCTACCAGATTATCTTAATTATATTACTAGATTCTATCTTAATTACTAGATACTATCTTAATTATATTCTTACACATTCATATTACTCTGATATTTTTACTTATATTTAAAAATAAATGTGCAGGTTGATTGTAAATACCTATTTTCTAAGTTGGCAGTGTCACAGGTGAAATGATGATACTGACTTCCATTTTGTAGTAATGATGTTTGAAATTTGACGAGTACCCAAGTAGTCCAACACATAATTCATGATCTCGAGTTGTGTTTTGGTAACCATTAATCTTGTGTCAACCTGAGATTTTTTTTCCTTGTAACAGTTGCAACTTGCTGGTATTCTTGTTGATGAGGAAAACACAATTGGAGATCCAGAGTTGCTAGCTGAGGTTTGTAGTCATTATTTTTCTATAATTTTCTATAATTTTATTAAATAATGATTTTATTTATGGACATCTACTGCCCTACAATCATGATATTTAGACCAGTGTACTACTTGCCGATTAACCCTTGAATAGGTTACATTCAGCATTCTTCTTCCTTAATGCAGATGATGGATGTTCGAGAAGCTATTGAAGAAGCAAGTGATCAGAAGACGCTCAAGGAGATTCAATCCCAGGTATGGAAGCATTCTTTTTTCTTGCTCCTTATGTATCATATTAATTATCCTTTCTACATTTATGCAATTATTTTCTTTTCGTCTACAGACTTCGTCTTATATCTGCATTTATTTTTCATCAATTTAGATCCGAAGGAAGCACCAGGAATGGTCGAAGTCCTTCAAGGATGCTTTCGACAAACGCGATTTTGATTTTGCAATTATTGCAACTCAGAGAATGAGATACTATGAGCGCGCAATTGAAGAGATAGTGAAGAAGCTTTGATTAGAGTAGCTAACTTGCAATATGGTGATAACTATCGTCATGCCATAACCTCGTAGGTAAACAGAACCTGATAACTTTTCTGTTTTATGCATAACTTGTCTTTAATTAGATTTGTTTATGTTATATAACCTTAACTATTTGGTTTATAGGATGTTTATGCATACCTTTAGGTGGATCTCTTATTTACTTATACTGCTGTAAGTATTTAATGTTATTATTGATCCTGATTCAGTTTTTGGGTGTCGAGTCAAATGCCAACACCAGCTACCAGAACTTTAGGGTACCATGCAGTTATAGTGCCTTAACATTATTTAGGAAGTCATTTCGCTAGTGCTAGGGTATTGCTTAGTGTAGAAACAACACACACACTTGGGAAAAATCTGTAAACCTTGCATATACTTCTTGTGTGTTTAAATACAAGTGTGAATACATATATATAGGGAGAGAAGAGAGGGAAGAGTTTCAATTTCAAGATGTGGGACTATTACAAGTAGAGGAAGAAGGCCTAAGATGGACCCTTAAATGGGCCATTACATGTTCTTTTCTAACACTCCCCCGCAAGCTGGAGCGTACAAGTTGTAGGCACCCAACTTGGACAAGAACTGATTAAAAAGAGCACTTAGCAATGCCTTAGTAAGAAGATCGACAACTTGGTCAGTAGCCAGAACATGTTTCAGTTCCAGCTTCTTCATTTGAACCTTTTCCCTAATGAAGTGATAGTTAACTTCATTGTGTTTTGTTCTTTTATGGAAGACAAGATTCTTGGCTTTGTGAATCGCAGCTTGACTGTCACAGAGTAAGGTGGCTGGTGAAGAAAGTTTTACTCCCATATCACTTAGGAGACTCTCAAGCCATGTGAGTTCATATACAACATATGTCATTGAACGGTACTCAGCCTCGGCCAAAGATCTAGCAACATCAGTCTGTTTCTTACTGCACCAGGTAAGAAGATGATCTCTGAAGTAAGTACAAAAACTGCTGGTGGAACGCCGATCATTCAGGGAACCAGCATAATCGACATCTGAATATGCAATCAAAGTTGGAGTAGAGGAGGAAGTTCTGTATACTAGCCCTTGACCAGGAGCATTCTTCAAGTATCGCAGAATGCGTTCTACAGTCTGTAGATGTGATACTCGTGGAGAATGCATAAATCTGATGACAACCCCAACAACGAAGGATATGTCAGGTCTTGTGACGGTTAGATATATCAGTTTTCCCACCAACCGTCGATCGTACTCTGGGTTTGGACGAAGATCTTTATTAGAGGCATGATCACACAACTTATGATTGACATCCATAGGGGTGTTAACTGGTTTGCATCCAGAATATCTAACATCCCGAGAAGGTCGGTCGAGACAATACTTCTGTGAGATAAGACAGGGCCATCAGGACGTCTTGCGATTTCAAGGCCAAGAAAGTATCAAAGGTTCCCTAGATCTTTCGTTTGAAAAACAGAGCTAAGGTGATGTTTGACCATTAGGATCCCTTTTGAATTATCTCCTGTGATTAGGATGTCATCAACATACATTAAAAGAAGAACTGTTTTTGTTTTTCTATGTTGAGTAAACAGAGAAAAATCAGTCGAGCTCCGAGTAAAACCGACCTCCCAAACAGCCCTGCTAAACTTATCGAACCAAGCCCGAGGAGATTGTTTGAGACCATAAATTGACTTCTTAAGGAGACAAACTTGGGACTCCCCCGTGGTCTCAAACCGGGAGGCTGTCGCATGTAGACAGTTTCTTGGAGATCGCCATTGAAAAGGCATTCTTGATATCAAGTTGATGTAATGGCCAGTGACGGTGTACAACAACGGAGAGGAGGACACGAACTGTGTTGAGCTTGACCACTGGAGAGAATGTTTCCTCATAATCAGACCCCGTTGTTGAGTAAAACCACGTGTCACCAGACAGGCCTCAAGTCGATCAATCGTCCCATCAAGTGTATGCTTGATAACAAAGACTCATTTACATCCAACAGTAGTCTGTCCTGGAGGAATAGAAACCAGGTCCCAAGTCTGGTTAGCCCAGAGAGCCATCATTTCTTCGTCTATGACCGCCCGCCAGCCCGGATGTTGAAGGCCTCCTACACAGAGTTAGGTACATAAATAAAGAATAATGAGGTAGCAAAGGTGTGAAACATCGGGTTCAGGCGATGTAAGGAGACATAATTTGCCAGAGGATGGGCTGTGGAGGTAGAAGCCGGGTCGACAGGTCGCAAAGTGACAGAGGTTGGAGCCGACTGCAGCGGGGCGACTGAGCGGAGAGGTCGTCGAGTATAGACACGAACAAGAGGGGGGTGGGTGGGTTGGTGGAGACCCGGAGCTGGGAAGGGAACGAGTGGAGATGGTGGAGGAGACAAAGCTGATGGTGGTGGAGGAGACGTTACTGGGATGACAGGTCGTGGTAAGGGTGATGATGGTGGAGAGGACGACGAAGGGAGGAAAAATGGTTGATCGTCCAGTAAGGTAACATCAGTTGAAACCGCCACCTTGCGGTTAGTGGGAAAGTAACAAACATATCATTTTTGAGTACGGGAATAACCAACAAATATATGTTTGGCCGCCCGAGGATCGAGCTTGTCGGTGGAAGAACCAAGTAAGTGAACATAGTAGGTACATCCAAATACTCGAGGTGTTAGGGGAAATGGGGGTGTGGAGGGAAAGAGGAGGCTGAGCAAGGTGGCGTTCTCGAGGAGGGAGGATGAAAATCAATTAATGAGATAACACGCCATCGAAACTGCAAAGTGCCAATACGTCTTGGGAACATGCATTTGAATCATGAGTGAACGAGCAACATCAAGAAGATGTCTGTTTTTACTCTCAGCCACATCATTTTGTTGGGGAGTATAAACACACGACGTTTGATGAATAATTCTGAACTCAATGCAGAGGTTATCGAACTCATGGCTCGTGTATTTGCGAGTATTATCTGTCCGGAGTATTTTGATTTTGTCGGAGAATTGAGTGTGATTTTCAAGAACAAAAGCCCGAAAACACGAGGGAGCTCAAAACAATCACGAAGTAAATACAACCATTTCATGCGAGAATAATCATCAATAAAGGTGAGAAAGTAACGATAACTAGAAATACTTGTTACTTTATACAGACCCCAAATATCAGAATGTACTAACATAAAAAGAGCTTCGAGTACAATGGGGAGGATAAGATGAACGATGTTGTTTCCCCAAAATACATGAATCACAAGTAAAAGTGGGAAGATGAACATCTGGAAGAGCCTTCTTGAGAACATAAAGAGGAGCATGCCCAAGACGCCGATGTCAGTCAACAGTGGAGACAAAAGAGAGAATGGTGGGGAAGACATCGAAAAGGTAGAGCCCGTTTTGCAGTCGTACTTTACCAATGATATTCTGCGTGCATCGGTCCTGCATTAGAAAGGAAGAAAAGGTGAATGTGACAGCAATCCAAATCATTAGTGAGGCGACTAACAAAAAGTAAATTAAATGGAGAGCCCGGGACATGGAGGGCCGAGCGAAGAGAAATCTGCTGATTTATAGGTATATCAGCAGAGCCGGAGACAGGAGCGGTGTTGTCATTAGCTATAATGATAAACTTGTGATGCGGAGAGTCCAAGTATTGAGGTGACTTCAAGGAGGTGATATGATGAGTAGCACCAGAGTCCACTATCCTACGCGGGCTAGTGGAGAGAAGAGCGATACCTTCATGAGAGACGGAGGCAACGAAGGCTGATGAGTTGTGGAGCAACCCTTGAAGTTATTGGAGCTAGAGGCGGGCTTCATCAAGATCAGCCCGAGAGGCAGAAGGACTGAGGGAGGCAACAGAGGCAATTGGAAGAGGAGGCAAACCATGCTTTTGATAGAAGGTGGCCTCAAGGTGTCCATTCTTTCCACAGAAAGAGCACTTAGGCCGTGGCCGGCTATTTCGGCCCCTCCCCGAGAGCCAGTACGACCCCACGAGAAGCGGTAGGAAGTAATAGCGCAGAAGTTTGCTGGAGAAGAGCCGGTGTCCGAGGGCTTATAACATCAGGAAGTGGTGAAACCTTGAGCAACCTGAAGCACACATCAGAGAATGATGGAATAGTAGCAGAGAAGAGGATCTGAGCCCCGACACTATGAAGATGAGACGAAACTCGTGTCATCATCATGACAATACCAACGACCTCCTTTTGAGCACGCTGAGTAGCAAGATCCGTAGCTGGGGGTTGATGTTGAATATAGGCCTCGACCAGCGACTTGGACCGAGCGTCAAAAGATGTTAGGTCAGCAACACTTCCTGAATCAAGTGATTGAAGACCGGTGATGATATCGTACAAGTGTTGGAGACTATCATTGCCAGAGTATAGAGAATGGAGCTCATCCCACATCGCCTTGGCCTTCTCATGATACATGGCCAGACGGTACAGTTCGCCATCAAGGGAGTTGAGAAGTCAAGTCTGAACACGACCATCGTCACACAACCACTCATCAGTAGGTGCAGAAGGAGTATCACTAGTGAGATGATGCAGAAGTCCCGTGGACTAAAGGACTCGGCGGACAGAATGCACCCATTCAACAAAATTCTTCTTCCTAATAAGGGAGATGGTGGTGATTCTCAACTCGTCACGCAGTTCAAGAGTTGGGACCAAGCGAGCTGAAGAAGAAGAATCAATAGAAGAATCCATGGTAACACGACCTGGCAGCAAGGGAAGCGGCTAGGCAGGCAGAGCGGACAGACGCATCAGCAGCTAAACCGGCGGACTGGCAAGACACAGGCGGTTTAAGAGCAACAACGGCTAGGCAAGAGCGCAGTGAGCAGGAGATAAGATGTAGCGACTAGAGGAAAGACTTGACCGCAACGGCTAGAGAGATAGATTGGGCGATCAAGAAAGAACCGCAGGCATGAAGAGTCTGATCCGGGAAGCAAGAGCCAGCTGCGATCAAGCGGCTAGGAAAAAAGGAGACCGCAGCGGCTAGAGAAGAAGAGACCAGCGAACAGCAGCAGGAGGCCTGACAGAGAGGAGCACTCAGCGAGCAGACCGCGCGACAAGAGCAGCAAGATCAAGTTGCGATCAAGCGGGTAGGTACAAAGAGACCGCAATGACTAGAAGAGAATAGACCGGCGAACAATAGTATAAGAGCTGACAGAAAGAGCAATCAGCGAGCAAATCGCGCGGCAAGAGTCCAATCGAACACGAGAAGCTGATCGCGAAGAAGGCGGGGCAGTCTGGCTAGTAACAAGAAGCAGAAGAAGAGACCGCAGCGGCTAGAAGAGAAGAGACTGGCGGCGACAACAATAGGAGGCCGATAAAAGCGAGCAGACCTCGCGACAAGAGTTCAATCGAACGCGATAAAAGCGAGCAAACCGCGCGAAGAAGGCTAGGCGGTCTGGCTAGTAACGAGAAGCAGAAGCCGATGTTAGCTGCGAGAAGAGACCGAACCGGTCTGAAGAGAAGTGGGTCCCAGAGAAATCCCTATAAAGGGAGTGAGACGGGGATGAGATGGGCATGAGGAGGAGAGTAGTGAGAGAAAGAAGGGAGGGAAGCAGATAGTAAACAAATTAACCGCAAGGGGTGCGGTTAGAGAGGAGAAGAGAAGTGGATGCCACGAGATAGGAGAAGAGGCAGCTAACAAAGGAGAGACCGCCCAAATAGGAAAACCACAGATATGGTTGCGTTTAGAAATTCAGAGCCCGCACAGAGGGATCGCTACCTCTGATACCATGTAGAAAACAACACACACTTGGGAAAAATCTGTAAACCTTGCATATACTTCTTGTTTGTTTAAGTACAAGTATGAATTCATATATATAGGGAGAGAAGAGAGGGAAGAGTCAATTTCAAGATGTGAGACTATTATAAGTAGAGGAAGTTCTTTTCGAACACTTAGAAATGGTGTTCCATGTCCTAACCTGATTGTTGTGAGAAATATGCAAGAGCATGCTTGGACGTCACCCCTAAGTGATTTGCCGTAACATACCTGATTTTGGTACGAAGCGAGGGCCATCTGGGTACAATACCAAGTCTTTGTTTAGATTTTACGTTTTGTTTTGTTGCTTTTAGAACTCTTGTTTGCAGGTTCTAGTGCAATTATTTAACTGAAGCGTTTGAACAAAGAACGAAGTCACGTCCAAAATCATCGCAATCCGAGTGTAATCACTTTACGCATTTAACTTTTAAATTGCCATTATCCGCCTTTTCACTTCGTCAAGACAATCCAATAGTCAAGAATTGTGCCCTTTTCTCCCACTCTACCCCCTTTTCTCTCTACTACAAATACTCAACTATGGATCCCCCTTCTCTATTCTCTTTGCCTCTCCCCCTATATGCTCCCTCCGTCCTCTAACTCCATGCCACGGCCATGCCCTACTCTTCGAACACATCCACCACACACATGATCTCTCCTCCCTAATCTTGTTCTATTTCCCTCTCCCCTCTGACTAGAGCATCGGTGAAAGTCCAGAATATTGCAGTCAGCAAGAGCTCCTTATCGTAGCTTGACCAAAAAATAGGGATCACCTCCTTCCTCCAAAATTTTATCATAACATTAACAATGAATTTAATCGCTTGTAATCTGAAGCCAAGGCTGTTTTAGAAGTGTTGTTTGAATTTTAAAGGATAAATTTATTGTTCCATTATTGAGGAGTAATTAAGTTAGATGCATTAAAAATGAAAATAATAATATTTTTCTTGAAGATGAAAGATATCCAGAAAAGATGAAAATACTATTTCGATAAATTATTAGATGAGAGTTTTAGAGAAGATAGTTTATTTTGATTTAAAATCATGAAAATAAATTAACTTTGAAGGAGATGCCAAAAGGTGGTACATATGACATACCTTTTGGGATTTATGGAGTTATGGAGATATATACAATGGTTCGCTTGATAACTCTTTTCAATGGAACTTTGAAGACAAAAGACTGACCGTCTGAAGTAGAGACACAAAAACGAGAAACATTTTAGTACATCATTCATGATGATATATCCATCGAAGTATGAAAATGTTTATGAAATGAAGAAATTTTGCGGCTTACATATTTTTCAATAAGATACTGAAGTCAAAGAGGATGTCAGACCAATGGAGAGAAAGAATCTTGGTATCTTTGTATAAGAATAAATGAGATATATAAAATTGTGGTAATTACAGAGGAATTAAATTGATGAGTCTACCATGAAACTATGAGAACGAGTAATAAAAAGAAGATTAAGACGAGCGACTAACATCTCGGAGAATCAATTTGGATTCATGCCAGGGAGGTCGACCATGGAAGCTATACATCTCTTGAGGAGACTCGTTGACAACTATCGAGAAAGAAAACAAGATTTGCAAATGTTGTTTATTGATCTTGAGAAGGCTTATGATAGAGTTCCAAGAGAGATCTTATGGAGAGTCTTAGATAAAAAAAGTGTAAATATATCATATATTGACACATTGAAAGATATGTATACAAATTCAGTGACAACGGTGAGGACATCTGGAGGATTAACACAAGAATTCCCTATCACCGTTGGCTTACATCAAGGTTCAGCTTTAAGCCCTTATCTCTTTACCCTTATCTTAGATGAGCTCACCAAACATATCCAACAAGCAATACCTTGGTGTTAATTATTTGCGAATGTATCATTTTGGTTGATGAGACGCGCGAGGGTGTAAACGCAAAACTTGAATCTTGGCGAGATACTTTAGAAAAGAAGGGTTTTAGGTTGAGCAAGGCAAAGACGGAGTATATGGAGCTTAAATTTAGCAGTACAAGAAGGACAGATGACTTCATTATTAAGTTGGGTGATCAAGATATTTTTCGTAGTGAGTGTTTTAAATATCTTGGATCGATAGTTCAAAAAGACGGAGGTATTGATAAAGATGTGACACATAAAATCCAAGCTGGTTGGTTGAAGTGGAGAGGCACGTCAGGGATCTTATGTGATAGTAAAGTACCACTAAAACTTAAGAGCAAGTTTTACCGTACTGCAATTAGACCCGTGATGCTTTATGGTTGTGAGTGTTGGGCAGTGAATTGTGTACATGAGCAAAAAATGGGAGTTGCGGAGATGAGAATGCTCAGGTGGATGTGTGGACACACGAGATTGGATAAAATTAGGAATGAAAGTATCAGGGATAAGACAGGAGTAGCACCAATTGCAGAGAAGGTGCGAGAAGCTCGTCTAAGATGTTTTGGACACGTACAAAGGAGACCATTAGAGGCACCTGTTAGGCGTTGCGAGAGTCTAGTCACTAGGCATGTTAAACGAGGGAGGGGTAGACCAATAAAGACTTGGAATGAAACTGTAAGGAAAGACATGATGTACTTAGGCATCAGTGAGATTATGACAAAAGATAGGGCACAATGGAGACAAAGGATCCATTTACCCGACCCCACTATAGTGCGATAAAGGCTTGAATGTTGTTGGTGTATTCAAGAACAATGTGGTGGGACCTTTCCTCGGATCCTCGCTGCGCGGGGATGCTTTGCGCACCAGTCTGCCCTTTTATTCAAGAACAATGGGGACCATCATTGTGCTAATTACAGAGGAATCAAACTTTTTAGTCACACAGTGAAGTTATGTGAGAGAATTATGGAAGGCTTAAAAGAACTACATTAATTTTAAAAATCAATTTAATTTAATACAAGAAATATCTATTATGAGAGTAATTTTTATGTCAGAGACATTTAATAGGAGAATATAAAAATAGTATATATTTTTATTAATCTTAAAGTGTGTATATGGTCGAATACCACAAGTTTATTTCTTGCACATTTAAGAAAGCATGTTCTAGGTGTATGTTGAAATTATTTACAATGGCGTGTAGTGAAGGATGCATGAAGTTATCCCTTCTAATCTTTGATTTAGGGGATACATTGGAGGCATGTTTCGTCCATCGCCGGATATGCCAGGTGTGAGGGAGAGAGGGAACATGTTGGACATACCTTGGAGGCTACTCTTCGAGTGCGGGGGAGGGTGAGAACTTCAGACTAGGGGTTGATGTAGGGATGCGCAGCCTTCTTCTCTCCTCAGAATTGCCCATCGACCCAGATAAGCAAAGGTGGAGACAGAATGCACAGAGAGAGAATCGTTTTTATCGGGAGGTCGTGGAGAATGAGAGGAGATGTCCGACGTTTGAGCAGTGGCGGTATGAAACTGTGGTAGTAAATGTTGTGATGCTGATTTACCTGTGTTATCAACTTCTGCAACAACTTCTTTTGGCCCAGAATCTTGATCGTTAGATCTTGATCATATTTGCATGGCAGACTTTTGGTCTAAGACGTTGTTTCCAAAAAATAACGTTCATGATCACACCAACCAAGACGCCTTGTGTTTTTCATAATTGCATTTACAACCGACACCACTCTCTCAAGCATGACATAAATCTCTTGTCATAATAATCCATGTCAAACCATGAAATCATATCATTACTTGAATTATAATATAGCCCTCTATATATATAGAGAGGGTAATACACAGGATAAATAAAACAAAATATTCAAATAGTTTTAACACCCCCTTAAGTTGGACATGTAATGTTCTTCATGCCCAACTTGCTAATAATAGAAGCAAATTTTTTTTCGCTCAATGCCTTGGTAAGAAAATCTACAAGTTGCCCCTCCGAGTGAACAGAAGGAGTACATACAATCTCTTTCATAATATTTTCTTTAATGAAGTGTCGGTCAACTTCAACGTGTTTGGTGCGATCATGCTGGACAGGGTTCTGAGCAATGCTGATTGCAGTCTTGTTGTCGCAGTACAAATTGAATGGGCCGATTTTCAATAAACCAAGATCATTCAAGAGAGAATGAAGCCACACCCCCTCACATATATCATGAGCCATATCTCTAAATTTAGCCTCCACACTAGAGTGAGCCACTACATGTTTCTTGCTTCTCCAAGTGATCAAATTAGCCTCAACAAAAGAACTGTCCTGTAGTAGATCTCCTATCACCAACGGATCTAGCCAAGTTTGCATCATTATATATTTCAGTTTTAAGTGATCACTAGGAGAGAATAGAATCCCCCTACCAGGCAAGGTCTTCAAATATCTCAAGATTTTGTGCACAACATCAATATGTCTGACCTTTGGGGAATGCATGTATTGACTTACCACTCTTACTGCATATGAAATGTCAGGACATGTATGAGATAGGTAGATCAGTTTACATACTAGCTTCTGATAACCAGAAATATCTTCCACTAACTCTCCATCATCACGTCCATATTTGTGGTTCACTTCAATAGGAGTATCAGCAGGCTTGCAACCACTCATTCCTGTCTGTTTTAATAAATCAAGAATATACTTCCGCTATGAAATATGAATACCATATTTTGATCTTGTTACCCCAATCCCTAGAAAATATCTCAACTTACGTCTTTCACTTCAAATTCACTAACAAATTTGAGTTTTATGCCACAAATCTCATCCATTTAATAACCATATCATCAGCATATACAATCAGGAGAGTTATCTTCATCTCTTTCTGTCTGATAAATAGAGTGATCGACATGACTTTGGCTATAGCCTAATGAGATCATGACTTTGTGAGGTCTCCTAAACCAAGCTCTCAGAGATTGTTTTAACGCATATATAGTTTTTTTTCACATTTACACACTTTCCCTTCAGAGTCGATAGAGACAAGACCTAGAGACATTGACATATAGACTTCCTCTTCCAACTTGTCATGAAGGAAAACATTCTTTACATCTAGCTGTTGAAGTTCTCACCCTTTATAGGCGACACAGGATAATAGGACCCGTATTGTATTCATTTTTGTCACGAGAGCAAATGTCGTAGTCAATATCATGAGTTTGGGTGTAGCCTCTTGCCACCAATCGTGTCTTGAATCTCTTCACAATACCTTCAGAGTTTTGCTTTACTGTAAAACGTGATTGACAACCAACTGTCCTCTTGCCATGAGGGAGATCAACCAGGTCCCATGTATGGTTCTTTTCTAAAGCCTGTATTTTCTCTATCATCGTCTTTGTCCATTTTGGGTGACCAGGTGCCTCCTATCATGTACCGGGAACAAGTACAAAAGAAAGTGAAGCGACAAAGGTTTTATGGGAAGAGGTTAAAGAGAATGACGCGTAGTTAGATAATGGATGTTGAGTGGACGAGCCTGTATCTTTTCGGAGGGCAATAGGTAACTCCAGGGGTGTTGTAGATGAATCCAGTGACGGCTCTAGTATTATGGGATACGATTGAGTGTTTGATTGTTTGCTTCTCCGAGTGTACGCTTTCAACTCCTTACTCTCCCCTTGAGTACTAATGTATAGAGGATGAATAAGAAAAGGAAGAGTTGGAGCACTCACTTCCAAGTATGAAGACTCCCCTAAAGTGAGGACTCATTGAAGAGGTAGGCTCGTGGTGCACGGAGACTAAGACTCTAAGTGCGGGTGCGGGGAACACACTAATGCAGCGCTAAATGCAATGTGATTGTCGGGTAACGACAACAATTATTATAAGCAATGAAATTAAGATTACCACACAGATAATTAAAATAAAGAGACAAATAATTATTTCGGCAATTTGACAACGACTTCCTCCGTTTGGAGGGCCTAAGCAAGCGCACGGCGAATAAATCCACAAACAATTAATAGCATAAAAGGAAATAACTACCACACAACCGTAATCGCAGCACAATATAGATAAATAACCAAATGAAAATGTCAAATCAAAGAATACAATACCACAAAGCTCACTACGTAGAGGGCTGAACCGAGACACTGAAGATTTGGAGCGCCGGATTTGTAGATCAGCGATCGGAGGTGGAACCGGTGGCGAGGCGACGGTGACGATGGCTGCCCTCGGCGGAGAATGGTGCGAACAGACAATAAAATGGTGGATCCGGCCACGAATAAGTAGATCCGGGCCGGGGGTGGGTAGATCCGCTATTTAGGGTCGGATCCGGGCAAAAATGGAAAGTTGTGCGATGAAAATAACGGAAAATCTGAGGAAATATCTTTAGCTATAATCGTATTTCTGAGGAAATCTGGACTGGGGGATCTAGAATGAATATAGTATGTACTTGTTCAGATTGGAGCTTGGTGTATCATAGATCATATGATGATCACGAGAGGGAATTGGAAGTGGAGGGTCGCATGCGTGAACAGTATTTCGGTGGGATGGTACATTTCGGTGAACAGTAATCGGGTCCATTCGGCGAGGGTTATGGGAGGTGTGTGAATATCCGTTGAACAGTGTTTTGAACAGAATCGTGAGCTCCAGTAACCGCGAACAGTACTCTTCCGGTTGGGGTTGGAATTTGGGGGCTGTAGGGGTTGCGGATGAGGGTTTCGGAGGGGGGAGAAGAAGGCTATGGATGGGTTGTACCTTGGGGAGGAGTTTGGCGGCCTAGGAGTCATCACCTAGGGTTCCACGGCACCAGGGAGGGATCGCTGGAATTCGGGAATGCTTCTTCTCCAAATCCAACAATGACTCAATTCAGCCCTCATATCTCCTATTTATAAGAAAAGACACATTAGGATTTCCCCATCAACGACTATGATTGGCCGGTGGGTTCGCCCGTAAAATACATCAAAAATAAACTGAAAAATATAAAGTAATATAGTGTTTTGACTCGCAGCGACGCTCCAAACGCAATCGCGGAGCCCGATCATCGATTCGGACACGCCATATATAGAAAGTAGCCACATCAGCCCCGAACGGGCCCAAAACGTGTCTTCGTCTCTGATCTCCATCACTCATTATAGGAGGTACTTTCATAAAAAGTGGCATTCATAGAGACAAATATTTTCCCGCTATGATGATGATAACATTTGTACCATTTCTGTATAGGGGAATAATCAATGAACACATAACGAAGGGCACGTGGATAAGTTTTGTTCGAGTAATGTTATGAATGTGAATAAAACATAAACATTCAAACACACTGGGTACAAGAATAGTGAGAGGGATACCCAGGGTATGAAGAGTATGATTGTCCAGATGACGGGACGACATACAATTGATGAGGTAAGTTGCAGTAAGAAGGGCATCACTCCAATAGTATTTTTGAAGAGACATCGTAAATAACAAGCATCGTGTCACTTCAAGAAGATGACGGTTTTTTCATTCAGCAACACCAATTTGTGCAGGAGAATGTACACAAGTGGTTTGATAAACAATGTTATGATCACTCGAATAGTTTTCAAATTTGGTATCCATATATTCATTATCATTACCATTAAGAAGAATTTTAATAGTTGCACCAAATTGAGTAAAAATTATTTTATGGATTTTTTGAAAAGAAAGAACACTTCATTTTTTACTACGCAACAAATAAACCAACGTAATGCATAAAAAACAATCAATAAAATTGACAAACCAATGATAACCAGATATCGAAGCAACAGGGTAAGTGCCTCATAAATCATTATGAATAATATGAAAAGGTACAACAAAAGGCTTAGACATGTAATTGAAAGAGACACGCTTATGTTTAGCAAATTTACAAACATCACACGTAAAAGTTTTAAAAACAGAAGATGAAAAACTGGGAAATAATGACTGCATAGTGTAATAGAAGGATGACCCAAGTGACGATGTCAGGTAGCCAACTGAGGAAGATGGTGAGCATGAAAGGCCTGTGGAACATCAACATCAAACACGTACAATCCATCACGCATCTTACCAGAGCCAATCACCTTCTTTGTCTGCAGGTTCTGAAAGACATGGTAAGAAGGAAAGAAAGTGACAGAGCATTTCATGGAGCTTGTAATATAACTAACAGATAAGAGGTTGTGAGTAAAAAAAGTGACGTGAAGGGAAAAAGCCAAGGTAAGAGAAAAGCAATTGATAGAGCTTTTTCCTGCAATAAAGGAAAGCATTCCATCAGTAATGTTTACCTTGTCTCTGCCAAACAATGGTGAACAGGAAACAAAACCTGATGATGACCCATTCATATGATTTGTGACTCCAGAATGAATGATCCAATGAGTGGCAGACGGTACAACAATATAGTGAGTACTTGGTGTAGCAACAACAAAGTGAGTACTTTGAGTACCAACAACAAAGTGTGTACTTGGAGTACCTGGATGAGCAAAGGACGAGGATGTACCAGAAGTTGGCTCCGAGGATAGCCCCTACATCATGTGACGGTGGGTCATCAGTAGAAAAGGCCCCGGGTAAAGACAGAGGCTCAGAGATCTGGCCACTTGAGATATTATCATCAATGAACTCAGTCAGGTGAGTAGAGCGAGGAGAGTTGAAATTGGAGCAGCCACGACAACATCCATCACGACCCCCACGAGTAACCATTCCACCCCTCGATGGACGGAGTCCATGTAATTTGAAGCAAGTGTCGCGAGTATGTCGACGGTTGCTGGAGGAGCAGCCATCTAGGGCGCGTCGATCGGTCTGTGTGTCGATTGGTAGACTAATGCACAGTCAGCGCCGCTGATGGCGGTGGAGGGAGAGAAGAGAGGTGGTGATGCAGGATGGCGCGTAGGGTTTGCGCACCGTCAGTGTTTTTTAGGAAACCCTAGTGCATGCGATGTTTAATGGAATTTTGCAAAGTATTTTTAGCAGGCGCTGCACAAACTTTTAAGAAAAATAAGTTCTAATTTTGTGTGTGAAACATAAAAATAAACTAGTTCATTTTTTTAATGAATTTCTTGTAAAAAAAGTTCAAAATGAAAATCTCGGGGAGAAAAGATTTGCAACTTTCGTTCCATTCCTCTTGTCGTAGGAGAACAAAATTCGTGAACTTCAAATACGCTTCTGTTTGGAGTTTTCGACGTAGCGTTTGCTCACAAAATCCAGGAGAAAATCCAGCAATAAATCTATTAACCTAAAGAGAAAATATAAACGCACGGAAAGGAAGGGAAAGAAACAAGTTACTCACGGAAAGAGACGTCTTTCCGCAATCAAAGTCGACGGCGATCCCCTGAGAAATTCTCCGTCACCTTCGATCTGCTGCTCCGAGGTTGGCCTCTTTCGCACACGGGCACCACGAGAAAAATTTCACTCTCTTACACTCGAGTGGCTCCATGAAATCTCGCAAACTAAAAAAACAATTTAATCTCTTTCTTTCTTAAAAGGAGTATTTGTTTTGGTCTGAGATTTGAATCGGGAGGTTCTCTTTTGATGCTCATCGATATCGACGACGATAGTATGGTCTCAGCTTGGGAATAGTTGTCATATCGAATTAACTCATCTCGAATCTCAGGTCGTAGTCCACAACTAAATTTGGTCTTACATTGCACCGAATCATAAGATCCTTCATCTCAGCAAGATAATCAGAAACTGATTTGGATCTTTGACGTAGATATCAGCTCATCTCGTAGTCGTGCCTGATAGTGCCGGGGAATGTACTGCTCCTCCAATATGACTTTCATATGGGGCTTATGGGTAATGGGAGGGTGTCCATTCCTCTCTTCACTGATCCAAAAGATTTTCGCTCGCCCAGTCGATCTCATTTTGGTGATCCGAATTTTTCGGTCCTCCGTCATACGATACTATTCAAAGTAGGTCTCTATGTCTAAAATCCAGTCAGAAAAGACCTTGGGATCCCTAGAACCATCATAAAGAGGTGGATCAAGTTTCAATACTCGTGTGAGATCCGATCGCCTATCCCTGGGAGGATAATCGTAATCGTCATCGTAAGGATCACGATTGTCTCGACGTCGTGGGGGTGGCGGTCGATGCCAATCTCTAGGACGATCATCACGATGCTTGACCAATATTGGCTGACGATGGTCTCGAGGACGCTCTTCTCTCGCTAAGTCATAATAAGGTCTCTCCTGATAATTATCTCGCATGCCTAAGAAAGACTCTCTTTGGGGTTCAGGAAAATACCTTGGGGAATTCCTACCCAGTCGTGCTCAAATTCAAACCTATCTACGGGTTTTCTAATTTCTTCCTCAAAAAGAGGATTGTTGCTAAGTGTATGCCTTTCGACGTAGTGAGGTGGGACAGAAGCAATCCACTCAAAAATTATAGTTGTAATTAATTATATTAAAATTTGACAGAAGCGCAAACATTCATAAAATTTAATTTAATTAAGGAGAGCAAGAAATACTCACGAATCGAACGAGATGCAATAGGTTAAGCATACACAGAATAAACCCCGCAGGGGGGGGGGGGGTTGTGGGCTGAGTGGTGGCTGACGGGAGAAGGGGAACTGAACAGGAAGAGGGGGGAGGGAGGGGGAGGTTTCTGGCGGAGTTGGAAGCCGACGGGGTAGTAGGTGCTAGGAGGAAGAAAGACGACATGGTTTGCCGCTGGGAAGGAGGCCGACGAGAAAGTTGGCACTGGGGCATTAGGAGAGGAGAACGATGGGATGAGGGGCAGCGGGAAAGGAGGAAGTTACTCGGAGTCGCTCCAGGAGAGGGTTGGCGTCACACCAAGTGGCTGACGGTTTCAAAATTTCTCAAATCCCTCGATGAACTGAAAAATCAAAGAAAACCTCCCGAATCGGACGGCTCAAACTGTCTGGACCGATCGGGGGAAAATACAACTCAATATAAAAAGTAATATATGTTCTCGACTCGGATCGATCATCCGGACCCAACCACCGACTTTGATCGTCCGTACGGGCAGCGGATCACCGTCTCCTGCGGGAATACACCTGCATCGGGCGTGGCGCGCCATCACTCTTCACCGCGAATCTTCTTTCTAGAAGCAAAAAAAGTGTTAGAATCAAAACCGGTGATGATCTACGCCTAGCAAACATCAAGCATGGCTGCGTAAACAACCAACATCCATTTTTATCTGTTTCTCTTTCAAACTTTCAGCTGTTATGATATCGAAATTTTATGTTTCAATGGTGTTTCTTTCCCTTCTTTCATGCTGCTATCTATCCTTTTGACTCTTATAACCCATGTTGGAATTATGCGTGCTCATAGGGATTTCTAATCTCCTAGAATATTTGGATGTGCTTTCATCGAGCAGTTGTCGCAGTGTGACTTCAGGCATTCAAAAGCCGACTTGGTGACTCGATGAGGAGGAGGATCGGTGATTCTTCCAGGTTTGATGAATGCTTGAGTTACGTTAAATTTGTCCGCGAGGCATTCGGTCGCATTCATGCAGAATGCTTTGAGATGTTCAAAGTCTACCGCGAGCAAGTCCAAAATGTAGGCATCGTTATTTCTTATTTTAGCAGCAGCACTTATCACCCGTGCGGCCGTTCCCGAACACCAAGTTCTAAAGCATTTTGGCATTGTCTTTGATGACACTATGCAGGAGTGTCGTCGCTCTATTTTATAGTGTTGTTGATATGCACAACCCCGCAAAATCTTATTTGTGCAACATTTTGATATTCGCATCCCACAAATCAAAATTCGTTCTCGTGCATTGTAATGAGTTCAGTTCTCCGACACGAAACCTAGGGCTCACGTAGTCTTTAGAGTCGCACTTTTACATCCTTGCCCCGCATCATGCACCCCCCTTCTCTACCACTCTCATCATCGCGAGCTTCGCTCCTGAATTTTGTCGGGTGGTAGAAAATTAGAAATACAATATAAATCATGAACCAATTTGCTAATAAACGAACTTGTAATAATACGAAGTGTATAATCAACACAATCATAAACCATGTGAAAGACCAACCAACAGAAATCCTATTATGATTTTTTGATAAGTTTATGCTTAACCAACCCATTAGAACTTAATTTTTCAATGTAAATTTGTTCTTATTAACTCAAATTCAAAATAATCAAAATTTGTACAATAAAAGGATAGCTAAGGCTGAGATGCACAATTTGACAAACATCTTTGGCTCTCTTTGGCAGTGTGGTGGATGTCGTAAAAGCATGGGTTAAAATGTTATCGTTAAGGATCGCCTAATAAATATTATCCGTTTGAACGTAAAAGTTGATGAAATTTCTTAGGT
This sequence comes from Platanthera zijinensis, assembly GCA_039513925.1. Lineage (NCBI taxonomy): Eukaryota > Viridiplantae > Streptophyta > Magnoliopsida > Asparagales > Orchidaceae > Platanthera > Platanthera zijinensis. The sequence continues at coordinate 38,205,666 of CM077084.1, read as the reverse complement.
GAGCGTTAACAAATGACAATTTAACACTCATGTTCATGACCGCCACCACAGTGCCAAACGGAGCCTTTGTTGGAGCAAATACCACGCAAGATACATACATCCTGTACACGATCACAACATGCACATATATTTATAAATTTATTATACTTTTTCATTAAAGTTATTTAGTGTTCTTGATAAATAATATTGCTGTAATTAGTATCTTGTAGTTTGCCTTTGAAGTAAAAATGTAATTAAGGATTCGTTTGGTTCAGTGTTTGGAGCAGCCGGCGGGGGGAAAGGGGCCGCGGTTCGAAACGGAGGGGGAGGCCGCGGTTCGAATACTGCCGTTTTCCTCTGTTTTCTATGGTGCTGCGGGCTCAAATGTAGCAAATGTTGCCGCTGGGCATTTGGTTACCCGCCTTGCGGCGGCGTTTACCCCAAACGTGCGTTTCAAACGCCGAACCAAATGAAGCCTAAGTTTAGCATAACGAGTGACAGTTTATGGGGAGCCTCAATCTATTGCGACAATACACTTCATCACCCATAGGCCGTATCACTTGTAGACAACATGTGACTACTATAGTACTATTAATGCTAAATACATTTGCACTCTCACAAGTACATACATTTGTAAAAATTTGTAAAAATTTGGAAATAAATCTGGGCTAGATTAAAATGATGATTGGCATAACACTTTTTTTTATATATGATAAGTAATTATTTATTTTTTAGAACAATATAACATGTGCATGCGGATAAGCCCACATTTGTGTTGACTTGGGGGGAGTAAAGTGCATCCCTGCATTTTACTGTAAAGTACGGGTATTCAACGGCTCACGTGAATGTCAACACACATCTCAAAGCGAGTACGTCTCAGCTACTAGTGTTCTAAAAAAAAAACTAGCCCGGGGGCTGGTGGCTTAGGCTTGGCCTGGCAGAAGCCCAACTAAGCTCAGGTCAGGGCTAGCCTGCCCGGGGCCTAGGCTAGGCTCGGGGAGCCCAATAGGGCCCCCATATCAACTCATAGCCCGGCTTGGGCTAAGCTTGGCTAAGCCCGGGCACCGGGCCTGACCTGGGCCCCACTCCCAGGCCGAAATCTCTCCTGCGATTTCCTAAGGAAATCCAGCCTTCTGGCGGGATTCCTTATTGAAATCTCGCCAATAGGCAGCATTTTTATATCCGGGCTGGCCTAGTTCCGCCCCACCTGGGCTGGCCTTACCGGAACCCCTCTTTGAGATGGGGACCGAGCCCGACTAAAGCTAAGCCTGGGCCCGGGCCCGGTGGCAGAAGCCGAGCTTGCCAGGCCTGGTCCCGTCCCGGGCATGTCGGGCTCTTTTGGACACGACTAATTGCTATGGCTGGAGCCTGATGTGAATGTGAAAGAATTGTTCAATCACGCCCAACCAAATTTTGAAGGCATGGGTTACCATTACCATAGCATGTCCTACAGCAGCCTTTAATAAATTTGAACTGAAATCTAGGTTCATTCGTATGAGAAAATTTCCTGTATGTACGATGCCTACAAAGTATCTTGTGAGATTTTTTTAGTACAAAATTACAACTATAGCATCATTTTTAATTGTAAATGTGCTGTATTTTCAACCATAAATTACAGTTAAAAATAATTCAAAAAACTCATTTTTTTTATAATTGTATTTTCACTTTAATATATATATATATATATATATATACGAGTGACAGGCACGGGCCTCCGGCCCGATGGATACGCGCCACAGTATCTGGTCCCACCCCCGGCGGGCTTCGCCCGGCCCCCGACGGGCCCACCCTAAACTAATGAAAAAATAAATAAATATTTTACTTATAATAATTATTATACTTATACATAAGAAAATAAAAATATAATAAATAACATTTTAATATTTAATATAATATAGTAAATATAGTAAATTTATAAATTAATTGCAGGCGGGTGAACAGTGGCGTGAGCTGTTCACCCGCCTGCTATTTAAACCTATATTAAGTATATAATATTTAATATTTAATATTTAATATTTAATATGTAATAATAAAACAGGCGGGTGAACAGCTTCTCCCCCCTGTTTTAATCCCACACCGCCGGCACGTTTTATAATTTTGTGTTTAAATATAGAATTCCGCAATTATTATTCGAAATCAGACGGGCTTCTGGGCCAGCGGGCTGCGGGCTTGTTTTTCTTGCCGGGCTGCGGGCTTGCTGACTTGTTTGTTTCACAATCAGCCCGTTTGCTGTTTCTGGTTTCTATTTTAAATTAGTTTATCTCTAATGTAGGGGTATAATTGTAATTTCACATAGGTTTAGGCTCACTATAATAGGTTTAGGACCCCTACGAAAAAAATGAGAGATGGGGTTGGTTGAGGGGAAGAGATCCAACGGCTTATGATCAAAACTATTTAATCCGACGGCCCATATATTTAGTCATAATTTCGAACTCAGGCTATTTGCAGACCTCAGTATTTTTCTTTAATATGGTATAGATATATATATATATATATATATATATATATATATATATATATATATATGGGTATTTAAAATTACGGTAAAAATATATGGATCATTATTCTGTGATTTATTTGATGAAAAAATAAAAAAAAATGTATCGTAAATTTGAATTTTCCGTGGGATCCTCCATATATATGATAAACATATATAAAATTTGAGCAAATGGCAGGGTGCAAGTTTTTTTTTTATTTGAGAGACTTAAGATTTTGTATGTTCTCAAAATAATGATAATAATATTATTATTAAATAAATAAAGTTTTTAATTGCGGCGAATTTAGTGTAGTCCGCTTCGTGCACATGAGATAATTGAAAATTGAAGTAGCATTGTCAACGGCCGAGTGTACATTTGCAATTGTATATTGAGCAAAGAGAAGTTGTAAAACATTGTGTATTTTGTGCTACTCTATCTAATATTTTATTATATATTATTAAAATATAAAACTATTTGTAAATATTTTTTATTTTTTTGAAAAAAACTGGCGGGATATACTATTTAGTAATTTACTATTTTAAATTCAAAATTAAACATTTGATAAATATTTGTATTTGTAGTCATGAATGAATAGAGCCGATCTAAATTTTATACGCTAATAAGCATTGCTTATTTACTCCCATAGTCCCATGGTAAATTTTGTATGTATTATTTCTTTAATTTCTTGTTATAACAACGGATGAATTGCCGACCGTCCCCCTCTCGTCCCGCATGCGCTTTGTGCGGCGACGATGTTACCGGAGCGTCGTCTAAGGTTGTCCCCCCGCAAAGGCCGCAACCAATGTGCTGATATGTGCTATATTTATAGTTTTATAATATATTAAAACCCTATTATGATTTGTATTGATTTATAGACATAATATTTCTTTTTTTTCTTCTTCTTCTTTTTTCTCTTTTTTTAATATAATAATAATAATAAAGCATTTAAATTTGGCAGTAGACTTCATCAACTCTCAGTCGCATGACTCACATATTGGCTCACACTATGGACATGTATAGAGACGTTATAGCTGTATTGTTTATTAATATGATAATAATTCCAATATTATATTATATTACATTTTTGAAGTACTGGGCATGGTGTAAACTAAATGAAATGTGAGTAATTCCATTTGTTTACAATCTACTTCTTATTGTGCAAAAAATCAAAGACGGGAAAGAAAAGATAAGCAGATACATACAAATACGATTTCTCGATAAATAAGGCGAGATAAAGACGTCTACGTGAAACATTCAGACCCGATTAGTCGAATACGGGATAAGATCGTTTGCCAAGAGTTGTACATAATGGTTAGTGTGCCAAGAGAGCCCTGCCATAGGTCCCGTCTGGGACGGCAGCTTGCCTCCGTGCCTCCCATGAGAATTTTACAAAATGGATTGCTGATTTAGATTTCTCATGACGAGTCAATAAATTTTGACTTCTCGTACATCAAAAATAGTGAACAGAAGAGGGAGAAAAATAGCAAATGTGTTTATATTTCTTTTTGGCGGAAACAAGACGATTGTGTCTAGCCCTTCTATTGAAATCCCTTAATCCTCCCTTGGGTGACATGGGAGACTACAGGCTCTGTTTGGCACGGTGATGGTGGTCATGAATATGGGGGTGAAATTGTCATTTTTTAACTCCCACCTAAGAAACTTCATTCACTTTTATGCTCAAATGAATGATGTTTGTTAGGTGATCTTTAACGAATGACGGTTTAACCCATTCATTTACGACCGCCACCACCGTGCTAAACAGTGGCGGATCCAGGAAATTTATAATGGGGGTGCATAAATTTTTTTTTAAAAATGAAATAACAATGTATTGGATTAGATTTAGCAAAGTAGTGGCTTGCGCTCGATACACTCAACTCATGTGTGTCGAGTGCATGATATTTTTCCCCCTCATATGGCCACGGCTTTTTACGTTTAAGTGGTCAAAGTCATTGCCTCGATGAGAGAAATCCAAATCCACTAACAATTTTGAAAAATAATTGGTGAGGGCCAGTGTCTCTCGGGCCCCACTCTAAATCCGCCCTTGGTGCCAAACGGAGCCTAAGACTATGATGTGATCACGTGGAAGAGTTGTTGGGGTGAGCGGGGAATTCTAACCAGATACTGCGAGCAAAAGTGAAAAGAAAACTCGTGTTCTTCAAAAAAATTTCTAGATTTTATTTTCTTAGATTAGGTTGTCTTCAAAATCGATATTTTTTTAAGTATATTTTTCTAGATTTTATTACTCATGAAATCTAGTATTTTAGGAATTAGGGTGATGCCATGCACAAATAATGACCCCATAATTCTTCCCACGTGTCGACTCTACATTGATCCAACGGACGAAGCTTCTTCCTTCCTTAATTATGCATTAATCAATAATATGAAGGTGTTTAATGAAGTTTAGACGACTTTTTAATTTTACATGCACGGATGCTATTTATGTAGATATTTAATTTGTTGACTTGCAACACAATTAATAAGTGTATGCTTCGTGTGGTGGTGACGTTCGTGAATGCATTGGTTACAAACAGTCGTTCGTGAATGTCTGATCTTACATAATGCTTTATTTGGCGCGGCGGTGGCGGGAGCAGACGGCGGGAGCAGATGGCGGGAGCAGACACGGGGATCGAACTGGAGTGATGGAGGAGGGGATCGAAACGCGGGAGCCACGTGACTTTCACTCCTTGCTGCGTGACGAGATGCGAGAAACGCCGACGGAGAACCATTTATTTTGGAGCCTTGCGGTGGCGTTTGCTCCAAACGCCGCCTGAACACATCGAAACAAATGAAGCTTGATGCGGGTGGAGTTTTTGTCAAAACTCACCGCCGCAAAGACGCTGCACCAAACGGAGCCTGAGTTAACGAGAGATTTCCGGTAGAATGATGCTATGTTGCCTACATTGAGCATAAGAGGAAATTAATCAAAGAATGATTATGCTTGTTGGGGTTCCCCCCTAAGAGTTGTTCGGTCAAGCCTGAGGACCACCCCGACCTGCATTAAGTTTCCGACGCGCGCCTTGGGAAGCGCGCGTCCTGGGAAGCACGCACCTGTGCGCGCTCTGGGAAGCGCGCACCTGCGAGCGCAGAGCCAGGCCGCGCGCGTCCTGGGCAGCGTGCACCTGTGCACTCTTTGGGAAGCGCGCACCTACGTGCGCAAAACCAGGCCGCGCGCCCGCGCGCAGAGCACGGCCTTCCCTCGGCCATCTGGCCCTCTGCTACGGGAAGTGGTTCGCCGCTTGGCCGCCCGTCAGGGCCGCCGCCCCTAGCAGGGGAGGCCAGTGTTTCGGCCAGAACGGGCGCGCGGCAACTTCGCCACCCGTTCTGGCCGCCACCCCTCACAGGGCGGCCCGTGTTTCGCCCAGAACGGGCGGCAACTTTGCCACCCGTTCTGGCCGCCGCCCCTCACAGGGGCGGCACGTGTTTCGCCCAGAACGGGCGACAAATTTGCCGCCCGTTCTGGCCGCCGCCCCTTACAGGGGCGGCCCCTTCTTCGCGCCTTCGCCCAGAACGGGCGGCAATTTTGCCGCCCGTTCTGGTCTCCGCCCCTCACAGGGGTGGTTCCTGCTTCGCCCAGAACGGGCGGCAATTTTGTTGCCCGTTCTAGCCGCCGCCTCTCACAGGGGCAGCCCCTGTTTCGCCTAGAATGGGCGGCGATTCCGCTGCCCGTGCTTGCCCGCCAACCCTCACAGAGGCGGCCCTCCTTTGGCTCGGAACGGGCGGCCGTTTGGCCGCTCGTCCTCCTCCACAGGCCCCGATTAGAGGCGGCTTTGCCTTCCCCTCGACCGGCCGGCCTTCCGTTGGCGGCCGGCCGTATTCCTCCGGTCGAGCGTGACCTTCGCCGGCGAGCAACCTTCCCCGCCGCCCGTCGTCCGTCATGTGTATTCTCCACGATTTGATCGCGCTCTCGCGATCGCCACCGTCGGTTACGTGGGTAATCACCCACGTAACCACTCGCATAATCTCCCGTAGTGGCTAAAAATAGAGCGGTCTGCATATAATTAAATTAATGTGCATATTAAACCATAGTCCTGTAAAATTAATTGTTATATTTCGGCCTATTAATAGCGGTCATCGTGGTTATGAGCTATGAATAACCGTGTAACCTCCATAACCACCCATGAGTCTTATAAATAGGGCCTCAGATCCCCCTTTATTTCTCATTCGCTCCTTCCTCGGGAAATTCTCCTACGGATTTTCTCTCATCTTCTTCGTCTGGGAAATCCTCCCACGAATTTTATCTCCTCTCCATTTTCTTCCTTGCACGCATTTTCTCCCCTGCGCGTGTTGCTGTGATTTGAGTAAAGGTCAATAGGGGTACCAACCCAAAACCAACAGTACTGAAAGTAATGTACGGAAGGAATAGTACACATTCAATAAAAGAATACTTACGTAAATCGTCACGTACACCAGACTACACCAAACACATGAAGCTATAAGGTGGAAATATGAATAAATCATAAGGAAAAATTTTAGATAATTTATTAGCCAATTGCGAACACCGGAAACGCCAGGTGCCAAGGGGGAAGGCATTTCTGCCAGCGCCCCCAAAGAACTCAAACTCTACCAGGAACAAGGGCGAGGTGGGCTCACATCCTGACACACCGCCACGAATAAATATCCGGCAACTGCGGTGAGAGATCGCTCCAACAGTACACCAACAGACACCGAAGCCAAAACCCGGGTAGAGTTTCACAAGATACCAATTTAAAGAAAACGGGCACTGCGGAGGTGGTCTAGTCCACTAACACTCACAGCCTAATAAACCATGACTTATACCTCGAGACTTTACACATCGGACCCGACTAGACATTACTAGACTTAAAGAGCGAATTTAACCAAGGTAAACATTTCATGCCAAAAAAAATCAATTCAACTTGCTGAACAATTTTGACACACAAGCTTTGCTAACCGGAGACCCACTTAACAAGTGAACAACTGTTACGATAAATTTACGAACTTAAGTACACTTTACTGACCTACATAGCGGTTAAGGGACGATCAAAATTCAACGAACGTAAATCGTTCGAGGAAACGCAACACTCGGTTGCAGTCTATTTGGTAGTAGTCTTGCGGTTTGACAGACTTACGGTTTAGTTATAGCAATTTGGCAAATCGTTGTTGTCAGCCTGTGTCCTGCCGAGCTGGCCTGGAGGTTCTTTCTTTTTATTCTTCAGTCCGGAGAGCAATCCGCAATTATGACTTGTTAGATACCTACAGCTGCGCTCTGGAGGCTATCCACAACAACGGTTTGGTGGTTATCCGCAACAGCGGTCTGGTGGGTATCCGCAGTAGCAGTCTGGTGGCTATCCGCGTAGCGGTTTGGAGGTTATCCACAACAGATGTCTGAAGGCTAACCACAATAGCAGATTGGTGGTTATCCGCAGCAGCGGTCTGGTGGTTGTCTGTAGCAACGGTCTGGTGGTTGTCCACAATTGAGGTCTGGGGCCAACCTGTAGTAGCGATCTCAGGACTTTCCTCTGTTGAAGATCAGCGGCTTCCCAGGATATGTATTCTCCATTGTATAGTCTTGAGGTTTGACTTTATCAAATCGCATAGACCGCGTGACTTGTATTTAATCACACATCGTTTGTTGTATTCTCTTATCTCCCCCATTTTCTATATATAAGAGGACATACCTTTGTATTATTTATCTTTTTCGAGAAATAAAATTTCTCTTTATTTAGCTCTTTTTACAATTACTCTATACACCTATGAAGTAAAGAACTTTGACTCATCACCGGTGAGGTAATGACCATACCCAGAGTCGGCGATCCAATCTTCTTGAAAGTTAATGGAGGACAAGGGATCAACAGATGTCACTATCATGTCTACCAAGAAGCAATTTCCTCCCCACTCACCTTCACTTTTGGATCCTCCTCTCTTAGCAGCGTGTCCTGGCTAAATATTAACCATGTAATCTTTCTTCATATGATCAAACTTGTTGCACCTGAAACATCTAAGACCCTTCTTATCACCATCATGATTAGGAGCTTTTCCTGCCACCTGATGTGATGAGGTAGAACCCTCTCCATCATAGGTCTTCTTCTTATCACTCTTCTTCTTCTTTACAAAATATAGAACTTCATTATCTCCTCTCCTCGAGACAGAACACTCAGACATCTGCTTTGATAAGCTCTCCTGAGAGGCTAGCAAGTTCTCCGGCTCCAGCAGAGAATGTTGAGTAGTCCACCTCTGCACTAAAGTGATGAAAGCAACATATTTTTGCCGCAAGTCGTGGATAATGTGCCTCTTTATCTTATCCTCATGAATAGGCTCATCTAGATCAAGTGTTGAGATCTCAGCACATAAGTTCTTCATCTTCAGAAAGAAAGAAGAGATAGACAAGTCTCCTTGAGTGACCCTTGCTAACTTATTTTCCAAGAACTGTAGCATCGCTATATTCTTTTTATTGAACAACCCATTCAGGAAAGTCCAAATCTCAGAAGCTAACCTGCAACCTATGATATGATCAAATAACTCAGGCAAGATTGTCCGCTTGAGAGTGTACTCTGTCTTAGCACTAGTTCTTCTCCAAGTTCCGACCTCTTGAGCACTATCTCCAGCATCCACAACTTCTTGGTTATCATCTCCTCCAACGAACTCCCAGAGGTCCTCACCAAGTAAGTAATTCTCCATACAAGATTTTCATTTCTTATAGTTAGTCTGGGTTAGCTGCTCAATATCAAGGCCTCTTGCATATGCACCTTTCATTCTAGATCTACCGGTTTGCGTGTCTTCTAAAGGTACTTAGTAATCAGCAGATAAAACTTTTGTCGTTCTGATATCACGTAAAATTTTAAAAGGTCGCATGACCACTCTCAACCAACCAAGAGAAATAAACCATTAGCAATGAAAGATGCAAGATCAAACATTTGTATTGTTTTCACTGATTTACAAGTCGAGATATACAATCACAAGTCATGATTTTGCATTGCAATTGATGGAGATCAAAAAATAGACAACACTGCTAAACTGAAAATACAAGTTGCAAAACCATTCATGTTGCGCAATAATGAACCTTATTTTACTGTTAGAGAACTATCAGAGATGAAGCACTACTTATATCGTCAAACCGTGATATCGTCGACGATAGTGGATATCGCCCGACTATAGATCATAACTGCCAACTGTTGCCTACTACTACTCTGAAGCAGAGTCATTGGCTTAACCGTCAAGTCCAACTGTCAGGCCACAAGTGCAAGCCGCCCAGTTCACAAAATATGCTATTTAGAGGCCACTTCTCCTTGTCACATGGCTAACGAAACTTTAACCGCAACCCTTGATGCAAAGTGCACTTTTCACTAATCTAGTTACGAATGACGGGGGAAACCCCTATTTATAAGCGGAGGCGGTGATAAGATCACCTCCATAAATGATTGAACAACCGCAGGTGGTTAGGCGGTTAGCCAACCCTAACCGTACGGCTAAGCGGGTAGCCGAACTTCTAACTACGCGACTTGGGGGATCTAACTTCAAAAGCAGACAAATAAATTATCACTGAGCGATAACTTCTTATCGCTGACGGTAACTCACGACAAGAAAATCCTAGCCGCATGACATGACGACCTCACTTCAAAAATTTCAACACTCTCCCTTGAAGTAAGAGTCAAAGACCAGGCTAAGCAACCTCTACAACCACTCAAATGACCCTTTCGACATTGACTTCGTGAAGATGTTCACGACATTATTCTTGCTCAGCACATATTTCACCATCAAAGATCCCTCCAGTATCTTCTCCCGAACAAAGTGATGCTCGATTTCGATGTGTTTTGTCCACACGTGACACACTAGATTTGTAATCAGCTTCAGAGCACTCTCATTATCACCGTAAATTAGAGTAGAATCTCACCTCATCATGGATATCCTTCACCAATCTGTGCATCCAAATGCCCTCCTGGGCCGCCAAGGATAACACCTTATACTCTGTCTCAGTGATGGAGATAGACATATAATCTTGTTTCTTACTGTAATACGAAATTGTCGATGATCCACACCTGAAGACATATCCAAGTGTCGACTTCCGATCATCTGTATCTTCACCATAATCAGTATCTGTGAACCCGTGCAAATTGAAACAGGTGTCTTCCTCATAGAGTAGCTTCATGCCCGAGATGGACTTCACATACTATGGTATACTCTTTGTTACACTAGATGAGGCTTCTTGGGCTCCAACATATACCGACTTACTCGGACAACAACATATGAAATATTTGGTCGTGTAATCGTCAAGTACATCATGCTCCCGACCAGAGACCGGAAGACTAAGAAATCTAGAATAACCCTTCCTTCATCTCGCTGAAGCATTAACCCGACTTCAAGTGCAGTAGAGCTGTTCTTTCCCTCCCTCTTGCCAAATCGCTTCACGACGATCCACTTCGCATATCCTTCCTGGGAGGAAAGCACACCGCTCTTCTTGCTCTCCACTTCCAGACCAAGAAAATGATGCAACTCACCAAGATCCTTCATCTCAAAACGAATAGATAGCTCTTCCCTTAGCTTCGTCACCTCTTCGTCACTATTTCCTGTCACAATCATATCGTCGACATATAGTAGCACCAAGACTCAAAAATCTTTCATCTTCTTGATTAACAGACCCCGAGTCTAAGTCAGAAGCAAAGTTTCCATAAAACTGTAAATACTCTACTCTCTTCCATAACTAGACTTGAAGCGTCTGCTTAATTCCATAAAGAATCTTCTTCAGCTTGCAGACGACTAATTTTGTCAACGTAGTATTAGTGGTTGTGCAAGGTGGTAAAGGAGGAGCGTTGACAGAAAAAAAAAACTACGATGGTGTTGAAGCCGGGAAAATTTCCTACTCCTAAATTGAATCAAGGCAGCCTAAGGTTACCGACTCAATGGATAGGCTCGACGGATGGCGAGCTAAAGCACAGAAGTCACCAAACAAACAAGACCCCAGGCGCCGCAGCAGGAAGGTCCCACCACGTACCCGGAAGCTTAGAAGAAGCAACCCCTCCACAACCAAGAATGTCCGAGCATGGTACGAGGGAGACTAGCTGGTAACTAAGTCACGACGACTAAGAAAGGATAGTCTCTAGTTCGCAACCTAGTCTCTGAGAAAAAGAAATTCACAGGCTAAGCTAGCATCTAAGAAAAGGGTCTGAGATCTCGACAAGATTCAAAAGTATCTCTCCTCGTACCCCTGTAGTCCTATTTATAGGAAAATCCAAAGGGAGGGGGGTTTTATTTATAGCCCCACCCCTCAGCGACTAGGCGACTTCCTGGAGGAACTTGCACGGCTCGGTGAGTATCATGTCTAGTCACCTACCTAGCGAGTATGCGAGGGGAGCTCGCCATCGCTCAGGCCTTCTGCTGCTTTGCGTGTTGACTCTGACCTCTGTCTTGACTTGTTGACTTTGACTTCTGATGACCTGGCTCTAGAGGGGTCCACCCTCGACAAATACGGGTTATACAGAATCCCCACTCTTTTCGAGCGACGTAGGAACTCGGAAAGAAACATCCAATGCTTATTCGGCAAGTTGCTTGGCCGAGTATCTGGGTTACTTTCCCTTCATAGATGTCTGCTGAACTCTATAAATAGGGGGTGGCTGGTCTTTGAGGCACGCATTTTGAACTCGCACGCGATGTCAAAGTCCGTCGAGAAAGCTTACCAAGCCAGCCTTGCCGCGCTGTCCGAATTTCTCGAACTAGAGTCGTCAAAGTCCAAGAGGCCGCGAGAAGATGAAGTCGTTGTCAATCTGCCTCCCGTCAAGAAGAAGAAACTGAAGAAGCTGAAGAAGAAACTCGACTCTAAGGCCGACAACCCGCCTCCACCAATAGAGAAAGTCGCAACCCCAACCGACCAGTTTGATCCCTCGACAGCACCCAGCAGTTCCTTGACGATCTCAGGCTGGGAGACATTCCCGACTTCTCGCTACTCTCCCCGTCGACCACTTCCGTTCCGGAAGTCGCTGGGTCACAAGCCCAACTGCAAGCACATCTCGTTGCCTCGCAAGTTCGCAACCTCGCCGATCTTTGTAAAAGTTCGTTGATCCTGTTACCATACTAATTCGTCCTTGTCTCTGCAGCCCCCCTAGTGACTACTGTAGGCGAGATTCTAGACTTCGCCCCACTGTGAGGAGTTCCACTTGTCGCACATGGAGCTGGCCTCTGCTCCGAATAGCACGCACCATCCGGATCAACCTCAGCTCCAAGGGCCAGAGAAATAAGTCTCTCCTGAGACTAAGGAAGATCCCTCGGTGACCAATACCTCACAGTCCGGGATGGACAAAGTCCCTCCTTCGGTTACGGCAACGCTGCCAGCGACGAGCATCCCACCACCGCCGCCGTCTCTTCTGCCCAAAACCACGTTGCCGGCGGCGAGTACTCCGTTGTCGCCGCAATCTCCTCCTGCGACTAAACCGTAAAAATCGAGGAGCACACCATTGTCACCTCCATCTCTTCTGGCAAGCTCACGACAACCGGCAGGCACTGCGCTTCTGCCGCCTCCTTCTTTTCCTTCGAGCAGCGAACCTCGCCCCGAACTCTGCCCGGGAACCTCAGAGCCTCGGATCCTGCCAGAGGGTTCAGCGCGAGATACGGAAAGGAGGCGCCCCAGCTACTTCCCGCCGAGAAATGGGAGTCGCGACCTGGGAGGTCGCGACCAGGGGCAGTCCGCCAAGCTCCTCGGTGGCTCATCGTTAGGCTCGTGAGAACCATCTCGTTGCTGCCCTTCTCCTCGGCAATCTCGATCTCCTCGACAAGGTAGCTCGCACTACTACTGATCTGACTTCTATTGCTTCCGACTGCTAACTGATTTGGCGATTTTCCTCTACTTTGACAGGTCGCCCATCTACTCCTGGAGGTGATTTCATTGAGGCCCTTGGGCTCTCCGGGAAGAAATACCGCCACGCTGCTGCTCGCGCCTACATCGAGTTAGAGGCCAAGTTCGACCAGCTCGCCATCTACGAGCCCCATCGCCAGATCTCGGCGCTAGAGGTGAGGATGGCGAAGATGAAAGAGCTGCGAGAAAGATTGGCGGCCTATGTGTCCCGCTTCCACATGATTCAAGAGGTGGAACAACGCCAGGCGATGACCGACCATCGCGTCCAACTTTTCGGCGAGGAACTGGCCGGCATGCGGGCAAGCATGAGATCTGCTGGGCGACTGGCGAGGATGGAGGAATAGCTGTGGCGAGGCGACGACGCGATGGCGGTCGCCACCGAGCACTTTAGACGGGCTCGCGAGATGGGGTGGGCTGTGCGACATCCACATCTTCTTGAGTGAGGGCCTCCTAAGACTTAGAAATTTCTTTTTCTTTTCATTTGAACTCCCCAATTGGCGACTATGTAAAGAACAATATTTATTTATAATAAGCGAGTTTGAATCTCGCGTTATATTTGTCGAGCTTGTGTTCTTTGTGATTGTTTTTTCCTATTCTTTCTGCGATGTCTTGATATCTGTGCAGGTACTAGCGAGTTGGCTAGATTCTAAGTAGCGTTGTGCAAGATAGGGCTCATGACTATGATAGATTAACAGTTAGGATGCGACTTAGGTGGATACTCACTCGGGCACTAAATACACCCCCTGGTCTCTGACTATAAATAGAAGGGGTAGGTGAGACTTTAGTACGTTGCTGCGATTTCTGACTTTTGCTTGCGAGTAACTGCCCTTGCTCGCGACTTCCTTTTCATTATTGCCCTACTCGCACATCCTTTCTCGCACTCACAACTCGTTCAAGATAGTTGGAGACGATGTCAGTGCTCGCCGACAGGCCCATACGACGAAATTTGCTGATGTCGTCTTCAAGAAGTCTGCCATCACGGAGCGAGATCTTGAAGATTTCCGCCAAAGACATCTTCCAGAGGATATTCGGCCAGGATCCCCGCTCGGAACGAGCAACTAAACACATATATCAAAGGTTGAATGGTCCTGTCCCTTTGACACTTTGAAGTCGGTCTGCGACTTCCATTGTGGTCCGAATAGCGTCAAATCCTACGATATATTGGCATTGCGCCCGCCTAGATTAATCCCAACGGCATGTCGATCATCATGAGCTTCCACTGCTTCCTTCGGGAAGAGAGGATCATGTTCGACCTCTCTGTCTTCCGGAAGGTCTTCGCCTTTGCTCCGACCTCTGAGGGGGTCGTCTTCTTCAGCATCCATGTATGCACTTTGTTCGGGACATCGAACATGGTCCACCAGTGGAGCGAGTTCCCGGTTGTCGTCACCGGCGACATCGAAGGCATGTTGGGAAGGCCGCATCAACCCGCCGACGTCGCCTTCCTGCCGTCGATTTTGGAAGGCGCGCGTGAGAAGCTGGTCGAAGCTTTCTGCAGGCGACGATTTGAAGTCATCCACTGGTGTATCAACATTAATGTGCTTGACGAAGTCCTTCCCTACGAAGGTATAAACTCACGAGATTCTGACATACTTGCCAAGACATCTCTGAGCTACCTACATACTGACTATTCTTCAATCTGCAAAGGCTCGCGAGCTCCCGCAAAAGCCGCTTCCTCGGATAAAGGAAGTCGCGTCCTCATGCCAAGAAACCTCGACCCTTCCTGCCTAGGTCGAGGAGATCTCGCCTCCGGTGGCCCAGCCGCTCGCCGGCGACGAAGGTGGCGCGCGCAAGAGGAAGCTCGCCAAGGGGAAGGGCAAGGCCAAGTTCCCCGATCATGCAGGCAAGCGCGCAAGGGTTTCCCAACAGCTATTCGATGAGAGGGAGTCTCCCGCCGATGTCGGGGCGCCTTACTTCCACTCGAACTACAACCTCAGGCGAGAAGGTAAGGACGTCTATGGTCATCCGTTGGTGTCATGGTCGGAGAGAGAGCATCAGGTATCATTGAGCACCAACCTACCCGCCTGATCGGAATATTGGGAGGAAAGGAGGGAGGCCTTCGATGTCAGCTTCGCGCTCTACAGACGAGCCGATGTCGAGTCAATGCTAGAGCTCAGCCCGAAAGTACTCGCCCACCAGACTTCTCACTCCATCCTGCGGACTACCGAGCTTGCGCACTACACCACGAGGAAGCTCCTCGAGACGCAGGAGGCGTTAAAGATCGTTTCGCAGAAGGCGATCGTCCTCGGGATACAGTCCGTCCGCTGGAAGTAGTACGAGGTAAGTCGCCTCCTCGGCGCAACTTAGTCACTTTTGTACTTGGAAATTCCTCTGACTGCTGGCTGGTTGATTCTCGCATTCCGTCGAGATCGAGATGGCGAAGAAGTTCTCCAAGCTCGAGCAAGAACTCGCCAACACCAAGACCGAGCTGGAAACTCGCCTGGTCACCGTCGAAGATCGCCCGAGTCCATCCGGTGCTTGCCCACCTAAGCCGCAAGAGGCGGCGTCCTCGCATGGGATGGGCAAGAAGATCCACATGCACTGGGACAAGATGCCCGCCATCCACCGCGGGATAGCACGAGCATCTGGGGAAGCAGTTCTCGCCAAGCTGAGGATGGACGGCTTCCTCAGCGCGGAGGCCGACCACTTGACGGTTCTGGAGCTCATCCCGTTCATTCTTGCCAAGGAGTCGAACTCGCCAGATTGCATCCTATCCTCGGCTTCTAGCTCCAGCGGCAATGACAACATCAGCGGAGAGAGCAGCGATAGCAGCGACGACGAGGATGACGGCGAGGATGACGCTGAGGACGAGGAAGATGTCATCATCGGGGACGATAAGTACATGCCTGAATGGGCGACAATGAGTCGTAGTCGGTCGGCAACCTCTTGCGTGATCACATGTAAAAAATTGTACATTAGAATATCTTGCCAACTGTAATACTTGTATATAATACAAAGGGCTTTTTGTTACTGTTCTTTTTCTTTTACTCGCAAACTTGTTGATTGATGATGCTCGCTAGGCTCATAGGTGCAGAGAGATTTGAGAGTTCGTCATGCGCTTACTCGCTTGTTGATGTCGCTCGATACTCGCGCAATCGATGCTCGCACCAATATAATCGCCCTACCGCATTCTCGCGTATTGTTGTTCGCGCGCACTTGTACGAACACAGTCGCTTACTCGCACGTTGATGCTCGCTCTGCACTTCAAAATAGGGGCCGACTCGTGAGGCAAGTAGTCGTCCTACAGGAGAAGAGCTCGTGCGAGGACTCGGACTACGGTAACTTCACGGCTCGAGGACTTACATCAGTGCTAAAGTAATTCGACCTGCTACTTAAGATGTAGCCAAAAGAATTAAACGCACCAATATTCATGAGGACTTTTAGGAAATTGTAAAAAGATGACAATCTTCTTTATAATGTTGGGAGGTCGGCGTCCAGGCCTGTTCCTAATAGTTCCTCCAGCCAGAGGAGATATACAATCAGGGGTAGCTAGGCCGACATGCAAGGAGGAGCTGATCTCGACCGTTAGTGCAGGGGCTCGGTCTTATAAAGATGCTTAAATCCCGAGGCATCGTCCCATCGTCTGCCCTGGGCTTTTTATTAGAAACAGGTCGAATGCTCGTTACCCAATTGCGCAATGCTCTACCTGGCTACGAAGGCCAGCATACCAGCAAAGGGGAATGGACCTCGGGGGGCCTTACATGACACACTCACTCGAGTCCACTCCTTCCATAAAATTGTACCTTCCAAAGCTCAGCAAGTTATCCCACCTCGGCAACAATAGAGACGCGTCCTGCTTTGCAGGACTAACAGTCGCTAAGAGCGGGTCTTCCTTCATCGAGTTTAGGAGGTTAACGTCCAGAACTGTTCCTGATAGTTCCTCCAGTCGGAGGAGAGATGCAATCGGGGGTAGCTAGGCCAACATGCAAGGGGGGAACTGATCTCGGCCGTCAGTGCAGGGGATCGGTATTGCAAGGACGCTTAAATCCCGAGGCATCGTCCCATCGTCCGTCCTAGGCTATTTAGGAGAAACAGTTTGAAGGCTCGTTACCCAAATCGATTGTGGAGTCGGACTTCATTGCTCCTAGCTATCTTGAAACGAATCACAACACAAAGAAAACAACTCGCAACCTCCCGTGGTTCCGGGGGCGAGGAAATATATATCTTGAAAGATGATTTACAAGAATAATTACAGATTACCACTAAGGGTAAAACCTTTTTAGGTCACGCTCCAAGTACTTCCTAGTTGATCTCCTTCCTGGTCTTGTAGACGATAGCCACCAAAGGTTAGGGCTTCCTGGACGATGAAAGGTCCTTCCCAGTTGGGATGTTACTTGCTGACGACAGCTTCTCTTCCTGCGGCGTCCACCTTCTTCATGACCAAATCTCCTGCAAGGAAATGTTTGAGGCGGACATTCTTGTCGAAGTGTTTTGCCATGGGCCTTTTGATTTCCTCCTAGCGGATGGAGGCTAAGTTATAAGTTATTCTCAAGCGCAAATCTTCGCTGTCTTCTTCTACTGCTATGACTCTTGGACTTCGAACCTCGAACTCCACTGGGATGAGTGCCTCAAACCCATGGGATAACTTAAAGGGTGTTTCCCCCGTGGCCGAGTTAGGAGTTGTTCTCAGAGCTCATAAGACCGAGGGGAGTTGCTCTGCCCAATTTCCCTTCAGATTAGTGACCTTCTTCTTCAGGAGGTTGATGATCAACTTGTTGGCAGCTTCTACCCGTCCATTGCTCCGAGGATGATGCACAGAGGAGAATTGAAGATTCATCCCTAACTGCTTGCAGAAGTCCTCCAGTTCCAAACTGGCAAACTACGGACTGTTGTTAGTGACGATGGCAAGAGGATCCCGAACCTGCCGACGATCTCTCCCCAGATGAAGTTCTTCACAATCTGAGAAGTGGTATTGGCAAGGGACTTTGCCTCTATCCACTTGGAGAAGTAGTCGATAATGACTAGAACGAACTTTCTATGACCGCTATCTTGGGGAAAAGGGCCGATCAAATCCATTCCCCAGATGGCGAAGGGTCAGGGAGTGGTGATCGAACGAAGATGCTGAGCTGGCTGTAACTGAAGAGGTGCAAAGAGCTGACACTTTGAACACTTTTTTGAGAAAACATCGGCATCCTTCCGAATGGTCGGCTAGAAGTATTCGTGCCTTAGAATCCTCTGCTCGATAGTACGGGTCCCTGAGTGGCTGCCACATTATCCTGAATCGATCTCCTCCAAAACTCGAGGGATTTCAGCCTCTGACAGGCATCTGGCCAGGGGGCCTGAAATGGACTTGCGATAAAGCTCCCCTTCCTGTAGCAGGTAATAAGCAGTCTTGTACCGAAATTTCCCCTGATCCCCTTCACTGGTAGAAAGCCGGCCCATTGTTAAGAATGCAACTAACGAGTCCTTCTACGAAGCTCTCTGCTCGATCTCCATCATCTCCACTTCCTCGATGGGCGGTCGAAACAGTTCAGTCACTGTCCTCCCAGCCCGGGGACCAAACTTGGCCAAATAATCTGCTTCTGAATTATCCTCTCGGGGCACGTGCTCGATGAAGAAGGACTGAAACACCCCGATCAAACCTTTGACCTTGACCAAGTACTTCTGCGGGATGGGATCATGCACCTCAAACTCTCCTCTAATCTGTGACGCAACCACCATTGAGTAGGTGAAGGACCTGAGATCTTGGATTCCCAATTCCTTGGCGAGACGCAAGTCTGCCACCATGGCTTCGTACTCCGCCTGATTGTTAGTGACGGGGAAGAGGATCTCGACTGCTTGCTCGATCCTACTTCCATGCAGGCTCACTAGCACTACTCCGGCTCCCACGGAATACTTGCCTGAAGCCCCGTCCACGAACATCTTCCAAGAGACTAGGCTGGAAGAGCCTTCGCCTCCTCCTACCTCGACCGAGAAGTCAGCTATGAATTCCGCCACTGTCTGTGCCTTGATTGCTACCCTCAGAGAGTAAGAAATGTCAAACTCACTGAGCTCCACCGCCCACTTGGCCAACCTTCCAGAATGCTCCACTCCATCCAAGATACTACGAAGCGAATGATCTGAGACAACCTTGATGGAGTGAGCCTGAAAATATGGGCGGAGCCTACGAGCTGAAACCACTAAGGAAAAAACCAGCTTCTCTAGGATAGGATATCTCGTATCTGTCTGCCGCAACACTCTACTCACATAGTAGATGGGGAGCTGCTTCTTGCCTTCCTCTCTGACCAACACGGAACTAACTACTTCCGCTCCCACTCCAAGATAAAGGAGTAGGTCTTCGCTTTCTTGTGGGCCTTAGAGGAGAGGAGCTTGAGTTAGCTGCTGCTTGAGCTTTCCAAAAGCCTCCTCACACTCCGTGGTCCACTCAAACTTCTGGTTGCCTCGAAGAGCCTTGAAGAACGTATAACACTTCTCTCCTGCTTTGGAGAGGAAATGGCTTAGGCCTGCCAGCCTCTCGGTTAACCTCTGCACTTCCTTGGGTCCTTCGGGGACGCCATCTCCAAAATTTCTTTGACTTTGTCAGGATTAGGCTCCACCACCCCCCCCCCCCCTCTGAGTAAGAAGGAAACCTAAGAACTTTCCCCTTCCTGCTCTGAAAATGCACTTGGTCGGGTTGATCCGCAACTTGTACTTACTCAGGGTGGAAAAGGTCTCCGCTAGATCCTTTATGTGCTCCACGACGTTCCTGCTCTTGATAAGGAGATTATCCACACACACCTCCAGATTTCGCCCCTTCTGCTCCTTGAAGGTTTGGTCCATCATCTTCTGGTAGGTCGCGCCCGCATTCTTGAGCCTAAAGGACATCATCTTATAGCTATAACAGCCATCGCTGGTGATGAAAGAGATGTTGCGGCAGTCATGGGGTGCATCCGGATCTGGTGATACCCTAAAAAAACATCAAGGAAACTCATTACAGGAAACCCGATGACTGAATCAACTAGCACGCCGATTTGAGGCAAGGGATAGCAATCCTTCGGGCAAGTTTTATTTAACATTGAAAAATCGATAGACAAACGCCAGCCCCCTCCGGACTTCTTCACCATTACAACATTGGAGACACACCGTGGATACTGGATCTCTGAGACGAACCCTGACTCCAGTAGCTTCTCCACCTCCTCTCTGATTGGACCGGCTAGCACGGTGGCGCTCTTCCTCTGCTTCTGACGGACAGAGGCAATCTTGGGATCTAGGTTGAGGCGATGACATGCAACATTGGCGTCAATTCCCGGCATCTCCGCAGTGCTCTAGAAGAAGATGTCCACGTTCTCTTGCAGGCACGCGGTCATCTCCAACTTCCCTTCCGTCGTCAGAGACCTCCGACCTTCAGCAACCCCGGCTCCCCCCTTCGGGAGATCACTTCCAGCTCCTCAGCAGCCCTTGGGGCTTCCTCCCTCTCTAGTAGCTTCTCCAACCTCTTCGCGTCCTCTATCCAGCTGATAATACTGACGGCGTTCAGGTAACACTCCCTGATAGCTCTTGGATCGCCTCTAATCTTCACTTAGACATCTCTCCGATAATACTTCAGGCACTGATGATAGGAAGAATGAACGGCTTTGAAGTAATTGATGAGGGGACGCCCAAAGATGGCGCTATAGCAGCTTGGCGCATCGATGATGACAAAGCGACATCGGAATGAAATCCCTCCAAGGGTGATCAGAAGGTCCACTCCTCCCTCCAACTCTTTTTTCTCTCCCGAGAAGTCAAAGAGGGTCCGTCCGCAACTTGGACCCTAGACGCTTCCACCTGAAGCTCGACGAAGGTCCTCTTGAAAATCACGTTCATTGAACTCCCATTGTCCACAAGGATTTGGTCGACGGCGAAGTCCTCGATGGCGGCTTGGATGACTAGGGCATCATGGAAGGGGTTCTCATTCACTAACATGTCCTCCTCGGAGAAGGTGATCTCATCCAACGATGGCGGAACGTGAGAGGTCGAGGCGACACTCTAAGAGGTAGAGGCAATGCTCTTTCGATAGATTTGATGGAGGCTTCCCTTGCGAGAAGCTCCAAGTACAGCCCCATCATTGATCACTCCAATCTTACCACCTCCTGGCTCGTGGATCACCTCTATGCGACCTCCTTGGTCGATCCGGTCCTCATTCCTCCTCCTCACCAAAGCGTGGAACGCTACCGGTCCCGCGTGCACTTCCTGCCTGGGCTGCTCCCTCTCTGCTGCTCCAGCTTCCAGCCTTCTCCTTGCCTCCCAAAACTTTGGGCAGGCCATCGTCCCATGCCCCTCTACCTGATGTATGCCGCAGTAGAGGGGAATCACTGCCTAATAGCGCCTCGCCCTTCGCGCCTCTTGCCTGCGATGCTTATTGCCCTGTCGGATAATGGCCATCGCCTCCCCTCTAGCTCCTCTCCGGCCACCACCCTACGAGCAATCGTTCCTCTCCTACTGCTGCTGGAAACGCGGTCTAGCAGGCTGCCTCCACTGAGGCCGATTTGCAGGGTGCTGGAATCGCCTCTCTTCTCCTCTCCTCTCCTGAGCCTCCATATGCCTCCTCTCTTTCTGCCTCCAAGGCCTCTCCTGCCTCCTCCGCTCATCCGCCCTCCTTGGATCTTCTCTCTTCCTTTGCTCCTCTCTTCTCCTCGGCTCCTCCCTGCTCCTCTCAACCTGCCTCTCCGGCAGCCTTCCAGCTCTCACCTCCGAAGGTCCACCTCTTCCCCTACCTAACGACTCATCTCCATCCAGCCGTGCCAAGAAGTCCTTATTCTTCTCCTTTTCCTGGACAAACGTATTCGCCATTTCCACCATCTCCTCAAAGGACCTCAGGGGTTTGGATCCCATTTCCATGCTGAAGAGACCTTGCTTCAGACAAACTTTAGGGTCAACATCAGGGTGAAGCTATCCACCTCCTCCACCTCTAAGATCTCCTCTTGGAAACGGTCGATGTAGTGGTCAAGACTCTCGTGCTGCCCTTGAGCAATCTTGAAGAGAGCAGTCGCCTCCTTCTTTCTCTTATTGGACGTCGCGAACCTTATCATAAGGCCCCGACGCAGATCTGCGAAGCAATAGACGGAACCAGCTCGCAACTGGTGGAACCAGTCTCTTGCATTCCCTTAAAGGTGATCAAGAAGAACCTATACTTGAAGGCGTCTGACATGTTGCGGATGGACACTATGTCTCAAACCACTGGAGATGTTTGACCGGGTCATCTTTGCCGGAGTAGTAAGTGAGGACTGGCTCTCGGAATCCCTCAGGAATAGGGGTGGCGAGGATCTCGTCATAGAAGGGGCTCCTCCCTCCCTGGCGGTGACGAGTTTCATCCCCGCTGGTATCATCCTCATACTCGCTCCATGGGCGAGTATCATGATACCTCGCCGGTAGCTCTAGATCTCGTAACCTGATCCCTTGACTGTTCGTCGGGTAATGTCGCGACTGCATCAGCCGCTCCTCTCTCTCACCCAAGCTCGTTCCTTCCCAGGTGACCTCGGCGGCGCTTTCTCGTCTGATGGTGTCACGCGACGGGGAGAGGTCACCGTGACATCGGGGCGATGAGGGAGACCTGAGAGAATGGTCCTCTCGATCCTCCTCGCAAACTCCTCGAACGCAGCTACCATCACAAACTCGCCACCTCGCCCCGAGTTACCAACTCCTGCCGAGTTGCCGACTAACTCGTCTTGCTCGCCTACATTTACCATTTCGCCTACCAGCGAAGCTTTACCTCCTTGGCTGCGATCCACGCTCACCGCACCAAGTGTTGAAGCCGGGAAAATTCCCTACTCCAAAATTGGATCAAGGCAGCCTAAGGTTACCGGCTCAACGGATAGGCTCGACGGCTAGGGGGCTAAAGCACGGAAGTCACCAAACAAACATGACCCCAAGCGTCGCGGCAGGAAGATCTCATCACGTACCCGGAAGCTTAGAAGAAGCAACCCTTCCACAACCAAGAATGGTCGAGCAGGGTACGAGGGAGAATGACTGGTAACTAAGTCGCGACGACTAAGAAAGGATAGTCGCTAGGCCGCGACCTGGTCTCTGAGAAAAAGGAATTCACAGGCTAAGCTAGCGTCCAGGAAGAGGGTCTGACTCGATGAGATTCAAAAGTGTCTCTCCTCGTACTCCTGAGGTCCTATTTATAGGGAATTTCAAAGGAGGGGGTTTATTTATAGCCCCATCCCTCGGCGACTAGGCGACTTCCTGGAGGAACTCGCACGGCTCGGCGAGTATCATGCCTAGTCGCCTACCTGGCGAGTATGCGAGGGGAGCTCGCCATACTCGCTCAGGCTTTCTGCTGCTTGGCGCGTTGACTCTGACTGTTGACTTTGACTTCTAATGACCTGACACTGGAGGGATCCACCCTCGACGAATACGGGTTATACGGATGGTAACATACCTAATTCTGTCAACGCTTCTCTTTTCCCACCCCGCCTTAACCTAATTATGTCATATGAATTAGTGGTTGTGCAAAGAAAAAAAAACTGTCATAATTCCAAGCTCTGGAAAAGATCAAGATGGGAGCTCAAGCAAGATGGTAATGGAGGAAGCTTCATTACCACAAACTTTCACACCTTGAAGTCTCCTTCCATTTTGTAGGAAGAAGATTTAGAACCACCATGGTCTCTGACATTACTAAGGACATTGTGCCATTATATATTAATCCTCTATTTCAAGGAGAACTGTTTCGTAAATGAAGACAACAATAACAAACATTCATAAAACTCAAGAAAACAGATGAGCTTTCCGTCGAGTATTCCGGCGAGTATTTGAACCCACTTTTATTTTACCATGTAAATACAGGAGCAGAGCTGCTGATAAGTTCCATCACCATTCAGATCAGCACTTCGTATGCAGATGTAATGAAACACGAAGGTAACATAGAAAAGAGAGGGAATGCATTGATTCTGGTCTGCACATAGCGTGTGGGTGTCCCCGTAATGAAATTGGGCTGTAATTAACCTTTGGCTGCACATAGTTATTTTTGATGTGCCCTTAACATAACTCTTTTCCGAACCTCTCTATACGCGTTTGTTTTGACTCATACAAAGAGGAGGTAGATCAAGGCTAGATGAGACCTGATATCGGCCGTTAAAATGTCCGTTATGCCCATCGTCATCTTCTTCGCGCCGGCACATTTTGTTTCCCGGCTTTCTCTCTCCTAAATCTCTCCGCCTCGTCTCCACCACTTCTCTTTATATTTTTGTCTTCAGGAGCTTCGTTGAGACCCCTCTTTCCGGCGCTTCAATTCTCAAATTCCGTGCAGATTTTGGGGAATGGATTTTCTAGGGCTTTCTCTTCACGATTTTCCTTTTCCGGGATAGATTTTCCGGGATTTCGCCGGAATCGATTCATGGGTTGGCACTTTTAGGGTTTGGAAATCAACAGCGTTTTCGCAGCTACGGTATACAGATATCTCTCCCTTTCCCCCAATCGAATTCTTTCAATTCCCTGTAAAAACTGGAGATTCTGATAATCTGGCTGCGAAATTCCCTCCGTGAATGCATCCCGTGAAGAAGGAATCCGATGCTGTTGGAGAGACATTTGAGTATTGAAGCTGATGGGGAACACCTGCGTTGGTCCAACGTTTTCCAAGAATGGACTCTTCGAATCCGTTTCTACAAGTTTATGGCGCAGCCGAGTTCAAGATGATGTGATGACTGAGGGGAAGGGCGGCGGCGGCTCGAGCGATGAGAATTCACGGGTTCAGGCGAACTCTCCGGCCGATGATGCCCAGCCGCCCCCTCAAAATAAACCTCCAGAGCCAGTTAAGATCCCAGATACTGAGCCCAAACCTCCTAAACCTCCAGAAGTGAAGATGAGCTCTGAATCCGATCAGCCTCCGCAGAAGCAAACAAAGAAGCCTCGCCATATGAGAAGAGTCTCCAGTGCTGGACTGCAAGCTGGCTCTGTTCTGAAGCATAAAACTGGGAATTTGAAGGACATTTATAGTTTAGGGCGAAAACTCGGTCAAGGCCAGTTTGGAACCACACACCTCTGTGTGGAGAGGATGACTGATAAAGAATATGCCTGCAAATCCATTTTGAAGAGGAAGTTGACCACTGAAGATGATGTTGAGGATGTGAGGAGGGAGATTCAGATAATGCATCACTTGTCTGGAAATCCCAATGTTATTTCGATCAAAGGGGCGTATGAAGATGCCGTGGCTGTTCATCTTGTGATGGAGCTGTGTGCTGGTGGTGAGTTGTTTGACAGGATCATTCAGAAGGGACATTTTACGGAGAGAAAGGCGGCCGAGCTTACGAGGGTGATTGCTGGTGTTGTGGAGGCATGCCACTCTTTGGGGGTTATGCATCGCGATCTTAAGCCCGAGAATTTTCTCTTTGTTAACAATTCCGAAGAGTCCCCCATCAAGACTATTGATTTTGGGCTGTCAGTATTCTTCAAACCTGGTAATTTCTCTCTGGATTTAGTTTTTTGAACTTTGGTATTACTGAATTTGGCATGCTTGTGACTCTGCCTTAATGGATTCCAGAACTTTGTTAAATATTTGTATTAAACATCAGGAGCAATATATGTCATTAGCTGATGCCTGATGTCATTATAAATCTGATGAGGTTGACTTGGAAGAGTCTTGAAGATGAATAATAAATCATTAGTCTTGCTTGAGAAGATTGTGTAAGACTGCAATTAGAGTTCTTATATTGGGTGATATTAGTTTTAGGCAGTATTATCGTAGAAGATGGCATGATTCAGATTCAGGCTCGCATTTATATCAAACTACGATGTAAGTGAAAGTAGATTTATCAGAAGGCTTTTTATGCCTTATTTGCAAGACCAATTGACATAGACAAAATGCAAGTATTTAAACATTTTCTTCCAAATAATAAAATGTTTGTAGTCTAAAACCCGTGAAATAGCATCCAAATTCTTTATGTTGTGACTTGAGATAGGTTTAGATAAAGGGCACTTTCTATTTTGTATAAGAAAACTGACGTTTCATATGCACAAAAGGAGAATGAGGATGTTTGTGAGCATATAAAATTGGAACAACGAGCTTTATCTTTCGCTGAAATCAACTGTATGTTTTCCTACTTGTGTTTTCTGTCTTTTAAAAAAAGTGTAGATTTTTCATCCTGTAATTCTTCGTCCTGTAAATTTCATATGCATTCAGGTGGAAACCTACCTTGTTAGCAGAATGTGTAGTAAGATTTGTGTGATTAGACCTAGTTAAATTTTGGATTGTGAATATCGAATTTAAATCGTCTAAATTTTTTTCTACATTGTAATAAAAAGGCTACTGGTGTTTATGTTCTGATCTAGATAATGGAATATTTATTCAGGAAGTTTTGTTAACATGCTAAAGACATATTCTATGTAAGATGGACAATGTTAGAGAATCACCTGTTTCACATCATATGATGAGATGACATGCACTATCCCTTAATGCTATGGTTTTACTAGATTTTAGTGTGTTTTGAGTACAATGTCTCAATCTTCATTGACCTTGATCTATTTAGTTCTATTCATGTCTTATGATTAATGTATTCAGGGGAAATATTTACTGATGTGGTCGGAAGTCCTTACTATGTCGCACCAGAAGTCTTAAGAAAGAGATATGGTCCAGAGGCAGATGTCTGGAGTGCTGGGGTGATAATTTATATCCTTCTTAGTGGTGTTCCTCCTTTTTGGGCAGGTATGGTGTTTTTCTTTGGTTGTATACAATTGTTTTTTATGCAATTTCATTTTGAAATATACTCTTTTGAGCTAACATTTTCGAATTATTTTCTCAATATCTAGAGACTGAGGATGGTATCTTTGAGGAGGTTCTGCATGGTTCTCTTGATTTTGATTCTGAACCGTGGCCGAGCATCTCAGATAGTGCCAAAGATCTCGTGAAGAGAATGCTTGTGAGAGATCCTAAAGCGAGGCTGAAAGCTCATGAAGTTCTTAGTGAGTTCTTAATCTCAAGTTACTTTAAAGAAATTAATAAATGCTTACTCTTTTACTCTTCTTATTTATGGTGTATTATTTTCTTTTTATTCACTTATTTTCCAAAAAGACCTCTCATTAAAATATAAAAAAATTGAGAAAGCATCCTTTTAAAATGGAGCCTACTCATGCCATCTATTTGTTATTTATTTATCTCTCCCCGCTTGTATTTTGTATGTAGATGTTACTACAAATGGCTAATAGTTCAACTTTTGTATTGTGAAAACATAGTTGTAAGTTCCCTTGTAGATAGTTTTTTTTTCCTTTGTAGATAGTATGATATTTATTTATTTTTCCCGCCTTTCAATTTGTAAAAGAAAAGTGTGATGTATTGTGTGAATATCCATGAATTCCTACATATTGTTTTTAAAATCTTCATGCTATTAATTTTGCAGGCCACCCTTGGGTGCAAATTGAGGGTGTGGCACCTGACAAACCTCTTGATTCAGCAGTCTTATCTCGCTTGAAGCAGTTTTCAGCAATGAACAAGCTTAAAAAAATGGCTCTCAGGGTAAATTAAATTTCTAGAGCTTTTTGGATCATAATGACATTTTAAATCTGATATATCAATTTTTTGAATATAATTTGCTAATGAAGAAGATGAAGATGAAAAAAGATATAGTTTGTTTCTGAACCAATATTACCATCATTTGATTAGGCATAAAATATTTCTTTTCTCCTTGTTCTCTTTTGCTAAACTCATAAATTTTCTTTTCACATGATTGGCTTGTATTTGAGAGAAGAGTGAATCGGCATTTGATAAATTTAGTAGGTAAGAATCTAATAAATGTAAACTAACATTGGCGTGCAATTTACCATTTTTGTTTTAAGGTGGGCTACTTTGAGTTTGCCTAAAAATAATACAAATTATAATAACCATAAATTAGATTTAGAGCCAATTAGGTCAAAATTTATTCAATCATCAACCTTTAAATTTGATTTTTGGATAAGAAGATTAACGAAATGGTATGAAACTAAATGGCAAATGGTTTAGATTCAAAGAGATATTGAAGGTCATAAGCTTTAGTATGCGTGCAAATTGAGAATGAAAAGGTGAATATTTTATTATTCTCATGAAAAATTAACTATTATATTGTACAATGAGTTTCTTTTATAGAAAGAGAGAGAGGGAGCTAAATATAAACTAAAAATGTGGGAATAAAGGAAGAGCTAGAGGAGAGAGTCCTTATGGGCCTAAATACATGAGCTTTATTTATTTTGTAGCGCTCCCCGCAAGCTGGAGCGTACAATTCGTAGGCGCCAAGCTTGAAGAGAAATTGTTGATATAGTAGGTGAGGCAAGGCCTTAGTAAAAATATCGAAGATTTGATCGGTAACTCGCGCATGTCGTAAAACCAGTTTATGAAACCGAACCTTTTCCCAGAGGAAATGACAATCAACTTTGAGCTCTTTCGTTCGCTAATGAAACACGAGATTCTTGGCAATATGAATAGTAGTTTGACTATCACAAAAGAGAACAGTTTGGGCTGGAAGTTTAACACCTAAATCATTGAGAAGACTCTCTAGCCATGTAAGTTTTGAGACGGCGACAACCATGAAGTGATACTTCGTTTCAGCTAAAGACCGAACAATCACAGTCTGCTTCTTACTTTGTTAAGTAATTAAGTTCCTGCCAAACTATATGCAGTAGCCGCTTGTGGACCGACGATCATCCAGGTACCCGGCGTAATCAACATCACAATATGTAATTAGAGATAGATTGATAGAGAGGTAGAAAGCTTTGTATAACAACCTTTGTCCCGGAGCATTCTTCAAGTATCAAAGAATACGCTCAACAACCTAAATATGAGGGACCCGAGGGGTATGCATGAAGCGATTAGCCACACCGACCTCAAAGGAAATTTTTTTGTAGTATGACAGTAAGATAGATTATCTTGCCAACAAGGTGACAATAATATTCCAGATTAGGGTGAAGTTGATCGGGGTCTAAGCCATGAGCACAAAGCTGATGTTTTGCATTCATAGGTGTATCCACTGACTTACATCTGGAGTAGCCTGCATTGTGAAATAGATCGAGACAATATTTTGACTGAGACATGACCATTAGGTCGTCGAGCTACCTCAATTCCCAAGAAGTAGCCTGATTTGGGTGATGTCGGGAAGATCATCACCTGTGAGAAAAATGTGACTAGAATCACTGTGCCAGATTTACGTTGTCGAATAAATAGGGAGAAGTCTCCCGAGCTTCTGGTGAAGTCAACTCACGAACCACCCTACTAAATTTCTCAAACCATGCCCACGGAGATTGTTTGAAGTCATAGAGAGATTTCTTGAGATGATAGACAAGGGACTCTCTCGTGGTTGTATAACCAGGAGGTTGATGCATGTGCACAGTCTCCACAAAATCGTCGTAAAGGAAGGCATTTTTAATTTCAAGTTGATGGACCGGCCAATGACGATGAACGAAAAATGAGAGTAGGACACGGACGATGTTGAGTTCTGCCACTGGAGAAAATATCTCTTCATAATCAAGGCCATGTTGTTTACTTGCTTAATAAAACCTCTAGCAACAAGACGAGTCTTGAGGCGGTCAACATTCCCATTCAGATGATGCTTCACGGTGAATACCCACTCGCAACTCACCGTATGTTGATCCGGAGAAAGATGAACAAAGTTCTATGTGTGATTGACCCAGAGAGCTGTCATTTCCTCATTCATTGTCGCACGTCACCCCGGATGTTGAAAAGCCTCCTGCACAGAAGATATGGTAAAAATAAAGGGCAAATCCGTCCCAAACTTGCGCAAGGAAGAAAAGCAGCGGCGTGAGGATACATAATTAGAGAGAGGATGAGCGGTAGAAGAAACCGCAGCTTGGGAGGGAGTCATAGGCAAATCAACGGTCAGTGGAGCAGCATCAGTAGATGGCAATGGTCACAGGGCATCAGACCGAAGACGTCGACGAGTGTACACTTGTAAAGGAGGTGAGGGGAGCACGGGAGGAGGTGTAGGGAGTATTGAAGGAGAGGGGAGCTCAGGAGGAGATGTAGGTGGCAAGGAAGGAGAAGTGTGAGTCGGAACAGCTGGACGTGGGAGAGCATTGAGAGATATAGAATCAGGAGATGCTGAGTAGAACGGTTGATCCTCAAAAAATGTAACATCCGCAGAGGTGATCGTTTTACCAGTAGTAGGAGAATGGCATGCATAATCTTTATGTGTACGAGAGTACCCTATGAAGATGTACTTTGTAGTACAAGAAGCCAACTTATCGATAGATGGTGGACAAACCAAACACAGCCAAAGAACCGAGGAGGGAGGGAGAAGGCGTGGAAGGATACCAAATGGAGAAGGGAGTAGCAAAGTCATGGATAATGACATATGATTAAATAAATAGCACGTGGTGGAAATAGGAAAGTGACAATACTGCTTTGGAACGTGCATCTGGAACATAAAGGCACGAGCAACCACCAAAAGGTGACGATTCTTCCATTTGACGACACCATTTTGCTTTGGTGTATATGCACAGGATGTCTGATGGAGAATGTCAAAAATGTTACAGGTGTCTTGAAATTTGCCACTGATATACTCATGAGCATTATCGGTATGAATAATTTTAATGATGCTCAAGTATTGAGTACGAGTTTCAGCGATGAAGAAGCGAAATGATGCACCCTGCGATGCATCGTAATATTTTATCGTATTTATTTATATACCGCATTTATGTATTTGTTTCATGTTATGTACTTGTTTTATTGTCCGGCTCATCGGCTTGACCACCCGATGAGATCTTAAATAAATGAGTCCGGTATTAATAGTAGTAGGACAGGAACGGCAAGCCCAATATTAATTAAAAAGGTGCATGATTGGAAACATTTCAAATTTAATTCGTGTCTTGCATGATTTTAGGACATAGTTTGGAAACATTTCGAATTTTAAAAAAAGTGTCTTGAATGGAAGATTCTATTTTTTGAAAAGAGAATTAAGAGAGGGATATTTCTTGCCCAAAATGGAGAGATATTTTTAGCACATGAATGGAAGATTTTATCTTTTGGAAAGAGAATTAAGAGAGGGATATCTCTTGCCCAAAATGGAGAGATATTCCAGCCAGCTTATAAATTCCATGGTCATGTGCAGTGAAAGGAGGTCGGACAGAGTTTAGAACGGGAATCCCGGTTCTTTGCTCATTGCCGACAACCACTTCACCGCACGTATCGCCAACATCGCTCAGTTCGGAGAAGCGCCACCGCCTGGAAGCCCGTGCACGAACATACGTCGGAAGTCCTAGCCCTGTCATCGCTAGCCCGCGCCGGCGCCTCTTTGCCTGCCCGAATAGTTTGCAAACGGACTGTTGTCGACTTCGGAATCTGCTTCCGACGGTCCGGCCTGTTCACGCCGTCGACTTCAACCCGTATCCGGCCGATTGATCTTGGGGCCACTGTTCCTGTGCGGGACCGATTGGAATTGGGCTCGCTTCTGCCGCCGTTTGGTATACCGGTCACTCCTTTTTCTTAGTATTGTTTCATGCACTTCATTTAATTACACTTGGGCTTGCCGTTGCGTTCTCCTTATTATTAATATCGTTATTCATAAATTGTTGAATGTTATTCATGTTTGTGGCCGTATAAATCTCGTAACGGATCCGAACCGTAAGGCGCGAAGAAGTTTCACTTGAACGCAAATTAATAAACTTTTAACGTCCAAAGCGACGAGCTTGGTTTTCGCGCTCGAAAATTCAGTTTTTTTTGGCCAACTCGGCTCTCATTTTCAAATTAATTTTTAATACAAATCTGGGTTACATCAGTTTGGTATCAGCGGAAGTCGATTCACTCCTATCGTGAGTCAATCGATCCGATTTATCTAAAAAAAAAAATTATTTTTATTTATTGACAAAAAAAAAGAGAGATCTAAAAAAAAAAATTTTATTTATTGTCTTTCAAAAAAGATATATATATATATATTTTTGATTTTCTTAAATAAATTAAGTATTTTTCTCCCACTCGGGAAAGCTCTTTAAAAAAAAAAAATTTAAAATTTTAAAATTAAAATTTTATTTAAATCTATTTTCAAATATTTTAATGGAAAAACGAGTCGATCAGTTAGAAAACAGCGTAGGAGATTTGGCTCGACGCATGAGTGAATTAATGAAAACAGTCGAGACGCTCACCACCGGTATGGGTAGTGTCACACATATCATGAACGGATTACGCACTTCGGTTAATAATATCGAAGCAACTTTGCACGTCAATCGAACACCGGCCCCAGTGGTCGAAATCGACCCTGACCATAGACCTCGGGAACTCGTACGCCCCGATCCGGAGGGCCATAACGAACCACGACACCAACCCCGTTGGGATGTGGGAATCAAGTTGGACATGGGTGATTTTGAAGGGCGAATAGAGCCCGAGAGTTGCCTTGAATGGTGTGAACGGATGGATCGTTTCCTCGCTTGGAAGCAATTGCCCCAAGCTAGGCAAGTTGAGTATGCCACGCTTAGACTTAAAGGATCCGCGTTAGTTTGGTGGGGACAACTAGAACGGTCTAGGTTCAATTTAGGTATGCCCCCGATCACAACATGGAACGATTTCAAAACTCAACTGCGTAAGAGATACGTTCCGTCTGATTACATGCAAACCCTGTATCGTAGGTTCCATAATCTACGACAGGACAAATTATCCGTCGATGAGTACACAAACGAGTTCCTAGTCCTGCAGTCTCGCCTCGACCTCCGAGAGGACAATGACATGACCGTTTCCCGTTATCTGAACGGGCTACGCTACTCCATTCGAGATCAGTTGGAACTCCTTGATTATAAGGATTTAGGAGAGGTTACGAGTCGCGCACGTAGAGTAGAGACACTGCAGAAACGCACATCTGGAAATAAGACTACTGATAAGTCTCACCCGACTCACACTTTCACCCCTGCCGGGTCCTCTCGACCGGTAGCGTCCACGAGCACCCCATCACTCCCTGCCCCTCCCAACAAGGGCAAGGAGATTGTAGGCACTAGACCCCAGCCTGGGACGTTTAGATGTTTTAAGTGTATGGAGCCGGGTCATAAGTCTTCTGAGTGTCCGCGACGCCACTTCGTTGCCATCGTCGATTCTGAGAGTGGGTCAGAACCTGAGTATGGAGTATTCCTTAGTGAATCCCAGACTGATCCAACCCCCGAGACTGAGTTAGAGGGTGAGTACGAAGTTGAGGGAGAACAGCCTGAGCAGTTAGTGTGTGTTCTCCAACATAGTCTCATATCCCCCAAAACACCTAATGACGACGACTGGTTGAGAAACAACATCTTTCGTACCACCGCACGCATACAGGGGCAGTTCTGCTCCATCATTATAGACAGCGGTAGTATGGAGAACTTTGTTTCTCAACGCATGGTTGAAAAGCTGAAATTAAAAATGCAGCCCTTAGGAAAGCCCTATAGTCTGTCATGGGTCACTAGTAGCACTACCATTCCTATCACGCACCAGTGTCTCGTAGAGTTTTCCATAGGCAGTACATATCAGGACGCTGTATGGTGTCATGTAGCTACTATCGAGGTATGCCACATCTTGCTGGGACGACCTTGGCAGTACGATAGGCACGTAGTTCATGATGGTGTGAAGAACTCTCACTCCTTCGAGCGCAATGGTCGCAAGATCGTTCTTCTCCCCCAAAAGAATGGCCTTGTTCTCAGAGCCCCCGAGAGGACTTCACCCCCTTCTACCACCGTCTCCGCGATGTCCTTTCCCTCCGCCACCATGTTACTGACTGGGTCCCAATTCCAGGAGGAGATGAAGGATAGTGAGGTCGTCTATATGTTATCAGGTATCGACACCACCCCCGCTACATTAGACATCCCTAGTACGGTGCTTCCCCTCATAGATGAGTTCTCTGAGATCGTGCCAGAGGAGCTTCCCGATCAGCTTCCCCCGATGAGGGACATACAACACTGCATAGACCTCATCCCAGGCGTTAGCTTACCTCATTTGCCCCACTACCGCATGAGTCCAAAAGAGCACGAGGAACTACATAGGCAGGTGACCGATCTGATTTCAAAGGGTCACGTTAGGGAGAGTATGAGTCCGTGCGCCGTCCCCACACTTATAGTTCCTAAGAAAGATGGGACATGGCGTATGTGTGTGGATAGTCGAGCGATTAATAAAATCACGATCAAGTATCGCTTTCCGATTCCCCGATTGGATGACATGCTAGATATGCTCAGTGGATCCCTCGTATTTTCAAAGATTGACTTAAAAAGTGGATACCACCAGATTAGAATTCGACCTGGGGACGAATGGAAAACCGCGTTTAAAACCAAGGAGGGATTGTACGAGTGGCTAGTGATGCCTTTTGGGCTCTCCAATGCTCTCAGCACATTTATGCGTGTGATGAATCAAGTGCTTAGGTCACTCATAGGAGTTTGCGTAGTGGTGTACTTTGACGATATTTTAATTTATAGCTTTGATCAAAATCAGCACATGATTCATCTTAGACAGGTCTTAGATATAATACGTGAAAATAAATTATATATAAATTTGAAGAAATGCACGTTTTTGACTGATAGCCTGACCTTCTTAGGATATATCGTTTCTTCTGAGGGCATTAGAGTTGATAGAGAGAAGGTCAAGGCGATAGAATCCTGGCCTAGCCCTAGGACGATTACTGAGGCTCGAGGATTCCACGGGCTAGCGTCTTTTTATCGACAATTTATTCGAAACTTTAGCACCTTGATAGCACCTGTGACTGATTGTCTTAAAAAGGGTTTGTTTATTTGGACTGAGGAAGCCGAGGGAGCATTTCTTTTGGTTAAAGAGAGACTCACGAGTGCACCAGTATTAGCGCTGACTGATTTTGAGAAAATTTTTGAAGTTGACTGTGACGCATCGATCATAGGCATTGGCGCAGTTTTGAGTCAGGAGGGTCGCCCCATTGCATTCTTTAGTGAGAAGTTGAACGAGGCCAAGACCAGATATTCCACGTACGACTTAGAGTTTTACGCTATCGTTCAAGCTCTCCGTCATTGGAGACACTACCTGATTCAGCGCGAGTTTGTGTTGAACACTGATCATGAGGCTCTGAAGCATCTGAACTCCCAAAAGGAGATCAGGCGTCATGCCAAGTGGGCTGCTTACCTGCAGGAGTTCACGTTTCACTTGAAGCACAAACCCGGAGTCACGAACCGCGTAGCCGACGCCCTTAGTCGCCGCACACATTTATTAGTCACCCTGCAGCCGTGCATTATTGATTTAGATTCACAACGCGACCTATACGCCAATGATCCGTTCTTTCACGATATTTGGAGCTCATGTCAACACAGTGGGACTGATCCCACCGCACAGTACGTCGTCAATGAGGGTTATCTGTTTAGGGGCACGCGCCTTTGCATCTGCGAAGGACCGCTTCGAGAGACATTACTTAGGGAGCTCCACTCGTCTGGGTTAGGTGGACACGTAGGTCAATCTAAATTATTAGATCTCGCCAGCGCTCGTTACTATTGGCCACATATGAAGCGAGATGTCACTGAGTTCGTCAGACACTGCACCACGTGTCAGTTGTATAAGGGGCATGCTCAAAACACCGGATTATACACTCCCTTACCGATACCTGAGCGACCAT
The DNA here is from genome assembly GCA_039513925.1 of Platanthera zijinensis. Classification (NCBI taxonomy): domain Eukaryota; kingdom Viridiplantae; phylum Streptophyta; class Magnoliopsida; order Asparagales; family Orchidaceae; genus Platanthera; species Platanthera zijinensis. The sequence goes on along the minus strand of CM077084.1, from coordinate 38,169,961 downwards.
GGGATGATATCTCGATGGACTTCGTGGTAGGACTTCCTCGCACCAAGAGGAAGGTCGATTCTATTTTTGTAGTTGTCGATCGATTTTCGAAGATGGCACATTTCATTCCGTGTAGAAAAACTTCTAGTGCTGTACACGTTGCCGAGCTTTTTTTTAAAGAAATCGTTAGACTGCACGGAATTCCTAAGTCCATCACTTCTGATAGGGACACTCGTTTTATGGGATATTTTTGGAAAACATTGTGGGCCCGACTAGGCACTAAACTCGAATTTAGTAGCGCATACCACCCTCAGACCGATGGACAGACTGAGGTTGTTAATAGGAGTTTGGGGAATCTTCTTAGGTGTTTAACTGGGGAGAATAAAAAACAATGGGACCTTATACTGCCACAAGCTGAATTTGCATTTAATAATTCTACTAATCGCTCCACAGCTAAATCTCCTTTCGAGATTGTCTACGGATTCCCCATACCACATCTACTTGATCGCCACTCTCTTCCGACTCATGAACGTATTTTTTTTGATGCGCAAGCCCATGTTGATTATTTAAAGGACTTGCATAAAACTATCACTAATAAATTGCGAGCGACTTCTGAAAAATATAAATCCATGGCCGATCGACATCGCCGGGAGTTATCTTTTTCAGAAGGAGATTGGATGTTTGCTTATTTTAGGAAGCAGAGATTCACTCCGGGCACTTACCATAAGCTACAGCAGAAGAAGTTTAGCCCATTCCAAATTCGGAAACGCATCGGGGAGAATGCTTACCTCCTAGATTTGCCCGTTGAATTCGGTACCTCCCCGATATTTAACGTGGCCGATCTAACACTGTTCTATGGAGATCCACCCAGTTCCAGTCCGAGCCCACCTATGGCAGCCCCGGATATTCCTCCCGACTTGGCGCCAGTACAGACTCCCACCACTGAGAAGATCGATCAGGTTCTTGATGTACGAGAATTTCGTACTCGCCATGGGACTTATCAACGCTACTTGGTCTCCTGGCAAGGACGAGACCTTACCGACAGCTCTTGGATCAGCACGGACGAACTACGCCGCCGCCGCCCAGATCTCTCTATTGCTAGTTTTTGCGAATTCTCGACGGGGTCGAGCCCTTTTAACCCCGGGGGAATTGATGCACCCTGCGATGCATCGTAATATTTTATCGTATTTATTTATATACCGCATTTATGTATTTGTTTCATGTTATGTACTTGTTTTATTGTCCGGCTCATCGGCTTGACCACCCGATGAGATCTTAAATAAATGAGTCCGGTATTAATAGTAGTAGGACAGGAACGGCAAGCCCAACATTAATTAAAAAGGTGCATGATTGGAAACATTTCAAATTTAAAAAGTGTCTTACATGATTTTAGGACATAGTTTGGAAACATTTCGAATTTTAAAAAAAGTGTCTTGAATGGAAGATTCTATTTTTTGAAAAGAGAATTAAGAGAGGGATATTTCTTGCCCAAAATGGAGAGATATTTTTAGCACATGAATGGAAGATTTTATCTTTTGGAAAGAGAATTAAGAGAGGGATATCTCTTGCCCAAAATGGAGAGATATTCCAGCCAGCTTATAAATTCCATGGTCATGTGCAGTGAAAGGAGGTCGGACAGAGTTTAGAACGGGAATCCCGGTTCTTTGCTCATTGCCGACAACCACTTCACCGCACGTATCGCCAACATCGCTCAGTTCGGAGAAGCGCCACCGCCTGGAAGCCCGTGCACGAACATACGTCGGAAGTCCTAGCCCTGTCATCGCTAGCCCGCGCCGGCGCCTCTTTGCCTGCCCGAATAGTTTGCAAACGGACTGTCGTCGACTTCGGAATCTGCTTCCGACGGTCCGGCCTGTTCACGCCGTCGACTTCAACCCGTATCCGGTCGATTGATCTTGGGGCCACTGTTCCTGTGCGGGACCGATTGGAATTGGGCTCGCTTCTGCCGCCGTTTGGTATACCGGTCACTCCTTTTTCTTAGTATTGTTTCATGCACTTCATTTAATTACACTTGGGTTTGCCGTTGCGTTCTCCTTATTATTAATATCGTTATTCATAAATTGTTGAATGTTATTCATGTTTGTGGCCGTATAAATCTCGTAACGGATCCAAACCGTAAGGCGCGAAGAGGTTTCACTCGAACGCAAATTAATAAACTTTTAACGTCCAAAGCGACGAGCTTGGTTTTCGCGCTCGAAAATTCAGTTTTTTTTGGCCAACTCGGCTCTCATTTTCAAATTAATTTTTAATACAAATCTGGGTTACATCACGAAAGCACCACAATAACTCAAAGTGATCACAGATTAAGTATAACCATGTGACACGAGAATGATTATCAATAAAAGTCATAAAGTACTGATGACCAAACAAACTGGCAGTTTTATATGGACCTCAAATATCTGAGTAAACCAAGTCAAAGGGAGTAGAGCTCCGTGAAAAACTAGGGGGAAGGTAGATCGATGATTCTTGCCGTAAGTGCAAGTTTCACATTGAAACTCAGTAAATTGAAAATCAGGAAGAACTTTTTGGAGGATAGTAAGAGGAGCATGACCAAGTCAACAATGCTAGTTAACAAAAGTAACCGAGGATAACACGAAGGCGGGAATGCTCAAAGTGTATAGCCCATTTGACAGTCTACCGGTACCAATTATACGCCGCGTCCGTCGATCATGCACCACAAAATAAGATGAGGTAAAAGTAATGAAATAGTCATGCTCTTGAGTAAGACGACTAATGAAGAGTAGATTAAATTTAGAGTTAGACATCAAGACATGAAGAAGAGAATGAAGAGAAATAGACGTAGTCACATCAACATCGCCAGAACTGCAAACAAGGGTGGTATCACCATTCACAGCGGTGCTAAACTTGGGAATAGCTGTATCTGTGTGCCGAGAGGGTGGTTGTGGAGAAATGTGATTGGTAGGCTCGGAGTCCACAATCCAAGCGGAGCCAAGAGGAAGTGTAGATAGGCCGGTATGGGAGGAGGAGGCCACAGAGCTGTGGGTGCGGATAAGAAGCTCCCGCGGTAGCCGTAATTCGTCCAGCTGAATGTCAATTTCAGTGGGGTCGCAAAAAACATTGGTGGGAGGGCAAGCTGCAACAGAAGAAAGGCCGTTGCACGGTGTAAAAGAAGATGCAGGGGTTCCCATGTTTAGAGGGAGCCCGGCAAGAGGGAGAGCTCGACACACAGTAAGAGGGCGCAACAGGCCAGCGAACACGACAAGAGGTCGTAGCAGGCCCAGCGAACACGGCGAAAACAACACAAGCTTGGCACAGGGGAGTGTGCAGGAGAAGCTAAGAGGTCGCACGATGACTGTAACAAGCTCGATAGAGGTCTTCAGCGGTCTCACATAGTGAGCGCGGATGAAGGAGTGGCGCCGGTCCGCACGGCACGCAGGAGAGCTCTCAACTATTTGGAAAATCATCATGGTCATCAATATTCTTCTCTCAACTATTTGGAGTGAACTTTATGAATCGTTAATGTAGTTGTGGTTTTATAAAATTTATCTCTGCATTCATAATGCACTCTAATCATTGAATGGCCAAGGAATCTCTCCATTTTTGAATACCCAACATATTAGGAAAGTTATATTGTCTAGTAGAAGAAAATATGAAATATTGAGAGATAACTCAGGGTCCAAACCAGGCTGATTTTCTGGTTGCAATTCTCTATGGGTCCTCCTTTACATGTCTTATTTTAAATATACATCTAGTAATATCCATAATTTCTCTCTTAATCAAAAGCTTACATTGACATCCTAAATCCCAAATTTGAATCTTGATACATTATTGATGTAGGATAGGGTGTGTAGTAGACTCCTAAAATACACGCTAGTGATGAGTGAAGGTGATTATCGACTTCTCCATGACTCAATGCATGCACTACTTGCAATTAGACGCTAATAATTAACTCAAAACAATTAAATAGCATAATTAACATTGCATCAAATTATAAATGAGAATAAAATTTCTTTTAGGCTAAAGACGTGGTTTTCCTCCGCAAGGAGGGCCAAAAACAAGCGTGCGGCAAATTAACCAATACAGAACAAACCGCAATAATGCTTTACACAACAATGCAAATAACCAATACAAACCGCAATAATGCTTTACACAACAATGCCAAAAACAAGCGTGCGGCAAATACTATATTAACTGAAATCCAAACAAACATGTAATAACAAACCGCAATAATGCTTTACAACCAAATAACCAATACAGAACACAACACAAAATATTAGGATTGTAGCAAATAAAAGTAGATATGAGCATTAAGAGCTAAAAGAGGGGTTCCGGTGGTGGGTGGATTAGATCGGGTAAGGGGAAGGTTGATTGAGGGGTGGGAGGGCTGGATCGGAGGAGGGGATGGCTGGATCTGGGCTGGTTGCCCAGATCTGCACAGATTTGGCGATAGTCGGATAATGGGTGGGGGTGGGGGGTAGCTCCACGTGTGGGGCGGCGACAACAAACAAGGAGGGGAGAGTGGTGATCGGATCTGGAATTAAACAGGGCGGCGGCCTGTTTTGGAAAGGGAGGGAGGTGGAGGAAGGGGCGGAGACTCAGGGGGAGATGGTTGGAGGGATTTGTGAGGTGCGGCGGCTGGACAACACAAGGGAGGGGTTGTTTTGAAGGGGGGGCGACGGCTGGACAGAACAAGGGAGGGATTCCCTGTGGGGGAGGAAGCTTGACAGAACAAGGGAGGGGTATATGGAGGGGAAAAGAACCAAAATACAAAAGTTTATCCAAGGAGTCATCGACAAGGGATTCCACGAAGTCGGCATCGCGGAGGGGATTACCAAAAATGAGGAAGAAGCTCTCTAAATTTCAGCGAGGAAAAATAAAGTGCAGCTCTAATATCATATTTATAAGAAACTGAAATTAGGGCACCCGAAATCAACGACTATAATTGACTAATAGTTGTATATGAAAAAACATCGGATCGACGAGCCGGGCGTATTTGCGATGGCAGATCGCCGATTCGATCAAGTCCGCCTGCGTGAAAAAACGAAGGTGAGATCCGCCTTGTGCCTAGTCACACCAGATGGTCCCCTATCAACTCTCCCCGACTGAAAAGCCTTCATCTCCGATGAATGGAGGTCGATCGTTTAGTGGTCGAAGTCCAGGGGCGTGCCAATCAAGCTCTGCAGCAGCAATCCATGTGTTGTCTGTGAAAGGTCGCCCGCGCTAGCGAATTAAGTAGCGACACACAAGACCATCCGTGGAGGGGACGTACTCATGCGTAATGATCTCAGTGATATGCTCATCGCTCAACACCTTAGTAGGAAGATCTGGTGGGATCTTTGGTGCCATTGGTGAAGCCGATAGAAAAAGAATCCCGTGTAGGAGGGGGTCAGATGTGGGCTGAGCAAGGGACAATGAATGCGGTCGCAAAGGCTCGGGCGTGGGCTGAGTGGTGGGGGGTGAAAGCGGTGGTAATGGCTCGGGAGGGCCGCCCAGATAGGGGTCTGAATACTCGTGAGGTGTAAAGTATGGCGTCAGGTCCTCGACATTGAACACGAAATGGATACCCATGCTCACATGGATGTCCAGCTCATAAGCATTTTTCTTGATGCGTCTCAGGACTATGGAATGACCGATCTGCCTAGCGCTTAGTTTCTTAGCAGACCCCTGTGAGAGCCTCTCCGTGGGGACTCTTACCATCACCTGTTCACCTACTAGAATGGTCATTTCTCGCCTATGTTTATCTGCATGTTCCTTATAATATTCATTGCTTGAATTAATTTTGCGCCTGACTGACTCATACAACTCATGCAAATGACGTGTGAATGACTCGGCAGACTCATTAGGGCATGACTCAGTTGGGATGGGAATAAGATCAATAGGCTTCCTATGGTCATAACCTGACACGATTAGGGCATGACTCAGTTGGGATGGGAATAAGATCAATAGGCTTCCTATGGTCATAACCTGACACGATATGAATTGGACTCAACCTTGTAAACCTATTGATGAAACTGTTATATGCGAACTCTGCGACAGGGAGCATTGAATCCCAACTAAATGCATGTTCTCCTACCAGACACCTAAGTAGATTGCATAGACTTCTATTTACTACATCAGTCTGACCTTCCGTTTGAGGGTGGTAAGTGGATGAAAACTTTAGGGCAGTCTCGGTCTTTCAGAAATAACTAACGAATCTCACGTCCCGATCAGACACAATAGATTTCGGGAGGCCATGTAATCTAAAGACGCCACTGACAAATAAGGTCGCGGCGTGGGGGCGTTAGTGGTTTTGCTACACGCAATAAAGTGAGTCATCTTAGAAAACTGATCAACCACGACGAAGATCAAATATGTTTCCTCAGGGTGCGGGGAAGCCCGAGTATAAAATTCATACTTATGTCCTCCCAAGGACGGTGGGGAACGGGTAGTGGGGTATACATACCAATGTTTTGCTTCGTACCCTTGACCGTTTGACAAATACGACAGTATCGCACTATGCGGGCTACATCCTTCTTCAGGCTCGACCAATAGAAACGGTTCTCGACAATAGCTATCGACTTGTTCTCTGAAAATGGTCGGCGGCACCGCCCGCATATATCTCCCATACTAAGTAGTCTCGATAAGAGATCCTGGTTACGCATAGGTGGGAGCCCCAAAATAGGTACTCGTCGATAATCGAAACCCCTAGATGAGATTCGGAGGGTCCCTCGTCAACGTGGCATGTACCTCACCAAAATCCGGACAGGTAAGATAGTTTGTGATCAATCGAATCCATTCACTCGGGCTCTCATCGTCTGCAAGAGCGTAACTAGGCGCAAGAGCGTAACTAGGCGCCAGAGCGTAACTCGAATCCATCCACTTGAGGTTCTGGGATTGATTCCCGGCCTCAACAACCCGTCACACGGTTTATATCCAAGGCGGAAAGCGGCTTGGGGTGCATCGACTGCAGTTTGGTTGTGGGCCCGGGTCTTGACCTTTATATGGTCGGCTTTGACCTTTCTGTGGTCGGTGGGCCCACTTTCAACATATATATATGTAATTTAAAACAATCAACTGGAGTATACCCGCCGTCTGCCAGTGTACAATCTATGAACAGAGATTTTTATGGCGGCGACATCATGCCCCACACTAGTTGAATAAAAATCCGTCATTTCTCGTTCAAATTTTCACGTGGTTTTCCTTCATTCAGATAATTGCGGAGAGCCTTTCAGAGGATGAGATTGCTGGTCTAAAAGAAATGTTCAAGATGATAGATGCTGACAACAGTGGCCAGATAACTTTCGAAGAACTGAAGGCTGGACTGGAAAGAGTTGGTGCAAACATGGAGGAGTCTGAAATCTCTGCTCTCATGCAAGCGGTATGTCTTTTCTTCCTCCAAATATCTCTTATATTCATCATGTTTCTTGTGTTAAACTGAAGAGGAATCATACAAATATATGCATTAACAACACATTATAATGGTTGTAGATATAATACCTTCACTAGGGTTAGTTTTGTGCGGATTTAAGCCATTTTCTGATTAAAAAATTAAGCTGAATTGAAATATGCCTTTGTACACTTGTTGAAGACATAAAATTTAAGCTTGATCATGAATTAATAGTGATATATATGTCAACTATGATGCGTGTATTTTAGCTTGCTTAATTACTTGTTTACTACTCATTCGTTATTAGATTAGTTTAATTAATTTTATTTGCTTAGATAATTGAACTAACTAGGTGTAATCTTGTGATATTAATCAAAAAAGTTTGTGAGTGCTTAATTCTAATTAAGCACTTAATGATTAATAAATTACTGATTAGATCATGATTAAGGTACATTAGAAGTAGTGAAGTACTAATAGATCAACATAATTTCTAACTGAGGTGCTTAATACAAGTAATTATTTAAACTGATTATGTACATCTGTATGTATTACTTGAGCCCTATTTTGGAAGGTGGCATGAATGGGGTGGTGTGTAAATTGCAAATTGCCACTGGAGGTGGAAACCCACGGTTTTGAACGGCGTCAAATCGTCGGAAATTGGCCTAATGCTTTCCACTGGAACCCTCATCGCTATAATATTTAGATAATGGTTTAAACAACGGAGAAACTCATGTTTCGATCTAAGGGACGAAATTTAAACTTTACTTGGATACAGGAAAAGCTTAAGATTGATTTAAACCTCTCAACCTCACGGATCCGTTTGGCGCGGCATTTTTTCTCCAGTGAGTTTGGACAAAAACGCCACCGCCATTGAATGTATGGTTGGCATGTCAATGATTAGGACCGCCACCGAGAAAAGAAAACTAGTTTTGAACATAAAAGTGAATGAAGTTCCATAGGTGAGGTCGGGCGTGCACGAACGACGGTTCATAACCACCGCATTCACGACTGCTACTGCCGTGCCAAACGGATAGTGTAAGAATGAGGATTCACAAAGCAGGCCCTAAACAAGTCGATAATTCTGCTGAGGATGATGAAGGCATTAGTTTTTGAGTCCAAGTGCATGAAAAAAATGTGCTCAATGATTTATGTATTGTCATTGTTATTTTTTGCTTATTGTTTCATCCATATTATATACGAAGAGAATTCTTATATTTTGTGATGAAACCTTCAAAGTCATCATTGCCTTCAAGCGCGCGTCGACTTTCACCGTCATATTGTGCACGAAAATATTGTCGTCACTGAATACTGTGGAAGGGGGGACACCTTGCCCCTAGTATAAAATGAACAAAATGTGTGCAAATCTTGGGCCACTCGTGGTATTTGCTAACTTAATTGAATCTCTCTGGTGGATTTTGTAGGCTGATGTCGATAACAGCGGCACCATTGATTATGGCGAGTTCATAGCTGCAACTTTACATCTAAATAAAATCGATCGCGAGGACCACCTATTTGCGGCCTTCTCATATTTTGACAAGGATAGCAGTGGCTACATTACTCGCGATGAGCTTCAACAGGCCTGCGATGATTTTGGCATTCAAGACATCAGATTGGAGGACATTATCCTCGAAGTGGATCAAGACAATGTGAGCTGCCTTTTTATTTCTATAGATCTTGAGATGGATGTTTTGCGCCGGTATCACTGAATATTGTTCCGTATTTTTATAAGAATTCTTTACTGGGACTTCCCCTCCAAACTTGCATAATTACAGAAACCTCTCCTAAAATTACCTCCCCTCTGTTTGCGTTCTTGGCATGCATAAACAACAACAACACTCAAGTCTTTATTCCAATATAGTGGGGTCAGCTATGTGGATCCTTTGTCATCATTGTGCCCTATGTTTAGTCATAATCTCACTAATGCCTAAGTACATCATTTCTTTCCTTATAGTTTCTCTAAGTCTTTATTGGTCTACCCCTCCTCTATTTAACATGCCTAGTGACTAAACTCTCCAAAGCCTAATAGGTGTCTCTAATGGTCTCATTTATGCGTGTCCAAACCATCTTAGTCGAGCTTCTCCCATCTTCTCTGCAATGGTGTCACTCTTGTCTTATCCTGATATATTCATTCCTAATTTTATTCAGTCTCGTGTGTCCACGCATCCACCTAAGCATTCTCATCTCCGCAACTCCCATTTTTGGCTCATGTACACAATTCACTACCAAACCATAGAGCATCGCTGGTCTAATTGCAGTACGGTAAAGCGTGCCTTTGAGTTTCAATGGTACTTTTCGATCCCTACAAAAAAGAACTTTGGAGGTCTCTGTGATTATAATGGTAAAATGATGGCAATACCAAGTAATGCCTAGTCGTATCCAACGTAGGTATTTCATTGGTTGATCTTTACTCGATCTTTTCTGCAGGATGGACGAATCGATTACAATGAATTCGTCGCGATGATGCAGATGGGTAACACTGGGTTTGGCAAAAGAGGGTTGCAGAAAAATGAGAGTTTTGGTCTTAGGGAGGCCCTGAAGCTTTGATCACACAAGATAATGGTGTTTTGTGTGTGGGTGGCAATAGTTATGGTTCTTAATTTTTTTTTTCTTCTGATAGGTTTGAGGCTGCAAGAGTATGTAAAGATTTGGGGTAGAGATTATAGAAATATAGTCTAGTTTAAAATGTGAAACCTGATTCTATACATCTCTCAGGATGTTTTCTATTTAGAGAACATAGATGCCTCTTGCTTATGAAATTATCTCATTCTTGCTATATTTTGCCAGCTGACATGAAAAATAATTGCCTTTTTTTTATTTTAATTTTGCATGGTAAAAATATTTTTGATATTTTTCTTAAAGTAGATTTTTATGTGCATTATAGGATTCTTATACTATTCAGTATGTTGTTATAGAGAATTGGGGTGAAATCATAGTGATTTTATGATCTTTTGTTTGTTTGTTTGTTTGCTCACTCTTGTTAAATGTAAACTATGCAAAAATATTTTTAGTGATTTCCATTACTGCTACAATTCAGTAATTATTAGGCTCTAACTCTTATTATAATATTTTTTTTCATACTGTTTTAATTAATTTAAACATATCTTTGATACATTTCTTACATGGAACAAAATTGATTGACAAAAAATGACATAGTTTTATTTAAAGTTTATTTTACTTTTTTTAAAAAATAATTTCATTATTGTTTTATTCATCAACAATTAACACAATTTTGAATATATCTATTCTTAGCGTATGGCCTAAATATCTTCCAAAAAATTTTAGGTACACGCAAGTACCCAGAGGAAGGTACTCACGTGTATTGCGAGCAACACGATCTGTGAGGCCCGTCGTCCGATCAACAAAAATCTTGCCATTTTTTAAATGTTTTTTTGCTCCCTTTAATGTTGGCGATCAGATTTCAAATCTGACGCCTAAAAACTACATTGCACCTTCCTCTAGATACTCACGTCAGTCACGTGTACCTAAAATTCTCTCAATATCTTTTGACCATCCTCTTTTTTTTTGCATATTCTTAAATAGTAGTTTCTATAATATGTTCAAAAACTTTGAAGATATTTGTTATTTTTAAATATGACTAAAAATAAGCGATAAATAAAGATAGCATCATAGCATAATAATTAATTATTTTATTTCTTATGGAGAAACTAGAAAGTGGTGCATAAAATATTTAAATAGAAATCACGATCTAAATGTAGATCATTTTAATGAAGCCTTCAAGGGCAAAATTGTAATATTGGTCTCCACTCTTGACTCTCGTGTTATATCCTCAATTTTAAATAAAATAATAATTTATCAAATCAAAGATCTAAATAAGTAGAAATCACTATCTAAATTTTCTATGCTACATAACCTACCCAGGGGAGGGCCTAGAGGACCTTACCTATCCAGGGGCGAGAACAGACCCCCAGAGGCGAGTTCAGCCCTTCAGAAGCGAGTGCAGGCTTCCCAGGGGAGAGACCAGACCCCCAGAGACGAGTTCAGCCCTTCAGGGGTGAGTGTAGGCTACCCAAGGGCGAGACCAGACCCCTAGAGGCGAGTTCATCCCTCCAGGGGCGAGTGCAGGCTACCCAGGGGCGAGAGCAGACCCCCAGAGGCGAGTTCATCCCTCCAGGGGCGAGTGCAGGCTACCCAGGGGTGAGAGAAGACCCCCAGAGGCAAGTTCAGCCCTCCAGGGGCTAGTGCAGGTCCCCTTAGGGCGAGATCAGCTCCCTAGGAAGGCGAGATCCAGGATCAGGGTGAGTAACGAGTGCTCGCTTCACCAGGCACTCGCCACCCCCATGATGCCCATTTTGGCCTGTTAATAGCCTCTACAAACAGTGGAATTTGGCTATCGACAGACCACTTTGGGGTGCATTTAGTAAAACCGGAAGGTGGAATTCCGTTATCAGCATACTAGACTCGAAAAACTATAAATAAACTCTTAAGGTACCTTGGAAAGGGAGGAGATTTAGGCTTTCTTCTTCCCCCAAGGTGTCTAGCTCAGCATTGGTTATGGAGGGGAAGCGCTCTAAGATCTTCTGAGTGTGTAGTGGAACCTCCGCGTTGCAGCCCATGATTTATTCCTTAGTTCCGCGAGACCGGCCAAGTGCTCTCGCTTGGGAGATGTAGGTGCAAGTTGCCCTCTACTAGAGTCCCGAACTCCTCAGAGGTCGATTTTTTATTTCAACATATGCCATCAAAGTTCATTTTGATTAATACATTGTTTCTTAATTATATTCTATTAACATAGATGCATTAACATTAGTAATTTAGTATCATAATATGTTTGATTTATTTCTAATAAATAATTTAATGTGTTACATTAAGTTATTAACTGCAGTCATGCATTACTTCTCTTTTTATAGAAGTCGCCACGATAAACATGATTATTTGGGACATGGAATAGTCCTATAAAGAACTAGTGAACCCTTTTATACCAACGAGTGACTGGAACGGGGCTCCGCTCATATGGCCAATCATGACAGTACCTTAATTGTGATAGTGCGCGGTAGCCCTCGTGCCCGCGCGACATTATCTCGACCATGATATTGTCCCGGCGCGATGACGCTCCCATCGTTTGCAAACTCCTCAGAGTTATACTTACATTGTCGCTCATTTTTGCGGTGTGCATGGGAATTTGCGAGCGGAGGGGAGAACACATTTTTATTGTAGGTTAAGCTCTGACTCCTCATTATGGAATATAAATCTGGCTTCTTGATGGGCTCCACCTTAATTTATAAGGAAAAGGAGACCCCCATGATCCCCATGAATGGAGATCATGGGTGGGCCCCCCCTAACCCCCATGATCTCTCATGGAGATCATGGGAGTGGGCCCCCTCTTTCCCCACCTTTAGGGGAAGGAACCGCCGCCGGCGGTTCCCCTCCGGCCATGGCCGGCCGGCCGCGGCCACGGCCGGCCGCGGCCACGGCCGGCCGCGGCCACGGCCGGCCGCATGGCCGTGGCCCGGCCATGGCCGGCCTCGGCCCCGGCCGGCCGCGGCCACGGCCGGCCTCGGCCAAGGCCGGCCGCCGCCGTGTCCGGCGTCCGCCACGTCCGATCACCTCCTCGCCGTCGGCGTCGTCCGGGCAGCCCCACCTCGGGATGACCTCCCCACCGCCCGATCGAGAGGGAGGCCCCGCTGGCCGTCCGATCGGGGCAAAACCACCCACTAACCCACGATGTTAGTGGTGGGGCCCGCCATAACTTCCCCCTGGAGCCTATAAAAGGACCCCAGGGGCTCCTCATTTCCTAACTTTCTCCTCCTACGCTTCCCCCTTCTTCTTCTTCCTCAGGTGGGAGCTCTCCCGTTTTCTCTGCCGGCGGCCACCCCTCGTCGTCAACCACCAGTGGCCGCCTCTTGCCGCCAACCACCGACAGCCACCCGCGACCTCCAGCGGCCACCAACGGATACTAGCACCCGCCAACAGCTACCAGAACCTGTCATCGGCTATTGGCACCCCACCAGAGCTCAGTCACAAGGGGAACACTCCAAGGACTGAGAAGGACGCACAAAGGAAGCAGTGACAACCCTTGGACACGCGTCGCCTCAGAGCTCACGCGACTGAAGTATCTCGCGCATTCCACCGTCCAAGTCCCGTTGGCGTGGCAGTCTGTTGCCCACCAACGAGTGCATACACTCTCTCTCTCCTCAAGATTGTAACGGGAGCGGCCTGTCGCCCCGATTTCCCCCATCAAATTGTAACCTCCAACAAGCTAGTGGATTTTGATCGGCACCGACCCGGTCACGTGGTTTTTCACCCGGTTGAAGGGTTTTCCACGTTAAAACTTCCCGTGTTCATCCCCCATTTTTCAACTGACTGTGTGCGCGCTCGACCGCTCCGCGAGCTAAGGCGGTCCAAGAATATCCGGCCCGACCGGAGCATCGAGTTAGTCCGCAACAGTTTGGCGCCGTCTGTGGGAAATATTCCCAATATCCTTCGCAAAGCAAATCCGTCGTCCCTACTACTACAATGGCAAAGAGGAATGCTCGCACTGCCGAAGGATCCGCACTTGGCGGACACACTGAGCTTGCACGACCACACTCTCTGGTGGACGTGCCACTGACCGCTGAAGCAGCTTTCGCCCCCGTCACCGCCCTAGCTCCAGCGCCTGCCTTGGAAGGACGTATTCGCCAGATGGAAGAACTACAAACCGAAATGCTCACCTTGCTCCGAAACTTGGGGGCACCAGTCATTCTCTCATTACTAAACCCAACGCCAGAATCTCAACAAAGAAAAGAGCAAGCTATCACGGGACCAGAAGAGTGGCGTCGGGCTGCACCTCAACAGCAAGACCCTTCAGGGACTGGGGGGCAACAGCTATCTCAAGAGTACACACCTCCCAACACCATCCAAGTCGATGCAACCCTTGCAGCACGGAATAAGCCGACATTCCACCACCTAACGACTCCTCGGCCATTCGAACAAGTTGTTTTACTGCCGTCAGAAGAACTCCCTGCCCCCACCAGGCCTGGCCTACACAGAGAATATGACATAGAAAAGGAATTCGCGAGCACAAATAGCTCCCCCGTGCCTGCAACATCACTCCAGGAGATGTATGGTCACTACCTCACACGTCCTCGTCATGAAGAAAGCGCTGGAAACAGAATGGCCCCTAGCACTTCTGCCACAAAGCAAGAGCCAGATGAATACCTACCTAACAATAACTCACCTAGTTCCTGCACAGCCGCGGGCACGAAAATCCGTAGTTTCAATGGGACAGGCAACCCACTCGCACACCTGAAGCATTTCGAAGCCATCATGCACGCCCGCAATGCCTCAGATCAACTCATGGTCCGAGTATTTTCAATAATACTAATAGGAGAAGCTCGGACTTGGCTTCAATCCCTACGAAGAGAAGATACTGACAGCTACATCAAGCTTGCCGCCCTCTTCATCAAGAGATTCAAGATGGTCGAAAAGCCCTCACCAGAAAATCCGAGACCAAGTAGAAGACAGAAGAGAAAGAAAGGAGATGAACTAGCCCACCCAAGGCGAAAAGAACTACGCCAGAATCAGAGTCGCCTCGATGATCGTCAGCACAGCCCTCCGAGGACTGGGGGGCAACACTCGCTCCAGGAATACATCCCTCTGAATATTACCTGCACTAATGTGATGAACGCCATTCAGAATAATCCATCATTTCAACGACCAAGAACGCCGCGGCCAAATCCCAAGGCAGACCAGACAAGATACTGCGAATATCACAGAGGTCATGGCCACAACACGAACGAATGCAATGGACTAAAGGAAGAAATCCAATGACTGGCCAGCTTAGGAGCAGTTGATCAATTCCTAGCAAGAAGAAGACCGCCTAACAACCAAAGTATTAGATGCATGACAATCAAAATTGGCCAACCGCCCACCAAATTGAATCAAGTTCTAGTAGACAAAGAAATCACCACCAGTATACTATTTTATCCACTCTACTTCAGCTCAAACTCGCTACCGGATATCTCAAGCTAACGACCGCAAGCGCTCGTGTTCTCGGGGATCACCCTGTACCGATCATTGGCACCATCACTCTCCCAGTCACCCTCAAAGATGCACACCGACAGACATCCAACGACGTACAGTTCGTCGTCATCCAAGCTGATTCCAACTACACAGCAATACTCCAGCAGTCACTCTGGGATGTCTTCCAATCCTGCTCACGCCACATCCAATCTTAAGTCGTTTCATTCAGTTGAATTATCACGTTTATTCTAAATTACAAAAACTCGCCCACCAGGGCTAGTAGGAACTACCCAAATGACCTGCATCTCGCTTTAAACTATGTAAATTGTAGGATCAACCTCGGGCATGTTATCGCCACTCTTTAATTACTTCATTTTATGTTATTCTTTTCTTCACAGTACAAGAATCAAGAAAATGTCTTGCCCGGATGAAAGTCACACAATCAAATGAAACATATGGCGCTAATCAGAGCAACACCGTGGGAGCCTGCCCCCCTCACGAAGAAGCCGCGAGCCTGTCTCGCGCGAAAAGCCGTGGACCTGTTCCACGCAACACCGTGGGGGCCTGCCCCCCTCACGAAGAAGCCGCGAGCCTGTCTCGCGCGAAAAGCCGTGGACCTGTTCCACGCAACACCGTGGGGGCCTGCCCCCCTCACGAAGAAGCCGCGAGCCTGTCTCGCGCGAAAAGCCGTGGACCTGTTCCACGCAACACCGTGGGGGCCTGCCCCCTCACGAAGAAGCCGCGAGCCTGTCTCGCGCGAAAAGCCGTGGACCTGTTCCACGCAACACCGTGGGGGCCTGCCCCCCTCACGAAGAAGCCGCGAGCCTGTCTCGCGCGAAAAGCCGTGGACCTGTTCCACGCGACACCGTGGGGGCCTGCCCCCCTCACGAAGAAGCCGCGAGCCTGTCTCGCGCGAAAAGCCGTGGACCTGTTCCACGCGACACCGTGGGGGCCTGCCCCCCTCACGAAGAAGCCGCGAGCCTGTCTCGCGCGAAAAGCCGTGGACCTGTTCCACGCGACACCGTGGGGGCCTGCCCCCCTCACGAAGAAGCTGCGAGCCTGTCTCGCGCGAAAAGCCGTGGACCTGTTCCACGCAACACCGTGGGGGCCTGCCCCCCTCACGAAGAAGCCACGAGCTTGTCTCGCGCAAAAAGCCGTGGACCTGTTCCACGCAACACCGTGGGGGCCTGCCCCCCTCACGAAGAAGCCGCAAGCCTGTCTCGCGCGAAAAGCCGTGGACCTGTTCCACGCAACCCCGTGAGGACTTGACCCCCTCACGAAGAAGCCCTCATACAAACCAGGCCGCGAGCCAGGCCCACACACTAAGCCATGGGTCACTCCCATACTAATACACCATGACAAAGATCAACTCCCACCAACAACTATCTCGTGTCAAAATACATCTGTGCAAAACACAGGACAACGATATACAAGTAAGGCTATCATAGAAAACAATGAATGGGATCCCTAACGGCGACAATCTCAAAAGCTATAATAGAAGCAAATGACTACAAATAAATGACGAGGCAGACAAAAGCAGACAAGCACTACCGCTACTCATCATCAGCGTCCGAGCTAGAACGCTCATCAACTGAAACATCCGCAAAGCTGAAACTGGAAGTATCACACCCAAGATGCTTCCCTAGGAAGCGAAAGGCCTTTGAAACACCACGACGAAGCACTAACTGGCGTATGTCATCCATCTGAGGCTCCACTTCCTTGGACCAAATGTCATCACGAACCTCCTTCGCGATCAGGCTACGATCCCGCATATAGTCCAAGGACTCCAAGTACTCCGCAAGACCTGCGGCCTTCAGTTCTGATGTATGGTAATCCGAAGATAACATCTCTACCTGCGCCCTCGCCGCACAAAGCTGGGTCTCAAGGCCTGAAACCTCACCTCGCGCCGCATGCAACTGAGTCTCCAAGCCAGATATCTCCTCCCTCGCATACTTCAACATCTGGGCAGTCCTCTCCACCACGGCTTTCTCCACGTCCAAGGAAGCACGCACGTCTTCTAGCTCAGACTTCAGCTCTGACCCAACTCGATGATACTGCGCGATGTCCCGGTCATGTTCTTCCTTGAGAGAAGAGAGTGAGCTCATCGACAGTCGAAGCTTCTCCTGCAAAGCAAGATAGCCATCCTTCAGGCTCACGTAATGATCATTCCAGGTGACCGCTATCTGTGCCTGAGTCTCGATCTGCAAAAGGAAAACACGCAATTAGCCCCCTTCAAACAAAAAATAAAAGAAGAAGGAAGAAACAATAAGGCACCAACTTACCGCGTCACTCATCGCCTTCAAAGAGGAAGACATCCGAGGAACCGCTATGCTAGCAAGCGCCCGTGGAGTCGGGGAAACAGGTAACTGCGTCTCTGGGACTGAATCATCCGAGGCTACCACCACAACGTCAACATCACTATCGGGGGCCATAACCGCTTTTCTCTTGCGACCTCCTCCCTGAGAAGACGACATCACCCGTCCCGTGCCAACAGAAATACCACATCCCAACAATCGCTTCTCTTCGACAAACGCATATATGTTGAAGAGACGATTAGCCAATTCACGAGGCTCGGAAAACCCCAGCACAGGAGAGAAGTCTCGCTCCCTCCCTTTCACACAGCGACAACGATCGGGAAGCGCATTCCACACCTCAGGAAGACCCCAGGAGTTCTTCACATATCCGAACAAAGTGTTACCATGACGGCGATCTTTGCGAGACTCAAACTCCAGCCAAACCTTGTTGCTGCGCACCTCGATCCGCTCACCACCATCAAAGCGCACGTCGCACCAATCCCGGAACTGATCTAGAGAAAGAGAGCCCCCGTGCTCACGAAGAAAAGCAATCAAACCCATGATACGAGTAACCCCGGTTGGAGCAAACTGGGAAATAGGAACTCCGCAAAACTTCAAAATCTCCACCACCTCGTCGCAGGGAGGAAGAAGGAAACCTGATCTGAGCGAAACTTCACAAATAGTCAGCCAACCACGGGGAGGATTTTGAACCCGCTCCTCGGGACGCGGGATCCTCACCTCCAAGTCTGAAGGAAGCCCGAACTTTGTTCTCCAAATAGCGACACCATCTTCAGTCAAAGAGGAGCGTAGACGCATTGGTCCAGCAGAGCGCTTCGGGACCTGCACACCGCAAAAAATTAGTCAGTTCAAAGTGGTAAAATCACGCACACAACCCTCTCCATGACAGCACACGGCTTGCGCGCAAGCACCGCCTGCACGCGCGCGCACACGCAGCCTCTCCAAGCCCGGCCAGCAAGCACGCGGCCAGCGCGCGCACAGCCAGCTCGCGCGGCCAGCGCCCGCGCAGCCTGCGCGCGCGGCCTGCGCGCGCGCGGCCTGCATGCGCGGCCTGCGCGCGCGCGGCCTGCATGCGCGGCCAGCACGCGCACGACCAGCGCGCGCGCGCGCCCTGCGCGCCCGCAGCCAGCGCGCGACATACACGCGCAAGGCCTGCCCGCAAGGCCTGCGCGCGCGCGGCCTGCGCGCAAGGCCTGCGCGCGCAGTCTCCGCGCGCGCGGCCTGCGCGCGCGCGGCCTGCGCGCACAAGGCCCGCGTGCGCGGCATGACCGCGTGCGGGACAACCCCCGCGCGCACTCAGCCTGCACGCGCAGCCCGCGCCCGCAAGTGGGGAGCATACCCCACTCACGTGCGCAGCCCTTACGCGCGCGCCACGCTTGCACACGCTCGGTCCTTCTCCCGCGATGGTGGCACACCACCGACTCCTACGACTTGCCGGCCACCGCGCATGCTCGCCGGACGTCCGCTTTCCAAACTAGCGTGCACCATCATACCTTAGAACCGCACGCCATCGCCGCCATCCCGGATTCCACGCTGGCAATCACCACCGCAACCAGAGTTAAAAATCTCTCCCCGTGCTCGCTTCCCTCCAAACTGAAAGAGATTTGGGGGGCAATTGATGGGCTCCACCTTAATTTATAAGGAAAAGGAGACCCCCATGATCCCCATGAATGGAGATCATGGGTGGGCCCCCCCTAACCCCCATGATCTCTCATGGAGATCATGGGAGTGGGCCCCCTCTTTCCCCACCTTTAGGGGAAGGAACCGCCGCCGGCGGTTCCCCTCCGGCCATGGCCGGCCGGCTGCGGCCATGGCCGGCCGCGGCCATGGCCGGCCGCGGCCATGGCCATGGCCGGCCTCGGCCATGGCCGTGGCCCGGCCATGGCCGGCCTCGGCCATGGCCGGCCTCGGCCATGGCAGGCCTCGGCCGTGGCCCGGCCATAGCCGGCCTCGGCCATGGTCGGCCGTCGCCGTGTCCGGCCGCCGCCACGTCCGGCCACCTCCTCGCCGTCGGCGTCGTCCGGGCGGCCCCACCTCGGGATGACCTCCCCACCGCCCGATCGAGAGGGAGGCCCCGCTGGCCGTCCGATCGGGGCAAAACCACCCACTAACCCACGATGTTAGTGGTGGGGCCCGCCATAACTTCCCCCTGGAGCCTATAAAAGGACCCCAGGGGCTCCTCATTTCCTAACTTTCTCCTCCTACGCTTCCCCCTTCTTCTTCTTCCTCAGGTGGGAGCTCTCCCGTTTTCTCTGCGGCGGCCACCCCTCGTCGTCAACCACCAGTGGCCGCCTCTCGCCGCCAACCACCGACAGCCAACCGCGACCTCCAGCGGCCACCAACGGATACTAGCACCCGCCAACAGCTACCAGAATCTGTCATCGGCTATTGGCACCCCACCAGAGCTCAGTCACAAGGGGAACACTCCAAGGACTGAGAAGGACGCACAAAGGAAGCAGTGACAACCCTTGGACACGCGTCGCCTCAGAGCTCACGCGACTGAAGTATCTCGCGCATTCCACCGTCCAAGTCCCGTTGGCGTGGCAGTCTGTTGCCCACCAACGAGTGCATACACTCTCTCTCTCCTCAAGATTGTAACGGGAGCGGCCTGTCGCCCCGATTTCCCCCATCAAATTGTAACCTCCAACAAGCTAGTGGATTTTGATCGGCACCGACCCGGTCACGTGGTTTTTCACCCGGTTGAAGGGTTTTCCACGTTAAAACTTCTCGTGTCCATCCCCCATTTTTCAACTGACTGTGTGCGCGCTCGACCGCTCTGCGAGCTAAGGCGGTCCAAGAATATCCGGCCCGACCGGAGCATCGAGTTAGTCCGCAACACTTCTCATTGTGTAGATCTTGTAATCGTAACACTTACCCAAAACAAAGAAAATATGTTAAACAAGATCATCTTAAAATATTGTATAATTATAGAAAAATTATAAAAATGCATATCGTCATCATGTTCTCTCATCCAACTCCACTAACATAGTACATCCAGTATTAGATTGAGAAGTTGCAATTCTTGATTTGTAGTGCATTTCTCAATTATCGGCAACTGCTTCACGATACCTCATCCATGTCGGAACGATGTGCAGTATTGGACTGCACTCACTTAATGTCAATTGAATGAAGTGATTTTCATTCAAAAATCTCATGCAAACCACAATGGTCATCTTCTAACACATCAAATGCATTGATAATGTTCAAATCAACTTCGATTTTGGGAATCTCATCATCCACTATGATTTTTGGATCTTCGCATAATAAGAAGCACAAGTAAATCACAATGTAAAATCACAAAAAAATATAATTAAATTTTTACTGCATTTTGTCATACTAATTAGTTGTAGAAACATAGTAGTGTTATCTTCTTGACTCATTCTCCCCAACAACAATATAAAAAAACTTAATTAGAAGAGTAATTTACATTTTTAACAATGAAATTATAAAAAAATAATTCAAGACGGAGAAGAAGATGAGTTACCTTCGAGTTTTCTGAAAGAGCAAATGATTTTTGCCCGGTGAAAGAGGAGAAAATCGCCCCAACTAGGGCATGCATCATCTAGCAAATGAATTTTACGGAACCAAAAAGGGTGGTCGTCGGCTGCTACGTGCTCTCGCAGAAAGAAAATGGCACTCATCAGAGTTATCAACTGGAGTTAACGAAAGTTCGCCGGCCACTTCGAGGGGGGATGGTCGCTGGGGAGTTGGTTGTGGCGCGAGACAAAGGGGGCAGCAAAAACTAGAGCAATTGCCGGAGTTATCAGGAGGTTCCCCAGCCACTTCAAGGGGGAGAGAGTCGTGGGGGAGGGGGAGGGCCGCGGGGGAGTCGACTGCGGGAGAATCACGAGAGAACGGGAAAAACCAAGCGCGTGGCGGAATAAGAAACACTGTGTACGCTTATTTAAATTTCATATGATTTGTGTGCTAATATCTATTATTGTAGTACTAATAAGCCTAAAGAAATAAGAATATATGTGACAATTTTGAAAGTTGCACCAAAATCAAATTTTTCCTGAAAGATACAGTATAAACATTGGATGGGTTCCACACGTGCAGAAACTTACTCAATGGGGGTGGTCAACAATGGCACAGTACAAATAATTATTATTTCAACGGCCGGTTCATGGCCCGACCGTCCAGTCAAGACCGGTTCTTAAAAGGTTGGTGTTTTGTGGGAATTCAAACTAACACTGAACTCAACAACTTAATAATTTAGCTAACATAATTTAATAACGCTAATGACACATTAACTGAGTCTATTATAAAATTCCGTCCATTTTCATTTTTTTCATAATTTGAACATTAAAATAGAGTAGGACTCCGTTACATCCACGTCACTACACCGTTAGTGAGAATCTTTCTGGGAGAGGCTTCGCCAGAATCCGCTGCTGTAAAACTTCGACCATACCTCTTTCTCGAGCTCGATGACCTCCGCCGTCGGCGACCTCGCCGGCCACCGATCTCCAACAACCATCATAACCCTTCCCCGCACACTGCTGAACTCGGCAAGCTCGTCATCGGCGGGCGATCCCTCCTTCGATGAGCCGCTTCCGCTGCCGCCGTCCGATCCCGATCCGAGGAGCCCCGCCGCCTTCTTCTTCGCCCGTCGGATCATGATCCGCTTCCGGAGCGCCTGCCGGCAGATCCCCGCCGGAAGCCTCACCGTTGCGAGGATGAAGAGATTCGCGATGCCGCAAGGGCAGCAGCAGAGGATCGCGGCGCATTCCGCCGTCTTCCCGCCAACGACCTCTGCGATGCGCATGCCCTTCCTCCTTGGATCCTTCGGTGTCACCGGCTCCCGATGGCAGAGATTTGCCGGAGTCTCCGCCGCCGGCGATGTGAAATTGGTCAGGGTGCCGTCGATTCTCTCTGCTTCAGCAGCAGGGTAACCGGCGTTCCGCCACATTATCGCCGGCGGTCAAATCCAAGGACTCACAGCTGGGATCATCCTAGCAGCCCCAATTAATTGTCGGTGTTCAAATCCCTGAAAATTCCTGGGAGTCGGTGCTGGTTGGAGCTGGATTCGTCGTCGGAGAATTGTTGCCGGATTAGTCGCCGGAAAATTGTGTTAAACTGCGGACATTAACAGATAAGTGTGAGAGTATTTGTTTAGGAGAGAGAGAAAGCATTTAAATATTAATTAGGGTTTAGGGGAAGAAGGGGATTTTTTAGGATTATATGGATTGCGTTTAAAATAATCAACAGGTATAGAAATATTTATATATATTTATGTACGGCATGGGCCTCCGGCTCTATATTAGTGTAATGCGAGTAATGGTGGGCTTCGACCGCACTGGTAGTGGGCCAAGCAAGTTTTATCTGCACTTCGTAGGTTGTGCTGCACAATCGTCCGGCGGTCTACAAATAGCGGTCAATACAAAACTTTTTTTTTGAATATGTTCCTATCAATTATTTAATAAACATAATAAATGTTATTTAATGTTTATTTAATGTATAAACATAATAATGAGACATGATGATTTTTTTTTTGAAATTTATTATAATATATATTAAGTAATTTTAATAAAATATAAGAGTAATTTTGACAATTTTGGATGACAAGTTTTCCCTTAGTTAAGATGTGTGTTAAGCTCGGAGGGTGTTTAATAAAAACAAATTAATTATAAAAAACAAAAAAAAATATGGAAGAGCATTATTTAATTAATTGGACGGCAGAGGTGACGACTTGCCGGTTGCCACAGCCCACTCCTATGCTGCCACCCATTGTCACTTGTCAGTGCATTAATGGCCACATTTATATATGGCCATGCACGATATTATCCGGCCGGCCATGGCCAGCTTCGCCCGCCTCTCACGGGTTGCGTTCGCATCAAAGCGGACTGTGCATGCATCAAAACAAACTGTGCTCGAAACATATACATATGAGTACTCAAAATGATAATAAAAAATATACATAAATATTATAATTTTTATTTTGTAAAATAATATTCGTTTTGACTTAAAAATATTAACTTTGTCTTTAATACAATTTATTGATTTAATGACATTTGCTCGAAAATATCACTATACGCCTAATGACAACCTTAATTACTTGAATCGATCGCTAATATGTCTAATGATAACCTAACATAGGTATAGAAGCTCTACTAAAATTTTTTTTGAATTTAAATGGATTTTCATCGATACTTCTAATTTTCTATAGTGTAATTACTTGAATGAACAGTTGAACATTGTATTTTGATTTTTTTGCAAAAAAATTGTTGGAGCACCCCTGAACCAGTTCGACCAAATCGCGGGGTCAGCGAGCGCAGCCTTGACCGTCGGTCGTACCCGCGCGCACTCACGCACTCAGAACCGCCTCATGCGAGCACTGTCGCGTGCCCGCAAGGTCACGCATGCCCTCTCTGGCCGGCTTAAGCTTCCAGCCAAGCGCACATACGCGCGCGCGTAGCTCTGCAAAATCGCGCGCACCCGCGCTTGGTTTACCGTGCTCGCCCGCGCGCTGTTTACCGCGTGCGAATGCGCGCGGTTTCAGCCACGCGCACCTGCGTGCGATATACTGTGTGCGCCTGCGCGCGGTTTCAGCAACGCGCACCTGCGAGCGATATACTGTGTGCGACTGCACGCGGTTTCCTCCGCGCGCACCTACGCGCGGTTTCTGCAGCGCACAGAACACGGCAGTTTCGGGTGGAGGGCGACCTTCCCGCCGCCATCCTCCTCCTCTTTTCTGTCCACCTCCTCTTTTCTAATGCCCAGGACGGGCACCCAATTTGGTCGCCCGACCTCTGCTTGTCGCCTCCCCTGATAGGGGCGACAACCTTCTTTTCTCCCAGGACCCCGCACGCCCAATATGGCCTCCTCATGCGCTCCCACGCGTTCCGCCTCCTCGCGCGCTCCAACGCATGTCTATTCCTTGTGCGCTCCTGCCAGGGGCGGATCTAAGGGGGGGCCGACGGGGGCCCGGGCCCCCCCAAGAATTTTTCAAAATTATTAGTAGATTTGGATTGCTCTCGTCGAGCCAATGAATTTTGACTACTTACACGTCAAAAACGGTGACCAGATGAGGGAGAAATGACTCTGATAAGATGAAGACCTTCAAATTTATTTTTTAGGAGCGGAGGACGATGTCTGCCCCCCCCCCATGTATGAAGTCGATATCATTTTGACTTGTTCTGGCTCTTTGATTTGTCAAGCGTGCAACGACCCTACGCCAATAGATGAACACAACAACACTTGCATCATCTCCAGCCATGTACAGACTTACTCTAGCATGTGCTCGGGTATGAATTTCGAAAATGGAAAGGAGAGTCTGTGATTTCATCTTTCTTTCTCCAAAACAAAGCGCGTGCATGCCCTAACTCCTTTCCCTTTCCGGCTTCCTCCACTGCGACAAAGATAAGCCATTTCGAGTGTACAAGTGTTGTAGTTTGATTGTTTTGACGTGTCCTATCTTCCTCGATGAGAAGACAATGAGTGGGCACCAGACAGTGGAAATACAGAATGACGACTCGATTCATTATTTCTAGTCCTTTCCATTTCCGTCGTCGGTGCCCTAGACTACATCGCCTCCCGAACTGCTCTCCATCTCCATCAACACCTTCCCCCCATTACAACTCCTCCCTGGCTCCGTCCTACATAGATAA
This sequence comes from Platanthera zijinensis, assembly GCA_039513925.1. NCBI lineage: Eukaryota > Viridiplantae > Streptophyta > Magnoliopsida > Asparagales > Orchidaceae > Platanthera > Platanthera zijinensis. The sequence continues at coordinate 38,144,762 of CM077084.1, read as the reverse complement.
ATTACCCTCCTCCTTGGTTTTAAGATTTAATTCATTTTAGTTTTGTTAATCTGAGGTTTTTTTATTATCATCCTGAGACATGTTACGTCACAATATGTTCCATACATTTATCGTCTCCAACGCCTCGGTACGAGGAAGAGCGACCTTTTCCGAGCCCCAGGACATCTGCCCACGGTACGATTGTCGTTTCTTGTCGAGCTGCCCGCTACATGTTCCATCGAGCCCAGCCCATTTGGGAAACCGTGTGAACACATCCGTTTTCCCGTGGTTTTCTCCCCCGGCCGCACCACCGCCGTGATCCCTCCACCGACCCTTGTTTTACTAGCCTTTTCGGTCTTCTGTCCGCCACTTTTTCCTGGCCCCCCCCCCTTGATGAAATTCCTGGATCCGCCCCTGGCTCCTGCATGCTCCAACGTGCGCCTCTTCCTTGCGCGCTCCCCCGCACTCCTCCTCCTCGCACGCTCCCACACACTCTTCTAACAAGCGCCTCTATGCGCGCTCTCTTCCAGCAAAAACGCACACGTGCTCTCCATCATCCAGCGCTCTGCGCGCACTACCATCAAGTTAGCTCCAAACACACATCCACGTGTTTCGCTCTCAAAACCGCTACAAGTGTTCAACGTCCTCAGCTCTGTAACGAGACCACCAAATGTCAACAAGTCAGCAATTCTCGTCTTCTAAACAGGAGACGACCCACAAAAAATAGGACACGCTAGGCGCGTGACTCGAGCTCACAAGTCCCGATCATCTGAACAAGTACAACAAGTTACTCTTGCCTCCAAGAATTATCAAAAGATTCCAGAATATAACGAACGCATCGCTCCCTGCAGCACACGAAGAAATAATTTTCTCTCCGTGAGCGGTGGCTTGTCACCCTCCGAGCCTTTCTCTCTCTTCTCAATGATTGTAACGAGAGGAGGTCTGTCACCCTCGAATTTTTGAAAAAGCCTTGTAATAGCGCTCATATCTAGAGGAAGTTTTGTTGGCACTGATCGGGCAACATGGGTTTTCACCCTGTTGACGTGTTTTTCACGTTAAAAAATTGTTTTGTCAGCTTTTCTGTCATCGACTATATGTGCGTTCGACCGCTCCGTGGGCTAAGATGAGCTAAGTTAATTCGGTCCGACGATGGAGTCGAGTTTGGCCGCAACAAAATTATAACATATGTCAAATCATTAAAATATAAAAATGAAGACATAATTGATATTTTTGAATATTTCACAAAAGACAACTTTTTCCTTATAATAATCGTCATTCTCATTCGTTAAACACATGCTTTAAACTGTCATTCGTTAAAAAGATCACCTAACAAACATCATCAGTTTGAACATAAAAATGAATGAAGTTTCTTATATGAGCATTAACAAATGATAATTTAATTCCCATATTCTTGACGACCACCACCATTTTGTACTTTCAGAATTCGGATACTAATAAATTTCTTTATTGAGAAAAGCATTAATTTTGTACTTGGATTAATAAACTTGTTGGACTGCTTATAAAAAGCTTGGTCTACAAATATCAATGAACTGTGAATAAGTCACTGTAGGATTGCTTATTACCTTCAACATTGACTTAAATTTATAACCTATGAATGTACGCACTTGTTGGTGCGATTTAGGATTTAGGGTTTAAGGTTTGGACAAAAAATTCACCGTCATAGAATGTATGTTTGACGCGACATTGGTTATGACCGATGTCAAAAAGGAGAAGTAATTTTGAACGTAAAATAGATGAAGTTACGTTGATAAGGTCGGGTGTTCGTGAGTAACCGTTCTTAACCATCACATTCGTGACAGCCACCGTCCTGCCAAACTGCACCTTAAAGCCATTTTTATTACTATAATGGTTGTATATTATTCTCACTAATACTGAGACTTTCAAGCTATTGTTGTTCTAAGAATGCTAGTTCATATAGTTCTTGCAAGTTAAATTGATGAGAAAATCTTATCAAATTATATAATAAGTTGTTATTAATTAACCCTAATTATGGCCGCTGGATCCTAATAATTTGTTATAATTATTTATATAATCTCCGTTTTCCCCTTGAATGAGCTAATTAATTATTAATAATTAATTATTGTCCAATAAATCTCCTAGGATTGTCCTTATATAATAATTGCAAGGATCCATTGCCATTATATAATGTTCGTGTCCTTTGTGGTAATATAAAAAGTTATCCAAAATTTTTAATACTTTTTAAAATGCAATTATTTTCTATTAAAGTTTTGTTTGGGGATGAGTATGGTGGTGAAAAAAAAAGTAGTGTTGAAAAATAAGTTGTGAGATTAGAGCTGTTTAAAAAATTGTTTTGAAAGATTATTTGAATAAACTCGATTTTGATGTCTATTAATAATTATTATTTTAAGTTAGTCAAATATTATATAAATAAGTTAATATTATATTAATCTTGAATAAGCATATTACAAAATAATGAATGAGCGAAAAATCGCGGATGAAAGAAGAAAGCATTTGCAGTCACAAGAAAACTAGAAGAGGCAAATCGCTAATGGTCATACACCCTAGTATAAGGGTCTGTTTGGCGCAGCTCTGGCGGATTGAAAAGCTGCTGTTCGGATAGAGCTGTTTTAAAATAGATCTCTGGGGAGCAGTTTTGAAAAGCTGCAGAGTGTTTGGGTGTTATGTGCAGAAGTGCGCTCGGAATCGCAGGAGAAAGGCCGTCGGGGGCTCGGAATCGCCGGAGGAAGGCCGTCCGGGGCTCGGAATCGCCGGAGGAAGGCTGCCCGGCCTCTGAGCATGTCCAACTGAAGAAACCATTAGATTTCCAAAACCTGTGAGAGAGAAAGCTATTTTGCGGAAGCTGAAGCTGGGGGGGAGAGAGATTTCTGAAGAGCTGCAAAACAGCTCCAGATTTCTGAAAAGCTCTTTACAAAGAGCTGTCCCAAACAGTTAAAAAACAGCTTTGGCGGCTGGAATAGAGATTCTCCAACCGCCAGAGCTGCGCCAAGCAAACCCTAAGAGAAAATTTACAGCTCCTCGTACAAAAATGTTTCTTGAAAATGTTCTTAAAAAGCTTCTCATACAAACAACTTTAAAAAGACAGTAGTGATGAAAATAAAGCTTTTCCTACTACCACCTGTTGTAAAATCTGGTATGCAGTCAGGCAAATCTATAAAATATTGCAGGTAAACAAAAACATAAAAATAGCCACAAGATTTATATATTGAAATATAAATACAATACAAGAGGAAAAATAGGAGAAAATTGACCGTCCAGCGAAAACGTCGTGGATGCACCAGACACACACGATCTGCGGCGAAATCTGAATCTAGACCGCAATCCGCCTCGCGGACGCACAAAGTTCACTAAACCCTCAACATCGAAGTCTGACGTTCAACCACACCACCGCCGAAGAACAACGCCGCCACCGGAGAACGCCACCACTGGAAAACTTAGTTTATAGATTTTAACATGCAGTGTTTTTATTTATTGATAAAATTAATTTTATGTGATTAAAATTAATAAAAATTATTGCGGGTTGCCCGACTTTTTTCCCGGTTCGGAGAATCGGACCGTCTTAGCTCGGAGTTGAATCGGGCACGCAAACAATTAAAGAAAACTGCAACAAATGACAAGATGGTTTTTTGGCTTGTGAAAAACCGGAAAAGGGTGAAAAACTCAAAAATCACGTGGCTAGATCTGTGCCGAGCCAAATTCCACTGGATCTCGTGTGTTTACAAATGTTGGAGTATTATCTCGGAGGGCGACATGTCGCTACTCCGTTAAAAGTGTAGAGAATGAAGTACGACGAGGAGGAAACGACTAAGTCCTCAGAGCCGCGATGGAAGCGCTCCGGCCTCGAGATGACGTTGAACTCGCGGAACATTGGTGGAAGCGTTCCGGCTGGAAAATTGTCTAAATCCACGAAGCTTCTAGAGGGAGCGCTCTCGTTGATGCGGAGCCTAGATGAGATCGCTCTCACGGAGGCAGTTGACGTCACTTGAGGCGTGAGGAACCGTAGCGCAAGGAGGAGAGCGGAGTGAATTCCTGAACGGAGAATCGACTTAAGTCCACAGTCTCGTCGGAAAACCTTAGAGCTCTTTCTTGCCCCTGGAGTTGTCTGACTTGAAATGAAGGCCTGAGACCCTATTTATAATTTTTGGAGGGTCATGGTTGATGGGCTCCACCTTAATTTATAAGTAAAAGGAGACCCCCATGATCCCCATGAATGGAGATCATGGGCGGGCCCCCCCTAACCCCCATGATCTCTCATGGAGATCATGGGAGCAGGCCCCCTCTCTCCCCACCATTGGGGGAAGGAACCGCCCCCGGCGGTTCCCCTCCGGCCATGGCCGGCCGGCCACGATCGAGGCCGGTCGCGGCCATGGCCGGCCGCGGCCATGGCCGGCCGCGGCCATGGCCGGCCTCGGCCATGGCCATGTCCCAGCCGTGGCCGGCCTCGGCCATGGCCGGCCATGGCCGGCCTCGGCCATGGCCGACCCCGGCCATGGCCCCGACCATGGCCGGCCGCCGCCGTGGCCATGGCCGGCGGTGGCCATGGCCGCCCCGGCCATGGCCGCCCCGGCCATGGCCGCCCCGGCCATGGCCGGCCGTGGCCATGGCCGCCCCGGCCATGGCCGGCCGTGGCCATGGCCGCCCCGGCCATGGACGGCCGTGGCCGCGGCCGGCCGTGACCTTGGCCGCCGCCGGCCTCCCTCGCCGGCCGCCCGGCTGCCGCCGCCGTCATGGCGGCCCGCCATCGTGGGAGGACCTCCCCGCCGTCCGATCGAGGGAGAGGCTCCACCGGCCGTCCGATCGGGACAAAACCACCCACTAACCCACTAGGTTAGTGGGGGGGCCCGCCATAACTTCCCCCTGGAGCCTATAAAAGGACCCCAGGGGCTCCTCATTTCCTAACTTTCTCCTCCTACGCTTCTTCTTCTTCTTCTTCCTCAGGTGGGAGCTTTCCCGTTCTTCTCCGCCGGCAGCCACCCCTCGTCGTCAACCACCAGCGGCCGCCTCTCGCCGCCAACCACCGGCCGCCGCCCGAGGCCTCCAGCGGCCCCCAGTGGCTATCAGCTCCTGCCAACAGCTACCAGAACCTATCATCGGCTATTTGCACCCCACCAGAGCTCAGTGACCAAGGAAACACTCCAAGGACCGAGAAAGACGCACAAAGGAAGCAGTGACAACCTCTGGACGCGCGTCGCCTCTGAGCGCACGCAACTGAAGCATCCCGCGCATTCCACCATCCAAGTCCCGTCGGCGAAGCAGTCTGTTGCCCACCGACGAGCGTATATACTCTCTCTCCTCATGGTTGTAACGGGAGCGGCCTGTCGCCCCGATTTCCCCCGTCAAATTGTAACCTCCAGCAATCTAGTGGATTGTGATCGGCACCGACCCGGTCACGTGGTTTTTCACCCGGTTGAAGGGTTTTCCACGTTAAAACCTCCTGTGTCCGTTCCCCATTTTTCAATTGACTGTGTGTGCGCTCGACCGCTCCGCGAGCTAAGGCGGTCCAAGAATATCCGGTCCGACCGGAGCATCGAGTTAGTCCGCAACAATGGTGATAATTGCACTGAGGAGTAATTTGTGCTGGGGAATACGTCGTTCCACTTTGATCACGCGGATTGTCAATTTTGCCGAAATGATTAGACTGCCCCCTTCTCCTTGGCAGTTCGGGCAGCATGGGCAAGATGCTCGGAGGAGGAGGCGGCGGCTGGGAGTGGCAGAGGTCGCCGGCGGCACGCGGGCGTGGCACGCACGCAACGCGCGGCCGCGCGCGGGGTGTCGCCGCGCGGGGGCGTGCGGCCATGTGCGTTGTGCGTGCGCAGACCACGCAGGCCGCGCGGACGCGCGTAGGCCGTGCGGGGCGTGGCCATGTGTGCTTGGGCACGGGCCTGACGCGTTCTCCCGGTCTTCTCGGGTGCTTGCGGTTCTCTGCATGCTATGGTCCGATTAGGCTCCCTTGTGCTTGCACCGACTCGGCTTGAAAATTTCACGAGTACCTATATTCAATTATTACTAAAGTTATAAAGAGTTCAACTATATATCATTTTTATATTTTTAATGTATAATAAACTAACGTTAGCGTAAAATACTACTAACTTTCTAGCTTTTAGTTTTTGCGTACATACATTAAGCTCCATATCATCATATCATGTCGACGCATCATTCTAAGAAATTGCTTTACACGTCAGCAAATTAATTAGAAATTAATTTGACTAGGTAGAAATTAATGAAGGAAGTAGTTAAATCACATGAAGCTAGAGATATTCATGTGAAGGACATAATTAATTAGAAAAAAAATAATTAATTGTAGAAAACTAAATAATAATAATAATAATAATAATAATAATAATAATAAAGTGAGGATTTGGAGTGAGAGAAAATTGTAGGTGAGTTATTCCCATGTATTTCTAGGTGGGAGATGTGTATTTACCGTAGGATCGAGCATTCAACGACCGAGATATGATCGTATCTGTTGGAGATACAACCGTATGTACCGCGCATCGATACGACCATATCTCGGCCGTTAATCCTTATTTAACTTCAGATCTCAGCCGTATCTCTCACCTAGAGATACATGAGAGTAACCCACCTACAATTTTTTCTTTGAAGAGAGGGTGGATTGGAGGGGAAGGAGGGGGCCGAAGAAGAAGTTGAAGTGGTGGAATTGGCAGGAGTGGGGTCGATTTGAAGAAGAAGACGAGGGCTCCGTTTGGTATGGTGGTGGTGATCGTAAATGTATAAGTTAAATCACCATTCGTTAAGGATCACCTAATCAATATCATCCATTTGAACATAAAAATGGATTAAGTTTCTTAGATGGGCTTTAACGAATGACAATTTAACCCTCATATTTGTGGCCGTCACCATTGTTGAAATTGTTGAAGTGTGAAGTTGGGTGAAGTCGGGCGGGCAGGTTGGAGAGTCCGCTCAGACTGCAGAAACCGCGCGGACTAGGCGGATAGTCTTGGCGGTTAGTCTAGCCGGGTAGCCGGTTTCGACTGTGGGCCTGTGGCTCATCTCTGGCGGTCTGGACCAGCAAACACTCTGGCAGTGTGATCCGGCGGGTAGGATTGTTATCCGCGGGTTGTGGTGGTCTCTTTTGGAAGTCGTCATGTTTGGCAGGTTCTCTGATTCGCAAGAAGACAACCGGATATAGCGGACTTGGGTGGCTTGCCGCTAGGTTGCTGGTGTCTTCTCGAGCGAGTAAGATCAGAGATTGCTGGGTAGGTGTTGCGGACTGTCCAGAGCTCGTCGGTGTCCGGCACGGTTCTGTGTTTGCTGTTTAAATGTTGGATCGCGGAGTAAGCACAGTTGCGTGGACAGGTTGCATGGAAGTCGCGCGGACTAACGGAACAGTCTGCATGGTGGTGAGCTGGAGTTGTTCAATAGGGCGCGATCTTGGTATCAGGTGGCGCGGTTAAGATTGGTGACCACGAAGTTTGGAGGACTAGGTCTGGGTGAGACTAAGTCCAGTTAGTTGTCTAGTTCGCCAAGTTTGCCTTGGTGCGGACTGACCGATGTTCGCCGAGTTCACCTGGAGCGGATTGCTCTTGTAGTCGCCGAGTTCGGCAATATTGGCTAGACAGATTGTCCAAGTCACGGGTTGCAGATACGCGGACTTAAAGCAGTGTTCGCGGGGGTTAGGCAGACTGATCGTCTATCCGACAGTATTTGGCGTGACCCGGCGAACTGGTTTGGTGTTCGCATTGTGCGGATACAGTGTGTTAGCCGACAGGTTTGATGAGCGATTATCCAATCGGTGTAGGTGGTGATGACACTCCTCCTCACATCTATAAATAGGACCTCTCGGCTCGTCTAAAATAAGTAGTGAATAGTAAGAATGAGTTCGTGCTTGATTTTGCGGTTACGGTTTTCTAACCACTGCTACTAAGAAAGTTGGTTCTGTGAAGGATGTGCGGCTAACACCAGGCGGCTAGGCGACTAGCGAGAACGTTGGCGTGGAACAGTTCGCGGGTACAGTCAGCGGTTAAGCAGCAGGTCGCGGTCTTTGCGGCTTGGTCTCATCCTCAGAGTTGCTGATAAGCGGAGCAATTTGCCCGGTCAATCAGCGGGTTATGTTCCTGGCTCAGCAGTTGCAATAACCTAACCGCGGTTAGACGATTTTGGCGGCCTTGGCGGACTCAGCTGGCGAGTAGGCGGCTTGTGCGGTTACTGGAATCAGTCCGCATGGTTAACTTCTTGTTGCTGTTTTTTGGTTCCTCAAGTACATTGTAAAAATAATGTCTAGCAATGTATTCTTCGGCCTATAAAAGAAATTAATTTCAATCGGAAACTCTTGTGCTACTGTTCCTACTGTTTTTTCCTTAACTTCGGTTGTGGTTGAGTGTTCGTGCGACCTCGTTAGCTCCCGTTTCGAAATTTTTTTACAACCACCGTGCCAAATGGAGCCAAGGGGAGGGCAATAAGAGGAAGAGGCGGATTTGAAGAGAGAGATGATTGAAGCACAAGAAGAAGAAAAGGGGATGTTAGCACCGGGAGATCAAAAAGAAAGTTGTAGGTGCGATCAGGACTAGGTCCAGGCAAGCTTTCGGAATCGAAAACCACCAAATTGAACAAATCCCAATTCCAATCCATTTTCTTCAAAAGGGTACAACCCTCAAATCTATATTTATTAATATTAACACATTGACAGTGACCCCTTATATTGGGACTCCAATAAAGATAGAACAGGTGGATATTAAAATGGACCCTTAATGGGCTTTTGTTCAGCTTCTAACATACTCAAGTGTCTTTACAACTCTAAAATATAGAGGCTTGATCCAGTTGTCTAAGCTGAGATCTCATGACAAGGAGGTTATGAGTTCAATTCTCACTGTGTGTTTGAGCTTTGTCTACTTATTTAATAGTGTATTGTTTGATTGATTGTTGTTTAATGATATAATTATGAATATTTAATGTTCTGAATGTAATGATATTTGTACTGTTATACATTTTTTTACTTTGATTTATTTAATGAAAGAGGAATGAGTTTCTTTTTTGAAGAAGTTATTCACTGTGATGGAGAAAGAAGAATCGGAATCACTTCCATTAGGCCCATCTTGAATCGGACTCGGATTCCCTGGAGTTGTACGGACAACTCCAGGGTGGAGTCGAGATCCCCCAATTTTTGGATTTAAATTATTTTTACTTTATCTTTTTTTGTCTTTTAGTATCAAATGTTTTTAACCCTAGGATACGTGGAGGTCAGGAGATCTCGTCCGTTGGATCCGTAGAGTTCCTCCTGAACTCCAGAGGATCCAGATCCTCTTGAATCCTCACGTAAAAATGTATTGCATTTTTTCGAATTTGACGGCTTCTACGCAAAAATCCCTCCTTTTTGAGGAAATTTTTTTCAGCTGTTGTGAAATCGGATCGAGTACCGCGGTAGCGCAACGGAATTCAAATCTGAGCAAAACGATCGCGCAAAATAAAAATAACAGAACGAGATTCCAGGCACACAGACGACAAAGAGATTTTACGTGGTTCGGAGAGAAGCTCCTACTCCACGGGGAGAGCGCGCCGGAGAAGATCCACTAAAAATCACGGAGGTTACAATATTACAAAAGATCAGAAATTGGAAGAACAAAAAAAAACAATTCCTGGAGCTGTCGCCGGAGCTGTCGCCGGCGATATCGCCGGGCGATATCGCGTCTGCACCAAAGCCGACCCTGTTGCTGCCGCCTGACTCCCTGCTGCCGCCGCCGCCGCTGCCTCGCCGATCCCGCCTGATGTCACCTCTGGACAACCGCACGCCGCCGCTTGCCACCGGGACCAAGTCCCGCCGCCGCCGTGTGCCTGGATCGCCGGTCGAAGCCGCCTACTGCAGCCTCTGCAGCCTGGACGGGAGAATACCCGCCGCCGCCTGCTGCTGCTGCCGCCGCCGGAGCACTGCCGCCGCCGCCACCTGTCGCCGAAGCCTGGGACCAAGTCCCGCCGATGTCACCTCCTGGAGCACGCCGCAGCAACCACCGGGACCGAGTCCCTCCGCTGCCTTCTCCTTTTCCGGCCGCCGAAATTGAGCCGCCTGATGCTCTCTCTCTGGATGTGAAGGGTTGCAGGTGTGGAGGTACCTTAGGCTTGTAGCAGTCATGAATTTATAGCTGTAAACTCAATGGCCGAAAAGGAGATTATCTCCTAATTTAGGAATCATGGCTAATAGGGGAAATGATCTCCAAAATAGGAGATTGCCAAAACAAATTTGACCGACTTTCCTGAAACCACCCAATAATTAGGAGAATAATACAGATTAGGAATAGGCCAAGGAATAGGATATCCGGCCAGATTTGATTCTCCTAATTATTTCCAAAAAACCGGGCTCCTCTGATTTAGGAAAGTATGATCCCACGGATCGGTGACTTGGCGCAATCATGACGCTCCGGGAATGTGAGGTGTCATAATCCTAACAATCTCCACCTTGACTCCTCACACGACAAACTCCACCTCCAGCTTGGATCTCTCCTACCGACGACTACGAACCCCCTCTCCCTGGGGTCTCTGCGATCAACATGCACCGGTGCGAGTCAAGTCAAACTTGACTCGCCTCAAAGACTTCTCCCGCATGCTCGCAACGCACTCCTCCACAGGAATCTCCCGCAACACCACGCCTCCACCTCGAACGGACTCCCTCGACTCCTGATGGCGCACACCGACGTGCTCTGTCCCTGCACGACAGACCGGGTCTTCTGCAAGGTGACTCGCACTCGGACTCTCACTGTGCAACTCCACCTTCTTCTGAGTACCCTTGTGATCCTTGGTGGGACACCTGAGCCAGATGGCTCCCCTTGCGGTGCCTGGGCTCTCCTGAGATGACACTCTGCCCCTCTTCTCTACGACTGCAAAGATTTTACATTTGCCAAGGTCCTCTTTCCGCGCACACGCCCTTGCCACAAATCCTGCCCCGCTCCTCCGCTTGTCCTTCCTAGCTTTTTGCTGAGAGCGGTCTCTGCTCTCTAAAGCTCTATCGAAGGAAACGCGATCTGAGGAGATCGCCTGAAATGCATACGCTACCGTATCCTGTAGCTCACGAGACGGTCTGACCTCTCTCCTCGCATTTCCCCTGGCAATAGTGGTGTCAATCAGTCTGTAGAGAGATCCGGAACGCTCTCCTCTCAAGACTGTCTGCGCGCCTCTCCTGACCTCCAAATGTCCATCGTTGCCAGTGAAAGAATACCCGGCAGACTCCAGAGTGCCTAGAGAAAGCAAGCTCTTCCTCAACTCAGGCACATACCGAACGTTGGTGAGGGTCCTAACCACTCCATCAAACATCCTGATCCTGATGCTCCCGACTCCTGATATCTTGCACCCCGACTGGTTCCCCATCCGAACACGACCACCCTCACACTGCCTGAAGCTGGAGAACCATTTTATGTTCGGGCACATGTGGTACGTGTTAGAACAAACTCAAAACCAAATACATGACAGAGGAAAAATGGGAAGAAAGCTTTTTTGATGTTTCATATTATTCAATACAAAACTTGCCATATAAATAGGCAAAGCCAAGACTTACAATGGAAGGAAAAAATAAATGCCTAATTAAAGCAAAAAATTATAACAGCCAAGAGCTTTAAAACGAAATGAGTAAAGGCATGAAACCTCCGGTCATTAATTCTCTACTAGAAAACTGAAATAAGAATTAAATAGAAAAGTAACGTAACTAATTATTAACATTCAACCCCTATTTAGTTATGTTTTTTCACGTCCCGCACTCGAAGTCGCTCCCGCATTTCAACGAACTTGTTCCTTGCGAGTGCCTTGGTTAATATGTCAGCTAGTTGGTCGTTAGTATGAACATACTCGACCTCGATCATTCCACGCTCCACGCAATCCCGAATGTAGTGGTAACGAGTATCAATGTGCTTAGACCGATCATGATATACGGGGTTCTTGGTTAGTGCAATTGCCGACTTGTTATCAACAAAGAGTGTTGCTTTGCACCTAATCCTCTTCCGAATATCATCGAGTAGGTTGAGTAACCATACCCCTTGCTGTGCCGCAATTGAAGCTGATATATATTCGGCCTCGCAAGAAGATAAGGCTACAACCCGTTGCTTCTGCGACATCCAAGTGATGATGTTCTGGCCTAGGAAGTATGCAACTCCCGTAGTGCTTTTCCTATCATCAATGCTCCCTCCATGATCACTGTCGCAGTAGCCAACAAGCTTCGTTCCTCCACGAAGGTTCTTCTCATAAGAAAGTCCAAACCCAACAGTACCCTTCAGATACCTTAGAAGATGCTTCACCGCTGCTTGGTGTTGGGTGTTGGGTTTCTCCATGAACCTGCTTACTATCCCCACGACAAAGGCAATGTCCGGACGAGTATTCACCAAATACCTCAAGCAACCAATCACACTTCTATACTCCGTAGGGTCCACCAAGGGAAAATCACCTGCCTTGCTCAACTTGAGTCTAGGCTCCATTGGAACATGAGTGGCATTACAATTTGTCATCCCATTTTTTTCAAGTATTTTCAGAATGTATGCAGACTGACAAAGAGTGATTTCATGAGGCGTTTGTGATACCTCTATCCCCAAGTAGTAGGTGAGCAATCCGAGATCGCTCATGCAAAACAACTCCTTCATCTGAGCTTTGAACTTGTTTATTTCCACGCCGCTTGATCCGATGATGATGAGATCATCCACATAGACTCCAACCAGTAAGATTGAATCTCCCACAACTCGCTTGTAAACAGCGTGTTCAGTCGGACTCCTCTCAAAGCCCAATGAGGATAGACTTTGATCTAGCTTGAGGTTCCAAGCCCGCGGGGCTTGTCGAAGGCCATACAACGCCTTCTTGAGCTTCAACACCTTGTGCTCTTCTCCAATAATTACAAAACCGGGAGGTTGAGAAACGTATACCTCCTCGACTAGATCCCCATTGAGAAAAGCCGATTTGACATCCATGTGGTGGATGTCCCATCCTTCCTCCGCTGCCAAAGCAATGAGCAAACGGACCGTCTCCAATCTCGCCACGGGTGCGAAAACCTCGTTGAAGTCAACCCCATGTCGTTGCACATACCCCTTCGCCACAAGCCGAGCTTTATGCTTCACGATGTTCCCCTCCGGATCTCGCTTCGTCTTGAAAACCCACTTGAGTCCAATGGGCTTTTGACCATTCGGGAGGGTGGTAATCTCCCAAGTGTCATTGTCCCGGATGGAAGTTAGCTCCTCTTCCATAGCTCGTCTCCAACTTGGTTCGTCTTTGGCTTCCTCAAACGTTGCTGGCTCCCCTGCTGCGAAGAGGCAAAGTCCAGCCTCCTCCTCCTACATCTCTTCAGTTTCGTCGTAGATCTCCTCAAGTGACCGGAATCGAATCGGTCCGCTAGAGCTCGAAGTTGCCTCGGAAGTGGGGGAGGCACTGGCCGCGGGTGAGCCGCGGTGAAGGGTGCAGGTTGCGGGTGAGCTGTTTGCTGCGGGCGACGCGCTGGCCGCGGGTGAGCCGCGGTGGGGGGAGGCTGGCCCGTCGCCGGTGGGGGTGGCTGGTACTAGTGCAGCGAGAGGAGCTGCTGCTCCTTCTATCGTCAAAAACTGATCGTAGCCAGAGAGCATTTCTCCGTCTTTCTCTTCCCAGTCCCAGTTTGCCTCTTCACGAAAGACGACATCACGGCTGATCACGAGCTTGCCCGTCTCTGGATTGAACAACCTGTACGCCTTAGAACCCGCCTCGTAGCCGATGAGTACCATCTTGGTGCCCCGATCTTCTAGCTTTGCAAGATTAGGCTTTGTTGTCTTCGCGTACGCAAGGCAACCGAAAGTGCGAAGGTAGTGCACTTTTGGTTTCCTTCCGTAGAACGCCTCGTAAGGCGTCTTCCCAACAACGCTATGTGTAGCCGCCCGGTTAAGGAGATGCACCGCGGTTGCTAACGCTTCTCCCCAAAACTTCGCCGGCACGTGTTTGCACTTTAGAAGACTCCGAACCATCCCCATGACAATTTGATTGCGGCGCTCCACCACGCTGTTTTGTTGCGGAGAGTAAGGGGCTGTGAGAAATCGTTTGATCCCGACTCCCTCACAATAGGCATCAAACCCCTTGGAGGTGAACTCCCCACCTCGATCGCTACGGAAGCCCTTTATTTTGAACTCCGTTTCCATCTCCGCTCGCGCCTTTAGCCTTTTGAATGCATCCAAGGCTTCGTCCTTGGATCTCAATAACTCCACCCACATGAACCTGCTATGATCATCCAATAGCAAGAAAAAGTATTGTTTACCTCCCGGAGTGGCCGGAGTGATGGGTCCGCACAAATCTCCATGTACAAGTTGAAGAGGCTTTGTTGCACGGCCCGCCGCAACACTCGGAAATGGTAACCTTCTTTGTTTTGCCACCAAGCACCCGTCGCAAAGTTCCTGTGAGTGCTCAATGGAGGGCATTCCCTCCACCATCTTGAAACGCCCCATGTCATGAAGTGCTCGAAAGTTGAGGTGTCCCCATCTAGCGTGCCATAGCCACGCCTCATCTTTGTATTGTTCCGCTAGCAAGGCCACCGGAGAATCCGTCTTCATGTTTAGGATGTAGAGACGATTCTTGGACCTCTCCACCTTCGCCAAGAGACGCCTCTCTTGATCGAATAGACACAAGAATCCGTCCTCCATGACGATCTTGCATCCGTTCTCCTCCAATTGTCCCAAACTCGCAATGTTTGTGCGGAGTTTCGGGATGTAGTAGACGTTGGTAAAAACTTTGTGCTGCTCCTTTTTGTCTTTGAGGAAGACTGCTCCCCGACCACATATCTCCACCGAAGAGCCATCGCCAAACTTCACCTTGCCTCTCACCGTCTCATCTAGCGAGGAGAAGAAATCCTTGCAACCTGTCATATGGTTGCTAGCCCCCGTATCAAGGTACCAATCCGATTTCTCCACGTCGCCGGGAAAAATGCCCGGTTGTACATTTTCTTCATTAAGGAGAAAATTTGAACATACCATTTTCGGGTGATCTTCTTCGCCCTCCGCCAATAAAAGAGCCGGTTCGATATCCTCGAAGGCTTCGGCCATGTGCGCTCTCTCCTCGTTGTCCTTCTTTTTCGAGCGGCACTCCGATGCATAGTGGCCCATTTTGTGGCAATAGAAGTACTCAATTTTTGACTTATCTTTACCGCCGTCGTTGCGATCTTGACCGTCGCGTCGATCGTTGTTGCGATGTTGTCCGCCGCGCCCTCGTCCACGGCCGCGGCCTCCACGGCCTCCGGTTTGGTGTCCTCCACCATTATATGGCTTCTTGTCACGAGCCATAAACTCCCTCATCATCAAGAGGAGTTTTTCCTCGTCTTTGTTGGTAGCCCCACCAACCCGCTCTTCATGAGTCTTGAGACGGCCGACAACCTCCTCCACGGTCATCGTCGTGAAGTCGCCAAATTGCTCTATCGTCGAAGCAATCTGGACAAACTTCGATGGGACGGATCGCAGGAATTTTTTCACAACCGCAACCTCCGCTACCTCTCCTCCCAACGCCCTTTGCATATTGACGTTGGTGGTGAGCTTCATTGTGAAATCATCTATTGAATCCGTCTCCTTCATGCGAAGCATCTCAAACTCCGTTTGCAGAGTTTGGATCTTTGCATCCTTGACGCGGTCCGCGCCTTGGTACATGATCCTAAGCATGTCCCATACCTCTTTCGCAGTTTTCTTCTCCGCAACCATCTGGAGAACGTCATCTGGAAGAGCTTGTTGGATGACCGAAAAAGCTATTTTGTTCTTTTTCTCATCCACCTCCGCCGTCGGATCGATTGGTTCCACCACCTCCAAGACGTCCTGGACATCGAGGATCCCCCTCATTCTGATAGCCCAGACGCCGTAGTTGCTCCTCGTGAGCACCGGGTATTTGAAGTGTCCATGGAACCCATCCGACTTTGAAGATGTCTCCGCCATTGAAGAAACAACGTTTCTTCCTCACAATGGAACGATCTCCAACCTCCCGCTCTGATACCAAATGTTTGAACAAACTCAAAACCAAATACATGACAGAGGAAAAATGGGAAGAAAGCTTTTTGATGCTTCATATTATTCAATACAAAACTTGCCATATAAATAGGCAAAGCCAAGACTTACAATGGAAGGAAAAAATAAATGCCTAATTAAAGCAAAAAATTATAACAGCCAAGAGCTTTAAAACGAAATGAGTAAAGGCATGAAACCTCCGGTCATTAATTCTCTACTAGAAAACTGAAATAAGAATTAAATAGAAAAGTAACGTAACTAATTATTAACAGTACGAGCATCCTGTATCCATGATCCAGGAATCTGTGGTCTCAGAATTATGTGACACGTGAAGAACGTCGGCATCGTTCTCATCCTCAGATGCCACCGCAGCCTGATGTGGCTCATGCGTCTGCTCCTTCCTCTTCGGGCAATTATTCTTCCAGTGTCCATCCTCATTGCAGTAGTGGCACTTCGTATTCCTGCCTCTGGACTTAAACCTCGACCGGTCTTCCTCCTTGCCTCCTCCTCTCGATCTACCCCGGTTGGGTCATTGCTCCTCACAAATAAGCCCTCGTCAGCTCTAGGGCTCGACTTGCTTCGCGCTTCGTTCGAGAGCAGTGTTGTCATCACTTCTTCCATCTTCAGGGTGTCCTTCCCATACAGAATTGTGGTGACCAGATGATCGAAGGACTTCGGCAATGAAGACAACAGGAGGAGAGCCTGGTCTTCCTCCTCGACTTTAACATCCATACTACGCAACTGGGAGATGAGCCTGTTGAACACGTTCATGTGCTCCAGTAACTGATTGCCCTCGGACATCCTTAAGCTGTACAGCTGTCTTTTCACGTAGAGTTTATTCGTGAGAGACTTAGACAGGTACAGCTCCTCCAGTTTCTTCCACAAGTCTGCCGTAGTCTCAGCTTCGGCCACGTTGTACATCACCTCGTCGGCCAAACACAGCTGAACGGTGCTGATGGCCTTCAGATCCAGCTCCTCCCACTCGTCGTCCTTCTTCCCAGATTTCTCCTTGCCAAGGAGAGCCTTGTGAAGACCTTGCTGCACGAGAACTGCCTTTATGCGTTTCTGCCAAAGGCCAAAATCAATCTTGCCGTCATACTTCGGAATCTCGAATTTTGCCGCCATTGTTTTGCTCGTAGTGCTACTGGTAATCCGATTAAGTTCACGGATCAGATCTGAGAAGATAGGGAGCGGACCGATGGTCGTCACCTACCGTTGACCCAAACCTAAAACGGAACTTACAATCAATCACCTCCGCGGAACCTTCCTCTGATACCAATTGTTGTGAAATCGGATCGAGTACCGCGGTAGCGCAACGGAATTCAAATCTGAGCAAAACGATCGCGCAAAATAAAAATAACAGAACGAGATTCCAGGCACACAGACGACAAAGAGATTTTACGTGGTTCGGAGAGAAGCTCCTACTCCACGGGGAGAGCGCGCCGGAGAAGATCCACTAAAAATCACGGAGGTTACAATATTACAAAAGATCAGAAATTGGAAGAACAAAAAAAAAACAATTCCTGGAGCTGTCGCCGGAGCTGTCGCCGGCGATATCGCCGGGCGATATCGCGTCTGTTGAAACCGGAAAACCGGTCTCTTGTGGAGTTCGACCCTTGGGGAAGGGGTGGCCGTGCACCTACTTCACTCCTGCAAGAAAACGACAAAGGAAAGAAGAAACAAGGACTAGACCAAGGGCCCGGCGTGGAGGTCCCACCACTAACCCGGAAGATCTCAGAGCGCTTCCCCTCCTTAGCCAAATGCCGGGCTAAGGTACCTCAGAAAGCGCTAGTAGGCCAGAGAATTAGTAAGCGTGCCTTCTGAGGTACCCCTTGGGTCCTATTTATAGGAAAAGATGGCCTGCCAATATACAACCTTCACTGTTTTCGAGGACTACAGGCAAACCAAAAGGGGCCACACAGTAAAAGTGTGCCATGGCCAAGATGCGAGCTGGACCTGAGGGGGCACTCGCTCGGCAGGGGGCCCGACTCGCCTCGCCCTGGGCCTAGGCGGGCACGGGCTCGGCGGACTGTGCTCGGCTAGCGCTGGGCTCGGCTAGACTATTGCCGAGCTCGGGCTCGGCACGACGATCGCCGAGCTCGGACTCGGCACGGAGATCGTCGAGCTTGGCTCGACTATCGTCGAGCCCTGTCTCCGCACCCGAGCTTGGTCTCGGCAAGCTGGGCTCCGTTCGACCATCGCCGAGCTTAGCTCGACTATTGCCGAGCTCGGACTCGGCAAGCTGGGTCCAAGTTGATCTGAGCCGGCCGGTTCAACCCCTGTCGACCACTCGCAGGATACGGGGTTGTACATAATCCCCGCTCTTTGCGAGGTTGGGACAAGCTCGGAAAGAAACATCCAACCCCATGGGATCCGGCGAGTGCGACAGGGGCAGAAAGGAATCTTCTGGTAGGCCCCACAGATAGCTATATATATGTACCCCTGCGCATCTGGCTGACCTTTGCCCTTCCCCAAATTCTGACAAGATGCCGCTCCCCAAGGAAGTCTTACAGCGACTCGCACGCTCCCGCGGGGAGATCGCTGCCCAGGCCGCGGGGCTAACCAACCTTGAAGCCCCTGCTCGCCGTTTTGCCGATCTCAGCTCGGCCAAGCGGGCGAAGCCCCTTCCCCCGGGGGCCGAACCCATCCTGGCCGACTTTACTGCCGCCTTGGGGAACGGGGCCGGTTCCTCCAACCAGCCAATTCTTGGCTCCTCCGCTAAAAGTCTCGTGGAATTGTCTTCTGACCGGGAGAACAGCGGCGAAGCGTCCACCCCCCGGACCAAAAGTGCTCCTGTCAACTCGCCACGGCAGGATCCCGAGGTTAAGGAGCCGGGCTCGCGAGAACCGGCGTCGCCGAGTCGCCTCCCTTCCCGGCAACCCTCCCCTGGATCCCTGGTCGTGGGGAGGGGCGCCGGGATTATCCCCGTTCCCGGCTACCAACTCGCTCCTCAAGAACTGCTGGGGCGTGGCAAGGACCTGCGCCACTTCTCTCCTCGCGCCCACCCGGAGGAGCCAGGCTCGCGCGGTAAGTTTCCGGCATTGCTCTTCTGTTCCGTGGATTTTTGCTTTTCTGACCGTCTTTCAATCCTTCACCCAGAATTTCCCGGGCGGACGGAGGACGGCGAGTCCGTGGATCGACCTCCTTACTCGCCCCTCCCTTCTCCAAGCGCCCTGGACGCCTTCCTGGACTCCGAGGTGGGCAGCCCTGAACGCGCAAGACGGGAGCGGAAGGTTCTCAAGAAGCTGGTGCGCGAGCTCCACGACCTGCGGAAGGACAACAACAGGCTGCAGTGGGAGTGCTCGCGTCTCGCGGACGGTGCTGGAGTCAGCCTGGCGTTCGAGGAGGCGTCTTCCTTGGTGCTGATGGACGAAATCGACGAGAACCTGCGGGTGATAAACAGGAACATGGGGCGGCTTCGCGAACTTCATGCGCGGCGGCCTGCGACGGCGGGCCGGCGAGACCGGGGAGAATGAAACGGCTCTTCTGTCAGTCGGCCGGTACTCGCCCCCGCCCTCGCATGGTCCTCGCGCCCCTATTTGTATTTTTTTTCTTTTATTTATTCTGAATGGTCTGCATGTAATAATCTTGGAACAACTTTTTAACTACTTTGTATATGTAGACGCTTTTTCAATATTTCGGCGAGTCTTTTCGAATTCCCCCTTCGGGGACCTGGCCAGCTCGCAAGGCTTGCGAGGAGAGGGTGGCGAGGTGGCGCGGCGAGACCGGACCGATCGGCCGACTCGCCCTCCCTCTCACCCTTCTTTACCTTCTTCTATAAATAGACCTTCTCACCTACCCCCGAGGCACGCCTTTATTGCTTTCGAATTTTTGCTTCGCTCCTGTCTTCCCGAGCTCGCGCTTTCCCTTTTCTCTGTGACCATGGTGAAGACCAACCCTGATGCGGACGGTCGGTCTAAGTGCGCCCAGCACTTCGTTGATCACTGCTTTTTCGAGGGGCACATCACAGAGGAGGAGCTCGTCGAGTTCACGGCGGCGTTCGTCCCCCCCGGCTTCCAGGCTCGCAGGCCCGCCGAGCACGAGGCCATCAACTCCTTCCCGGAGGGCGAGCTCGCCTTTCCCATCTCGCACTTCGAGGTGGGACTGCGCCTCCCCCTCTGGCCAGAAATCCGCCAGATCCTGAAGTACTACGGCGCGGTGCCCGCGCAGTTGAATTCCAACGCCATCGCTATGATGGTGGCGTTCGCCTGCTTCCTTCGCCGGGAGCGAATTGAGTTCAACCTCGCGGTATTCCGCAAGTTGTTCTCTTACAAGGCTACTCCCGACGGGGTCGCCTACTTCGGCGGGTCCTTCATCAAGGTTCGCGAGCTGGCGAACAAGAACCACAATTGGATGACCCGGCTCGTCTTCATCAAGGGCGAGCTCGGCAACATCCCCTTTCGCCCCCTGTAGAAGAGCGAGGACATATACCGTCCTCCTTCCCTGTCGGGTAGCGACGCCGACCTCCACAAGTTCTTCCTCCACAAGGACTTCGAGGTCGCCTTCCTCCGCCGCGGCCTCGACTTGCTTCAGCCCGTTCTCCCCGGCGAAGGTATACCTCGCTCAGCCCTCTCGCGAACTTTATCAAGGTGGATCTCATATGATTTTTCCCTCTCTCTTTTTTTTGACTAAGTCTTTCTCTGCAGGGGAACGGGTTCTCCCGGAGCATCCGCCGTTCGCCGACCCGGGGATATTCTCGGACCCTCTGGAGCTGGCCCGGGCGGCGGCGCTGGCTTGTCGCGAGGAGCAACCGCGAGTCCAACCCTCCGGCAAGAAGCGCTCGGAGTCCGGGGGGTCGAGCTCGCGCCCCGATTCTTCGCTCCCCAAGAAGAAGAGGGCGAAGGTGGTCTCGCGCGGACGGCTGCACCTTCCCTCGTCTCCCGCCAAGTTCATGAGCTCGCCGGAGGCTCTGTCCGATGAGCCGCCCTTGAGCCCGCTGAAAGAAGCCTCCTCTCCCCGAAAGGGGAAGAAGAAGAGCGGGCCGTCCTCCGATTCTATCGGGGAGGACACCGTCCGCGAGCCCAGTCTGCCGAAGGATCACCCCAACTTCGGCAAGGGGTGCAAGAGCAAAGATGCGGCTGGCGAGCCCATCTTGAAGTGGGACGAGGGGGCTCACCGAGTTTCCGTCTCCACTCGCGCCCCCTCCTGGGGAGCTCGCCGGCCGCCCACCGCCCATGCCTTCGCTTTCGGCTTCGGCCTCTACAGCCGCGACAGCGCCGAGTCGTACAAGAAGCTGACCCCTAGTCAGCTCGGCTACGAGGGGATGCAGGCCCACCTGCGGGCCTTTGAGCTCCATCACATGATGGTCCGCCGCGGCTTCCAGCTCAGCAACGCCCTGCTGACTGCCGAGCAGGAGCGCGACCTGGCGAAGGAGAGCGCGGTCGACGCGGAAAGGCGGTTCGGCCTCGCGGACGCTCTACTCGCGAAGTCTGTCGGCGGCCTGGTAATCGCTGGATACCTCTATTCACCTTGCTTAAGATTATTCCTGCGCGTGTTCTGAACTTCTAATCTTACAGGACGCCGAAGCCGCTAACGCGATGCGAGACGAGATGACTCAGTTGCGGGCTCAGCTCGCTGAGCGGGAAGCCCAGCTCGCCGATCAGAAGACATATTCCCAGGAGCAGGAGGCTGTTGCCGCCCGGCTGGGGGCGGAGGTGGAGGAATTGAAAGAGAAGAATAAGGGGCTCCTGGGAGAGGTCCTTCGCCAAGCCAACGCTCTCCTTCCCCCGGGCGCCAGCGAGCCGGCCTTCCCCTTCAAGAGGCCCCGGGTGTTTGGCGAGGCTGACGTCGCGGAGCGGCTGCGAGTCAACTCCGTCGAGGCTGCCGAGTGTCTCCTACAGGCCATGAGGGGGACGGGGATCTTGGCGGAAGGCTGCGAGGAGGTCACCGTCCGGGAGCTCCTGCCAACCCTGTTCCCGCCCAGCCCGCTCAGCGAGAAGGAAGATAGCTTTGACTCGCTTTTTGCTGGGGTGAGGGAGAAGGACGCTCGGCTTGGTGACGAGGAGGACCGCCACTCGAGGGGGGAGGGCGAGAGTTAATTTTTGTTTTCTCTTCTCTGTTCTTTTTTGTACCCTGCCGAGGCGGGCCTTGTAAACCTGTAATGATAATTCAAAGATATTTTTGCACAATTTTGCTATCTTCTTTTCGAGCTTACTTGCGATGTTATACCCGCGCGCTAGGTAGAGCGACCTCGTCTGTAGAATGTTTTGAGTTAGGACCAGCACCCGCGGTGCTCGCGGCGAATCCCTAGGACGCGTGCTCGCGCCATACCCTGCTCGCGCCTCACCTTCCCCTGCCATGTCTCGCCTTAGTTTTTCGATAATTCAGACAAGTGAAAACACGCTTGGGTCAAGATATTGCCGGCATCCGCCTTAGACATCAGGGCATGTCTTTCGCCGAGCTAGCTGGAGCGAGGCTAGGCTCGCTGGAGAGAGCCGCTCTCCCTCCCCTGAGTCTGGGACAGAACCAAGGTTTCTTTAGTAGCGAGCTGGAGAGAGAGGGGAGGGGGGGTAGGATATTCCGAGCTCGCCGTCTTAACTGGCGAGCTCCCCCCCCCCTGGTATTTTCCTCGGGCCAACTCCCAGTCTCAACTTCGCGACGTCCATCGAGACTCGGCCGTGCCAGCTAGGTGGGAGCCTGGCAGGGGAGTGACGAGACCTAACCCCAGAGCGAGAAGACTTAGAAACTTTTGCCTCTCCCGGGTGCTACCACCGGGCCAGTCAGCTAGGTGAGAGCCTGAGGGCGGGTGTTATCAGCAGGGACGTCCATCGAGACTCGGCCGTACCAGCTAGGTGGGAGCCTGGCAGGGGAGTGACGAGACCTAACCCCAGAGCGAGAAGACTTAGAAACTTTTGCCTCTCCCGGGTGCTACCACCGGGCCAGTCAGCTAGGTGAGAGCCTGAGGGCGGGTGTTGAACATCCTCCGGGCTCAGCCCCAGGGTCATAACGATGTCATCGAGACTCGGCCGTACCAGCTAGGTGCCTGGCCGAGACCTAACCCCAGAGCGAGAAGACTTAGACTTTTGCCTCTCCCGGGTGCTACCACCGGGCCAGTCCTAGGTGAGAGCCTGAGGGCGGGTGTTGAACATCCTCCGGGCTCAGCCCCAGGGTCATAACGATGTCCATCGAGACTCGGCCGTACCAGCTAGGTGGGAGCCTGGCAGGGGAGTGACGAGACCTAACCCCAGAGCGAGAAGACTTAGAAACTTTTGCCTCTCCCGGGTGCTACCACCGGGCCAGTCAGCTAGGTGAGAGCCTGAGGGCGGGTGTTGAACATCCTCCGGGCTCAGCCCCAGGGTCATAACGATGTCCATCGAGACTCGGCCGTACCAGCTAGGTGGGAGCCTGGCAGGGGAGTGACGAGACCTAACCCCAGAGCGAGAAGACTTAGAAACTTTTGCCTCTCCCGGGTGCTACCACCGGGCCAGTCAGCTAGGTGAGAGCCTGAGGGCGGGTGTTGAACATCCTCCGGGCTCAGCCCCAGGGTCATAACGATGTCCATCGAGACTCGGCCGTACCAGCTAGGTGGGAGCCTGGCAGGGGAGTGACGAGACCTAACCCCAGAGCGAGAAGACTTAGAAACTTTTGCCTCTCCCGGGTGCTACCACCGGGCCAGTCAGCTAGGTGAGAGCCTGAGGGCGGGTGTTGAACATCCTCCGGGCTCAGCCCCAGGGTCATAACGATGTCCATCGAGACTCGGCCGTACCAGCTAGGTGGGAGCCTGGCAGGGGAGTGACGAGACCTAACCCCAGAGCGAGAAGACTTAGAAACTTTTGCCTCTCCCGGGTGCTACCACCGGGCCAGTCAGCTAGGTGAGAGCCTGAGGGCGGGTGTTGAACATCCTCCGGGCTCAGCCCCAGGGTCATAACGATGTCCATCGAGACTCGGCCGTACCAGCTAGGTGGGAGCCTGGCAGGGGAGTGACGAGACCTAACCCCAGAGCGAGAAGACTTAGAAACTTTTGCCTCTCCCGGGTGCTACCACCGGGCCAGTCAGCTAGGTGAGAGCCTGAGGGCGGGTGTTGAACATCCTCCGGGCTCAGCCCCAGGGTCATAACGATGTCCATCGAGACTCGGCCGTACCAGCTAGGTGGGAGCCTGGCAGGGGAGTGACGAGACCTAACCCCAGAGCGAGAAGACTTAGAAACTTTTGCCTCTCCCGGGTGCTACCACCGGGCCAGTCAGCTAGGTGAGAGCCTGAGGGCGGGTGTTGAACATCCTCCGGGCTCAGCCCCAGGGTCATAACGATGTCCATCGAGACTCGGCCGTACCAGCTAGGTGGGAGCCTGGCAGGGGAGTGACGAGACCTAACCCCAGAGCGAGAAGACTTAGAAACTTTTGCCTCTCCCGGGTGCTACCACCGGGCCAGTCAGCTAGGTGAGAGCCTGAGGGCGGGTGTTGAACATCCTCCGGGCTCAGCCCCAGGGTCATAACGATGTCCATCGAGACTCGGCCGTACCAGCTAGGTGGGAGCCTGGCAGGGGAGTGACGAGACCTAACCCCAGAGCGAGAAGACTTAGAAACTTTTGCCTCTCCCGGGTGCTACCACCGGGCCAGTCAGCTAGGTGAGAGCCTGAGGGCGGGTGTTGAACATCCTCCGGGCTCAGCCCCAGGGTCATAACGATGTCCATCGAGACTCGGCCGTACCAGCTAGGTGGGAGCCTGGCAGGGGAGTGACGAGACCTAACCCCAGAGCGAGAAGACTTAGAAACTTTTGCCTCTCCTACCACCGGGCCAGTCAGCGTGAGAGCCTGAGGGCGGGTGTTGAACATCCTCCGGGCTCAGCCCCAGGGTCATAACGATGTCCATCAGTCAGCCTGGCTAGGTGCTACCACCGGGCCAGTCAACTAGGTGAGAGCCTGAGGGCGGGTGTTGAACATCCTCCGGGCTCAGCCCCAGGGTCATAACGATGTCCATCGAGACTCGGCCGTACCAGCTAGGTGGGAGCCTGGCAGGGGAGTGACGAGACCTAACCCCAGAGCGAGAAGACTTAGAAACTTTTGCCTCTCCCGGGTGCTACCACCGGGCCAGTCAGCTAGGTGAGAGCCTGAGGGCGGGTGTTGAACATCCTCCGGGCTCAGCCCCAGGGTCATAACGATGTCCATCGAGACTCGGCCGTACCAGCTAGGTGGGAGCCTGGCAGGGGAGTGACGAGACCTAACCCCAGAGCGAGAAGACTTAGAAACTTTTGCCTCTCCCGGGTGCTACCACCGGGCCAGTCAGCTAGGTGAGAGCCTGAGGGCGGGTGTTGAACATCCTCCGGGCTCAGCCCCAGGGTCATAACGATGTCCATCGAGACTCGGCCGTACCAGCTAGGTGGGAGCCTGGCAGGGGAGTGACGAGACCTAACCCCAGAGCGAGAAGACTTAGAAACTTTTGCCTCTCCCGGGTGCTACCACCGGGCCAGTCAGCTAGGTGAGAGCCTGAGGGCGGGTGTTGAACATCCTCCGGGCTCAGCCCCAGGGTCATAACGATGTCCATCGAGACTCGGCCGTACCAGCTAGGTGGGAGCCTGGCAGGGGAGTGACGAGACCTAACCCCAGAGCGAGAAGACTTAGAAACTTTTGCCTCTCCCGGGTGCTACCACCGGGCCAGTCAGCTAGGTGAGAGCCTGAGGGCGGGTGTTGAACATCCTCCGGGCTCAGCCCCAGGGTCATAACGATGTCCATCGAGACTCGGCCGTACCAGCTAGGTGGGAGCCTGGCAGGGGAGTGACGAGACCTAACCCCAGAGCGAGAAGACTTAGAAACTTTTGCCTCTCCCGGGTGCTACCACCGGGCCAGTCAGCTAGGTGAGAGCCTGAGGGCGGGTGTTGAACATCCTCCGGGCTCAGCCCCAGGGTCATAACGATGTCCATCGAGACTCGGCCGTACCAGCTAGGTGGGAGCCTGGCAGGGGAGTGACGAGACCTAACCCCAGAGCGAGAAGACTTAGAAACTTTTGCCTCTCCCGGGTGCTACCACCGGGCCAGTCAGCTAGGTGAGAGCCTGAGGGCGGGTGTTGAACATCCTCCGGGCTCAGCCCCAGGGTCATAACGATGTCCATCGAGACTCGGCCGTACCAGCTAGGTGGGAGCCTGGCAGGGGAGTGACGAGACCTAACCCCAGAGCGAGAAGACTTAGAAACTTTTGCCTCTCCCGGGTGCTACCACCGGGCCAGTCAGCTAGGTGAGAGCCTGAGGGCGGGTGTTGAACATCCTCCGGGCTCAGCCCCAGGGTCATAACGATGTCCATCGAGACTCGGCCGTACCAGCTAGGTGGGAGCCTGGCAGGGGAGTGACGAGACCTAACCCCAGAGCGAGAAGACTTAGAAACTTTTGCCTCTCCCGGGTGCTACCACCGGGCCAGTCAGCTAGGTGAGAGCCTGAGGGCGGGTGTTGAACAT
Organism: Platanthera zijinensis; assembly: GCA_039513925.1. NCBI lineage: Eukaryota > Viridiplantae > Streptophyta > Magnoliopsida > Asparagales > Orchidaceae > Platanthera > Platanthera zijinensis. The sequence continues at coordinate 38,118,481 of CM077084.1, read as the reverse complement.
CCTCCGGGCTCAGCCCCAGGGTCATAACGATGTCCATCGAGACTCGGCCGTACCAGCTAGGTGGGAGCCTGGCAGGGGAGTGACGAGACCTAACCCCAGAGCGAGAAGACTTAGAAACTTTTGCCTCTCCCGGGTGCTACCACCGGGCCAGTCAGCTAGGTGAGAGCCTGAGGGCGGGTGTTGAACATCCTCCGGGCTCAGCCCCAGGGTCATAACGATGTCCATCGAGACTCGGCCGTACCAGCTAGGTGGGAGCCTGGCAGGGGAGTGACGAGACCTAACCCCAGAGCGAGAAGACTTAGAAACTTTTGCCTCTCCCGGGTGCTACCACCGGGCCAGTCAGCTAGGTGAGAGCCTGAGGGCGGGTGTTGAACATCCTCCGGGCTCAGCCCCAGGGTCATAACGATGTCCATCGAGACTCGGCCGTACCAGCTAGGTGGGAGCCTGGCAGGGGAGTGACGAGACCTAACCCCAGAGCGAGAAGACTTAGAAACTTTTGCCTCTCCCGGGTGCTACCACCGGGCCAGTCAGCTAGGTGAGAGCCTGAGGGCGGGTGTTGAACATCCTCCGGGCTCAGCCCCAGGGTCATAACGATGTCCATCGAGACTCGGCCGTACCAGCTAGGTGGGAGCCTGGCAGGGGAGTGACGAGACCTAACCCCAGAGCGAGAAGACTTAGAAACTTTTGCCTCTCCCGGGTGCTACCACCGGGCCAGTCAGCTAGGTGAGAGCCTGAGGGCGGGTGTTGAACATCCTCCGGGCTCAGCCCCAGGGTCATAACGATGTCCATCGAGACTCGGCCGTACCAGCTAGGTGGGAGCCTGGCAGGGGAGTGACGAGACCTAACCCCAGAGCGAGAAGACTTAGAAACTTTTGCCTCTCCCGGGTGCTACCACCGGGCCAGTCAGCTAGGTGAGAGCCTGAGGGCGGGTGTTGAACATCCTCCGGGCTCAGCCCCAGGGTCATAACGATGTCCATCGAGACTCGGCCGTACCAGCTAGGTGGGAGCCTGGCAGGGGAGTGACGAGACCTAACCCCAGAGCGAGAAGACTTAGAAACTTTTGCCTCTCCCGGGTGCTACCACCGGGCCAGTCAGCTAGGTGAGAGCCTGAGGGCGGGTGTTGAACATCCTCCGGGCTCAGCCCCAGGGTCATAACGATGTCCATCGAGACTCGGCCGTACCAGCTAGGTGGGAGCCTGGCAGGGGAGTGACGAGACCTAACCCCAGAGCGAGAAGACTTAGAAACTTTTGCCTCTTGGGGGTTTAAGCTGCGAATCCCTTTACCTTCACTATTTTAACAGAGCGTGAAATACGGCAACGAGATTCTCTTTCGTTCTTAAAGCCAAGTCATTTACAATATTTTCAAGGGTAAAAACGTTTCAGATCGTCGCCACTCCAAGTGTGGCTGAGGGTGTCCCCTCTTACATCTTGGAGGCGATACCCCCCCGATTTCAAGGCCTCCTGCACAATGTAGGGGCCCTCCCAATTGGGGTGGAGTTTTCCCACAGCGGCTGATCTCCCTGCCGCATCCACTTTTTTCAAGACAAGGTCCCCCTCCACGAACTGCTTGACACGGACGTGCTTGTCGAAATACTTGGCCATCCTTCGCTTGGCCTCTTCCTGCCTGATGACGGACAAGTCGCGTAGTTCCTCCACCATATCAAGGGAGAGTCGGAGCTCCTCCTCATTCTCTGACCTCCATTCTTCCCTTCCGGCTCCTGCCTCGACGACCCGAGGCGTCTGGACCTCGAATTCGATAGGAAGAACGGCCTCGCAGCCGTGAGAGAGCTTGAAAGGAGTCTCCCCCGTGGCCGTATTGGGGGTGGTCCTTAATGCCCAAAGGACCGATGGAAGCTGCTCCACCCAGCTTCCCTTCAAGTTTTCCACTTTCTTCTTTAAGAGGTTCACGATGATTTTGTTGGCCGCTTCCACCTGCCCGTTGCTCCTGGGATGATGGACAGAAGCAAACCGAAGGTCAATCCCTAGCTGCTCGCAGAAACGAATGAACTCCGTGCTGGCGAACTGAGGTCCGTTGTCCGTGACAATAGCTTGTGGCAGCCCATGCCTGCAGATGATCTCCCCCTAGATGAAGTTCCTGACTACCTGAGAGGTTACCTTGGCTAGAGCCTTCACCTCCATCCACTTAGAAAAATAATCGATCATGACCAACAAAAACCTCCTCTGCCCGCTGGCCTGAGGGAAAGGTCCTACAAGGTCCAGCCCCCATATGGCGAAGGGCCATGGTGCCATGATACTTCTTAACCTCTGAGCCGGCTGGAGCTGGAGCGGGGCATATAGTTGGCACTTATGACACTTTTTCGCGAATTCGACTGCATCCTGACCGAGGGTAGGCCAGAAGTACCCTTGCCTGACGACCCTCCCTTCCAGGGTCCGACTCCCCGAGTGACTCCCACATTCACCGGAATGGACTTCCTCCAAAATTTTGTGCACCTCTCTTTCGGCCACGCAACGGGCCAACATCCCTGAGAGGGTCTTGCGGTACAACTGTCCCTCACGTAGGAGGTAGTATGCCGCCTTGTGCTTGAGCCCTCTTCGATCCATCCCCTCCGGGTATTCTCCGGTGGACAAGAAGATGACGAAGGGATCCATCCATGAGGGATGCTGTTCCACTTCCATTAGCTCCCCCTCCTCGATGGAAGGTCGGAAGAGATCCGTAATGGTGCCTCCCATCCGGGGGCCGTGCTTTGCTAGCTGGTCGACGGGCTCATTTTCTCCTCTCGGCACGTGCTTGATTGAGAAGGTCTGGAAGGTCCCAATGACCCCCCTTACCTTCATCAAATAGAGCTGCAGGGTGGGCTCCCTTGCCTCAAACTCCCCCTTGATCTGGGAAGCCACCACCATGGAGTCAGTGAGGACCTCCACGTCGTGCACCCCCAAGTCTCTTGCCAGGCGCAGACCTGCGATTACAGCTTCGTATTCGGCTTGGTTGTTGGTGATAGGAAAGTGCACTACTACCGTCTGCTCGATCTTTATCCCCTGGGGACTTTCTAAGATGACCCCGACCCCTAAAGAATGCTTCCCCGAGGCACCGTCCACCCTGACTTTCCAGGGGAGAGGGCGAGTGAGTCTCTCTTCTGCCACCTCGACCACATACTCTGCCAGGAAGTCAGCCATGGCTTGTGCTTTGATTGAGAGGCGGGGGACGAAGGAGATGTCGAACTCGCTCAGTTCCACCGACCATTTGGCCAACCTACCTGAATGCTCCACCCCCTTGAAGATGTTGCGCAGGGGGTGGTCAGTCACTACTCGGATTGAGTGCGCCTGGAAATAAGGCCGAAGCCTCCGGGCTGAGATGATTAAGGCGAAGGCCAGTTTTTCCAGGATGGGGTAGCGGAGCTCGGCCTTCTTTAGTATCCGACTCACATAGTAGACGGGGAGTTGCCTCTTCCCCTCTTCCCGAACCAAAACCGAACTCAAGGCTTCAGCCCCGACCCCTAGATATAGGAATAAGTCCTCCCCCTCCTTGGGCCCTTGGAGCAGGGGGGCCTGAGTCAGCTGTTTCTTTAAAGCCTGGAATGCCTCCTCGCACTCCGAGGTCCATTCAAACCTTCGACCCCCTCTCAAGGTTTTAAAGAATGAGGAACACCTCTCCCCGGCCCGGGAGAGGAATCTACTCAACCCTGCCAACTTCCCTGTCAGCTGCTGTACTTCCTTGGTATTTTGCGGCGACCTTAGTTCCAGGATTGCCCTCACCTTGTCGGGGTTAGGTTCTACCCCAGAGGGGGTGAGAAGGTGCCCCAGGAACTTTCCCCGGCTTGCCCCGAAGACACACTTCAAGGGGTTCAGCCTCATCTTAAACTTGCGGAGAGTGGCGAAAGTCTCTTCCAAGTCCTGGATGTGGGAGTCGACATCCAAGCTCTTGACCATGAGATCATCCACATACACTTCGAGGTTCCTCCCCTTCTGCTCTCGGAAGACCCTATCCATCATTTTTTGGTAGGTAGCCCCTGCATTCTTTAGCCCGAAGGGCATCATCTCGTAACAATAACACCCATCTCCCGTGATGAACGAGACATCTTTGACGTCAGGGGGGTGCATCCTGATTTGGTGATAACCTGAAAAAGCATCTAAAAAACTCATTACAGGGAAACCGACGGCTGAGTCAACCAGCGCGTCGATCCGAGGCAGAGGATAACAATCTTTCGGGCATGATTTATTAAGAAGAGAAAAGTCGATACACATCCTCCACCGGCCGTCTCCTTTTTTAACCATTACAACGTTGGAGACCCAGCCGGGGTATTGGATTTCAGATATGAAGCCAGCCTCGAGGAGCTTGGCGACTTCCTCTCTGATTGGCTCGGCGAGCTTGTCCGTGATGGACCTCTTTTTCTGCTGGATGGGGGGAGCCTCCGGGTCCAGGTTGAGGCGGTGGCAGGCCACGTCGGGGTCGATCCCTGGCATCTCCGCGGCGCTCCAGGCGAAGATATCCACGTTCCTCTGGATGCACTCCAGCATCCTGCCTTGAGCTTCCGGGGTCAGACCTCCGCTGACGCGGACCTTCTCCACCCTTCCTCCAATAGTGTGGACCTCCATCTCCTCCACCTCTTCCGCCGCCTCCAGGCGGGACTGCTCCTCCCATTCCCTGGTACCTCCCCCTCCGGGGGCGAGGGCCTCTTCCTCAGCCTCTTCGACGGCCATGGACTCGGCCGACCCCCGAGTCTCTTCCGCGACCTCCTTCCGAGCGCGGCACTCCACCTCCATCTCTTCGTCAGCTTCCTGCCCCTCCTCCTCCAGCCTCCGTCCCATCTCCTCGGCCCCCTCCAGCCAAGAGATGGAGTTTACCGCCGAGACGTAGCACTCCCTTGCCTCCTTGGGGTCTCCTCGGACCCGGATCTGGACCCCCTCGACGTTGAGCTTGAGGCACTGGTGGAAGGACGAGGGGACGCAGCGGAAGGCGCTGATGAGGGGTCTCCCGAAGATGGCGCTGTAACTGCTAGGGGCGTCCACGATAACAAACTTGCAGTTGCGCGACTGCCCCCCTAGAGTGACATGGAGTCCCACTCCTCCCTCGACTTCTTTCCTCTCCCCTGAAAAGCCGAACAGAGGCCCGTCCGAGGCCAACACCCTCCTGGCCTCCACCTTCATCGCATCAAACGCCTTCTTAAAGATGACGTTGACCGAACTCCCATTGTCCACGAGGATCCGGGAGACAGTGAAATCCTCGATGGCTGTCTGGATAACCAGCGCATCGCAGAAGGGGTCCTCGTGACCCGGCAAATCCTCTCTGGAGAAGGTGATCTTCTCCTCCGGGGGAGGGGATTGGGATGTGGAGCCAACGCTCCTCCGGTACATGGTGTGGAGGCTTGACTTGCGGGAAGCCTCGATCCCGGCCCCCCCGTGGATCGCTCCGATCCTTCCTCGGGTGCCCACATCAACCCGGTCTTCGCACCGATCCCCCTCCTCCCGGGCCGGATCTCCTCTATCCGAACTTCCTGCTGCTGTTGCTGCTCTCTTCTCCCTCTCATCTCGAGGAACTCCGGACACGTGGATGTGAGGTGCCCCTCTTCCTGATGAAAGTCGCAATAGGGCAGGTCCACCCTGACCTCCCTCCTTCTCCTCGGCTGTCCTCTCCTCCTTCCCCTCATGGCAATTGCCATTGCCTCCTCCTGGTCGGGGAGAGGGGGTCTCTGACCCTGCCTACCCCCCTGAGGGTTGTACTGCCCTCGGCCACCCTGGCGGTTATCTCCTCCCTGATAACCCCTTCGTGGTGCCTGGTCTTGCCATTCGGGCCTCCACCCCAAACGGTGGGTCTGCTCCGGACGCACCCACCTGGGTTGCGGCTGCTGCTGCGGCTGCTCCCTCTGCCGAGGTTCAGCCCTCCTCTCCTCCTGAATTCGGCCACCCCTTGGCCTTTCCTCTTCCACGGCCCACTTGGCCAACCTTCGCGCGAACTCTGGATGCGCTGCCTCCATTTCGGCCTCCCTGGCCGCCCTCTCTAGAAGTGCCTCAAAAGACACCGGAGGTGACCTCTTCAGCTCCATGGCGAAGAACCCGGACTGGAGACCCAGGGTGAAGGCCACCATCATGGTGTGCCCTGGCATCTCCTGAACTTGGGACAGTTCCTCTTGGAACCTGTCCAGGTAGCTCCCCAGGGTCTCTCCTACCCTCTGCTTGATGCGGAACAAAGACTCCGCCTCCCTCTTCCTCTTCTTTGAAGTGGTGAACCTCAGCATGAAACCCCGTCGCAGATCCTCAAAGCAGTAAATGGACCCGGTCGGGAGTTGGTGGAACCACTCTCTCGCCTTTTCCCTGAGGGTGATGGCGAAGAGCCGGCACTTGAAGCCGTCTGACATCTGTCGAATGGAGACCATGTCCTCGAACCACTGGATGTGGTGGACCGGGTCTCCTCTCCCGGAGTAGTAAGTCATCTCCGGCTCGCGAAACCCCTCGGGAACGGGGCTGAAGAAACGAACTCGCTGAAAGGGCTCCCCCCCTCAGCCGGGCGAGTCGGGAACTCCCTCCCTGCCGTCTCGCCGAAGTGGTACTCGGCGGCCGAGCCGGGGAATAGAACTCGCCCCTGGAACTCGCGCTCGCCCCTCTCGGCGGGCTCCTTCCCTGGTCGCCTGAGCGGCGCGTCGTCGCCGAGTGCGGGAACGGCGACCATCGGGACAGCCGGCGTCGCACTCTCAGCTCGCATGCCGAGAGCGGTCCTGACGAGCCCGAGGATCTCCTCCCTAAGCTCCGCCGGCATGCTCGCCGCTGGGGGTGGGGGAGGGGGTGGCGAGTTGCCCCTGCCTGATCCTTGTCCTTCTTCCCCGGTCATCGAACCTGCAGAAGATTTTCTCTGCTGACCACTCTCCACGCTCACCGCACCAAAATGTTGAAACCGGAAAACCGGTCTCTTGTGGAGTTCGACCCTTGGGGAAGGGGTGGCCGCGCACCTACTTCACTCCTGCAAGAAAACGACAAAGGAAAGAAGAAACAAGGACTAGACCAAGGGCCCGGCGTGGAGGTCCCACCACTAACCCGGAAGATCTCAGAGCGCTTCCCCTCCTTAGCCAAATGCCGGGCTAAGGTACCTCAGAAAGCGCTAGTAGGCCAGAGAATTAGTAAGCGTGCCTTCTGAGGTACCCCTTGGGTCCTATTTATAGGAAAAGATGGCCTGCCAATATACAACCTTCACTGTTTTCGAGGACTACAGGCAAACCAAAAGGGGCCACACAGTAAAAGTGTGCCATGGCCAAGATGCGAGCTGGACCTGAGGGGCACTCGCTCGGCAGGGGGCCCGACTCGCCTCGCCCTGGGCCTAGGCGGGCACGGGCTCGGCGGACTGTGCTCGGCTAGCGCTGGGCTCGGCTAGACTATTGCCGAGCTCGGGCTCGGCACGACGATCGCCGAGCTCGGACTCGGCACGGAGATCGTCGAGCTTGGCTCGACTATCGTCGAGCCCTGTCTCCGCACCCGAGCTTGGTCTCGGCAAGCTGGGCTCCGTTCGACCATCGCCGAGCTTAGCTCGACTATTGCCGAGCTCGGACTCGGCAAGCTGGGTCCAAGTTGATCTGAGCCGGCCGGTTCAACCCCTGTCGACCACTCGCAGGATACGGGGTTGTACACCGTCTGCACCAAAGCCGACCCTGTTGCTGCCGCCTGACTCCCTGCTGCCGCCGCCGCCGCTGCCTTGCCGATCCCGCCTGATGTCACCTCTGGACAACCGCACGCCGCCGCTTGCCACCGGGACCAAGTCCCGCCGCCGCCGTGTGCCTGGATCGCCGGTCGAAGCCGCCTACTGCAGCCTCTGCAGCCTGGACGGGAGAATACCCGCCGCCGCCTGCTGCTGCTGCCGCCGCCGGAGCACTGCCGCCGCCGCCACCTGTCGCCGAAGCCTGGGACCAAGTCCCGCCGATGTCACCTCCTGGAGCACGCCGCAGCAACCACCGGGACCGAGTCCCTCCGCTGCCTTCTCCTTTTCCGGCCGCCGGAATTGAGCCGCCTGATGCTCTCTCTCTGGATGTGAAGGGTTGCAGGTGTGGAGGTACCTTAGGCTTGTAGCAGTCATGAATTTATAGCTGTAAACTCAATGGCCGAAAAGGAGATTATCTCCTAATTTAGGAATCATGGCTAATAGGGGAAATGATCTCCAAAATAGGAGATTGCCAAAACAAATTTGACCGACTTTCCTGAAACCACCCAATAATTAGGAGAATAATACAGATTAGGAATAGGCCAAGGAATAGGATATCCGGCCAGATTTGATTCTCCTAATTATTTCCAAAAAACCGGGCTCCTCTGATTTAGGAAAGTATGATCCCACGGATCGGTGACTTGGCGCAATCATGACGCTCCGGGAATGTGAGGTGTCATAATCCTAACATTCAGCAATTATATAAGCAGACCTCTCTCAATATTTGCAGCACTGTGATAATTATAGTTATCATCTTGATATTTATAGCAGTATTTGCAAAGCACAATTATAATGTTAAAACCCACAGTTATAACTACAGGGAGATCAAGAAGGATCTCCGCATCTCGCGGGCTTGGAGCGGCCTGTTGGGTGTGGCCCGTCATCCAGGTGTTGGATAAGGTGCCTTCCGGGCACACCCGGGTTGGCTCCTGGCATGGGTGCAGGGGAACTCCATGGTACGGTTTAGTGCAAGGTATTGGGAGTGGTTCCCATCCGAGTCGGTAAAAATCACCGGACACGCTAGGAGCGGCTCGTGATTCTACCTCCGGACGCGCAAGGAAATTAAAAGGGAGAATTTCTGCGATTATTAAAATCTGGCAGAAAAGTTGCAACCTCGGAAAGATAGATTGCAACCTCGCGAGTTCTGCCTTGCCATTCAGATTTTTTGATTTAAATGGATTTTTTTTTTGACATTATTTTATTTCTCCTGTAACCGCTCATTAAGACAGAGAATAAATAAATATTCTGCAATTGGGTCTTCCCCTGCACGGCCGACTGAGATTGCAAAAAGGAGGGTGATAGGGTTTCTCTTCCTCCCACGTTTGCTGCACCGTGTTAAACCGCCGTCACCGCTGCTGTGTGAAGGAAGGGCTGCCGCCGCCGCCGTGTGAAGACGCCACCGCCGCCTTTCCTGTGCGGATTTAAGCCGACGCCGCTGCTGTGCGTAAGAGGCTACCGCCGCCGCTGCTGTGTGAAGGGAGGGTTGCCGCCGCCGTCGTGTGAAGACGCCACCGCCGCCGTGTTGCCGTCGCCGCTGTCCAGATTTTGTTGCCGGCCGGTTTTGTTGCCGGACTCGTTCGTGGCTTGGAGGTTGAAGGCGAAGTTGGAAGAGGCTTTTTTTAGCCGTCCTCCTTCGTGTTTTGGTGAACGTCATTCTTGACGTTGGGACGGATTGTTCAATCCGTCCGGGTAACGACTCCTCAACTTTGTTCTTGTATTCCTCTTTTGTCAAACTAGTGATTGTGTGTTTTTGGAAGAGAAGTGGTGTAGATCCTTTGTGCATCGTGTTTGTGGTGGAGGAGTGGAAATCCTGTGTGGATCAGTGGAGGGAAAGCCTGTAATCCGTGTGTGTGTTTTTCACACATTTTTAGTGGAGGCTTTCCGGGTTGGACTCCGATCGTCCCGTGGTTTCTCGCCCAAGTTGGGTTTTCCACGTAAAAATTATGTGTGCTTTATTTTTTTTCTGCATTGTTTTTGTGGTATTGCGCTTGCTCGAATTGCAACAGGTGTCCTGGTCGGGATTGCACGCTCTCTTTCCCAACACAAGGGAGTTGGGTTGGCTCCGGGCATGAGTACAGGGGAGTTCTGGGCACGGTTTAAGTGCGAGGGAGTCATGCGAACAGTTTGACCGGTCCTGCTAAAATAATATAAAGGAATTGGTAGCGCCCTTCCTTACACTCTAGAATTTTGGGAGAGTTGGTAGACGCCATTCATAACAGCGGCCGGCGGGGGAGCGGAGGAGTTTGGCATCCGTGGGCTATTGGCAGGCGGTTATGACGGCCGGTGAGAGAGTGAGAGAAGGGGCAACGTCCCACAAGTGGGTTTTCGGGGTTGTCCGGAGCATGGGTGGAAAAATTTGGAAAAATGAATCCGGGCCCGAAATGTCGGGACTGTCCCGGCATGAACTGAAAAAGTGCATCATAAGACGGCTCGACCAACCGTCGTTTGGCGTCGGACTCGATGATGGTCAATGCTCCTAATTTTGACTATGCACGTGTGAGGAGGAAGGAACCAATGCATTGATCACATGATTATGACAATTTGTTATTGTACCCTTCTATTTGTAAATCAGAACAAAGATGAAAAGTCAAACTAAGCTGAAGTTTTAAGAGTCAAGATACAAGAAGCCGGCTCGTGCACATTTTTGCATGGAAAGGTTTGACTTTGTAGCTTTGGTCAACCAACCAAAATGCACCTTTTTCTCGATGCGTGCGTGTTGATTTATATATTTTTGGCAGCGCTCATTATTACTTGGAATGAGTTTATTTGGCAAAATTAAGAACATACGGAGTAATTATGAGGCTAATTAAGCTAAGCTAAAAGTTTAAGAGCCACGATCATGCGTTTCTTACTTGTGACTTAGACCATGTTTGGCATGGTAGCGGCGGTCATGAATATGGGGGTTAAATTATCATTCATCAACTTTTATGTTTGTTGGGGTCCTCGGGATGAGATCCATTTTATAAAATTAGGTGTGCACATAATCACACATCCATGATTTTCCCTCAGAAGTAGTGAGATCATGGGGTTGACCGCACGGGCAATCACCGCGCGCCGAACCAATCACGCGTAATGGGCAAACCGTCACGAGCCCCACCTTGCCGACGACGGGCGGCCGGCCTCCTTTCGGGACGCCGCCCGCCCGCCCTCTCTCGCCGCACCGACCACGGCCGCGGCTGAGGAAGCGGCCGCCCGGGCCGCTCCCTCCCTCGGCCGCCGGCCGCGGCCGAGGGGGCGGCCGCCCGGGCCGCTCCCTCCCTCGGCCGCCCGCCGCCACCGGCGCGGCCAAGGGAGCGGCCGCCCGGACCGCCCCCTCCCCTGGCCGCCGGCGCACGACCAAAGGGGGCGGCTGCGCCGGACGCCGTCGGCGGTCCTCCCCTCGGCGGCGAGTTCGCTGATTGCCCGTGGAGTTCCTCTCCCGTCGTCTGATCGGTTGAGGATGTTCCCGGCCGTCCGATCCGCAGGTAATCACCTATTAACCACCAGGTTAGTAGGGGAAATTAATTAGTAATTTAATTATTAATTTATGGGTGCAAACACTGGTATTAATACGCACCCCTAAACTTTGGGAAAATATTAATATTGGGTGGTTACGGTGTGCGGATAGTCGCATAACCACTGTAATCACCCCCTAGAGCCTATAAAAGGAGTCTCATGCCTACTCATTTCTCACATTTTTCTTCCGAGTCTTTTTTTTCCTCAGGTCGAAGCTCTTTCGAATTACTCCTACAAGCAGCACCCGAGCCACACCCGAGTCGCGCCCGGGCCACGTACAAGCGAAGTTGAAGCCGCCCGACGAAGCACAATCTTGTTAGGATCGTGACACCTCACACGCGCACGGATCGTCCGGATCGCGCCATGTCACGGATCCGTGGGAGTTTTTCATTCCTAGTTTAGGATTATCTCAATATAGGAATATCATTTAGATGAGAATTTATTTTGGGGCTCCTCATTCCTAATCCGGGCAAATCATTTTTGGGCAATCCTAATTTATTTGGGAAGTTATTTGATGGCCGGTTATTCTTCATTCCTATATTAGATTATCTCCTAATTGAGAGGGATTTTTTGTTGCTATTTATAGGGGAGCTGTCATGACCGATGATGAGAGGAAAAATCCGTGAGATCCAATTTGTGAACAGAGAGCTTCAGGCGGCGCAATTCCGGCGGCTTCGACTTCGTCTCAGGCAGCGGCGGCGGGTTTTGGGCCCGGTGGCAGAGCAGCAACGAGACAGGCATCAGGCGCGGCGGCGAAGGAGCACGGTGGTCTGGAGGGAGTTCCGGCCGAGCTTGGCGCGCGCACTTTGGTTGCTCAGGAGGAGCAACGTTCCGGGCGATAGCGCTGTCGGAAATCCGACAGCTCCAGTTTCAGTTTTCTTTGTGTTGTTTTTGTTTCCTTCTCTGTTCGACCCATTGAGGTCTATTGTAATCGGTAACTTTCTGACTTTAGTGGATCTTTCTGGCGCGCTCTCCCCGTGGACGTAGGAGCCCATCTCCGAACCACGTAATCTTTTGTGTCGTCTGTGTATGCTAGAATCTCGTTCCGTATTTTATTTTGCGCGATATTGGTTCTTGCTCATTCGTGAAATTCCGTTGCGCTACCGCGGCTTAACTCGATCCGATTTCACAACAATTGGTATCAGATGGAGGTTCCGCGGGGGTGATCGTCTGGATATTTCGGTTTTAGATCTGGGTCAACGGTAGGTGACGACATCGGTCCGCTCCCTATCTTCTCCGATCTGGTCCGTGAATATTATTCAGATTGCCTAGTAACTCTGCGAGCAAAATAATGGCAGCGAAATTTGAGATTCCAAAATACGACGGCAAAATTGATTTTGGTCTGTGGCAAAAACGGATCAAAGCAGTGGTCGAGTTCGCGCAGAGAAAGGGCCTTGGCGAAGACAAAATCTTTGCAGCCGTGGAGAAGAAGGGCAGAGTGCCATCTCAGAAGTGCCCAGACGCCGCAAAGGGAGCCATCCGGCTCAAGGGTCCCACCAAGGAACTCAGGTTCACTCAGGAGAAGGTGGAGCTGCACAGTGCTAAATGTCTTGCAAAAGACACGGTCTATCGTGCAAGGATAAAGCACATCGGAGTGCGCCACCAAGAGTCGAGCGAGTTCGATGGAGGTAGAGGCAGGAAGTTGCGGGAGATATCCTGGAGGGATATTAGTACGGACTTGCGAGGAAGTCCAGTGACTGGAGTCAAGTTCAAGAGCGGTCTTGACTTGACTCATTCTGATGCGCGTTGATCGCGGTTGGACCCCAGGGAGAGGGGGATTGTAGTCGCCGGTAGGGGAGATCCAGGTTGGAGGTTCAGTTACATTCATTAGGCTTCGAGGTGGAGTTCATCGCGTGAGGTGTCAAGGTGGAGTTTGTTGAGATTGTGCCACCTCACCGATCCGTGTGCCCTCTTTATTCTTGTTTTGGGGGAGTCCTAAACATGGAAATGCTTTATGGGGGGATATAATCTAGGGGATGTTCTTCCTATTTGGTTGAGCCCTGTTTTGGCAACCCCCTCCATATGTGTTCATCTCCATATATTGATGACTCTTGATCTTATTATAAATAGGGGTCAGCCTCCCTTAGCCATGAGATGATTCGGTAATGTACAACACTAGTGAGAATTCAGAGAGGGAGAGCTTTGAGCTTTTCAGGCGGTTCTTCCGGCGAACGGCGGCAGCAGGCGGCGGCATCTGGCGCGCAAGGTTGCAGCGCATCCGGTCACCTCAGGCGAGGCGACATCCGGCCGGCCACCTGCAGTAGGCCCCAGAGGTTCGGCGGAATCAGGCGCGGCGACGGCGGCAGCAGGCGCAGAGGCGGCGATACAGGCGGAGCTAACGGAGGCGGCACATCCGGTCACCTCAGGCGAGGCGACATCCGGCCGGCCTCCAGAAGTTGACTCCAGGCGTTCGGCGGCTTCAGGCGGCTGATCCAGGCGGGATCGGCATCAGGCGGCGGAAGCAGGCGGTGATTCCAGCGGGGAAGATAGACAGTGTTTTTCAGTGTTTTCTGTTTTCTCTTGTTGTATCTTGTAATCTCATCAGTTTATAGTGGGTCTTTCTTTTTGGCGCGCTCTCCCGTGGACGTAGGAGCCCAAACTCCGAACCACGTAAATTCTTGTTGTCGTCTGTGTGCTTGGAATCTCGTTCTGGTTTTATTTTGCGCGATTGATTTTGCTCGATTTAATTCCGAACCAAGATACAACAACAAGAATTTACGTGGTTCGGAATTAAATCGAGCAAAATCAATCGCGCAAAATAAAACCAGAACGAGATTCCAAGCACACAGACGACAACAAGAATTTACGTGGTTCGGAGTTTGGGCTCCTACGTCCACGGGAGAGCGCGCCAGAAAGACCCACTATAAACTGATGAGATTACAAGATACAACAAGAGAAAACAGAAAACACTGAAAAACACTGTCTATCTTCCCCGCTGGAATCACCGCCTGCTTCCGCCGCCTGATGCCGATCCCGCCTGGATCAGCCGCCTGAAGCCGCCGAACGCCTGGAGTCAACTTCTGGAGGCCGGCCGGATGTCGCCTCGCCTGAGGTGACCGGATGTGCCGCCTCCGTTAGCTCCGCCTGTATCGCCGCCTCTGCGCCTGCTGCCGCCGTCGCCGCGCCTGATTCCGCCGAACCTCTGGGGCCTACTGCAGGTGGCCGGCCGGATGTCGCCTCGCCTGAGGTGACCGGATGCGCTGCAACCTTGCGCGCCAGATGTCGCCGCCTGCTGCCGCCGTTCGCCGGAAGAACCGCCTGAAAAGCTCAAAGCTCTCCCTCTCTGAATTCTCACTAGTGTTGTATATTACCGAATCATCTCATGGCTAAAGGAGGCTGACCCCTATTTATAATAAGATCAAGAGTCATCAATATATGGAGATGAACACATATGGAGGGGGTTGCCAAAACAGGGCTCAACCAAATAGGAAGAACATCCCCTAGATTATATCCCCCCATAAAGCATTTCCATGTTTAGGACTCCCCCAAAACAGGAATAAAGAGGGCACACGGATCGGTGAGGTGGCACAATCTCAACACAATCTCTCAATTTCCAAGTGGCATTCGCAACCGCAAGTTCAGGCACCCTGCTCCCACGTCCAGAATCTGCAAGACGCTCAGGAAAGCCCATCAACGCAAAGTGCAACTTGTAACAAACTCCCGGCACGACGGTCTGTCGTCCGTCGAGTGTCAAATGTTCTCTCACCTCAGAACTGTAACGAGAGGTGGCATGTCACCCTCGACCCTCGATTTCACAAATAAGCTGTAACAGCCAGGAAATAGTGGACTTTGACCAGCACAGATCCGATCACGTGATTTTTTACTCGGTTGAGAGGTTTTTCCTCGTTAAAACTCTGTGTATACGATCTACCTATTTTATTGACTGTGTGCACGCTCGAACGTTCCGAGAGCTAAGGCGGTACAGGTTATTCCGGTCCAACATGAACATCGAGTTAGGCCTCAACAATGTACAAAAGGATGATATTTGTTAGGTGATCATTAACGAATGACGTTTTAACCCATACATTTATGACCGCCGCCGCCTTCTCGAACGGAGCCTTAATGCATATTGTTAGTAATTTTTTGTATTTGCATATACTGTGGTTGATGTAAATTATAACTTAATTTTTAAAACTAATGACTTTTAATCTAAAAAATTTAGGAGCCGAGCCATGTCAAACCATATGCCAATAAAAAGCTATTCAAAAAAAAATCAGTATAAGTTGTGGCTGAAACTCAAAGTAGGAATTTTGGAGGTTATTAAGGAGCATGACAGGGGTGTATATAGGGACGCGCAATGTCCCGCGTGTAGGGGGATCGGACTAAGGCTCCATTTGGGGGACTTATTTTCACCGGTTAAGCGATTACAAATGCAGGAACCGGGTCTTAATTTAAGCCCCGGTTCATGCGATCGTAACCGTTTGACCGGTGTAAATAAGTCCCCCCAAACAGAACCTAAATTATGTCATCTTAGACCGTGGAGTGGTTGAGCACGCAAATAGTCACAGAGTAAGTAGAGAAATGTACAAGATGTTTTTAAACGTGGAAGACCTGTAAATTAGGTAAAAATCACGTGACTGATTCGGTGCCAGCCAAATTTCTCTATCAGCGGCGGTTTACAAGATATCAGACAAATCAAGGGCGACGGACCGCTCCTCATTACAGTTTGGGGATAAGAGAAAAAATAGGTGCGCTCGGAGGGCTGTTGAAATTTCACAAGCTGGTCAGGAGACGGGAACTAGGCGTACGAACACTCCAATCATAAACTGAGACATGTAAATCAGAGACAACAGAGAGCAACCACAAATCTTGCAACATCAACTATCTTCTTTACAAGACAAGACATACATGCCGAGACATGATTTCGCCAAGTACAAGGGAGAAGCAAACAAGCGAACAAGAAAAAACAAGCCGGACGGACTGCCTCAGAGACCGCTGAGTCCGCCGAGTCCGCCAAGCCGTTGCTGCACCAACTGAACTACGGAGTCCGCAAAGTCCGCGGACTACCCGTTATTCTGCTAAACGACTGCTCTGCAAGCCGTCGTTGAACTGAAAGAACAGAACGTCTAGTTCGCCGAGATCGACAGACATGTTATTGAACTTGGAAATTGGAGAGAAAACTGGCTGGCCGCAGCAATTAACCAAGGCCGCAGCAATTAACCAACGTTCAACTTACTGTTCCTCAGTTACTATTGATGTGACTGGGGTCCTATTTATAGGCGCGGAGAGGAGTGTGGTCACTACCCTAGTGGATTGAATTACCACCTCAGTCTGCAGCTAGCACAGGTCAGTCCGCCGAGTCCGCAAGGACAAGGCCGGACAAGCCAACCAAAAAACACTTGGCACCAGAGGCTGAAAGCCAGCCCGCACCCGACGGACACCGCACCAGTCCGCACACTGCACAGCACGCGGACACAATAACCCACACACTGCAGCAGACCGCACACTACACGCGAACACAGCACCAGCCCGCACAGGCCGCGAACACCGCACCATCCCGCAACACAAGCCCACGACCAACAGACACAAACTGTCCAGTCAACCAACAGATATTGCGGACTCTGCGGTCACCCTGGACTTGTCACAGATTTTGACGAAGTCCAGCAACCAACCAAGAACCTGGAGTGAGCTCGGCGGACAAGGACCCAGCCTGCCAGCTCCCAAGATCGCCCGCCAACACGCGAACTCTGGTCCACTAAACCGCTCCACCAGAGCGAGGCCAACAACCGAACTCGGAAGCTCCAAGAGAAGTCCGCATACAGCGAACTCCGCGGACTCAGAGTGAGTCCGCCCTTCTGCGGATATTTCACCTATCTGTAAGGTTACACCAGGGAACAGCCCTCCAAGACCACTAGCCGAACTGATGGTCACCAACATTAGGCCGCAAAAAATAGGCCGCCCAAAACGGATCATCAGTCCGCCCAGACCGCACCATCAGTCCGCCCAGGCCACACGGTCTGCCTGATTAACCCCCCCCCCCCCCCCCCCCCCCCGCACTTTCACTTCACAATTTTCAACAGGGGCGACAAGCTGGCGCTCACCAAACTCAAAATCTGTATCTTTCTGTTGGTGGTGGACGCTCTCGGACGTTGCTCGAACGCAACATGATGTAGCGACACGCGTATGAGATTTCTTGAGGACTCGCAGAACGCCTTGTGTTAGATTGTGGAGCCTTACTGTGTCAGGTGTACTGGACATTTCGAGGGGCATTTAGGTAATTTTCTCGTAGGCCGGTCGGGGCGAACGCCGCCGGCCATGTCGACCTCTAGGAGGCCGGCCGATGACGCCTGACGCAGACCTCACAGAGGTCGTTCGACACCGACCTTTATGATGTCGATCGGGTGGCGCCCGGCGCTGGCCTCATGGAGGCTGACCGGGTGAACGCTGCCCGGTGCCGGCCTCAAGGAGGCCGGCCGACGGCGGCCGGTGTCGACCTCACGGAGGCCGGCCAGGCAGAGGCTGCCCGATGTCGGCCTTTATTTGGTCAAACGGAGGGCGCCCGTCGCCGGCCTCACCGAGGCCGGCCGGTGAAACGTCGCCCGGTACCGGCCTCATTAAGGCTGACGGGGGAACTCCGCCGCCGACGGGGGGGGGGGGGGGGGGGGGGGGTCCGCGAGAGTTTATTTGGGTTTAGTGTGTGATGAGATCTTGTTTGCAGATCGTGCATGGATCGGGCACGTCGATTGCGCGTGCGGTTGTTACCTTCGTGATCTCCACCAAATTAGTGAGGATTGATGGTCATGGTGTTGAAATCAAGAAAATTGATTCATGTTGTTCAGGCCAAGGGGGTGACCAAATGTTACTTGTTTAGTAGCCGATCCACGTGAGGCTCGGTTAAAAAAACTAGCGAGCACAAAGAATAGCTCCGGACTGCCTACGAACATGACTCGCGTGCTGCAGCGAGGAGCTCCCGCCACACACCTGAAAGTTTATAAAAACTTTCGCTCCTAAAGCCATTGCTGAGCTCGGCACAAGGGAGGCGAACACTGAACTCGCCCACCATAGGGGGGTGAAGATTCCTTCAACTTATGCATTGAGGTCCTATTTATAGGCAAATCCAAATGGGAGGGGGGTTTGGTCTGCCAACAGCCGCTCCCGCCTTAACCAAAATGTTATTCCTAGACCAAAAGGGGGGATGTGAGTACTCTCATGAAGGCCGACGAGTATTCCCGCTGAGTACTCCCGACAAATACTCTCCTGCAACGCCTTTCTTAGTCATTTTTGATCTCGACGAATTATGAGTCATTACACATGGGTCACCGGTTAATTACGCACCGTTTCTCCTATAAATCATACATCACCCCATCAATATCTTTGAGGCCAAAAAACTCATTGTTGATCGATGAGAGATTATTTTGATTTTGCGGCACTCCACATGAAGTGTAATGTTAAAAGCACATCAATTTTGGCTATTGACAGCCAAATGTTATTGACATACCAAAAAAATTATTTACACACCAAATGGTTATTAACACACCAATAGTAAATTATTTAAAACGCACTCCAAAAATTCTTTTTCATTTTTTCTTAAATTGTGATCAACTTAAAATGCACTTCAACCTAAGGGATTGAAATAGGATTTTTGTCTATTTTCATTAATAAACCTGCAATCTATTCATAGCCTCTATGTTACTAATGTTTCCGGAAGAACAACCCAACAACTGAAGCGCATGATACCAAAATGGATAGTTTTACTTTCAAGACTACCTAAACACCTAGAGGGGGGGTGAATAGGTTCTAATGCTTGTTTTCACTTTTGGAGAATATAATAACTGATATTAAATCACAACACAGCAATCACAGAAATTCATACAACACAGATTGCACACAGTTTTATAGTGGTTCCCCAAGGTCTGGATACATCCACTTTCCCCCTTCACCTATCTAGCAGTGTGCTAGATTCGACCAAACTTCCTCTTTAACTCAGATCAGCAGATCCTACAGCCCAGAACCTGAAAAGGTTCCTACAACTTAGAACCCAGAATGATTCCTACAACTCAGGCTAATCAGCCCTACCTCAGCCTTGCCACAAGGCCTACAACTCAGAGAAAAACTTTCTCCTACACTCAGGCAAGACAGCCCTACCACTCAGAGATCAACTCTCCTATACTCAGCCTTTATAATTTAGGCTTACAACTCAGATCTACCTTAATAGATCCTACAGAAATTAGAAAAGAGTTTTACAGAATTTTGTCCTAGATGAGAGAGTAAGGACAGGACAATACTTGATTAGCTGATGGATGAAATCAACTGAATCTTAGCTTTCTTCAAAGCTTCTTGAATCTGAACTAGCTGAGTTGATTTCCAAACAGCTTCTTGAGAAACTTGTAACAGCTTCCTTCTTGATCTTCAAATGGCTGGATCCCTCTCTATCCAATCCCTTTGATACTTCTTCGGAATTCTTGAACGAATTCTCCTTAGACAGATCCTGATAGGTTGAACCCTTCAGAATTAATGTCTTCTTAGATCTTCTGATGAAGATCTTCTTCCGTGCCTTGCACTTTCTTGATCAGTTTGTATGTGTGTTTCTTCTTTTTTAATCAATCTCTTTTTTTTTATTTGCCTTTTGAATCTGTCTATTTATAGACCTTCTTCATGGTAACCAGCTGATCCGGTTTCTAACTGTCTTCTGACAAGTCTATTTATAGTCCTTGCCACGCCCCTGCAGGAGTTCCTGAGGGGCAAGTTGGTAGTCAGGGACAGGGATAAGCCCGGCGCCTCTCCCACGACTATGGAACCCAGGGGAGGGTTGCCGGGAAGGAGAGACGACTCGGCGACGCCAGTTTCTGCGAGCCCGGCTCCTTGACCTCGGGATCCCGCTTTGGCGAGCTGTCAGGAATACTTTTGGCCCGCGGGGTGGATGCTTCGCCGCTATTCTCCTGGTCGGAAGATAGCTCCACGAGATTTTTAGTGGAAGAACCAAGAACCGGCTGGTTGGAGGAGCCGGCCCGTTCCCCAAAGCAGCAGTAAAGTCGGCCAGAATGGGTTCGGCCCCCGGTGGAAAGGGTTTCGCCCGCTTGGCCGAGCCGAAATCAGCAAAACGGCGAGCAGGGGGCCTCTAGGTTGGTCAGTCCCGCGGCCTGAGCAGCGATCTCCTCGCGGGAACGTGCGAGCCGCTCTAGGACTTCCTTGGGGAGCGGCATCTTGATAGAATTTGGGGAAGGGCAAAGGTCAGCCAGATGCGCAGGGGTACATATATATAGCTACCTGTGGGGCCTACCAGAAGATTCCTTTTTGCCCCTGTCGCACTCGCAGGATTCTATGAGGTTGAATGTTTCTTTCCGAGCTTGTCCCAACCTCGCAAAGAGCGGGGATTATGTACAACCCCGTATCCAACGAGTGGTCGACAAGAGTTAAACCGGCCGGCTCAGACCGCAGTATGAACCCAGCATGCCGAGACCGAGCTCGGTAATAGCCGAGCCGAGCTCGGCGATAGTCGAGCCGAGCTCGACGATGGTCGAACGGAGCCCAGCATGCCGAGACCGAGCTCGGGTAATGGAACAGGGCTCGATGGTAGTCGAACCGAGCTCGACGATCTCCACGCCGAGCTCAGTTTCAGTTGGAGCTCGGCGATCGTCGTGCCGAGCCCCGTTCTGTTGGAACTCGGCGATAGTCGAGCCGAGCTCGGCGATAGTCGAGCGAGCTCGGCGATAGTCGAGCATAGCTGCCGAGTACGTGCTCGCCTTGGCCCAAGGCGAGGCGAGTCAGGCCCCTGCCGAGCGGATGCTACCTCAGGTCCAGCTCGCATCTTGGCCATGACATACTTTTACCATGTTGCCCCCTTTGGTCTGCCTATAGTCCTCGAGAACAGTGAATGTTGTATATTGGCAGGCCATCTTTTCCTATAAATAGGACCCAAGGGGTACCTCAGAAGGCATGCTTACTAATTCTCAGGTCTACTAGCGCTTTCTGAGGTACCTTAGCCCGGCACTTGGCTAAGGAGGGGAAGCGCTCTAAGATCTTCCGGGTGTGTGGTGGGACCTCCCGCCGGGCCCTTGGTCTATCTAGTCTTGGTTCTTCTTTTTCTTGTCATTTTCTTGCAGGAGCGAAGTAGGTGCGCGGCCACCCCTTCCCCAAGGGTCGAACTCCACAGAGACCGGTTTTCCGGTTTCAACAGGAGGGACAAGCGACCTTTCGCCTTCCTCCTACCAGGCGTGCGATCGGGACGAAGCAGCAACGAAAAAGTCAAAGCAAGGAGGAGAGCGCGCCGTCGGGTTGGTATGCGACTAAAGATTTGGTGTGTTTGGAGATTTAGGGATTTAAGTTTTTTTAGGTGTTTTTTTGGTGTGTTAATAGCCATACACGGTGTGCTTTTAACACCATCATTTAAGTTTTTTTTGGTGTGTTAATAGCAATACACGGTGTGCTTTTAACACCGCCCTAAAAATGATCTTTTCTTTTACTAGCCACTTTTCCAAAAAAAATTGACCCTTATTTACCCATGGGACCCCAATCCAACGAATTAATATCCCTCCTCTTCATTCTCATAGCCCTATATCCATCTTTCTCTCCCTCTCTCTCTCTTTAAATTTTTTTCCTCACTTTCTCGTCTTCTAATCTAAAATATGTACCCTCAAAGATCGATGATTCAAGGAGTTCAGCTCGGATTGGTTCGGAAACCTTCTAAATTAAAATCATAACTATAACTATAGAAGTTCTGTCCCTTTTTTTGGTGCTGAAAACGACTAATATATGCTACATATAGAATCCAAACGAAAATGAATAATTCGGCTGAGGGCAATAGTTTCGCCTGAATTCCGCGCCTTTTGAAAATAGACCTACTACATGACATTTTTAGAAAAAGTGTTCAACATTGAATAAGATTTGAAAGGTAAACAATGTATGTGAAGCTTGATGCCGATATGCAATAATGCATACATCAAACTCGATCAAAATTTGTTTTCATGCTCTGCATTTGTAGCATAAACACGTAATCTCGATTTCCTCCAGTGATCTAATATAGACATGAAGAAATTAATCGAGAATCAACGCAGATACGAAAATAAATACGTAGAGAGATGATAAACTCAACGTAATAAGAAGCGCAACAAAAAGACTTGCACTACAAAAACATCGCTTACCAGTAAGAATAAAAATGATTGTAGGAGAATTGTCGGCCCTGCGACGAAGTTACTCCCACCCAAACTTCTATGTTGAAGCTAAGGTTTGAGAATAATTAGTAGTAGTATTATTATTTAATATTCAAGTTGATTGTAGCAAAATATTTTCTTATTCATGTTGATTGGAACATGCTGAGCCTCATGCCCTATTTGCATTTTAAGTAATGAAAATATCTTGTTTATATTATTAAAGTAATAATGTTAGATGTTAATGTGAATGCGCAAAAAAAATCACGAGTTTAAGTTTGGCGGGAAATTTTTACTCTAGTCAGTTTGAACAAAAACATCACCGTCATAAAATGTATGTTTGACATGACAATAGTCATGGTTATCACATAAGGTGAATGAAGTTGCAACATAAAATTGAATGAAGTTCCTAAGGTGAGGTTGGAAATTCACGAAGGACGGTTAATATTCGCCGTGTTCACGAGGCGTTCACGAACTTTCACTTTTATGCAATCACTAATTAAAAATTATTGAGCTTAAAATTCATTTTGACGGGATGAACATTGCATTGTTTTTATGTGCCACATGTTTAAATTCAAGTATATAATGAATTTTATGCATTGTATAAATTGAAAATTTCGATTTGTTGAAAATTATTCGTAGGATTTTTCTCTAATTTAGCTGCAATTTGAAAGTTACATTTTACACGTGTTACGAAGTGTCTCACATCGAAAACTAGTGTAGCGTCGTGCACTAATCACACGTCTGTTCACCTCTAACAAATAATTTTTTAGTCGGATGATTGGATTATAACAATGCATGATACGAATAATTAGTGTACTTATGGAACTCTATCCATAAATTTAAAGCTACGTTTGGCACGGCTTATCACTTTCGTGTTGAACACTTTTCTTAAAAATGCATGTACAAGACGTATTTCCAAAAGATGCAAAAAATTAGGAGAAAGTACGGTACAATTAGCCAAAACTACGGTGCGAATATCAGCGCTCTTTTTAAATCAATTATCTACAATTTAATCGTCATATATATTCAATGCCCCAAATGTCAGTGTATTTTTTAATTTATTTGTAAAAAGGGGCTTATACATTGCTCAATTTTAATGCATGATTCCATAATATATAGGGGAAATTTAAAACAGTGGTTCCGTGGCTGTGGCGGTCTGGTTGGTGAGACCCCACAATCTTTTTGTAGGTTCGGGTTCTCTGCCTTGCAAGAAGGTTGATGGTTAGTGCTGACTATGATGGCTAACCGCACAATTCGTTAAAGCCTTATCGGGCAGGTTGATAGTCAGAGTTTGCTGGTGTTGTGGCTTGGTCCCGTGTGACAAGTCCAGAGTTGTTGTCTAGCTCGCTGAGATCGCATGTTGTGCGGACTGCTTCTAGAGCTCGTCGAGTTCGCTTGTTGTGCGGACTGCTTCTAGTGCTTGCCGAGTTCGCCTGTTTGTATGGACTGCGTCTGGAGCTCGTCGAGTTCGGCAAATTGACGGCTCGGTCCTTGTTCTAGTCGTGGGCTGAAGTATGCGCGGATTGGGAGATATGTCCGCAAGGCAGTGCGATCTGGTGGTTGTGTCCGCCAGACCGCCAGTGTTGTGTTCGCCGTCCTTGTTGGATTGGTGTTGGTCTTCTCAGCCTGGCAGACTGGTCCTTTTCCGCTTTTGCGAACTGGTCGTTATTTTTGCCCTTGCAGGCAGAGAGTGGTGTCTGCATTTTCTTGCGGACAACTTTCTTCAGCGGCAGACTGATACTTGTATCTATACTTGTGCAGATACGTAATGCTAGCTTCAGGATTGACGGACAATTATCTTATCGTTATGGGTGGTGACGACACTCCTCCTCACGCCTATAAATAAGAGTCCTCGGCTCGTCATACATAACTAGAATAGTGAGGACTCTGCTCGTGCTTAAATCTTGCGATTACGTTTTTCTAACCGATGCAACTAAGTGAAGTTGACTCTGTGCAAACTATGTGTCTAACATCATACAGCTAGGCAACTAGTGGAAGCTTGGGTGGAACAGTTCGCGGATAAGCAGAGCAGTTTGCCCGGTTTATCAGCGGGTTCTGTTCTAATCCTTCAGCTTTCAATAACAAACAATCTGCGCAACTAGTTGAAGTTAGACGACTTCGGCGGACTCAGCTTGCGGGTTGGCAACTTGTGCGGTTATAGCTTGTTGTCTGTGCGGTTTACTTCTTGTTGCAGTTTTTTGTTTCCTTTGGTTACATTGTGAATCACGTCTCGCAATATATACCTCACTCTGTAAAAAAGTTTTTTAATTCCAATTGGAGACTCTTGTGCTGTCGTTGCCACTTATTTATACATTACTTTGGTTGTGGTTGAGTCTTCCGGAGACCTCTTGCGACTTCCTTCATAAATGTTTACATCTACATTATCGTCAAATTTGACAACGCCAGGGAGATTTATCTTGCTCGAATTAGGTTCTCCCCAATTAGATTAAGGGTTAGTTTGGCACGGAGGTCACGCGGGGGCGGATTTCACAGCACCGCTGGACCGCTACCGCGGGAACTGTGGTGCTGACGAAATCTGTCAAATTTTTTGGAGCGGGAGCTAACTGAGGTCGCAAGAACACTCAGTCACAACTGAAGCCAAGTAAAAGATAGTAGAACCAGTAGCACAAGAGATTCAAATTGAAATTAACTTTTTTTTTATATGAGAGGCATACATTGACATGATTTTATAATGTAAATCATGGAACAAAAAAATTAGCAACAAGAAGTATCCGCACGGACAGATTCTTGAATCCGCACAAGCCGCCTACTCGCCAGTTGAGTCCGCCAAAGCCGCCTATCCGCCGCTAACTGGGCGGATTGCTGTTATTGAAATGTTGAGCCAGGAACAGAACCCGCTGATTGACCTGGCGAACTGCTCCGCTAATCCGCAACCCCGAGGAAGATATCGGGCCGCAAAAACCGCGACCTGCTGCTTAACCGCTGACTGTATCCGCAAACTGTTCCACACCAAACTTCCGCTAGTCGTCTGACCGCCTGGTGTTAGCCGCACAGCCTGCACAGAACTAACTTCCTTAGTCGCAGCGGTTAGAAAACCGTAACTGCAAAATCAAGCGCGAGCTCGTTCTTACTGTTCACTGCTTTCTTATGACGAGCCGAGGGATCCTATTTATAGATGTTAGGAGGAGTGTCGTCATCACCTACACCGATAGGATAACCGCCCATTAATCCTGTCAGCTAACACTTGTATCCACACAGCGCAGACACCAATATCAGTTCGCCAGGTCGCGCCTATCAATAATGCCGGATAGACGACCATTCCGCCAATCCTGCAGACACTGCTACAAGTCTGTGCATCCCGCGGCCCGTGACGTGGACAAAATATGTCCATCCAATACTGCCAAACTCGGCGAATACTAGAGCAGCTCGCACTAGGCGAACTCAGTGAATACCAAAGCAGCCCGCAACTAGGCGAACTCAATGAGGTAACCAACTAGCTGGACTTAGACCCCCCCCCCCCCCCCCCCCCCCCCAAGACCAAGTCCATCAAACTCTGCGATCTCCAATCGTAATCACGTCACCTGAAACCAAGATCGCGCCTTACTGAACAACTCCAGTCCGCCACCATGGAGACTGCTCCATCAGTCCGCACGACCTCCACGCAACCTATCTGTGCAACTGTGCCAACTCCATGATCTAACATCCAGATCGCAAACACAGAAGCATGTCGGACACCGACGAGCTCCAGAAGATTCTGCAACACCAACCCTGCCGGACTCGGCAAACTCTAGATTGAGTCCGCCACACATGCTGTCGGAACTTGTCGAAATGACCAAGTCCATACCAGCTAACTCTGATCTACCTCGCCCGAGAAGACACCAGCGACCTGACGGAAAGCCAGCCCAGTCCACGATATCCGTCTGTCTTCTTGCGATTCAGTGAACCTGCGAACTTGGCGACCTCCAAAGGAATCCGCCACTACCCGCGAATAACCAATCATATCCGCTCGGTTACTCCACCAAAGTACTTGCTGTCCAGACCGCCATAGAAGAACCACAGCCGAAATCAGCCGCACAACTAGGCTATCCGTCAAAACTATCCGCCTAGTCCGCGCGGTCTCTGCGGTCTGTACAGACTCTCCAATCAGTCTGCTTGACTACCGCCACTTCACACTTCAAAAATTTTAACAAAATCCGCCAATTTTTGCGGGTTTCTTGCGGTGGGACGGAGCGAAACCGCCCGACCGCAGCCCCGCCAAACAGACGGTTCCGCAACCGGGCAGTTTCTTCCACGCAACAGGTGCTGATCCGCCCCGCTAAACTTAACGAAGCATAAGACTACTCTGATAAGAAATGACTTTTATTGTATGAGAGAGCGATGTACTTTTCGCTTTCGCTCTGCAAAAAAATGGCATTTCAGCAACCTTAAGCCAAAAAAAGTCAACATTTCCTGCGAACAAAACCTTGACCAAATTCAGCTTTTTCTTTTTTCTACAACACGCAAACACCATTTACAATGAACAGGCAGAAAAGAGCACCAGAAACTTTACAATGGACGAACTTTCTCGAGCTAAATCATACATTAGTCGCCATCCCTGGGATCCCGTCCGCAGCATGGCCGCATCTCCTCTTCCGGTACTCCTTGTTGTTGGCCGACGGCTCGATCACGTCGGCGGCGAACCTAACCTTCTTCTTCTTGCTCTGCTTCGGCCTGCTGAGCTTCACCACCCCTGCAAATTTAAAAAGATGCCCAATTTTAAGAAAACAGAACAACAAAAAACAGAGCATTGAAGAACGGGGTGAAAGAGAAGAGCACTGGGAGGGAAGTCAAACACCCAATACAGCTTCAAATTCTACACCCACTCTCATAATTCTAAGCAATAATAAAAAAGAGCACAAAATGGCATGCGGACAAAAATCAAAATGTTACTGTTATTTTAAAAACAATCCAAACTTCAAATGGCTAACTATTTTATCTGCTAATGGGGAACAGATAAAGTTAAATAGAAGAGAACAATGCAACGAAAGTCAGCCTAAATTTCTCCAGCAAGTTGGGAAACTTCAAATTAAAAGAATTAAATCAGCATACAGATGCTCTTTCGTTGAGCAATTGCCTTATTCCGAGGAACTACATTTGCGGACGAACAAAGCAGTGCCCAAGCAAAAAAGGGAAGAAAAAAAACAGAGCAAGGTAAAATATAGCAAATTTCTGAAAAAAAACAGGGGAGAAAATTATGGAAAGAGGGGAATTTGCCTTTGATTTCTGCTAGAAAAGGGGGAAACAAAAGATTAAATGGAGAAAAGGTCAAGATCAAAGTCATTGATGAACTGAAATAAATTTTGGAGGAAGAAACTGAAAGAAAAATGAAGGAGAAACGAGTAGTATTTGTCTTTACCAAGCTCTGCTTCTACTTTCTTCATGAAATCGGAAAAGAGGCGCTTATGAATTTGAACGGCGACGATGGCTAAGCTGCCGGAGACGGCAACCACCGCCACCATTCCCATGCAACCGGAGCTGTCCATCTCTCTCTCTCTCTCTCTATCTCTCTTGGTTAAACTCTTTCAGGCTTTATTGGAATCTTGAGAGATGCAGAAAATTGTATTGGGGGAAGGAAGGAGGTGGACGGCGGTTAGATGGAAATATGGAAAGCCCCGGGAAGAAAACTATTTCTTATATTATTAATTAATTAATAATTAGGCTGGGATGAGAAGCTTGGATGACAAATATTTTAACGCCAAAAACTCCGAAAATAGGTGAAATATCACGTGATCGGATTGTTAAGGAAAGTACTCGAGAACTCGAGGACAACAGACTGTCTCTCGCAGGGGCGGATCCAGGAAGTTTGATTAGGGGGGGGCCCAATCAAAAAGCGAAGAATTTTTTTTATGATCAATGTCTATACTAAAATTTGTGCATGTAGAAATATCACAATTGAGTCATAAAAAATTTATTTCTTATTGCAACTTATTTATTTAGAGACATCCGAGCTCAATCTTTAATCAGTTTAAGAACAAATGGAATATTGCGTGATACTGACCTGATCTTTGTTGCAGTATACATAATATTAACATTTCAATAATTTGAGATGTGAGAATATAAAGAGTGCTAACAATTCCAATTTGAATTATTTGTTTAGGTATTCTGGTTAAATATTTGTGTGATAAAGCAAATAAATCAAAGAAAAAATATTGTTGCAATGAAAATATTTAAGATGAACTTCATGCTACAAAGTATGAGTTGCAATAAAAGTGTAGAGTGTTATCATCAGTATTTAAATATTCGTCCGACCTCATTGTCGTCATCACTCATCAACATCCCTAGGAGCACATAAAAGTTCCTCTTCAAAGTAAGAGAACTTCATATTAAAACAAACTCAAAGTAAAAATGTGAACGCATGCTCCTACTGCAGAGAATGAGAATTTTAACAAGGGGATGTCTAAACTATTCAAAAAATTTAAGAAACACGTAGTTAAAATTCATTGGCTTTGATCTCGTGTATTCTTATAGTGTAATAAAGGAGACACTGGGAAAATAAACAAGATTACAAGAGTTAAGTAAAAAAGATGTCGCGTTATATCGTGCTAAAGATAACGATAGTGTTTCTTTCAGAGATTTTGAAGAAGTTATGAGTAAAGAAGAAGGTGGACTTGGCGGGGTCAAAATTATTTGCAACTATATTAACTAAATTTGTATATATTATCTCCACAAAAATTAATTAAACTGGTTGCCTCTCATGTAAACTTTCTCATCTTCCAATCAGAAAAAAATTAAATGTCTCCACCTTTCCGGGTTCTTTTCTCCCTTATTCGGACACCGCTTTTGAAGTATAAGTAGTCAAAATCCATTGGCTCGACGAGAGGAACACAAATTTATCATTTCTTTTGTCAAAATTCTTGGGGGGGCCCGGGCCCCCGCCGGCCCCCCCTTAGATCCGCCCCTGGTCTCTCGTTACAATTATAGAGGGAGGTGGAGAGAGAGACTCCAAGGGTGACATAATATCGCCCGAGCGCCAAGTGTTTTTTTCTTGTGCTGAGGAGCACTACGCTCTTGGCGCTCTCGAGCCTTCTGTTGATGATTGGAAGCAGGAGCGGCGCACTTGGTGCGATCTGGAATCTGTGGCGTATCTCTTGTTGCAGGCAGAGAAGTCTGGAGCGGAAGCCTTGTTGCTGAGTAGGGGCGCAAAGTGCGTGGTGTGTGTTACGTACACAGTGTTATATGCACGGAGCGCGGGCGCAACATGAGTAAGGTGAGGCGAGCGTTACAGAATCCCTGCATTCGCTTAAAGGGGGCTCGAAGATCTTCGAAAGCGAAGGAGATCTTCAAAGGAATATTCGAGGATCTCTCTTGCGAAAATGAGAAAAGGCAGGAAAGAAGGATGAAAACAGAGAGACTGATGTCATATTTATAGGTTTTAGGGGTGGTTAAGGATTTAAGGTGGTTATGCGGTTATCCGCTGATCATTACAACTCTATTTGCAATTTGCAGACAAATTTAATTTTGTTTTTGACGCTCATTCTACTAATATTTTTACTCTGTGCAGACCAATATAATTTCAGCTATGTGCACCCATCCATAATGAGTTGTTACGTCGGTGGTTATGTAGGTGGTTACACACACATCGGACGGTAGAGATTGTGTGAAGACAATCGGACGATGGAGGCTTGGCCGACGGCGAAGATGGGTGACTGGCGGTGACGGACGGGGTTGAGCCCTTGGCGGCGGGAGGCCTCCCAGGAGGAGAGGAGTGACGATCGGCAGGGGGGCTCCCAGACACGGGAGGAGGGCTGGTCGCGGCCCTCAGGACCGCGGAAGGAGGGCCGACCGCGGCCCTCGCGGACGCTCGAGGAGGGCCAGCAGCAGCCCTTGATGTCGCCCGCGGAGGGCCTGGGGGTAGGGGTGCAACTCTGATCAGTTCGATTCCACCCAAAATCAAGAATCAACCCATATAGATTTGGTTCTAAAATTTTCGAACCGAAACCGACTCACGGTCCTAATGTATAGAATCAGATCTGAACCATTTGTTTCGGTTCGGCTTTCGATTCTACATATGCCTAAAAGTATTTTAAAAATGACTTTTCTAACTCATGATCTTTGTAATATAAGATTCAATATTTCAAAATAGTTGAATCATGACTCTATTTAATATTAAAGTCATACAAATACAAAAAGTATAATAAATATTTTTTTAATCTTACAACTATATTCTCAATTATTTTCACATATTTAGTCATACGACTATCACCATTGTCTCAAATTTTTTTAACATTGATATTCCGTTCTCGGGTCGATTCTGGGTACTCGACCCTTGGAACCAGGGACCGAACCGAATTGTCGGTTCTGATATTATGTGAACCAGACCCGAACCAGGCCTATTTGGAACTGACCCAAATCATTCGGTTTGGTCCAGTTCTGATCTGGTTCTCGATTCTTTGGTTAATTTTGTACACCCCTACCCGGGCGTGCGCGTGCATCGTGCGGCGGTGTGAGATGGTGCGTCCGTGCACATATGCTTGTGCGGTCCGATGATAATTGCGATCACAATGCTAGTGGGATTGACTTTGATCACCCCACTTTCTCTATCAAAGGAGATAGGTGTTGTTGCTATTCGGAGCCCGATTTTTCCATGATATTAGCCTATTAGGGGACCCTAACAATGAATATATTGATAATATATATGAGAGCAAAAAAATAAGATTTTATAGAATGGAGAAAGAAAATAAAAATATATATATTAATAAATAATAAAAGTAATTTAAAAGGTAAATTTGTAAATTATTGACACTTCACGGTGTCTCGTGTATGTAGTACTGCAACGACAATTTTTGTTGATTATGGCACGGTGTCTATCATGTAATGCTTCTTTGGCTCTGTTTGGGATAGCAATAGTGACAATAGAAAAAGCAGTAGCGGACTTGCGAGGAACTAATAATGTGAATAAGGCTTCGTTTTGGAGGATTTATTTTCACCGGTCAAGCGGATTAAGCTCCAATTCATGCGATCGTAACCTCTTGATTGGTGAAAATAAGGCTTCGTTTAAGGGGTCTTATTTTCACCGGTCAAACGGTTACGACCGCATGAACCGGACCTTAATTAAGGTCCGGAATTAAGGTCCGGCTCATGCGATCGTAACCGCTTGACCGGTGAAAATAAATCCCACCAAACGGAGCCTATTTTCAATGATCAGGCTCCGTTTGGGAGGACTTATTTTCACCGGTCAAGCGGTTACGACCGCATGAATCGGACCTTAATTAAGATCGTATTCATGCGGTCGTAACCGCCTGACGGTGAAAATAAGTCCTCCCAAACGGAGCCTAAGTCCCTCCAAAAAGAGTCTAGATTTGTTTAAAAAATAGTGACAAAAAAATAGTTTTTTTTAAAAAAAATTCATGAAAAATATACATATGGATATGGTGTACTTTTGAGAATTATGGCTACAGTCGAGAAAAAAAGACCCACCTAATTATTGATCATCCTTCTGAAATTATTTTTATATGTGCAAATATTAATTATATATATTTCTCATATTCAAGCATTTTTAATGCACTTTTACAGATATACCCTCAACAATTTACGAATCGCGTCAAACATGTTTTTCTTTAATATTCCCTCCACAACAGTTTTCGGATAATAAAGACTAAAGAGAACTATTGGTGGTCCCTGAAATCCTTTTGATACGGGCGGCGACTGCCCCACGCTGGGCATGTTTGGGGATTGGTCACACACATGTGCACCGTGGTCCCCGCGATAATTCAATTAATTATCCAATTTTGCCGCGAAGGGCAATAAAGGAAACAATATTTGGGCTCGCTCAATATATATTTTTGTGATGTATTAAAAGTAAAAAATATCATGTAATTAAACATTTCATTTCTCGATTTTAGGTGCTGAAAAATTAAGGGACGTTGCAATAAAACACACTTTAAACGTGGCGTGATATTATTGGTGGCTGATTTTCCTCCTCTGTTAGATACAAGAAATTTGACATTAACTCTTCCCTTGCGCAGCGTTTGGAGCTTTTCGTTTGGGGCAAATGCCGCCGCACGGCGGGTAACCAAATGGCATGCGGCGGTGTTTGCTTCGTTTGCACCAGGTAAGGGGGGATGTTGTACTGCACCGTGCAGTGCAACATCCAGCAACTGTGAGTGCATCAGCACTCCCGCACGCATCTCGTCGCGAGTGTTGATGCACTCTCAGTCGTTCGATGTGTTGCACTGCACGGTGCAGTGCAGCACACCCCCCGCTTCCGTTTGCACCCGCCGCGGCATGAGAAATGAAGGAAAATCGAGGGATTCCAACCGCGGCCTCCCCCCTCCGGGTCCAAAAGCCTTCTTTCTCCCCCCACCACATGAGCAAAACGCCAAACCAAACGAAGCCTAAGGCTACGTACGGTGACGGCGGTAATGAACATGAGGTTAAATTGTCATTCATTGATATCCACCTAAGGAACTTCATTCACTTTTGTTAGTGTATATTTAGACGAATAACGGGTTCGGAGGCATAACGGGTCAGTTCGGACACGTGTAAATCTGATACCCACAGAAACTTCTTGGGTTTGCCTATTTATACCTACCTAGGGGCAACGGGTAGGGGATTCCACCTAGATCCCCATCCGGATGCTTCGAGCAACACTTACAACTTTTACGCTCAAATGGATAATTTCTGTTAGGTGATCCTTAACGAATGACGATTTTACTCATGTGTTTGCGACCACCACCATCATGTCAAACGGATCCTAAGTCATGTTTTGATTGTGTGGGATTAACCTTTGGGATGGAATCTTTGAATGACTATTCGGACATACCAACTTCAAGAGAAAAGAAGACGAAATTAAGTCATTTGTTGTGGAAGAACCAACCTCGTTATTTGTACCTCTTTGCTTTCTTCATGGTTTGACCCGTCGATATATTTTCAAATCAGTGTTTTTTTATTCTCACATTTTTAGATGTTTGTGCATGTTAATATAGCTTTCACTTTGTGTCTTTAGATGTTTGCACATGTTAACATAGTTTTCGCTTCGTATCTTTATATGTTTGCACATGTTAACATAGCTTTCGCTTCGTATCTTTAGATGTTTGCACGTGTTAACATAGCTTTTGCTTCGTATCATTAGATGTTTGCACGTGTTAACATAGCTTTCGCTTTGTATATATCTTTAGATGTTTGCATGTTAACATGGCTTTCGCATCGTAACTTTAGATGTTTGCACGTGTTAACATGGCAATCGCATCTTAACTTTAGATGTTTGCACGTACGTAGTAACATAGCTTTTGCTTCGCATCTTTAGACATTTCCACGTGTTAACATAGCTTTCGCTTTGTATCTTTAGATGTTTATATGTGTTAACATTGCTATATCTTTAGATAATTAGATGCATGCTTAAACATGTTCACATAGCTTTCGCTTCGTATCTTTAGATATTTGTGCACATGTTTATTGTTCTGTTATAAAATTAAGAAATAATAGAAAATCTTGCTGAATTCCATCCGATTCATCCTAAGGTAGCCTCAATTATTCCTTCCTATGATATTGATAGTCCCTTAATTGTTTTAGAATATAGGTTTGGATGCACATCTGCATGAATGATGTAATAAGGTCGTGTTTCCCTACGAGCGATGCCTAAACCTTCGATCATGGACGACTTTAGTGATGATGTCAAGTGGTGCTCTGAACAATTGATGAGAAGAACTAGGCTTCATTTGGCGTGGTGGCGGCGTTCGTAAACGTGGTGGTCATGAACCGTCATTCATGAATGTCCGACCTAACCTCAAAATGTCCATGCATTTTATGCTCAAAATTAGTTTAATTTCTTGGTAGCGGTCATAACATTTGTCTTGCCAAACATACATTCTATGATAATAGCACTGTAAATGTGCTACGCCCGTGCTCGATGTTCTTCGCAGCGACAGTACTCCAACAACGACGATACCTCCGCCCAAACTCACTCTCTCTCGAACGCTCGGTCAATTGATAGGGTACAGGGAGCCCCTATGGTCAATGTTACAGTACCCCAGTCTCAGTAGTGTCCCTACACGGCGGCGGCGCTCCTGCAGCTCGCAAACCCCCGTCCGCAATAGTACCCTGACTACGATAGTCGCGCACGGGGGTTTGCGAGCTGCAATGTTGCGGGAATGCCGCCTCTCCATTTTCTTCCGCTGGGATCAACTCCTTGCCGCTCATTCATGGCTCCACATTTGGCAACCCCCTCAATCCGCTCCAATTATGTTATTCCCCTCAATCTCTGATGATGGAGGTTTTTGGAAAGAAGTGATCTCCTTCCATTTAGCACCTGACCCTCCTTACTCTCTTAGGGTTTCTCCACCTTTAAATAGGGGTGGTCGGCTTTTTCCCAGAGTAGAGCAACAGATTCTTTTCGGTGGTGCAGCAGAATTCGGCCGACATTCGGCCATTGATACGCCCAAAATGAATGTATAGAATACGCAAGTGCACGTGTCAGATCAAGTAATAAAATAAAAGTAGAGATTGTTCTCACAAGAAAGTGACTAATCTAACCAAGGTTTTGAAAACCGGACCGGACATCGAACCGGCGGAAGGAAAGGTTCAAGGTCGAACCGGTTCAACCGGGGTCGAACAGTTACATATATATATATGTAACCGGTTCGATGTCCGGTCCGGTTTTCAAAACCTTGGTTAGATTAGTCACTTTCTAATATATATATATATATATATATATATATATATATATATATATATATCTTTATTATATAAAACAATATAGATATCTTGAATCACACCAAGCTTTTGATCACAGCCGTTGGATCCAATATACTGCAATGCCTGGAAACCATTGGATTGGGACATCCAAAAAAAAACAATCACTAAAATCCAGCCGGATTTACCGGATTTACTCCTGCCGCATGCAATAATCATGACGAAGACAAATACATCCAAAAAAAGAAAGCAAAAAAATCCAGCCGGATTTACTCTTGCCGCATGCCATCATCAATAAGAAGATAAATCCCATCCTACCCATCCCGTCCTGCAGAACGTCGGGGTCTTCTCTCCCGTCAACTATGCCGAAAGCAGAACGCCGAAGTCACCTCCCGCACGGCACGCCTCAATGCCTTTAACTCCTGCCGCATGCCATGCCGAAGATCTTCTCCTTCCGCTTCAGAGCTCTTCCTCCTCCCGGTTCAGAGGACTTTTTCTGCAGTATATTGGATCCATCTTTCTCCGCCGAATCAATCTTTCTTCGCCGAAAACAGGACTTTTTCTGCTGAACCTTGCTCCCTAAGCGCGGACGGTGGTGACGAAGCTGTCGGAGTTATTTCCCCGCCTCCACAGTAAGTCTATGGCCCTTTGGACCTCTTCCCTTTTTCTGAATCATTTTCCGAAAACAGAGGACTTTTTCTAAATCATTTCCTCCTACAAATTGCATGGGAGTAACAGTGGCTGCATTTCCTGCGTTGGGGCAGTGTTGGAGATCCTCCTTCAAAGTTGCAACGGAGAGGTAACCGCGACAGAGAGGCAGCTACGCCAGAGGCGCAAGCCGGTGCCTCCTCCGCCGCCGGCGGCAGAAGGAAACTGAAGCAGGCGGAAGCGGAACAGGAATGGGTTGTTTCTGCGATTTTTATTTTTTTAATTTGTGTTTTTTTAATAATTTAATTAAATAATTATTATAATTTATTAATAGGTGGCACGGGTTATTTTACAGTTTATTTAAAAGCTTCCCGGGGGCGGAACATGAACGGGATTATTTTATAATTATGCATAAATTTAAATAACTGCCCGGGGGCGGACGAAACCCGCTTGATTGCGGGCGAAGCCCACAACGACGCATCGAGAACGGGCGGAGCCCGTTCGAAGATGCTAGTATATATATATATATCTTTATCTTTTATAAAGATGTATGTTTAAAACACAAGTAACTTCCAAAACAGATCCTAGCCATTCAATATAATCCAAACATCATATCCGAACCGTCCAACCTACTGGAATTTGAATTGGCAAACTTCCAAAAACCGGACTCAAAAATTCGGACTCCAAATAATAAATTCTTCCTCGACTGCCACCCGCCGTTTGCGCCCTATCTCCCTCGACTACCCGTGACTTACCCCATCGCCTTTACAACCAGCCATTATCCCTCAATCCCGCGCATGTCTTCCTCCCGCCGTATGTCATCCCGTCGCTGGCTCCTCATGCTGCGAAACGCCGGCGGAAAGCTTCCCCGAACCTTGCTCCTCGACGTCGAGATACCACCTCCACGGCAAGCTTCCAGTTCTCCATCCTCTCTCTGCTGCGAAACACTGGCGGCAAGCTTCCATTTTAATTCTTCTTACTATTCAACCACTCCTCAAATCGCAGCTCCTCCCGCACTCCAGATCTCTCGCACTCTCGACGTCGGGCCTCCTCCTCAACCCCGCTCCTCCCACACTCCATATTTTCCCCGCTGCCGAAGGCCCTAAACCCTAAAGATTTAGATCTACAGTTTTTAATCAACAACACAGATCTGTCACCTTCTTCCTTCCTCCACAGATCTAGATCTCCTCAAGAAACGCGCTGATTCAACACAAATATTTTCACAATATCACGATCATGTAAGTCTCTCCATACCGTGCCGTATACTTTTAATCTTCAATTTGTTCATTCAATCCCTTTCACTTTCCGCTGGGTATCACGGGATGAGGCTTAATTTTATTTCATTGGCGATAATCTTTCTGCCGATTATCTGCCGCAGATGGTTAGTTGTCGGATTCTTCCTTGGGCTACAACAAACCTGAATTATATTGCCATGCCGCCATTCATATTAGGAGGTAACACATTCTGATCTCTTCTAATTTATATAAAAAGACAGCAGTTAAAAGATAATTAGAGTTAAAAATCTCGCTTCCATTAATAGGAGATTCGAGAATATTTAATGGAAGCTTGGTTGGTAACTTGCATTCCCCTTCAGTATTTATTTAATTTAAGAACTACCATGTTGTTAGCAATCCCATTCATATTTATTGGAGGGTTTTTATTATAATCATGTCCCGCAGATTGGTTGGTAACTAGCATAGTAGCATTCCCCTTCAGTCTTTATTTAATTTAAGAACTATCATGTTGTAAGCAATTCCCTTCATATTTATTGGAAGATCTTCATTATAATCATGTTGACCTGATTATTTGAGAATGTGTCAAGATTGCAACAGAAAATCTTAAAAATAATATAAGATATTCTCCATCCAACTCATGCGAGACTCGAATATTCTGTTTCATTCACCTCAAATCTGAAAAGCTTTACAACTCAACTGCATTTCAAGGTAATATTGGATCGGCATAATCATGCTCCGCGTAAATCTTCAATTACACGAAATAGGATTGTTATGGGTTTCATGACATCCATACATATATAATTTTATGATTTGGTGTAGGTGAAGTCCAGACTCTTAAACATTGTCTCTACCCTTGCTTCAATCTGATGTTTTATGGTTTGAGAAACTTCTTAAATTCAGCCACATAGAAACATGAATATGGATCAGGGTTCGTTTTTTTTCTATAAACATAATCCCGACAATGTTTCATTTCATTGTCCATTTTTTCTATGATTTCAAGAAAAATTACAAAGACTGTCATGCATTTAAAATTTAAAGTTGCACAAAATTTTTAAGTTACCCTCCAGATTTTGACTGAATTTCTCTAAGAAATAGCTTAACAACAAATTTTCAAGCTAACCGCTCCCCATGAAGTTTGTACATTTTCAAAGGAGCCGAGGAGTTTAGGATTTATAAATTATTTTCAATTCTCAATTGATTGCAGACAAACTAACTAAGCTAAAAATACAGAACACTATAAAATCTTAGTTTATGAGCACAATTTTGACATAAAATCTGCACCTGACTCTTTAAGATGATTTAGAACAGGCTAGAAAGTGGTTTGGATAGTCAACCTCTTCATTTTTTGAAGGTTTGGGAGATTCATTAGCTTGGTCATTTATTTCATGAACAAATGATGTGAAAAAGACGAGAAGTTTTAGTAAACTTATTACTGATTCAAAATTGTGTTCTAAAATGACTTTTGAGTGAGTAAAAAAGATAACAGTTTTTCCTATTAATCAAAGCTTCGTTTACCTTATGTTCATTGTTTAATCCATGGATCGTTTTTTTTATTTGCCCTTTGACTTTTCCATTAAATATGTATATTAATTGGATGACATGCTCTATTCAATACTAATAATTTACAGTGGATACTTTGTTGTTTCTTTCTTAATCCTTATGTTGTATTTTCAGGATTTCTAACTGATTTTCTCATTGTTCTTGTTGCACATACAAAGTGCATGAAGATTGGTATCTCATTTGGTAATTAGTCTACGTTATTTATTTTAAAGTTGTTTGATTTTCTAATTTTTCTTTCTTAATCATTTATCATATTTCTAAGGTAGGTCTTATATAGACAAAAAACCCATATAGATATATTACCTAGAGGATATTTCTTATAATTTCCATAGGAGTGAAGAAGGAATTGAATCGTGGCATTGCCGGTTGATATGTGTTTATTTATTCCTCTTTGATTAAATTTAGTTATGTCACTATTGTATGAAAATTCATATATTTTGGATAAGTAATTGAACAACTGGCATTGTCATATTATATTTTATGTTAGATATAATGTAGAAGTTGTTGTTCTGTATGAAAAATGACATATCACATTGCCAGACTAATAATAGAAGAGGTTTTCATGTTATGTCCTATTTCTCTATTCTTGCTCGCATCACACTAGGGATTAATATAATTTTCATTCAAATGTCGCTCCCCACGACAAATGCCGCCCCCACGACAAATATCTCCCCCCCAAATGTCTCTCCTATGACAAATGTCACCCAATCGATAAACTTCGCAAGTGCATCTCCTACGAAATTGGCAACAAACTGCACTGAGTGTATTGAACCAAAATTTTTTAACATTGACCTGGGGCGTTGAGTGGGCACTCAACGCCTGGGGTGTTGAGTGGGCACTCAACGCCGCCGCAGCAGACCGGGGGGTTGAGTGGGCACTCAACGCCCCTGGGGCGTTGAGTGCACACAACGCCTGGGGCGTTGAGTGCCCACTCAACGCCTGCCTGGGCGTTGACTGCCCACTCAACGCCTGCCTGGGGCGTTGAGTGGGCACTCAACGCCCCAGGCGTTCTGTGCACTCAACGCCCCAGGCGTTGAGTGCACTCAACGCCCCAGGCAGGCGTTGAGTGGGCACTCAACGCCAAGACGTTGAGTGGGCACTCAACGTCAAGGCGTTGAGTGCACTCAACGCCGCCGCAGCAGCCCGGGAGCTTGCGACACCCGACGTCGCTGGATTAGGCTACTGTCGCGGGGCGATCCGTCGGGGGCGGGCGAAGCCCGCCGTCACGGGCCAAGTACTGTGGCGTGTAGCCATAGGGGCGGAGCCCCGTGTCGGGCACTCGTATATATATATATATATATTAAAAAATAAAAATAATTAACATTATCTTTGAAATTTACCTATAAATTTTAGATTCAAGATCGAACATAAATGTATGAAATTTCTTATATAAGGTCGGACGTTAAAGAACGACGGTTCATAACCACCACGTTGATGACCGCCACCGCCATGTCAAACGGAACGTAAATTTTATTTGAAGGATATGTATCATGTATGTATATATTAAAAAAAACCTTTTATTTTTAAAAGATAATTTAATGTGTTAATATAATAATATATCTAACAAAATATGTAATTAATATTTATATAGATGTGTATATTAAATTGGATATAGTTATTTTACACATACATTAATATTGATATGTATATAATATATTACGGCATAAAACAAAACAAACCAAATGCCCCGGTGGTTCGCTATTAAACTAATCTCATAATGGTGTGCGGTTTGAAACCCCCCGCCTACTTTTTTAAAGTTTTTTCTGATATTAATGGCGGGTGGGCAAAAGGCCTAGTTGTGTGAAATCGCGCCCGGTTCCCGGCCCACCAGTCCGCCCGCCCGGTTCAACGGTTCTTGAGCGGTCCTTGGAGGGTGTGGTTTGTTTATCTGGACCGGACCGGCTGGGTGTCCGGTCCGCGATTCGACCGGTCCGACCGGCCGGTCCGGTCCGGTTTTTAAAAGCTTGAATCTAACGCTCGCAAATACTAACTTAATTTTTCTTTAAATCCAAACAAATTTAATTAATTAGGAATTTTGTTGAATTGATTTAAAAATACAACTGAAATTAAATTATACCATTCTACGATAATAATTTAATCAATATAGAGAAATAGTCTTTCATTCCGATTTTCTATGTTTATTGTGATGAATTGTTAGAATAATGACTTGTGAAATTATTTAATTGGTTTATCTTGCAACGATTTTAAAGCGGGAGTTCATATCTCTCGATATCGAAAATCACTATATTCTTCCTTTCCTTTGTCATCTCTAACTAAGTGAAATGAAGAATATTAATAATAATAAAAATCAATGTTGCTAGCATGAAAGTGACATTTCGTTCTTCCTTCGCTTGCTATGTTGAATTTATGATACACTTATGTCTCTTCTCTCTCGAATCTTGAAACGCAGTAAAATACAAAAACTTGGTTTAAAAAAAACCTACGTCAGTCTTCTCTCAAATCTCGCAACATAGGAAGAAAATATTAACCAAAATACTAACGTCTCTTCTCTCTCAAATCTTGAAGCGCAATAAATTAATGAAGAACAAAAATTTCTTTACAAAATATAAACCAATAAAGATAAATAAATAAACATTCATAGGTTTTTAAAAGAAATCCATCATCATAACATACAGAGTACTCTCATCATACAAGACTAAAAAAAATAGTTCATGTTTGAGGGAAAATAACACGCAATTAAAAAGATCTTACAAAATATGATTAAAATCAAACGTTGCAGGAATTCTTCGTCAGATTTCTTCTTTCTCCTCTAGTTGTTCCTCCTCCAAATGATGAAGATCAATCCCCCCAATGCTGACCGAAATTTCCCCTTCATATCCACCTCCTGTGTAGGCCGAAATCAACAATTCAACCCTTCTAATTTTGATTCAAGTGTGAGATCTCCAAAAGATTTTTCCTTTTATATAAATTGTCATTTTTAATGAAAAATCTTTTGAATATAATATGATTGCTTTCATTGTAGTAATACAACTTCTTTAAGATGATATTTTGCTCATTTATTTCATGTCAAAACAGAATCAAGACTTCTCATAATCAAATTTATAAATGGCGCCGAAATATGAAT
Organism: Platanthera zijinensis; assembly: GCA_039513925.1. Lineage (NCBI taxonomy): Eukaryota > Viridiplantae > Streptophyta > Magnoliopsida > Asparagales > Orchidaceae > Platanthera > Platanthera zijinensis. The sequence goes on along the minus strand of CM077084.1, from coordinate 38,077,096 downwards.
TTAAAATTCGGATTCCAGCATATTGCAACAACTCTGCAACAACTTTTCCAAATTTTGAATTGTTTCGTCTTCACTTCGAATTTTTCAGTGTTTATACAATAAAAACAAAAGAAAATGATATTATTACTTAATTTAGACCAATTATAATTTTAATCTTATTTTATTGCTTTTAAACCATTTTTCTTAATTATAACAAACATAAAGTCCATGAAAATTAGCCAAAATAACTTCTTTTAAACAAGTTATCACACATCCACAATTAAGCAGTTGCTAGTCCCTAGCAAAGATAATTCATAACAATAGATTGGATGAAGGAATATTATCAAGATACAAATTCAATGATCCCCATTTCTTGACAAAAATTAATTAAAGGCTACTCAAGAAATTCATTTTACGCAACTGGTATGCTTACCAACCATTAAGAGTTCAAACATTCACAAATCCATTAATTTGATAATAGATAAAGCTCAATTAAGAATCTTAGTGCAATGCATGATGTTGACTCATGTGTAATCTCTCTATTGGGACGTACTTTATTTTCAAGTACATAGGAGACTCAAGTAAAAGAGTGGTTGCTGATTTCAAAAAGAATTAAAAATATTCCCAAGTAAAACTCATCGAGTATACACGTGAAGTCTCGTGTCATTCGTCGAGACATCACATGAACACTCCTGGAATTCGTCGAGTTTACTCGAGAAATTTCTGATGGTTTCTTATAACTTCTTCGAGAATGGCTAAGCCAAATTCGTCGTGTATTCACGTATAGTCTCGTGTAATTCGTCGAGATGTCACGTGAACATTCATTGAATTCGCCGAGTATTCCCGAGTGGTCCAGTGACTGTTAACAGAAAAATTTCTTTTGATCCCATTTCTAACAAAGTAAAATTCGTCGAATGATCTCGTGAAATTCGTCGAATTATTTCGTGGAATTCGTCGATTGCTCTCTTGGAATAAGTCGAGTGACTTGGTTATTCATCGAGTGTTCTAAGTATGACACGAGTCATCTCGACGAATGGACTTAACGATTTTTTTGGTTCGTTTTTTTTTGACGGGTTCTTTTTCAAAATAACGGTCATGTATAGTACACGTGAAAGATCGTTTTGGAAGATAATTTCTAGTCGTTGGAGATGAATCATATATATATACCAAGGATTTCATTTCAGTTATAAAAAAAGTATTACAATGAATTGCAAAAAATCTCTTGACCTAATTCTTCAAAATCATAAACGACCGAACTTTCTCTTTCCTGGTTTACTGTGTTCGGAAACGATCGAACCGACGACTTTGAAGTTCACGATCGACGATTCCTCTCAAGACAAGATTCGACAGATCACTGATTTCATATTCTATAAAGGGTGTTCTTGATCTAATCGGATCTAAAAGTTTTCAGATCAAGGTTTCCAAGTTTTTAAGTCTTCTTCTTCAACCTTAATTTCAAGATCTATTCTCTAAGAAGGAAGAATATTGAATCTATTCAGATCTGAAGAAGAAGATTGTTTTCAATCTAGAAAGTTGTATAAACCAATTTTATTATTAGAGAAAGTTTCTACTTCCGAGTTTGTAAATCTGTGTTTATTGGATCAAGTTGTATGAGAGGTTGATCTCTGAGTTGTAAGAGGGTTGTCTCCGAGTTGTAGGAGTCGAGGCTCCGAGGTGTAAGATTCAATCAACTAGAAGATGAATGAAAATGATGTGGCAACAAGCAAGACTATGTCCTTGAGTATCAGAACAGAATGAATGAAAATTTGATCATGATGCATAAAACTACATTTAAAGAAATAAAGAATCAGACTACTGATTTGGGAACTAAGATTGATTCCACTACAAAAGAAATGGAAACATGACTGACAGCTCATAAAGCATCAGTATTATAAGATATCAAAGCATCTGATAAGGAGCTGGATGATCATCTACTTAAAGTAAAATCAACTCTAACTTCTGGAATCAATCACTTGGAAGGCCAATTAAGATTTCATAAAAATGATTTAAAAGATCATGTTGAAAGAGAAATCATAAAGGGGGAGAGATCAATGATAAAGACATGCGTTGAGCATGCTATCTGGACCTCCAATAGCATAAGAGAGACTTTAGGCTACTCTCCCATCAAGTATGATGAATACCAAGTTGCTAAGTCTTGTTGCCAACCAGCTCAGTTTGAGGATATTCAACAGACTATACAGACTATGTACAGTCCTCCTTAAGGTTTAGATCAGAATGTAATCTGTGAGAAAGTGGACAAGTCTTCTACTGCTAAGGAAATAGAGGCCCAGCTATCAAAGGAGAGATTCAGAGAACTAGCTGAGGCCAGACCAGATTTTGAGCACTGGAGCCCAACCTCCAAATCTATTATTCACACTGCATGGAAAGCAGTTAATGATAATGTAACTGAATTGGATAAGTGGTATTCAGAGCAGGAATGGGCTAAGCATCTAAAGCAGCAGAATGTTATTCTAAAATTCAGACATGATCTAAAGATAGGAAGGATTCCTGTTAATTCTATTGTGCCCAGTAAATACTTTCCAAAGCCCTAGCACTATTTTGAAAGACAAAGGCTGAAAGAGGAAGAAATTGCAAAGACTAAGGATCACAAGGGCAAGAAGGTTGCTGATGACAAGGAACCAGAAATTAAAGTCAAAGTCCAATCTAGAAAGGGGATTGTTATCAGAGAACCAGTATTACCTTAGGATATTTTAGTTTTGTATTTATTCTAAAATCATTGTATAACCAAAGCTCATAGTTGTAAATCTTTTGACAAACTATTAATGAAAATTTTGGTTTGCACAAATATTCTGTGTGTTAATTTATTAGTATTACAATTCTTTGTTTTATCTTATGATCAACATTATTCTTGTTGATTTATATATAATATAATATGTGATCTTGTCTGTGTTATAGAACCACACTGTTATCTTTATGTCTAATTCATAATATTTTGTGAACATGTGTTTATCATTGAGTATGGTTATCATTTCTCCAAATAGGGAGAGATTGTTGGGTATATTGGAAACTGTGTACCTGATTTGGAAAAATCCTTTTCATCTCAATGATATACACATAGTTGTATTTGATGTATGTTAAGTTCTTGTGCAGGCAAATAAAGCTAAGTATAAAAGTGTCGAGACACTAGACTAGTGTAGACACCTTTGTCAAAGATGTGTTGAGACAAGAAGTAGTTGTGTCGACACTCAGTACTAGTGTCGACGCACTCTATACCAAGAGTGCTGAGTCAAAGAGAGTTGTGTCGACACTCAGGACTTGGGTCAACATCATCAGCCAGGAAGTAAGCTGTGTCGACACACAGGACTTGTGTCGAGATATTCTGCATTAGCAGTGACGAGATAGGGTGAAGGACGTGTCGACACATTCAGAAGTATGTCGACATCACTACAAGAGTAGTGTCGACATCCAGGGCTGGTGTTGACACATACAACAATCAAGTTTCAACAATCAAGCATAATTGTTTCCTGAGTACAGAAATCTAGCCAGAGGTACTGATAACTGTCTGAACTATCATATATCATTTAATAATCAGATGAGTCAGTTGTTCTTGACAGAGCCTATTTAAAGGGATCAACTCTTCAGAAAAGGTAGTTAGAAAAATTTGGTGAAGCCGGATCTAAGAAGCAATCTGCTAGAATTCAGAAGGTGGAGAGAAGCCGGATCAAGAATCGTTTTCAACATTCTCCAGCCTAGATCTACCCTAATTTCAACTTCAAGAAGCTTTGAAAAGCTAAGAAGGGTCAGATCGAATCAACTGCAACAAGGATCAAGGGAAGTTGACTTATCAAGTTCAGTTCAAAAAGCAGTCACTCGTTTCTCTCTTACTGGGTGACTAATTCTGAATCTTTCATTTCATCATTATTAATCTTGTAAGATCTACTTGTAGATTTGAGTGTATGGGAATTAATTTCTCTGAGTTGTAAGCCTGTATTATAAAGGTTGAGGTAGGGAAAGAGTTGTCTGAGGTAGGAGAAGTGGGTATTTCTCTGAGGTGTAGGAACTGATTATTCTGAGTTATAGGGCAGGGGTTGCCTGAGGTGTGGGAGTGTGGATTCACTCTGAGGTAGAGTTCTTGGGAAGAACTTGAGGTGTAGGATCTTGGTGATCTGAGTGATAAGACTGGTATAGTCTGAGTTATAGGAGCCAGCTGGGCTCTGAGCTGTAAAATCTGAGGATCTGAGTAAAGAAAGAAGGAGTTTGGTCGAATCTAGTTCATTGCTAGATAGGCGAAGGGAAAAAGTGGATGTACCCATTAATTAGGGAATCACTATAAATATTGTATACTGTGCTGTGATTGATGTGTTGTGTTTGATGTGATGTGATGATCTTTAATTGCTGTTTAGTTTTCTTGTTTCATCAGACTAGGGTAATAAAGATAGAAAAGTAATTTTCCTTATTTAAAAGTAGCCTAAAATTAAATTGGACATATTCACCCCCCCTCCCTTCTAGGTCACTTTATCCTAAAACAAACATTTACAAAATCTCTTATACACACTGCTTCTTCTTTTGTTAAAGCTAGAACGTAGAGTTTGGATTCCATAAAAGAAAGTACAATACATGATTGCCTCTTGAACTTCCAGGCTACAACTGCTACTCCTAGTGTGAATATAAATTCACTAGTGGAGACTTGCTGTTATTTATTTCTAAGAACCATGATGCATTAGAATATCCTTCCAGGACTGGAGAATGGTCATTGTAACATAAAACATACTTTTGAGTGTGCTTTAAGTATCTCATTAGTCTATAGAGGGCATTCCAATGGTCTTGGCCAGGATTACTAGTAAATCTACTTAACAGGCCAACCATAGAGGCTATATTAGGTTTGATGTAGATCATAGCATACATGAGACAACCAATAAGTTTAGATAATCTAGTTGTCTAATCGTAGCTTCTTCATTGGGCTTTAAGCGATAATTATAATCATATGGTGTCTCTACTTTTTTACTTTCACTGTATCCCTACCCATCCAACATGGATTTTATGTAGTGGCTTTGACTTAGAAAAATGTCATTTTTCTCAAAGCTCGATTGTATGGCTAGTATAGTTTCAGCTACTCCTAGATCTTTAATGCTATATTATTTTATTAGACTTGATTTTATGTCATCAACTTCGGATTGATCAGATTCTAGAATTAGCATATCAACTACATACAAGCATATTATAATGACTTTATTTGATCGATGACGTATGTAAATGCATTTATCAGAGAGACTTGACATGAATCTCATGTCCTTTACACTATAATTAAATTTTTCATGCCATAATTTCGGTACTTATTTTAGTTCGTATAGTGACTTAATTAACTTACAAGTCTTATTTTTATGTCCTTCTACTATGAAGCCTTCAGGTTGGCTCATGTAGATCTCTTCGGTCAGGTCTTCATTCAAAAACTTAGTCTTAATATCCATTTGATGAACAATAAAGTTCTCAATAGATGCAATAACAAGGGGGATCTTAATGGTTACTAGGTGACACACTGATGAGTATATATCAAAATAATTTACTCGGCTAACTTGTGTGAACCTTTAGCCACCAGGCGTGCTTTATACTTAGCTACGCTACCAAATGTTCTATGAGTTCTCTCTCACAGAAGTTCTCCTAGACTTTAGGCCACTATTGTCTACTGGAACTGAATAGGAGGTGGTCGGTACTGATTCAGGATCTTCCTCAGTAATAGTTGTTTGCATACCTAGGGGTGACAGATTCTTATATTTAAGAAATTTATCTTCAAAGAACACAACATCTCTAGACTCTATAATTATATTATTGGAGATATCTAAGAATTTATCTGCAGCACTATCCTCAACACAACTTAGGTAGACGCATGTGTTGGTCTTAGATCTAATCTTAGACCTTCTTGGATCGAAAACCCTAATATAGGCTATACAACCCCAAGTTTTAAATGCACTAATGGTCATGGGTCTCTTAAAGCAAAGCTCGTAGCGTGTAACCTTTAACTTAAAATGAGGGACTTTATTCAGAACATGGTTTACAGTTAAAACTACTTCTCTCCAATAAGCAAAAGGCATGTCAGCAGTCAGGAGCATGAAGTTTAACATTTCTATTAACGTTCTATTCTTTCGCTCAACTATACCATTTAATTGGGGTGAGTAAGGAGCATTAGTTTTTTCTATGATTCCATGATAGGCAAGAAAACACTTGAACTTACTGGACATATATTTTGCTCCTCTATTACTTCTAAACCTTTTGATTTTCATGTCAAGTTGGTTTTCTACCCTGGTTTTGAAAAAACAAAACTTTTCAAATGCTTCATCTTTAGTTTTAAAGAGATAAATATTACAAATCCTAGTGTTGTCATCTATAAAGCTAATCATATACTTCATACCCCCTCTAGTGACAAAACTTTTAATATCACAAATGTTGGAATGTATTAGCTCTAGAGATGTTGTGCTCCTAGTAGCCGCACTAAAAAGTGATTTCTAGTGATCTTAGTTTGAGCACACACTTCATATTTCTTAGGTTGGTTTTTAGTGTCTAATATGATCTGGTGAGTTCTAGTTATTTTGAATATTTTTTTATAGTTCATGTATCCAAGTTTCTCATGTAGAGTCTTAGGGCTAACTAAATTTGATTGTATTTATTGAACTATTTTGTTTGCTAGACTTAGTCGGTACATTCTATTTTGGATGTATGGACATTCAAAATAGTGTGAGTTAATTGATAGTGTTACTCTACCGCTACATAAATTGAAAGATATGTCAGCATCATATAATAAACTAATAGACACTAAATTAGCAGCTAGAGAAAGAATAAACTTAACATTCTTTAAAGTTAAAGTTTTACCTGAGGAGAACAACAATATTGCATTTCCCATCTTCAAAATGTCAGTTGTGTCACCATTTGCAACTGTCATATATGTACAACCCCGTATTCTCTGAGTAGGCCCTTCCAGGCAAGTTTAGGGCATGGTTGGGCAAAGGCCAAGGAATACCAGTTAGGTGAGTGAGAAAGGCTAACCTGCACTCGCCGAACCCCCTAAAGGGGGCATTTACATAAATCAGGGAGGGGGCATTTAGGCCCTCAGGCGAGTGTGATCTTCATCAGGCACTCGCCCAGACCTCGCGCCTCAGCGCGCATGCAGGACAAGTTCTCGCCCAGTCAGGCGAATGGTTACCCATGTGGGCACCTACCCTTTTAGAGAAACTCAAGGAGGCGAATGCGTTATTCTCTCGGCATTCGCTTCCTCAAGCGAGTGGTGCTCCATGGACCACTCGCCTAGTGGGGACCAGAGGTGAAATTACCTGGGTTCCCTTGTGAGGCTGCATATAACCGTTTGGAATAGCGGAGATTGACTGTTGGCAGACCTAATTAGGCTGCATATAGCCATTTAAGACAACGGAGGTACGCTATTTGCAGACCAGGTTGTAAAAATTATAAATAGACCCAAGGGGGTACCTCAGAAGGCATGTTTACTTGTGCTTTGGTCTTATTGCGTTCTCTGAGGTATCCTTAGCTCAACACTTGGCTAAGGAGGGAAAGCGCTCTAAGATCTTCCGGGTGTGTGGTGGGACCTCCGTGTTGGATCCTTGGGTCTGTTCCTTGTGCTAAGTGTACGATCACCCCTTCCCCAAGGGTCGAACTCCACAAAAACCGATTTTCATTTTCAACAACATACTCTTTTGCAGCAGTGAGCCCTATCAACATATTAACATTGTTGCAAACATGACAAGTTGCCCTCGAATCCATGTACCACTCAGTGCTGGTCATCGCATTTCCAACCATAACAAAAAAGTTGGATGGCTCAGCAAGACTAGCCATATTGACCTGGTTTACGCCTTATGGTGTCATGGTCTTTTCCTTCTTAGGAAGTCTGCAATCAGATGCACTATATCCCCCACTTGTTGTAGTTAAAATATTTGCCCTTAAACTTTTTGACCTCTGTATTTGGGTCTGCAATCTGGAAACTACTCTGATAAGGTTTGGTCTTCTTAGGATTAGGCTTGTGTTAGATCTAGAAATCATATTAGCAGTAACTTTCTGTTTGCTAACAGCTTCTAACGCATGTCTAGTCTTATTCTCATGCTCAATGCGTATACAATGCTTGAGCTCATTCAGATCAACCTGCATCTTCTTGCGGTATATTTCAGTTTTAAAATTTTACCACATGGAAAACAATTTATAAATTATTGTTCCAGCAATAAAGCTATCTGGCAGAGAAATACTCTCACTATTCAAATAATCTACTAAATTTTCAAATTCAGATACCTGAGGGAGAATTGTTTTCTCCTCGTCGAACGTGATGGAATGGAACTTGTCCACCAAGTGAGCCTTGGACATGTCCTCCTGCTTGAAGTGCTCATCTAGTGCCTCCTAGATCTCCTTGACAGTCTTCATCTTGATGTAATCTTTTCCATGATGGAGGATAAGCAGTTCAACAAGTAGTCGCGAAAGAAGTCCTCATTGCTAATCCATTGAGCCTCATTGTCAGTCCCAATAACATCAGCACAATCAGACTGAACGGTGTAGAATGCGTTCAGGTACTTCATCCTGAATTGTGTGCTCAACTTCCAATCGTTGAATTTGATCGTCGTGAATTTTTCCAGTTTAATCATCGGAATCGGAGAAGAAAAATTATTTTTTTTCATCATCATGATTCCCTCCTCCGATATCTGGAAGATTTGTTGAAGCTTGGAGGAGATCTGGGATAGAAAGATCTGCAGGTCTTAATCTCCAAATCCAGTCTCAAAATCTAGTCGCCACCGAGGATGGGAAAGTTGTAGATTTGAATGGGCCTTGAGTTGGATATTGCAAAGCTACAGATCTTTGAGATTCAGATCTACGGGAGAACGGCCGACAGGCCTGATCCCAATCAACGGCGGCCCCAACCTCCTTCACTACCGACACAGAAGAAAAACGCAAGAATGCGGCGGAGGATCTGCGGAGAAGCAGCGACATATCGACCCTCTTCAAATCAGTTACGGGGACAGTCAGCTGCCCTTCATCGGTGATAGAGCAGTCCAGACGGTGAGATTTGGAAGATCTGTGGCGTGCTCTGTTGATTTTTGGCGACGGTGTGATGGGGAGCAGGAAAAACCACGCGGCGGGACTGGAGCAACAACAGTGAGCGACTCCTTTCTACAGGCGGGGGAGATCTTGCAGACGGCAGCGGAGATCTTGCAATTGGCGGCCGAAATCTTTCGATCTGGCGTATTTACCAACAGGCGGCGACGTTTCCTTCTCCTAGCGGCGGGATAAGAAGGAAAAACAAAAATGAGCGTCAGGGAGATTATTTTCTCCAGGCGGTGGGATCGAAAAAATAGTGACGGTCGGCTTCTCGATTTCCTGTTCCGATCTCGATTGAAAGCAGAGGCGCACGAAATCCTTTTTTTCAATCGAGTGCCGCTGGAAAACGTGAGTCACGAAAAAAATTTCACATAATCAAAAATGGGAGCCAGAAACCAACACGCGAGAGACGAGCGTTTAAGGTTTACTTCGAGATTGTTAGGTCACTCGAAGCATCACGAGTGGTGGTCAAAGTGGAACCACCTCCCCGTTGCCCCCGACTTGGGTTTTTTAGGCAAACTCTAAGTCTAATACGGGAATCGGATATCCCGGTATCCAAACAAAATACGTTAAAACTTCGAGCCCGTTATATACCTAAATATACATTAACACCTTTCACTTAGGATTTGTGATGTAATTTTGATGCTACATAAAGCAATTGTTGGGTTTTTTCCTTTGGTTTGGATCCAGTCCAACCGGTTTTTTTTTCATGTTGTATTTTATATAAAAACCTAGACTATCTGATGCAGGACTGTGCGTAGGTTTTGCGCGTCTGTCGACCTTTTCTAGGAAACCCTAAATGCATGCGATGATTAGATTAATTTCGAGCGGACGTGACACCAACTTGAGAAAAGAAACAACTTTTAGTTTTTATAAAACATAAAATTACTATTTTGTTAAAAAATGAAATCACTTAAAAAATGGTCTAATTTTAAATTTGGGAAGGAAGTTCGCAACTCTCGTTCCATTCTCCTTGTCGTAGCAAAATGGAAATCGTGAACTCCAAATACGTTTCCGTTTGAAATTTTGTCGTAGCGTTCACTGACAAAATTCGGGCGAAAACCCAGCAATGAGTCTAGTTAACCTAAGAGAAAATGTAGACACTCGCAAAGGAAGAGATAGAAACAAGTTATCCACGGAAAGAGGCGTCTTTCCGTATTTGAAGTCGACGGCGATCACGCGTGTAATTCCTCGTCACCTTCGATCTCCTACTCCGAGGTCGGCCTCTATCGCACACGGGCACCAAGGAACTATGTCATTCACTCTCACACGAAAGTGGTTCCACAGAATCTCAAACACTCAATGGGTTTTGAGAAGCCACAAACTAAACAACCTACAATTCACCTGCTCTCACACTCAAGGTGAATCCACGAATTCTCCTTCACCAACCGTAAGTAAAACCCCTCTTACTCGCAGGTGGCTCCAACGAAAAGAACAAAGCAAGAGAACATCTAACTAGAAATCAACATTCCGGACACTGTTAAAGGAATCATTCAACAACAAGCCAAGGTTTTCTGACAGATTTTAGTAATCAAAATCTCACACAAAAATTCCAGAGTCACTCTTTCACTCAAATACTCACAACAACAGTAAACAACAAAAACGGTAAAATCATCAACATTCCAGTAAACAGAAGTCTAACAGCTAATCTCACAGCATTAACCTCCTACAGTAACATTCATCATTCACTAATTACTCTTAGGCTCCGTTTGGAAGGGCTTATTTTTACCGGTGAAGCGGTCACGACCGCATGAACTGAACCTTAATTAAAGCTCGATTCATACGATTGTGACCGCTTGATCGGAAAAAATAATCCCTCCCAAACGAAACCTTAATCTCTCTCACGGGATTCACAAGTACAGGAAAAAAATCATCAACAACATATCATAGCAGGACTCTCACTGGAGCAAATATCAAAACAGAAATTTACTCTCTAGCAGAACTGAAACATTATCACTGTTCATCTTCATCAACCTCTACTCTAACACTACTATTCATCGTCCCTAACACTCCCACACAGGTAACGCATACAACAAACTCGATCACAACTGCTTTCTTACATCTAATATTCACCAATAAATTTTCTTCACCAATCTCAATTGATTTCCTGTTCTTCTTTTTATAGGACCGCAGCTGTAGTTGGAAGAGGTCGTCGAAGCCGACGAAGGATGCAGGTGTGGCGGAGCGGAAATGGCAGAAGCGGAACGTGGACTGGCGGTTGGAGCTTGTGTCGTGGCCGGATCGGCTGTCGTGGGCAGCGGTTGGGGCTCTGAAGGAGGCGGCGACGTCGTGGGGCTTCACGCGTGCAGCTATGGCAGGGAAGAGCACTGTGTTGGCCAGATATTCGGTGGAGAAATTTGACGGTAGCAGGAACTTTCGCATGTGACAGATTCGGGTCAAGGATATGATGGTTGAGCAGGGGTTGATCCAAGTGTTGCGGGGGCGCGATTCTTTGCCCGCTCGGGTGAAGGATTATGAGTGGACGGAGATGGATGAGCGCGCCACTAGAGCTATCAGGATGTGCGTCGACGACAAAGTGTTGTTCAGCATCGGTATTGAAGAGTCCGCGGTCACGCTGTGGGAGAAGCTGGAGAGACTCTACATGAGCAAGTCGTTGACCACGAGACTGTTACTGAAGTAGAGATTTTACGGCTTAAAGATGCAGGAATGTGGTAACCTGCAGGAACAATTCAACGTGTTCAGTGGACTTCTGAGTCAACTGCATGTTGTTGGTGTGAAGGTGGAGGAAGAAGACAAAACCTTATTGCTTCTTACCTCGCTCCTAGCGTCGTATAAGCACATGCAGACCACTTTGTTGTATGAGAAGGATATAGTATACGTAGAGCAGATCACGTGTGCGTTACTGTCCAGTCAGATGTTGTCAGACCCCGCTCCTGAGGGTGAGCACGCTTTGGCAGTAGGAGGACGACAAGAGAGGCAGATCGAGAAGGAATCTGGAAGTGCGCGGGCCAGATCTGTATCGAGAAAGGCAGTGATATGCTACAATTGCAGGCAGAGTGGCCATATCAGGAGACATTGTCCGCAGCGTGCGCAGATTTCTGGGGACGTCTATGATACAGTCAAGGCGGCGGTAGCTACGACAGATGATAGTGATACGTCTCTCCTCATTACTGAGAGTCCATGTGACTCAGATAGCTGGATATTGGATTCTGGTGCTTCACAGCACATTTGCTAGAATACAAGGATGTTCAGTTCACTAGAGGTGACGATTGGGTCGGTCTTTCTGGGTGATGACTCAGCATGTGAGGTCACGGGGATAGGAGCGGTGGACATCAGGATGCATGACGGAGCAGTGTGTGGGCTTGAATGGGTACACCTGGTACCCAAGCTGCGCTGGAATTTGATATTGATGGACCGACTAGACTCCAGAGGATGTAGTTTTGCGGCGAGAGGTGGAGTTCTGACGGTAACGCAAGGAGGCACCGTGCTCATGCAAGCTGTGCAGTGCGGTAGTCTTTGCCGGTTGATGGGGATCACGATGCGAGGTGTCGTGTCCATGATTTCTGCAGCCAACAGAGTTGATGGTCGAGATGGTGCAGGGGATCGCCCTTCTGGTAATCTGACTAGGCGAGTCAGATTCAGTGATCCAGTTGAGTCGACATTCAAAGGTTGAGTCCGAGCAGGGATGAGTCGACTAGAGCAGGTCGGCTGACGCCTCAGACTTGAGGTGATGCTTCGTGCAGATAGGTGCTTCGTGCAGATTGGTGATTCGTGCAGACCGTGCTATGTGTAGTGTTACCTAGTGCAGATGATGTTTTGTGCAGAGAGTGCTCCATGCATGTGTACCTAGTGCAGATGATGTTTTGTGCAGAGAGTGCTCCATGCATGTGATGGCTTCGGATCCCAAACCAAGGTGATTGATTGTTGATTTTTTTTGCCATTGGTTTGGATCCAGCCCAACCGGGATTTTTTAAGGTTTATTTTATATAAAAACGTAGACTACCTTTCCACCAATCGTGAGAAAAGAAAGCCCCGCCGCCCATGTTCACCTTTCTGGAAATCCCGATCTACCTCTCTGTTCGCAAGGTACCCAACGCCTCCTTGTTTGTGAGAAAGAAAGGAGAAGTTGGTCGCTCTTGTTCGTGTGAAGGAAGGAGGGGGTTGTCTCTTGCCCCAATCCCGATCTAGGAAAGAGGAGTGATGCCCGTCTTGGCGGACATTCCCGCCGGCATCGGCGGTGGTGCTGCCGAGAAGGAAGTAGATCACCTCGCTCTCTTGGGCTTGGCTAGGCTTAGCCGTTGAAGACGGCGATGTAGCGGTGCGGGCTTGGTGTCGAAGGCGTGCGCGTGTGCAGTTGGCCTTGACGACGTGTTCTCTCCGGTGGTGGTGCGGTTGAACGTCAGACATCGACGTTGAAGGTTCGGTGAACCTTGTGCGTCCGCGAGGCGAATTGCAATCCAGATCTCAAATTCTCTCTGCTGATCGTGCGTGTCTGGTGCATCCACGGTGTATTAATCGGACGGTCATTTCTTCACTTTGTTTATTCTTGTACTCATTTATATCTATATTGACGAATATATTTATATATTTGTGGTTGTGCCTCGGCGGGTTTTGCCGAGTGCAGATTTGTGCTCATTTGTGTTTCTTGTTTACCTGCAATATTTTATAGTTATCTCTATGTATGTACCGGATTTTACAACAACAATCATGTCTTTAAAGATAATCTTAATTTGCTTGATCCATTATTAGCTAATGGTGAAGGATGACATGACAAATGCTTTAAGGTATATCTCGTGCATGAATGTGTTTGTGGGCCTCATTATCATGTGACTTTTCACGCAGTAATAACGAGATGACTCATCTTGAAATTGGACAAAGCCAATTGATCAAACTAAAATTATACTGTCCACTCTGCCCCCTAAGGCGGGCCAGTAGTGTTGGGGTTTGATTCCGTTCAAGATAGCTCATATTTCCTATCAAGTTTGGGATAATATTTAAATCTCTATTAATATGGGAAAACTACTCTTTGGTGAAACATTGCATGATGTCCCTATATTGCCCTCATAGTTGTAATCATAATTACCCAATTATACCAAACTTTATATTAGTATATTATAAAGTCAATATCTTTTTAAGTAATTACACTACTTTACAATATTAAAATACAAAAAATAAAAACACTAGATACCCTAAACCTATTTTTTATAGTTAGGAATTACAAGACAAAAATTAATGTTTTAACGTTAAAATATAATTTGTTTTACAAAATAAAAATTGTATTCTTGATATATATTTTATTACGATCATTTTGAGTACTCATATGTATATGTTGCGGGTCGGGCGGAGCCCGCCCGAAGCGGGCGGCGGGCGGAGCCCTCCGGGAGCGGGCGGTGCCCGCCGTCGTCTGTCGGGTACTGTCGCGCGAGGCCATAGGGGCGGGTGCCGCCCACGATAAATGTCGTCGCCCACGACAAATGTCGCCGCCCACGACAAATGTCGTCGCCCACAACAAATGTCGCCGCCCACGACAAATATCGAACCCCGCCGATTGTCGCACCCCCGCCGAATGTCCCCAGGGCCGAAGGCCCGTACCTGTCACTTGTAGTATCTTCAGCGTAAAGCCTAGCCCTAAATTGACACATACTCAATAACACGCTCCGAATTGATCTCGATGCATTCTAACATATATTAAAATATTTAACATATAATACAATCCTCTCCTATGTGGCCTTCATTGGCCGACACAAATCTTTATATTCCTCCCGAAGCTCTTAAACCCCCTAATCTTCCCGAATAATCGGGGCGCGGTTGATGGATAGGTTTACATGGCTCGACTTCATATATTATAAAATTACAAATGTAAAAAAATAGACAAACATCACCAATAATTTTCCTTGTGTGTGTTAACCCGAGTCATTTCATTCATGTGGAAAGAGTATAAAACACATAACATAAATATCATTTCCAAATAAAAATAAGGGAAATATTAGGTGCACATTAGTTTTTTTTGTGTCGCGGTTCTTTACGCGCACACAGTTGTAATCCTGTGAAAACAGCGACACTGCTATGAGTTTCCCGTCTCTCGCCTTTGCATCCCCAACCGATCATGCTTCTGTCGGCGACCAAGCCGCCACCTCCCATGCAAAGCCTCTCAAATTCAAAGTTGTCATGCTTTTGCCGGGACCGATCAGGCTTTTGAGGCAAGAGATTCTCTACTTGAGTGGGTTAGAACAGTTGACCGTAAATTGGGTTTTGTTGTAACCATTATTTGTAGGAATATGATGATCAAAAACATCAAAGCTGTCCAAAAATATTACAATGGATGGATTTTTTTTTTTTTTTGGTCTTCCAATTTTGATGATATCATGTAATCAATTTTTGATGTAATTCAATTTTTTGTTGCATATTACGAGTATTTTTGATGAAATGATACTACAATGAATTTAAATGTTTGATTTGTCAATGATTTATTGTTAAAATCATATGTGGTGCTTTTAACAGTCTTGTGTGCATTTAGCGTGGTGTTGTGCTTCTAACAAAAAAACATATATAGTCAAAAATAAAGTACACATAACAAATCCCAAAAATAAAAGGTTTGAAAACATTAATATTAGAATTATATCATTTTTCCCCTGCTTTAGGAACTAAAATTCAAAGTAACGAAGAAAAGAAATAAAGTAACGTAATAAACACACAAATTTACTTGGTTCGTATGGTTCGACATTCTATTCATTTGACGGCCACGGTAGAATTTTGGAGAGGGGGATTAAAAAGAAAGTAATTGTTGATCATAATATCATATCCAAATTTGTAGGACCAAAGACCCACCCTATAAAATTTGGATTCGGATCCTCTCCATTTCACTTGAAATGGAATGGATCTATTTCAACATCTAATGGATAAGACAAGTTGATAAGAAATTTTATGGTGGAGATTTTTTTGATTAAAAAAATCTAAAAAAATATGGGAAATGATGAACCCGTCGGATCGAAAGCATTTCAATCTCGACCGTGAAATGAATCCCCTCCATTTCACTTGAAATGAAGAGGATCCTGATACATAAAGTTTACGGCCATGCCTGCCACCCACCCCCATATAACTCTTGACCAAAATGACCAATGGCTTGGCTAATATTCATTAAAAATATATATCAAAAAACAGCATATAAAAAATGTCCGGCACGCTGTCATCATTCATATTCCTGCCCCTCTTCTTCTTCCTCCTTCCGTGTCGACTCTTTTAACCCGTGCAGGCATTGACCAGTCGAGCTGCTTCTGATTAATTTCCCATTGACAGCCCCCGATAACATAGAATAACATTTGCCCTGCCCTACACTCCTCACTCAGAGGAAACTGCCTTCTTCCTTCTCACAGCCTCTTCCTCTGTCTTCTTCCTCGATCTCCCATTTTCCCTTATGTAAACAAAATTACATATATATGTATATAAGTATATGCATATGTTCCCATACGTGCATACAAACAAAATAAAAGCAGAGGAAAATGCCTCCTTCCTTCTCCAAGGCACCGGCAACTTCTTCTCACGCTAATCTGAGAGTGGCAAGGGAGATTCTGAAGCCGTCCGGCGCCGACAGGCGGCCGCCGGTGATCGTCCAGATTGAGCCGGCGAGAATCATACATGCTCAGCCGCAGGAATTCAGGCGCCTGGTGCAGCTTCTAACCGGAAAGCAATCGCCAACTGCGGCCGCCGACGATTCCCCCTCTGCTCTGCCCTGCTCTCACCTGTTGATTGACATCAACGTGGCTTATGAGGGAGATGATGAGGAGCAAGAGTCTAGATATTGTGAGTGAAGGAAGAAGCTCTGTTTTGCTGCTGAATAGTTGTGTACAGTATATGCATTAATGAATTCAGGAATTGGCCGGGGAAGCTAAAGACTTCTCCTTGACTGATTTTTCTTTAATACATTCCTGGAAATGGGCTCTCTTTACGAGTAATCTTTTTGAAAGTATTTCAGAGTTTATGCTCTCTTCTACCATAATCAAAAACAAATATTTTACATGTGCTTATGATTTAAGTATATATAGATGTGTAAGAGTTTAGGGAGAGGAAGCATAGAGAGAGAGATCGCAATCTGGCTGAACTTCAGTAAAAGTCACTTATTACACTCTGCTTTTGAATAAGACGGCCGATATGTTCAGAATCCATTAAAGGACTCACTTTGAGGACAAATTAGGCATCACAAACACTGGACTTTTGTAAATTAATTAGCCCTTTTTGAAGGGAGATTGGAGCAATCCAGTTGAAAAAGGAGGCATCTTTACAAGTTGAAACGAAAACGGAGCCCAAACGAAAATTCTAAACAAAGTCAAACACTAAAATCTCATTTTGTTTGGACTGAAATGAAGGAAAATGGAGTTTGCCCAACGGGAGATCGTGTTTTCTGCACCTGATTTCTCTGTTTTTCATTTCAAAATGTTTGTTTTGATTTTGAATCAGTAGGATTAGGATTATGAGACAGGCTGGAAATATATTAGTAGGACAAAATATGAAGATAAAGAAGCTTTTTTTTTTCCTGAGCATAAGACAAGAAGATTGATGGGAGATGGCATTAAAAAATATTGGGAGAGATGAATCTGATTTACGCCGTTAAGTTTGGCGATAACTTCTTCGGCGTGGTTGTCGTCGTCATCCCAATTCATACTATTTAGTATTTAGGATTTTCATCTGTTTATTTAATAGTTTATTGTTTAATTGATTGTTGTTTAATAATTTAGGTTTCGTTTGGCACTGTGGTGATTGTCGTAAACATATGTTAAAACGTCAATTGTTAAGGATCGCCTAACAAAAATCATCCTTTTGAACATAAAAGTGGGTGAAGTTAACAAATGACAATTTAATCCCGTGTTCATGACCGTCACCACCGTGCCAAATGGTATTGTAGTCATCGATGCTTAATGTTTTGAAAGTAACGGTGTTTGTAGATTTATTATTAAAAAAATTAGACTACTTAGGTTCCGTTTGAGGGGATTTATTTTCACCGGTCAATGCAATTAGTTACGATCGCATGAACCGGACCTTAATTAAGATCCGGTTCATGCGATCGTAACCGCTTGACCGGTGAAAATAAATCTCCCCAAACAAAACCTTAGTTGCATTCCCACATATAATTAGGATAATAAATTTCACAGTTCTGTGATTATATCTTTGCCCTGCGAATATATCGTTATCGCAGTTGACCTAGCTTTGGTCGTGGTTGACATAATCAGGATTTGGTCATCGCAGCAGACCTAGTATGGTTGACGAAGGCAAGTAGTAAAGTGGAGGACTGTTGAGTTGAATTGGTTTAGTCAGCATTGGAAGTTTCCCTAGTTGATTTGATATACTGTCTTGGTTGTCTCAATATGGACCATAGTTGATTTGTTATTGTTAATTACATGCCTCTAATTCTAACTCAAAGGTGACGATTGGTGCTGAATGCGGCCCGCGAGGTTCGGGGCCGAGAGCTTGGCCGAAATGTTTTCTAGCACAAGGGTGTGAGCGGTCGTAACTGTACTGCAAGGTAAGGGACGCATTCAGAAGGGAGGAGGCATGCCATTTTGGGGAACACAGGCATGTGCCTAAGGCATGTGCCCGGGGCGTGTGCCCATGGTGTGTGCAATTCTGATGGTTCCATGGGTTTGTGCCAAGGGCGTGTCAATCTATACAAAGCTCTATATAAACTCTTGGTCGCTCTATCTTATGTGCGGCAATTTAGTGGGTTCTGAAGCAGAACGTTATTAGGGGGTTTATTCTATGTTGTATTATGAAATTCGCCCACCCAATGTAACCTATCTTTGGTTGAGCCATATAAATTTGCGTCGTCTGTGATTTTGTATTTTTTGTTTCATTCTTCATTTTTCACGTATTTCCGCAACAGATATGATGCTAGTTGACTCGATATAGGCCCAGTTGATTTGATAGAGTCCTAGTGGACTCAATATTTGCCCTAGTTAAGTGCCAATTTTTTTAGAGTGGTGTTACCCACACACCAATAATGGTTATGGACACCCCATAATACTAAAATAAAACTTCTAAAAATCCTAATCTTTTTCCTTTCTCTCAGCCGCTAGGTACAGCCAAGCCCGTGCTTTCTGTCGCCCCGACCTAGCCCCGCCCCTAGCTTAGCACTGCCGCCGAAACAGAGCTTGGCTACATGTGGAGCTTGGCAACGGTGGTGTGCGGGTCGGCCCTCGTTGACGCCAGCGTGCGGTGGTTGGTAGTTGTCCAGGTAAGTTTCTCGTAACCCCTGCGGCGGCGGCCATCTGCTTGCTGGTGTCCTGGAGTGTACGACCAAATGGGGAGGAAGGTAAAAGGCTAAGTGCGTGTCAACAGCAGCCCCAAGCTGAATTCAATTTCAAGCCCCGTTTGAATTTGAGAATGGGATGATTTGTCAGATGCTTGCTCTTTCTCATCCCATTCATCTTCTTCGAAAGCTAGCGGTGGCATTTCGCTGGAATCTAACATGCAGCAGCAGTTTTCTGTAAATCAAATCTGCTCGCCAGGTGTTCATGGAAATGCTGCTTCAAGCTGCCTGCTAGATGTTTGTTGAATTGCCTCAACAAATTCTGCAGTCGTTTCATCCTTCCCAAAGTCGAGAATCCACAGTCATTTAAATCTCAATGCTAAACGGTTCATTCCCGGTTCAGTGGATGATCAATACTTGCAGTTCTTAACTAGTTGGATGATTCTGATAGAGTTTTTAGTGCGAAAAAATATTGTAATTGAGAGTGTTGGTTAAAGATGGGTGATGAGATAATATAAACTAGACATACATGAGCTGGACATATACAACAAAGGTTAAGAAAATGCAACAATTATATAAACATTATAGACTTAGTGTGGAGAGATTATGTAAAAAAAAATGTAAATCGAGAAATTTTCTAGGCCTAAACTCAAATAGTTTGTGTAATGAACTGTTTAATGTATTTAGTTTTACCATTAATGTTTTTAAAAATTGTTTGGATGTTTAAATGATCTCTTTATTAATACTTGGATTGCAAATAACAATTTGGTGTGTACATCGTGTTATTGGGCTGTACATAGCGATATTGGGTTGTACATAACCGTTGGTTGTCCATAGTCATTATTGGTGTGTCCATAACACCGCTCTTTTTTTATGTCGGACCCCGTTTGGACTTGAGCGGTGGCGATGTGCCTAGCGCAATACAAATTTACGTTGTTTTCTCAAAGTGGTCACATGACTTGCATCCAACGGTCCCGTTCAGTACGAAAAATCCGGACCCAAAAAATAGCGCTGGTTAAGTCAACCAAGGCCCCAATCAACGAGACTAAGGCTTCATTTGGCTCAAAGTTTATGGCCAGTGAGTTTTGATTAAACTCAACGCCGCCTCCCTTTTCCATTTATTTTTCCACCACAATTTTGATCAGCGGCATTTCAATGCAGGCGCAAAAAACTCGCGGGTCGAAACCCTCCCCGTGAGCTCCGTTTGTGGCGTTTTGTGTGAAATCTTCCCGCCTCTCTCTCGACGTCGCAGTGCCGCCCTCCTATGCCTCTTCATGTGCCTATTCAGCAACATATAATACAAATGAAATATTTTTTAGGTCCGCCGCCGGCCTAAAACATATTTCAGGCCATTGCTAGAGGCGGAGCCCCGACGGCTACCCCTGACAAGTTCGGCGGGGTCCGGCGAACCCGTTGGCGGGCTCCGGGTAGGCTGCTAGCGGCGTAGCCGCCCGAAGGCAGGGCGGAGGCACCAGCGGAGGCGGAGGCGGAGGCACTGCGGAGACGACAACTACAACTTTTGTACTAAACGCTTTTCCTGAAAATGCATGTACAAGGCGTACTTTGGAAATACGTCCAGGTTTTGCGACTTTTAGAAATACGCCTTGTACATGCATTTTTAGGAAAAATGTTCAACACAAAAGTTCTAGATCTCGTCGAGATCTACAACTTTCGTGTTGAACATTTTTCCTAAAAATACATGTACAAGACATATTTCTAAAAGGAGCGAAAAATTAGGAGAAAGTGCGGTTCAACTAGCCAAAATTGCGTTGTTAATAACAATCACCTATATATATATATATATTTATTTATTTATTTATTTATTTATTTTCAACCATTTATTTAAAAATATATATATTTAATAGAAAAAATAATGAAAAAATTTATATAAAAGAAAATATTTTATAATAAAAATATTTATAAATCGTCATCATTTTTTTTTTGTCAAATGCTTCTCTGTTTTGAACAACTCTGCAAATACAGATTATCCAAATAAATCTTCATTTGCAACAACTAGCTTCCAACAACCTCATTTACAAATATGCATTTATCGCAGCACTTTTTACAAACGCAACAGCTCTACTAAATAAAGCCTAAACCTAGTTGACTCAGCGTGCTCCATTATGATTTCATTGACCCGATCAAGCCCTGGGAAGGTGAATGGGCACGTAACCTAAGCATGACAGTCATTTGCTTAAGTTTAGTTGACCTATGGCTGAGCCTTATTAACTCAATTAACTTATATTTGCCCATAACTGGCATTGGGTCAACACAATACAGCTCAATTGACTTAGTTTTGAGCTAATTACTCCGTCCATTAAATTTAATTGCATTGCCAGCTAATTAATTTACCAAAGTCAACCCAAACTATTTAGATCTTGCTCACTTTTCATGACCTGATTAGCGGCCTAATCGGACCCTAAAAATTCCTTGGGTCGAACTATTTGGCGGATAAAGCAATCTGAATTTTGGCTAATTAATCTTCAACTCCAGAAGCCGGAGAGAATGCAAATTAACATTTAGGGTGGTAGTTAAAGATGAACTATCTTCCCG
The DNA here is from genome assembly GCA_039513925.1 of Platanthera zijinensis. Taxonomy (NCBI): domain Eukaryota; kingdom Viridiplantae; phylum Streptophyta; class Magnoliopsida; order Asparagales; family Orchidaceae; genus Platanthera; species Platanthera zijinensis. The sequence continues at coordinate 38,055,318 of CM077084.1, read as the reverse complement.
TTGCCTCTAGCTTGGGTTTTATAGGAAAACACTAGATTCAATATAGTATCGGATATCCCGGTATCCGAACTAAACCCGTTAACCATCCGAGCTCGTTATATAACCAAATATACATTAATAAGAACTCCGTATATTTGTGAATGCAAAAAATTAGCTACATGAAATTATGTTGAAGAACAAAATAATGTGAACTTTATCCACTTATATTCATATTTTCACAATTAATTGGTACTATTTAGTTTTTATCCTTATTGATGCAGGTCATTCGATTTTCCTCCGGTCTAGAGAATCAAACTGTCTTAGCTCGAGAGTGAACCGAGCGCACAAAGAATAAAATGAAAACCAAACAGCAATGATACGAGGCGTTTTAGCGTGGAAAATTTGGAAAAAGTGAAAAACTGCGCGACTGAAACTGTGTCAAGTCAAAATTCACTAGATTTTTTGAGAATATAGACAATGGCGTATCTCAAGTGTTTTTCAATATGGTAATTGAAAAAAATACATAATTTCTTCCAATTGTATGGAAGAGTAGTTTCATTCAACCTCCTTTTCTTTTGAAACTTTCCAAAAATCACATTGTCATATTCTTTTAGCTGCTCTAAAATTTCTTCCCCTGATAGGACCTTTGGTATAGATCGAAGTTCTACTGTTCCATCAAAAGACTTCTTATCTTTTCTCCATCTATGATTTGGATCCAAAAAACGTCTCTTTCCCATGTAATACATCTTAGACTTATTCTTTAGTCGACAAGACCATGTGTCTTTATTACAACATGGACAAGCAAGCTTACCCTTTGTGCTCTAACTTGACAAGTTAGCATAAGCTGGAAAATCATTTGTGTCCATAATACAGCAGCACGCTTGTTAAAATTGCACTTATTATATGCATCATAAGTGCAAACCCCAACTTCCCATAAAATTTTTAACTCATCAATCAAAGGTTGCAAATATACATCTATATCATTCCCAGGTTGATCAGGGCCAGGAATAATTAAAGATATAATAAAATTAGGAGTATTCATGCATAACCATGGTGACATATTATAATGTACTAAAACAACAGGTCATACACTGTAATTTGTACTCATAAGACCAAAAGGATTAAATTCGTCACTTGCTAAACCAAGCCTAACATTGCGTGTGTCAGACGAAAATTCTGAGTGTTTATCATCAAATGATTTCCAAGCAAAAGCATCAGCTGGATGTCGCAAATTACCATCATCGTGACGTTTTTCTTTATGCCATCTCATATCCTCGGCCATCCTAGAACACATATATAATCGTTGAAGTCTGGGTATCAAAGGAAAGTGTCTAAGAACCATATTTTGTATATTTTTACGCTTCCTTGACAATATATCACTTTCTGTATTACTGTTAATCTTGCTCGATTGCCACCTAGACATACCACAAGTTAGACAACTTTCAAGATCTGCAAACTTATCACGGTAGAGAATGCAATCATTCAAGCAAGCATCTATTTTCTTACACTTCATTCCAAGCTCTTGTATGTATTTGTTTGCTTCATAAAAACTATTTGGTAGTTTTTCACTACAAGGAATTGCTCTTTTTAAAACTTTAAGTAATTCAATAAAAGATCGGTCAGTCCATCCGTAATCAGATTTGGGTGCAAGTAAAGTAATCATAAATTAAAATTTTGAAAATTCTTTGCAGCCAGGATATAATTCTTGTTTAGCGTCATTTAACAAGTCATAAAATTTTCTTGTTGTTGTTGGGGTTGTGGAACACTTCCGGTCCTCTTGTTTCTCACACCGGGTTAGCCCACGTGAGCTTAGAGGAATCGAAGTGTGATCCCCCTTCGACATATCTGGCGCCGACGACAACGGGGGTCCGGGGGCAGCCGCCCCCGGCGGAGGTCCCGCTGACCGGACAGCGGGCAGGGGTCCAGGGGACAGCGTCCCCGGTGGGGGTGCGGGGGCAACGCCCCCGGCCCAAATTTTTGGGGGGTGTTTTTCCCCAAGCGTCGAACTGGGTTCGACGTTCGTCGAACTCAGCTCGACGTTCGTCGAACGGGCCAAGTTCAACGAACGTCGAGCGCAGCTCGACGAACGTCGACCGCCGCTCGACGATCTGTCGAACGGGCTGAGCTCGACGACTCGTCGAGCGCCGTTCGACGATCGTCGGCGTTCGACGTTCGACATCGCCGAACGTCGAGCGCAGGTCGACGATGCTGCTTCTGGGTGCATATTTAAGGCTTTTTCGGTTCCTTTTTAGGGATACGGACGAAAAAGACGAGTGATTGACAGGCGGCGGCGTATTCATTTGGAGGTGATCCAGAAGATATTCTTCTACGGTATTCTTCTTGTCCAGAAGTAGAGAAGGTAGGATCAGGCTTTAGATCCTTGTAACCTTTGTGAAATCTGTAATTTTCTGGTGAATACAAGAAGGGAGGAGAAGAAGGGGAGAGAGGACGTAGCCCGGTTTGGGTGAACCTCTGTATATCTCTGTGTCTGTGATTGCTCTGTTTTGTTTTGTGTTTTGTTATTCGTTTTTCGAATTTCCTCTTCTCGGCGCTCCGGATTCCTTACAGTTGTTTCATTGGGGTTCTCATGATCTCGTTCTTCTCCGATCTCATTCATGTTGTTAAAACCAGAATTAAAATCATGTATGAGTTCATGCATATCATCATGCTCTGAAATCTCTTTTTCATCCTCTCTAAAAACATCATCATTGCTCTCAACAGTTGGGTTAATATTGTAATAATTCTCTCCGGGACTTGACCGTCATCTATGTCTTTATAATTCCATTCAGAATAAGATGCACAAACACAATCTCTCGAGTGTGGAAATTATTATTTCCACATCTATAATAAGGGCAATGAATTGTGTTTCCATCCAACTTTTATCCATTGAACTATACATCAATAAATAAAAATATATAATTGCTTTAACAAAAATAAATTTCAAGAAATTAACAAGTTAACATTAAATAACCAATAAAGAACAAAAAAAGATAAGATCAAATGATGTTGAATCGCTCTCAAACATTTTGAAGGGCTCATTTGCTCCCATCTTTCTAGCTATGGCTATATGAATTTTTCCTATGACATCATATAAAGTATGAAAATATCAAATTACATTTAAATAAACGATGATCGGCTTTTTTCATGTGCATAAGCATAGGATGGTTAATATTTTTTCAAATTCAAAAGTGGATGTTGTTGTTAACTATAGATATTTATGTTTTTCTACATCCAAATTACTATTATGGTGTTCTTAACTAAAAATTCCATCAGGGGTGGGCTGCTGCAACATTGGGGTTTTCATGCTATATTTTATTTAAAGATTTCCCTCTTTTCTCTTATCATTGTATTGTATGGGTTTACTATTTGCTTCTCACATCGAAATTATGTAATAGTTAAACGCATTCTTTAAATTTTTCCTATGCTATATATGAATTCCTCTGCTATATAAGATGTTAGTTGATCTTCAAAAACATTCTAACCTATCGATATTATTGTTAGTAGAGGAGGAATTGAAGATTTGTAATAAGAAAATGAGCGGCAGATAATTAATAAATAGCAACAAAGCGGATCGAACTAAAACTTTATAAACGAGTGAATTTGGTAGATGCAGTCATTACGGGATGAGGAGATGAAGTTAATTATCTATAACAGCAGGTTTGCATAATTACTACGGGATAATATTATCTGCTGGGATTTAACAATAGTAATTAATTTGAAGTTTGCACAGAAGTATCTGGTAACAATTTAGTGGTATTACGATGGACCTAATAGATTGTTTAATGTTACTGCTACCCAAACTGTTAATAGTCATTTTAAGAATTATAAAGTTTGTAATTATTACTTAATGATTACTTCAAATAAATGCTAGTAATTACTTGGAAGTTAATTATTATTAATACAATAGTAATTAATGAATTACATTCAGGATAGGGTAGCAGTGAATGAAAAAATGCCCAAATTTTGTATGATGGAGAAAAATCTGAAACTGGAAGATGAGCGGCGGGGGATTCGAGTGGTGGCCGACGGAAGATGAGCGGCGGGGGCTTCGAGTGGTGGTCGACGGAAGATGAGCGGCGGGTGCTTCGAGTGGTGGCCGACGGATGCAGGAGAGGCGCGAGCGAGGTGCGAGGTGCTAGGGTTTCCTGTAAAAGGAGCGACAGTGGCGGGTGTGGTGGAGGAGGAGCGACAGCGGCTAGGGCTTCGAGTGGTGGCTAGAGTCAACGGGTTTCGATAGGTGCGCGTCGATGCTGGGGAGGCGAAGGTGATGCGCGGGAGTTGCGAAGGTTTTCTGAGAGGAAATGAAATGGGTTGTGAGGGTTTTCTGCATCGTTTAGGATGAGGCGGTAGCAATTTGTTCCGGGTGCGGGTTAGGGCGAGAGAAGTTAGGATCTGATGTTAGTGGAAATTACTGAGATCGTGGACTCAAAGTTAACACTTCATCCTCGTTTGTAGGCTGCTTCTTTGTCCACCTCCTCACCGTCTTGCCCCTATAAATTCAATTTATATAACATCAATCTTTCTATGAATGATCTAACTTGCAGACTTATGGTTGACTAAAATCAGATGTCGTGCACTCAAAGTTGATGGCGTGCAGAGACAGGACTTGTGAAGGTGCTGTTAGAGGCTCCGCTCAAGATAGTCCACTAAGGCTCATCAAATGTGGAATGGCCTTATATAGTATCTCCAGCGTAGAGCCGTTACACCCTAGTGACACGAAACCCATTGGGTCGTTCCGAGTCAGTCCTTACACGCGCGGACATATAACAAAATACCCTAACAATCTCCTCCTATGTCCGTGGTGAGACCGGCGTCGAAAAAAGGGGTGATGTGTGTAATGTTCAACTAGAATTCGACTCAATACACAACCGTGTCCATAACATCTGTCAGAGTAAATTGGACTTAAAGAAGCATAAGTTTGTATGCACGCATAAGAATAAAACATAAACTCAGCAGCATCACATCATAGTCAAAAGTACAATCAGAGAATCAGGTACTAAAACACCTAGTGTCTCATGACCAACTGAAGAGCAACAAAGGAAAAATTAGTCCAAACAACAGATGGAAAAAGAGAGAGCTAAACAGTGCTCTAAAGCCAAAGACAAAAAAGACCAAACAAACACTCTAGTAGTCATCGCCCAACAGGTCATCATCCTCAGGATCCCAGACTGCAAATGCTCCTCCATCAGCAACAGCTCCTGTAATTTCCAACAGAGAACTTCATTCAGAATGAATTCAACCATGGAAAATGTACAAAGTATCTAGTTCTACTTATAAGAACGTAGTACTGAAAAGTTAAGCTAGAAGGGCAAGTAGTAGAGTATTTAGGTTCTACCTCAGAATCTGTTATCTGTTTCCAAAAGAAACGATTTCCAGACTTCTGGACACCGCAGCTGTATCTGTGTTCCTATGTGGAATGTCACGGTTACTGTTCTTCTAAAGTTAATTGGAACTCATCAAATGTGGAATGGAACCAATAAACAGAAGAAGAGCCAAACCTAGTCAGATTGTGTTATCAAATGTGGAATAACACTCTCCTCCTAGATAAGGAAGACGATGAAGTTGTTAACATCAAATGTGGAATGAAACAACTCACCAGATTCGTACTCAGCAACCCCGAACATCAGCGGAGCACAACACGCTTGCTTTGACAAAGGAAAGTAGAAAAATCAAAACATTTGGACAAAGGCGGAACTGAATCGCCTAACCTTGAAACTAAGGCTGAACTTACAACGCCTTGAGTCCCATTTCCCCCACTGTTTTGATTGATCGGTCTTTAGGCATTCCTTTCGTCAGTGGATCAGCCAGATTATCCTTCGATCGCACATCGATCAAAGTGATAATGCCTTGTTCTTTCAGATAATTCAGTAGAGCGTGTCTCAGTCGTACATGTCGCCTCTTAGTATTAAAAAGGACATTCTTCACGACTTGGACTGCTGCTTGATTATCACAGTACAGGCTCAAAGAATTGACTTGAAGTCTAGATAAGGGAATGTCTAGAATCAAATTTCTGATCCAATCTGCCTCTTCGCCAGCTGAAGCTAAGGCAAACAACTCGGCTTCCATAGACGACAAAGCTATACAAGTCTGTCTTTTGGATTTCCAAGTGACTGCAGCGCCACCCAAAGTGAAAATAAATCCACTGGTGGACTTGCTGTTCCCAACTTCTGAACACCAGGAGGCATCAGAGTATCCTTCCAAAGTAGGAGGGTAACCAGTGTAGCACAGAGCGTGATCTTTAGTACCTTTCAGGTACCTCATCAGCCGATATAAGGCATCCCAATGCTCTTTGCCTGGACTACTGGTAAAACTACTCAGCATGCCAACAGAGAAGGCAATGTCTGGTCGTGTACAACTTGTGGCATACATGAGACTACCAATGATCTTCGACTACTTTACTTGATCAACGTTGGTCCCTTCATTCGGACTCAACTTGACATTTGGATCAATTGGTGTTTCAACAGGCCTACAATCTTCATAACCCCAGGTAGTGAGAATCTGCTCAATGTAATGAGCTTGACTTAGAGTGACACGTCCATTGTGTACTCTAACTTTCATACCTAACAGGGTATCTACAGGACCAAGGTCCTTCATATCAAACGCTTTTGCGAGAGCGGATTTTGTATCCCTCACTGCGGCAATGTCTGAACCCAGAATCAACATGTCATCCACATATAGGCATATGATGACTGTTTGATTTGACATCGAGCGGTAGTAGAGGCACTTGTCTGAGAGACTGGACTGAAATCCAACGCTCTTTACCACTTGATCAAATTTAATGTGCCACATCTTAGGTGCTTGTTTAAGACCATAGATCGATTTATCGAGTTTGCACACTTTTTCTCTTAGATCCTTATGTACATAACCTTCAGGTTGTGCCATGTAGATCTCCTCATCAAGCTCTCCATTTAAGAAGGCTGTCTTTACATCCATCTGATGAACTATAAAGTTCTCGATAGAAGCTAAGGCAAGAAGTATCCTAATAGTGGATAGGTGGCAAACAGGTGAATAGACGTCAAAGTAGTCAATTCCCCCCTGTTGTTTATAACCCTTAGCTACTAGACGTGCTTTATATCTGGCTATAGACCCATCACTGTGTAACTTCTTCTTTAGTACCCACTTGCATCCTAGGACTTTAGCTCCTTTCGGCAGGTCAACTAGATGCCAAGTGTTATTTTGTAGCAGCGAGTTCATCTCATCATCGATGGCTTCTGCCCACATTAACGCATCTCTAGATCGCATTGCTTCCTGATAGGAGAATGGATCATCCTCTAAGTGGTAGGTGACGAAATTCTCACCAAAATCCTTAGGGATTCTGTCTCTTGTAGATACTCTAAGAGGAACAGGTTCCACCTCTATAGGTTGGGGAGCAGTGCTAGAGGGGCCAGCTTCAGGTTCTACAGTAGATTCTGAAATCATGTCAGTAGACCCGGAGACGGTCAAGCCATGATCTTTGATAAATTTATGTTCAAAGAAAATAGCATCTCTAGACTCTATCACTGAATTAGTGGATAGATCCAGAAACCGGTCAGCTGCACTATCTTCTGCACTACCTAGATAAACGCAGGTCGTTGTTCTAGGTCCCACCTTAGGTCTCTTAAGGTCTTGTATTCTCACATAAGCAATACAGCCCCAAGTCTTTAGAGTGTCATATCTACAGGGATGCCCATGCCACAACTCATACGGAGTAGAGTTGAGCTTTGAATGAGGCACTCTATTTAGAATGTGATTTGCAGTTAGGACTGCTTCCCCCCAAAAGGAATTAGGCATGCCAGCTGTGAGGAGCATAGAATTCAACATTTCTGTTAAAGTTCTATTCTTACGCTCAGCGATGCCGTTTGACTGGGGTGAGTAAGGAGCTGTGGTTTCTAGGATTATGCCCTCAGAGGCACAAAAGTCCCTAAACCCAGTTGTAGTATACTCTCCTCCTCGATCACTTCTAAATCTCTTAATCTTTAGATTTAATTGATTTTCTACCCGAGATTTGAAGATCTTAAAGGTCTCGAATGTCTCATCTTTCGATTTCAATAGGTAAACATGACAATATCTGGAATAATCGTCGATGAATGTAATTAGATATTTCCTTCCCCCTCTTGTGGCGTGACTACGGAAATCACAGAGGTCGGAATGTATCAACTCCAGAAGTTGTGTGCTCCTAGAAACGGTCTTGAAAGGGTTTCTGTGATCTTAGTCTGGGCATAAACCTCACACCTATCAAATCGAATAGACATATCTAATGGAATGTTTTGACTTTTAGCTAAATCTCGCATTTTCTTATAGTGAATATGTCCAAGTCTATTGTGTAATAGCTTTGGATCTATCAGATAGGAACTCACTTGGTTTATGCAATCGTTATCTAGGCTAAGTCTATACATACCATTGATCAGATAAGCGCAACCAAAGTAGTGAGAATTGACAGATAAAGTCATTCTACCGTTCATGGTTGTGAAAGACATTCCAGCTTTATCAAGCAAACTCATAGAAATCAAATTCTTAGTTAAATTAGGAACTATTTTAACATGTTGTAAAATTAAAGTTTTACTTGAAGAGAGGACTAGCTCTGCAGTCCCAGCATGAGTAACATCTGTCGCTCCTCCATTGCAATTCTCGACTCTATCCCTGACCGCTGAGACCTTTGAAAGAAGACCTCTGTCATTTGTGACGTGACAGGTAGCACCACTGTCCAGCCACCACTCAGACGACGCACTGCGGTGACTACTCCCAATCATAGCCACGAAGGACTTGGAATCAGAGTTGTCGACCACCATGTTCGCCACATTTTGTGGGGTTTCCTCCTTTTGTCTTTTCGGACCCTTTCATCCAGCGGCCCAGTGACCCCATTTGCCGCAGTTGTGGCACTTGCCCTTCTTCCTTTTGAGAGAAGGATTTTTGACCGCCAACGGTGCGTGAGTATCACCCTTAGGTGCTGGGGCTTCTTAGAAGACTTGCTAGGACGTGAAACGAAGTTGACAGCCTGTGAGGGCTGCGCAACCTGCTCCATGCTTTTCCCAGCGATGTTTTGGTCACTCTGAATAGTATAGAGAATTTCTCGTTCCTTCATTCCTAGTTGGACTTGAATTTTCCAACTGAGGAAGCCCGTGGCGTCGAAGAACTGCAGTTTGACAGTCTCGAGCGCACTCTTTTTGGACATCGCACTAGATTTACACATAAATAGAAATTCTAAAAACGAGGTCACCTGAGCCGTGCGAAAACGATAGAAAATCTTCGGATCCAATCCAGAGAAATAATAATTTCCTCCTCCTCTCCAGCTGAATATGACCACCAAATGGCTAGATCTAGATTTGTTGATAATCCATGAACATCACAAGTTCAATGGAATCGGGACTTGAAAAAACTACACCAGATTGGATTTGGAAGTTCTCTGTTCGAATCCGGTTAGAAAAAAAATGAATCACGCAAGCATTAGATGTAAATCTTGCTGTTGAAAATTTGGCAACAAAAAAAATCCTCCTGGCTGAAGCAACACCCAAATCTAGAGGGTCTGGATTGGCACCAGGATCTGAACGTTCGACTCTTCTTGGCAGAAGATCGGCGGCTGCTCAACATGAAGCAGCGGAGGCACCGGAAGATGAGAACTTCTCCCGGATCGACGATGTCAACACAGGAGCTGCGCCGGAAATGGCGATCTGGGGCCGAGAATGTCCGATCTGTGGAGGATCTGCACTACAGCGGCGCACAGAAGATTTGCAATCTTTTCCGGTAGATCTATGATCTCGGAAATAAGAGAGATGACGATCGACTTGCTCTGTTGATGGCCGACGCAGAGATGAACGACTTGCTCCCGATCGATTTCGGCGGTTCTTCGATCCAAAAATTAGTCAAGGCAGAGAAAAACTTTGAGAGAAGATCTTTCCCTTCCCCCTTTTTTTTCGATCTTGCGATAAACAACAGCGGCGGCAGAAACGCAGGAGCGGCGGTGGAATCGTCTCCGATCTTGGTCCAGACGGCGAGATCCGGCAGAACTATGGCCGATCTCTCCTCCCTTACCGACCAGAAGCTTCGCGATCAAAAACTTCGCAGAAAAAAAAAGATCTGCGGCGGAAAGGAAAAAACCAGGGGGATTCGGCGTCAGGGAGAAGATTTGCGATCCTCCTTTGCGATTCCTGACGACGGCGAGAAGATTTGCAAGCGGCGCTCGGGAACGGCGAGAGTGGGAGAAGAGAGAACGGACGGCCGGAGCGGAAACCCTAGAAATTATCTTGAGAATGTTAGAGGCTCCGCTCAAGATAGTCCACTAAGGCTCATCAAATGTGGAATGGCCTTATATAGTATCTCCAGCGTAGAGCCGTTACACCCTAGTGACACGAAACCCATTGGGTCGTTCCGAGTCGGTCCTTACACGCGCGGACATATAACAAAATACCCTAACAGGTGCACCTAGCACATCGATGCATCCTTCATCGGCTCATCGCTGGAGTTGTTCGGTCGTAACCTAAATTGCGACAAAGTGAAAATTTTGTACTTGCGAAAATGAAAGTCAAATTGTATAGTAATGTTATATAAATAATTATAGAGATGTCAACTTTCTAATAAAGTTGGATAAATACATATTTTGACTATAATTATTTTGATTACTAAGTCAATTATTTTGTAACAAAAAATATTTTTTTTCCATTAAAAAGAGTTATAGTGACAAATTTATATTGTGCAACTAAAAACACGCATTTAGTGACGAAATATATTTAATCATAAAATCTCTGTCACTGAAGACATACATTTAGTGACCGAACATTAATTTTGTCACTATAGTCGTGTGTTTAGTGACCGAACGTTAATTTTGTCACTAAAGACGTCTCTTTACTGACCAAACTTATTTTTGTCACTAAAATCATGCATTTGGTGACGAAATATTTGTCGTCACTAAAATTTGGTCACTAAAGCCCACTTTTCTTGTAGTGAGGCTCAAAATTCGCGTACGACTTAACCGGGACGTCTCGATGAAACGGGTCCACCTTACGGGAAATTTCCAACATGACGGACACTGCCCCATCTCCTTCCCCCATTATTTTTCAAAATTGCTAAGTGTATTTGGATTCCTCTCATCGAGGCGATGAATTTTGACTATTTATACGTCAAAAATGATGGACATATGAGGGATAAACAACTCCTATAAGATGGAAACATTCAAAATATTTTTGTTTTGAAGGAAGTTAATGTCGGGCCCTCATGCTAAAATTTGCACACCTTCATTATCAATTTATGCACCTAATTATTAATTTTCTGGATCCGCCGCTGATTCCTCCCCCTTAAACGCGGAACAAATCCATAAATATTCTTATAAATTACCGTCACCATCCAAATTTCCCACTTCCCTCCTCCTTCTAGTCCCACACTTCTTCTACAACTGTGCATGCATGGTCACATTTGTCCACTATAAATTATAGTGATATTATAGTCATTGGAAAAGTCAACGTCTTAATAACCACAGAAAAACCTTCATTATTCAGAGGTGATCTCAGATTTAAGTATTTAACTTCTATAAAATATTATTACAATGCAATATAATATAATATTATACATAATATTCATGGGCATGTTTCGTGGGATCCGAATCCTCTGGAGTTTAGGAGGAAATTCACGGATCCAACGGGCGAGATCTCATGAACTCCACGGATCATAAGGTTAAAAATATTTAGACACTAAAAGACAAAAAAAAGATAAAGTAAAAATGATTTTAAATTCAAAAAAGTGGGGGATCTCGCGCGTTGGATTCAAATCCAACGCGCGAGATCCCCCCCAACTCTACCCTGGAGTTGTCCGTACAACTCCAGGGGATTTAGATCCTGTTTCGTGTGAGTACTATATTTAATTAATAGCATTTAAGTTTCATCTAATTAAGCTTATGATTGTGTCTGTTTGGCACGGCGGTCGCCGCCATTAATGCGGTGATTTTGAACTATTGTTCGTGAGTGTCTGACTTTAGTACTCAAAGAATTTCATCCACCTTTATGTTCAAAAACTAATTTTATTTTCTTGAGTAATACATTATGTGAAGGTGACGCTTTTGTTCAAACTGATCCCCTAAACAAAAATATTGCGCCAAATCTAGCCTAGTTATGTATATCTCTTGATAGTTTTTGAAAAAAAATTCAATATTTGATTGATAACTAATTCATGATATATAGCTCAAAATTCATCTTATAAAATAGATTTTTTTTTCATATTTTAAAAACTACATTTTTAAAAAATGTCATCAATAATCCTAAAATTAAGCAAATAGTCCAAATTAATTTGTTTTATCCCTAAACAATTCATAACACTGCTCTACACAAACAATTCTTGGGGCCGAAATCCTGACGGAAATTATTTCCGCCCGGGTGATCTCCTACGCGATTCTTTTGATCTCCTACATTATTCTTTTGTTCTCCAGGAGAACTGGCATTCACTCTCTCTGGCCAAACGCGCAAAAATGTACTACACGTGACTCCTCCTTTGATCCAGGAAGAACATTTTTTAAAAAGGTAATACTATATACTCACCTAAAACATACCAAAAAATCACAAAAAAGTAGACCTTACTCAGCACAAAAAACATCGGACCTTCGTATTTTCTCAATTTTGCAAACCTAATTACAGGTGTACAACCCCGTATCCTGCGAGTGGTCGACAGGGGTTGAACCGGCCGGCTCAGATCAACTTGGACCCAGCTTGCCGAGTCCGAGCTCGGCAGTAGTCGAGCTAAGCTCGGCGATGGTCGAACGAAGCCCAGCTTGCCGAGACCAAGCTCGGGTGCGAAGACAGGGCTCGACGATAGCCGAGCCAAGCTCGACGATCTCCGTGCCGAGTCCGAGCTCGGCGATCGTCGTGCCGAGCCCGAGCTCGGCAATAGTCTAGCCGAGCCCAGCGCTAGCCGAGCACAGTCCGCCGAGCCCGTGCCCGCCTAGGCCCAGGGCGAGGCGAGTCGGGCCCCTTGCCGAGCGAGTGCCCCCTCAGGTCCAGCTCGCATCTTGGCCATGGCACACTTCTACTGTGTGGCCCCTTTTGGTTTGCCTGTAGTCCTCGAAAACAGTGAAGGTTGTATATTGGCAGGCCATCTTTTCCTATAAATAGGACCCAAGGGGTACCTCAGAAGGCACGCTTACTAATTCTCGGGCCTACTAGCGCTTTCTGAGGTACCTTAGCCCGGCATTTGGCTAAGGAGGGGAAGCGCTCTGAGATCTTCCGGGTTTGTGGTGGGACCTCCACGCCGGGCCCTTGGTCTAGTCTTTGTTTCTTCTTTCCTTTGTCGTTTTCTTGCAGGAGTGAAGTAGGTGCGCGGCCACCCCTTCCCCAAGGGTCGAACTCCACAAGAGACCGGTTCTCTGGTTTCAACATTTTGGTGCGGTGAGCGTGGACAGTGGTCAGCAGAGAAAATCTTCTGCAGGTTCGATGACCGGGGAAGAAGGACAAGGATCAGGCAGGGGCAACTCGCCACCCCCTCCCCCACCCCCAGCGGCGAGCATGCCGGCGGAGCTTAGGGAGGAGATCCTCGGGCTCGTCAGGACCGCTCTCGGCATGCGAGCTGAGAGTGCGACGCCGGCTGTCCCGGTGGTCGCCGTTCCCGCACTCGGCGACGACGCGCCGCTCAGGCGACCAGGGAAGGAGCCCGCCGAGAGGGGCGAGCGCGAGTTCCAGGGGCGAGTTCTATTCCCCGGCTCGGCCGCCGAGTACCACTTCGGCGAGACGGCAGGGAGGGAGTTCCCGACTCGCCCGGCTGAGGGGGGGAGCCCTTTCAGCGAGTTCGTTTCTTCAGCCCCCGTTCCCGAGGGGTTTCGCGAGCCGGAGATGACTTACTACTCCGGGAGAGGAGACCCGGTCCACCACATCCAGTGGTTCGAGGACATGGTCTCCATTCGACAGATGTCAGACGGCTTCAAGTGCCGGCTCTTCGCCATCACCCTCAGGGAAAAGGCGAGAGAGTGGTTCCACCAACTCCCGACCGGGTCCATTTACTGCTTTGAGGATCTGCGACGGGGTTTCATGCTGAGGTTCACCACTTCAAAGAAGAGGAAGAGGGAGGCGGAGTCTTTGTTCCGCATCAAGCAGAGGGTAGGAGAGACCCTGGGGAGCTACCTGGACAGGTTCCAAGAGGAACTGTCCCAAGTTCAGGAGATGCCAGGGCACACCATGATGGTGGCCTTCACCCTGGGTCTCCAGTCCGGGTTCTTCGCCATGGAACTGAAGAGGTCACCTCCAGTGTCTTTTGAGGCACTTCTAGAGAGGGCGGCCAGGGAGGCCGAAATGGAGGCAGCGCATCCAGAGTTCGCGCGAAGGTTGGCCAAGTGGGCCGTGGAAGAGGAAAGGCCAAGGGGTGGCCGAATTCAGGAGGAGAGGAGGGCTGAACCTCGGTAGAGGGAGCAGCCGCAGCAGCAGCCGCAACCCAGGTGGGTGCGTCCGGAGCAGACCCACCGTTTGGGGTGGAGGCCCGAATGGCAAGACCAGGCACCACGAAGGGGTTATCAGGGAGGAGATAACCGCCAGGGTGGCCGAGGGCAGTACAACCCTCAGGGGGGTAGGCAGGGTCAGAGACCCCCTCTCCCCGACCAGGAGGAGGCAATGGCGATTGCCATGAGGGGAAGGAGGAGAGGACAGCCGAGGAGAAGGAGGGAGGTCAGGGTGGACCTGCCCTATTGCGACTTTCATCAGGAAGAGGGGCACCTCACGTCCACGTGTCCGGAGTTCCTCGAGATGAGAGGGAGAAGAGAGCAGCAACAGCAGCAGGAAGTCCGGATAGAGGAGATCCGGCCCCGGGAGGAGGGGGATCGGTGCGAAGACCGGGTTGATGTGGGCACCCGAGGAAGGATCGGAGCGATCCACGGGGGGGCCGGGATCGAGGCTTCCCGCAAGTCAAGCCTCCACACCATGTACCGGAGGAGCGTTGGCTCCACATCCCAATCCCCTCCCCCGGAGGAGAAGATCACCTTCTCCAGAGAGGATTTGCCGGGTCACGAGGACCCCTTCTGCGATGCGCTGGTTATCCAGACAGCCATCGAGGATTTCACTGTCTCCCGGATCCTCGTGGACAATGGGAGTTCGGTCAACGTCATCTTTAAGAAGGCGTTTGATGCGATGAAGGTGGAGGCCAGGAGGGTGTTGGCCTCGGACGGGCCTCTGTTCGGCTTTTCAGGGGAGAGGAAAGAAGTCGAGGGAGGAGTGGGACTCCATGTCACTCTAGGGGGGCAGTCGCGCAACTGCAAGTTTGTTATCGTGGACGCCCCTAGCAGTTATAGCGCCATCTTCGGGAGACCCCTCATCAGCGCCTTCCGCTGCGTCCCCTCGTCCTTCCACCAATGTCTAAAGCTCAACGTCGAGGGGGTCCAGATCCGAGTTCGAGGAGACCCTAAGGAGGCAAGGGAGTGCTACGTCTCGGCGGTAAACTCCATCTCTTGGTTGGAGGGGGCCGAGGAGATGGGGCGGAGGCTGGAGGAGGAGCAGGAGGCTGACGAAGAGATGGGGGTGGAGTGCCGCGCTCGGGAGGAGGTAGCGGAAGAGACTCGGGGGTCGGCCGAGGCCATGGCCGTCGAAGAGGCTGAGGAAGAGGCCCTCGCCCCCGTAGGGGGAGGTACCAGGGAATGGGAGGAACAGTCCCGCCTGGAGGCGGCGGAAGAGGTGGAGGAGATGGAGGTCCACACCATTGGAGGGAGGGTGGAGAAGGTCCGCGTCAGCGGAGGTCTGACCCCGGAAGCTCAAGGCAGGATGCTGGAATGCATCCAGAGGAACGTGGACATCTTCGCCTGGAGCGCCGCGGAGATGCCAGGGATCGACCCCGACGTGGCCTGCCACCGCCTCAACCTGGACCCGGAGGCTCCCCCCATCCAGCAGAAAAAGAGGTCCATCACGGACAAGCTCGCCGAGCCAATCAGAGAGGAAGTCGCCAAGCTCCTCGAGGCTGGCTTCATATCTGAAATCCAATACCCCGGCTGGGTCTCCAACGTTGTAATGGTTAAAAAAGGAGACGGCCGGTGGAGGATGTGTATCGACTTTTCTCTTCTTAATAAATCATGCCCGAAAGATTGTTATCCTCTGCCTCGGATCGACGCGCTGGTTGACTCAGCCGTCGGTTTCCCTGTAATGAGTTTTCTAGATGCTTTTTCAGGTTATCACCAAATCAGGATGCACCCCCCTGACGTCAAAGATGTCTCGTTCATCACGGGAGATGGGTGTTATTGTTACAAGATGATGCCCTTCGGGCTAAAGAATGCAGGGGCTACCTACCAGAAAATGATGGATAGGGTCTTCCGAGAGCAGAAGGGGAGGAACCTCGAAGTGTATGTGGATGATCTCATGGTCAAGAGCTTGGATGTCGACTCCCACATCCGGGACTTGGAAGAGACTTTCGCCACTCTCCGCCAGTTTAAGATGAGGTTGAACCCCTTGAAGTGTGTCTTCGGGGCAAGCCGGGGAAAGTTCCTAGGGCACCTTCTCACCCCCTCGGGGGTAGAACCTAACCCAGACAAGGTGAGGGCAATCCTGGAACTAAGCTCACCGCAAAATACCAAGGAAGTACAGCAGCTGACAGGGAAGTTGGCAGGGCTGAGTAGATTCCTCTCCCGGGCCGGGGAGAGGTGTTCCTCATTCTTTAAAACCTTGAGAGGGGGTCGAAGGTTTGAATGGACCTCGGAGTGCGAGGAGGCATTCCAGGCTTTGAAGAAACAGCTGACTCAGGCCCCCCTGCTCCAAGGGCCCAGGGAGGGGGAGGACTTATTCCTATATCTAGGGGTCGGGGCTGAAGCCTTGAGTTCGGTTTTGGTTCGGGAAGAGGGGAAGAGGCAACTCCCCGTCTACTATGTGAGTCGGATACTAAAGAAGGCCGAGCTCCGCTACCCCATCCTAGAAAAACTGGCCTTCGCCCTAATCATCTCAGCCCGAAGGCTTCGGCCTTATTTTCAGGCACACTCAATTCGAGTAGTGACCGACCACCCCCTGCGCAACATCTTCAAGGGGGTAGAGCATTCAGGTAGGTTGGCCAAATGGTCGGTGGAACTGAGCGAGTTCGATATCTCCTTCGTCCCTCGACTCTCAATCAAGGCCCAAGCTATGGCTGACTTCCTGGCAGAGTATGTGGTCGAAGTGGCGGAGGAGAAACTCACTCGCCCCCTCCCCTGGAAAGTCAGGGTGGACGGTGCCTCGGGGAAGCATTCTTTAGGGGTTGGGGTCATCTTAGAAAGCCCCCAAGGGATAAAGATCGAGCAGACCGTGGTAGTGCACTTTCCTATCACCAACAACCAAGCCGAATACGAAGCTGTAATCGCAGGTCTGCGCCTGGCAAGAGACTTGGGGGTGCATGACGTGGAGGTCCTCACTGACTCCATGGTAGTGGCTTCCCAGATCAAGGGGGAGTTTGAGGCAAGGGAGCCCACCCTGCAGCTCTATTTGATGAAGGTAAGGGGAGTCATTGGGACCTTCCAGACCTTCTCAATCAAGCACGTGCCAAGAGGGGAAAACGAGCCAGTCGACCAGCTAGCAAAGCACGGTCCCCGGATGGGAGGCACCATTACGGATCTCTTCCGACCTTCCATCGAGGAGGGGGAGCTAATGGGAGTAGAACAACACCCCTCATGGATGGATCCCTTCGTCATCTTCTTGTCCACCGGGGAATACCCGGAGGGGATGGACCGAAGAGGGCTCAAGCACAAGGCGGCATACTACCTCCTACGCGAGGGACAGTTATACCGCAAGACCCTCTCAGGGATGTTGGCCCGTTGCGTGGCCGAAAGAGAGGTGCACAAAATTTTGGAGGAAGTCCATTCCGGTGAATGTGGGAGTCACTCGGGGAGTCGGACTCTGGAAGGGAGGGTCGTCAGGCAAGGGTACTTCTGGCCTACCCTCGGTCAGGATGCAGTCGAATTCGCGAAAAAGTGTCATAAGTGCCAACTATATGCCCCGCTCCAGCTCCAGCCGGCTCAGAGGTTAAGAAGTATCATGGCACCATGGCCCTTCGCCATATGGGGGCTGGACCTTGTAGGACCTTTCCCTCAGGCCAGCGGGCAGAGGAGGTTTTTGTTGGTCATGATCGATTATTTTTCTAAGTGGATGGAAGTGAAGGCTCTAGCCAAGGTAACCTCTCAGGTAGTCAGGAACTTCATCTGGGGGGAGATCATCTGCAGGCATGGGCTGCCACAAGCTATTGTCATGGACAACGGACCTCAGTTCGCCAGCACGGAGTTCATTCGTTTCTGCGAGCAGCTAGGGATTGACCTTCGGTTTGCTTCTGTCCATCATCCCAGGAGCAACGGGCAGGTGGAAGCGGCCAACAAAATCATCGTGAACCTCTTAAAGAAGAAAGTGGAAAACTTGAAGGGAAGCTGGGTGGAGCAGCTTCCATCGGTCCTTTGGGCATTAAGGACCACCCCCAATACGGCCACGGGGGAGACTCCTTTCAAGCTCTCTCACGGCTGCGAGGCCGTTCTTCCTATCGAATTCGAGGTCCAGACGCCTCGAGTCGTCGAGGCAGGAGCCGGAAGGGAAGAATGGAGGTCAGAGAATGAGGAGGAGCTCCGACTCTCCCTTGATATGGTGGAGGAACTACGCGACTTGTCCGTCATCAGGCAGGAAGAGGCCAAGCGAAGGATGGCCAAGTATTTCGACAAGCACGTCCGTGTCAAGCAGTTCGTGGAGGGGGACCTTGTCTTGAAAAAAGTGGATGCGGCAGGGAGATCAGCCGCTGTGGGAAAACTCCACCCCAATTGGGAGGGCCCCTACATTGTGCAGGAGGCCCTGAAATCGGGGGGGTATCGCCTCCAAGATGTAAGAGGGGACACCCTCAGCCACACTTGGAGTGGCGACGATCTGAAACGTTTTTACCCTTGAAAATATTGTAAATGACTTGACTTTAAGAACGAAAGAGAATCTCGTTGCCGTATTTCACGCTCTGTTAAAATAGTGAAGGTAAAGGGATTCGCAGCTTAAACCCCCAAGAGGCAAAAGTTTCTAAGTCTTCTCGCTCTGGGGTTAGGTCTCGTCACTCCCCTGCCAGGCTCCCACCTAGCTGGCACGGCCGAGTCTCGATGGACATCGTTATGACCCTGGGGCTGAGCCCGGAGGATGTTCAACACCCGCCCTCAGGCTCTCACCTAGCTGACTGGCCCGGTGGTAGCACCCGGGAGAGGCAAAAGTTTCTAAGTCTTCTCGCTCTGGGGTTAGGTCTCGTCACTCCCCTGCCAGGCTCCCACCTAGCTGGTACGGCCGAGTCTCGATGGACATCGTTATGACCCTGGGGCTGAGCCCGGAGGATGTTCAACACCCGCCCTCAGGCTCTCACCTAGCTGACTGGCCCGGTGGTAGCACCCGGGAGAGGCAAAAGTTTCTAAGTCTTCTCGCTCTGGGGTTAGGTCTCGTCACTCCCCTGCCAGGCTCCCACCTAGCTGGCACGGCCGAGTCTCGATGGACATCGCTATGACCCTGGGGCTGAGCCCGGAGGATGTTCAACACCCGCCCTCAGGCTCTCACCTAGCTGACTGGCCCGGTGGTAGCACCCGGGAGAGGCAAAAGTTTCTAAGTCTTCTCGCTCTGGGGTTAGGTCTCGTCACTCCCCTGCCAGGCTCCCACCTAGCTGGTACGGCCGAGTCTCGATGGACATCGTTATGACCCTGGGGCTGAGCCCGGAGGATGTTCAACACCCGCCCTCAGGCTCTCACCTAGCTGACTGGCCCGGTGGTAGCACCCGGGAGAGGCAAAAGTTTCTAAGTCTTCTCGCTCTGGGGTTAGGTCTCGTCACTCCCCTGCCAGGCTCCCACCTAGCTGGTACGGCCGAGTCTCGATGGACATCGTTATGACCCTGGGGCTGAGCCCGGAGGATGTTCAACACCCGCCCTCAGGCTCTCACCTAGCTGACTGGCCCGGTGGTAGCACCCGGGAGAGGCAAAAGTTTCTAAGTCTTCTCGCTCTGGGGTTAGGTCTCGTCACTCCCCTGCCAGGCTCCCACCTAGCTGGTACGGCCGAGTCTCGATGGACATCGTTATGACCCTGGGGCTGAGCCCGGAGGATGTTCAACACCCGCCCTCAGGCTCTCACCTAGCTGACTGGCCCGGTGGTAGCACCCGGGAGAGGCAAAAGTTTCTAAGTCTTCTCGCTCTGGGGTTAGGTCTCGTCACTCCCCTGCCAGGCTCCCACCTAGCTGGTACGGCCGAGTCTCGATGGACATCGTTATGACCCTGGGGCTGAGCCCGGAGGATGTTCAACACCCGCCCTCAGGCTCTCACCTAGCTGACTGGCCCGGTGGTAGCACCCGGGAGAGGCAAAAGTTTCTAAGTCTTCTCGCTCTGGGGTTAGGTCTCGTCACTCCCCTGCCAGGCTCCCACCTAGCTGGTACGGCCGAGTCTCGATGGACATCGTTATGACCCTGGGGCTGAGCCCGGAGGATGTTCAACACCCGCCCTCAGGCTCTCACCTAGCTGACTGGCCCGGTGGTAGCACCCGGGAGAGGCAAAAGTTTCTAAGTCTTCTCGCTCTGGGGTTAGGTCTCGTCACTCCCCTGCCAGGCTCTCACCTAGCTGGCACGGCCGAGTCTCGATGGACATCGCCATGACCCTGGGGCTGAGCCCGGAGGATGTTCAACACCCGCCCTCAGGCTCTCATCTAGCTGACTGGCCCGGTGGTAGCACCCGGGAGAGGCAAAAGTTTCTAAGTCTTCTCGCTCTGGGGTTAGGTCTCGTCACTCCCCTGCCAGGCTCCCACCTAGCTGGCACGGCCGAGTCTCGATGGACGTCGCTACGACCCTGAAGTCGAGACTGGGAGTTGGCCCGAGGAAAATACCAGGGGGGGGGGGGGAGCTCGCCAGTTAAGACGGCGAGCTCGGAATATCCTACCCCCCCCCCCTCCCCTCTCTCTCCAGCTCGCTACTAAAGAAACCTTGGTTCTGTCCCAGACTCAGGGGAAGGAGAGCGGCTCTCTCCAGCGAGCCTAGCCTCGCTCCAGCTAGCTCGGCGAAAGACATGCCCTGATGTCTAAGGCGGATGCCGGCAATATCTTGACCCAAGCGTGTTTTCACTTGTCTGAATTATCGAAAAACTAAGGCGAGACATGGCAGGGGAAGGTGAGGCGCGAGCAGGGTATGGCACGAGCACGCGTCCTAGGGATTCGCCGCGAGCACCGCGGGTGCTGGTCCTAACTCAAAACATTCTACAGGCGAGGTCGCTCTACCTAGCGCGCGGGTATAACATCGCAAGTAAGCTCGAAAAGAAGATAGCAAAATATCTTTGAATTATCATTACAGGTTTACAAGGCCCGCCTCGGCAGGGTACAAAAAAGAACAGAGAAGAGAAAACAAAAATTAACTCTCGCCCTCCCCCCTCGAGTGGCGGTCCTCCTCGTCACCAAGCCGAGCGTCCTTCTCCCTCACCCCAGCAAAAAGCGAGTCGAAGCTATCTTCCTTCTCGCTGAGCGGGCTGGGCGGGAACAGGGTTGGCAGGAGCTCCCGGACGGTGACCTCCTCGCAGCCTTCCGCCAAGATCCCCGTCCCCCTCATGGCCTGAAGGAGACACTCGGCAGCCTCGACGGAGTTGACTCGCAGCCGCTCCGCGACGTCAGCCTCGCCAAACACCCGGGGCCTCTTGAAGGGGAAGGCCGGCTCGCTGGCGTCCGGGGGGAGGAGAGCGTCGGCTTGGCGAAGGACCTCTCCCAGGAGCCCCTTATTCTTCTCTTTCAATTCCTCCACCTCCGCCCCCAGCCGGGCGGCAACAGCCTCCTGCTCCTGGGAATATGTCTTCTGATCGGCGAGCTGGGCTTCCCGCTCAGCGAGCTGAGCCCGCAACTGAGCCATCTCGTCTCGCATCGCGTTAGCGGCTTCGGCGTCCTGTAAGACTAGAAGTTCAGAACACGCGCAGGAATAATCTTAAGCAAGGTAAATAGAGGTATCCAGCGATTACCAGGCCACCGACAGACTTCGCGAGTAGAGCGTCCGCGAGGCCGAACCGCCTTTCCGCGTCGACCGCGCTCTCCTTCGCCAGGTCGCGCTCCTGCTCGGCAGTCAGCAGGGCGTTGCTGAGCTGGAAGCCGCGGCGGACCATCATGTGATGGAGCTCGAAGGCCCGCAGGTGGGCCTGCATCCCCTCGTAGCCGAGCTGACTAGGGGTCAGCTTCTTGTACGACTCGGCGCTGTCGCGGCTGTAGAGGCCGAAGCCGAAGGCGAAGGCATGGGCGGTGGGCGGCCGGCGAGCTCCCCAGGAGGGGGCGCGAGTGGAGACGGAAACTCGGTGAGCCCCCCTCGTCCCACTTCAAGATGGGCTCGCCAGCCGCATCTTTGCTCTTGCACCCCTTGCCGAAGTTGGGGTGATCCTTCGGCAGACTGGGCTCGCGGACGGTGTCCTCCCCGGTAGAATCGGAGGACGGCCCGCTCTTCTTCTTCCCCTTTCGGGGAGAGGAGGCTTCTTTCAGCGGGCTCAAGGGCGGCTCGTCGGACAGAGCCTCCGGCGAGCTCATGAACTTGGCGGGAGACGAGGGAAGGTGCAGCCGTCCGCGCGAGACCACCTTCGCCCTCTTCTTCTTGGGGAGCGAAGAATCGGGGCGCGAGCTCGACCCCCCGGACTCCGAGCGCTTCTTGCCGGGGGGTTGGACTCGCGGTTGCTCCTCGCGACAAGCAAATGCCGCCGCCCGGGCCAGCTCCAGAGGGTCCGAGAATATCCCCGGGTCGGCGAACGGCGGATGCTCCGGGAGAACCCGTTCCCCTGCAGAGAAAGACTTAGTCAAAAAAAAGAGAGAGGGAAAAATCATATGAGATCCACCTTGATAAAGTTCGCGAGAGGGCTGAGCGAGGTATACCTTCGCCGGGGAGAACGGGCTGAAGCAAGTCGAGGCCGCGGCGGAGGAAGGCGACCTCGAAGTCCTTGTGGAGGAAGAACTTGTGGAGGTCGGCGTCGCTACCCGACAGGGAAGGAGGACGGTATATGTCCTCGCTCTTCTGCAGGGGGCGAAAGGGGATGTTGCCGAGGTCGCCCTTGATGAAGACGAGCCGGGTCATCCAATTGTGGTTCTTGTTCGCCAGCTCGCGAACCTTGATGAAGGACCCGCCGAAGTAGGCGACCCCGTCGGGAGTAGCCTTGTAAGAGAACAACTTACGGAATACCGCGAGGTTGAACTCAATTCGCTCCCGGCGAAGGAAGCAGGCGAACGCCACCATCATAGCGATGGCGTTGGAATTCAACTGCGCGGGCACCGCGCCATAGTACTTCAGGATCTGGCGGATTTCTGGCCAGAGGGGGAGGCGCAGTCCCACCTCGAAGTGCGAGATGGGAAAGGCGAGCTCGCCCTCCGGGAAGGAGTTGATGGCTTCATGCTCGGCGGGCCTGCGAGCCTGGAAGCCGGGGGGGACGAACGCCGCCGTGAACTCGACGAGCTCCTCCTCTGTGATGTGCCCCTCGAAAAAGCAGTGATCAACGAAGTGCTGGGCGCACTTAGACCGACCGTCCGCATCAGGGTTGGTCTTCACCATGGTCACAGAGAAAAGGGAAAGCGCGAGCTCGGGAAGACAGGAGCGAAGCAAAAATTCGAAAGCAATAAAGGCGTGCCTCGGGGGTAGGTGAGAAGGTCTATTTATAGAAGAAGGTAAAGAAGGGTGAGAGGGAGGGCGAGTCGGCCGATCGGCCCGGTCTCGCCGCGCCACCTCGCCACCCTCTCCTCGCAAGCCTTGCGAGCTGGCCAGGTCCCCGAAGGGGGAATTCGAAAAGACTCGCCGAAATATTGAAAAAGCGTCTACATATACAAAGTAGTTAAAAAGTTGTTCCAAGATTATTACATGCAGACCATTCAGAATAAATAAAAGAAAAAATACAAATAGGGGCGCGAGGACCATGCGAGGGCGGGGGCGAGTACCGGCCGACTGACAGAAGAGCCGTTTCATTCTCCCCGGTCTCGCCGGCCCGCCGTCGCAGGCCGCCGCGCGTGAAGTTCGCGAAGCCGCCCCATGTTCCTGTTTATCACCCGCAGGTTCTCGTCGATTTCGTCCATCAGCACCAGGGAAGACGCCTCCTCGAACGCCAGGCTGACTCCAGCACCGTCCGCGAGACGCGAGCACTCCCACTGCAGCCTGTTGTTGTCCTTCCGCAGGTCGTGGAGCTCGCGCACCAGCTTCTTGAGAACCTTCCGCTCCCGTCTTGCGCGTTCAGGGCTGCCCACCTCGGAGTCCAGGAAGGCGTCCAGGGCGCTTGGAGAAGGGAGGGGCGAGTAAGGAGGTCGATCCACGGACTCGCCGTCCTCCGTCCGCCCGGGAAATTCTGGGTGAAGGATTGAAAGACGGTCAGAAAAGCAAAAATCCACGGAACAGAAGAGCAATGCCGGAAACTTACCGCGCGAGCCTGGCTCCTCCGGGTGGGCGCGAGGAGAGAAGTGGCGCAGGTCCTTGCCACGCCCCAGCAGTTCTTGAGGAGCGAGTTGGTAGCCGGGAACGGGGATAATCCCGGCGCCCCTCCCCACGACCGGGGATCCAGGGGAGGGTTGCCGGGAAGGGAGGCGACTCGGCGACGCCGGTTCTCGCGAGCCCGGCTCCTTAACCTCGGGATCCTGCCGTGGCGAGTTGACAGGAGCACTTTTGGTCCGGGGGGTGGACGCTTCGCCGCTGTTCTCCCGGTCAGAAGACAATTCCACGAGACTTTTAGCGGAGGAGCCAAGAATTGGCTGGTTGGAGGAACCGGCCCCGTTCCCCAAGGCGGCAGTAAAGTCGGCCAGGATGGGTTCGGCCCCCGGGGGAAGAGGCTTCGCCCGCTTGGCCGAGCTGAGATCGGCAAAACGGCGAGCAGGGGCTTCAAGGTTGGTTAGCCCAGCGACCTGGGCAGCGATCTCCCCGCGGGAGCGTGCGAGTCGCTCTAAGACTTCCTTGGGGAGCGGCATCTTGTCAGAATTTGGGGAAGGGCAAAGGTCAGCCAGATGCGCAGGGGTACATATATATAGCTATCTGTGGGGCCTACCAGAAGATTCCTTTCTGCCCCTGTCGCACTCGCCGGATCCCATGGGGTTGGATGTTTCTTTCCGAGCTTGTCCCAACCTCGCAAAGAGCGGGGATTATGTACAACCCCGTATCCTGCGAGTGGTCGACAGGGGTTGAACCGGCCGGCTCAGATCAACTTGGACCCAGCTTGCCGAGTCCGAGCTCGGCAGTAGTCGAGCTAAGCTCGGCGATGGTCGAACGAAGCCCAGCTTGCCGAGACCAAGCTCGGGTGCGAAGACAGGGCTCGACGATAGCCGAGCCAAGCTCGACGATCTCCGTGCCGAGTCCGAGCTCGGCGATCGTCGTGCCGAGCCCGAGCTCGGCAATAGTCTAGCCGAGCCCAGCGCTAGCCGAGCACAGTCCGCCGAGCCCGTGCCCGCCTAGGCCCAGGGCGAGGCGAGTCGGGCCCCTTGCCGAGCGAGTGCCCCCTCAGGTCCAGCTCGCATCTTGGCCATGGCACACTTCTACTGTGTGGCCCCTTTTGGTTTGCCTGTAGTCCTCGAAAACAGTGAAGGTTGTATATTGGCAGGCCATCTTTTCCTATAAATAGGACCCAAGGGGTACCTCAGAAGGCACGCTTACTAATTCTCGGGCCTACTAGCGCTTTCTGAGGTACCTTAGCCCGGTATTTGGCTAAGGAGGGGAAGCGCTCTGAGATCTTCCGGGTTTGTGGTGGGACCTCCACGCCGGGCCCTTGGTCTAGTCTTTGTTTCTTCTTTCCTTTGTCGTTTTCTTGCAGGAGTGAAGTAGGTGCGCGGCCACCCCTTCCCCAAGGGTCGAACTCCACAAGAGACCGGTTCTCTGGTTTCAACAACAGGAATCAGGTGTTTTTGTGCTTAGTGGGGCACACTTTTGTGATTTTTTTATGTTTTAGGTGATTATAGCATTATCCTTAAAAAAACAGAGCCCTGACCCAAAAATTACCACTTCTTCACGGCATACAAGCAGTATTGAAAAATATTAAATTAATTCTCTCTCTATTCCATTTCTTTCTCTTCTCCCCCCTCTCTTTAGAATGCGGTTTTTATACACACCTGTGTATATAAAAAGTTATGCACACCTTTTTCGATGGTTGGGATCTACAATACACTCTTTTTGGCGGTTGAGATCTAAACTAATTATGCACACTCATTTATATATACATCTTATAAAATATATTGTGATATTCGATTTTCATGATTTTGGAGTGGATCCGCCATGTGTCAGCATCAGAAAAGAGTATGCATAACTTTTACTATACACACCTGTGTATAGAATCCGCGTTCCTCTCTTTATATATAATTAATGTGTATGAGTACACTAGATATACAGCAGATAGAATTTTAGTCATCTCAACAATGCCTTCTTCAAAGGCTCTCAGTGTGGCCAAGCAGTGCTCCTTGAAAGAGAAAAAGCGGCCGCTGGCGGCGGGTCATCACGGATTCTCGCCGGCAATCCTCGGAATGCCTGCGCCAAAAGTCGTGCATGTGAGCCCCCGGGATTTCATGCGGGCGGTGCAGTCTCTGACCGGAAAGAACTCGCCGGAGAAAGTTTCTGCGCCGGTATTGATGACGGAGAAGACGAGCCCGTCTTCCGGCCTCTCTGGGTTTAGACGACCGTTGCTGGATATGAACGTCGCTGCTTGTGAAGATGTGGACATAGACGTGTCACGTGTAAGCTCTGCAGCTATATATTCTCGCTAATTAGAAATTAATTAAAACATGGGATGTTGAGGAAGAAATTAATTATATAAACGCGGATAGATTAATGTGGAATTAGTGATATGAATATATATAATTGTATTAGTTTAACTAGTTATGGCCATTTTTATATACATGTGTATAATATATAATCGCATGCAGATAGTTAGGCTCTGTTTGGCTAATAAAATGGATTTTAGATTTTTAGATTAAAAAATTTTAGAATTGATGAGGTCATCCTAGAATTTATAGAGAGATGGGGTGCTAATAACCCACCCCTCATGATTCCTGTTAATTTAGTGGGATCATGGGATAACTACCACGCACGTGATCGGCGTGCCCGATCCCCTGCACGGACCGAACACGGATCCCACTATGTGCACCTTCTGTGCAACAATCGCTGCCGGACGCTGCCGGACGCTGCTCCAACAAGGGGCGGCTGCGCCCTGCGGCTGCCCTCCTGCGGCCTGCAGCCGTGGGAACGCGCACGAATGGGGCGGTCGTGCCCCGCGGCCGCCCTCCCCCGGTCACCTCCCGCGCGCGGGAGCGGGGGCAAGCCCGCAAGGGGCGGCTGCATCCCACGACGCCTCCCGTGGCCGCCGGCCTCCTTCGCAGACGGTCGGTCATCGCCGAGTTGGCCGCCTGCTCGTGGCGGGCCTTCGCCACTGTCCGATCATCCTATCGCAATCATCATCGTCCATTACATAAGTAACCACCCGCGTAACTACTCACTAACCACCATGGTTTGTAGGGAATATTATTTATTTAATCAATGGCTTGCGGATAACAAATATCATGAAAATAATATACACTTGAAACTATATTAAATACGGTCTTCAATTAGTGATTTTGGTGGTTACAGTGTGCGAATAGCCGCGTAATCACCGTAACCACCTCCTGAAGACTATAAAAAGGCCACAGTAGCCCTCTCATTTGTAATTTTTCCTCCTCCCAGTCTTCTTCTTCTTCATGTCAGAGCTCTACTGGAATCCTCCTATGAGCCTCCTCCCGCAGGGCCACCTGAGAATTTGTATAAGTCCACTACGCTCCTGGGAAGAAGGCATTCTGCTCGTCATTCCATAAAGCCCCTTACGTGCGTGACACACCTCAAATGACCGCCAACACGTCTCTGTGCGCCCCGCCACGAAGTTCGATAGCCAAGTAACGTCCGAGAACGCTCGTCTCCGTCAGAAATAGAAAAGAACAAGCTTCGCGTGAGGCGGCCTGTCGCCCACCGAGTGCATTGCAATCTCCCATCTCAAAGCTGTAACGAGGAGCGGACTGTCCCCCTCGATTCTCTAGACAATATGTAAACTGCTGCCAATATTGAAGTTTGACTGACACCGTACCGGTCACGTGATTTTTTTATCCGGTTGAGAGTTTTTTCACGTTAAAATTGTCTTGCGTACTTCTGCTTATTTTGTTACTGTGTGCGCGCTCGACCGCTCTGCTGGCTAAGGCGACCTAGTTTAGTCTGATTTACCAGGAGGATTGAGTTGACCTCAATAAGAATATTAACTTAGGAGATTTTAATTTAAAATTATTATAAGATCTTATTTATTCAGAATCAAACTTGTTGCGGCTCATTCGAGGTTCCTGGTAGACCGGTCTAAATTGCATCGTCTTATCTCTTGAGCGGTCGAGCGCGCAAGCAGACTCAGAGAAAAAGGGCTCCATATAAGAAGGTATTTTATGTGAAAACCTCAGAAAGGGATGGAAAACCATGTGGGAGGGACTATGCTAACAAAACTTTTACTAGTTCTTGTTGTTGTATAAAGCTATTAAGAGAAGGCGAGAACGGCATGACGCTCATTGTTAAAATTTGTGGGCAGAGAGAGAGAGAGATGTGTGCTCAGAGGGTGACAAAAAGTGATAGAACTATGATTTTTGTGTAATCAGTGCACTAATTAAAAGTTAATTAAAATGATTTTTTTCATTAAAAGAACATAATAAATGAATGTTTGTACAATGATCCTATAAATTAGGTCGCGGAACATAGAGATTATCAAGTGTCCCACATATTTTTGAATCTCTTTAGACTTTAAGCTCGAAATGAGATCCAAATGATCATCGATAAATAATATTCGGGAGATCCAAATGATCTATAAAGACCAAAACAATTATTTGAGAGTCATCACTCTTATCCTTAAACATAAACAAAAAGTTAAATGAGATAAAGAATGCAAACATGGGCGTAAAGACGTTTTTTGCTTACTGGCTTGCTGCAACTAAGTATCAAAAAAAAAAATCTTAACACAGGGTCGATGACTCTCCCCTTCTCATTGGAGAACAGAGTCGGCACTCGGCGGGAGAAAAGAAGATCGCTAAGAGGAAAAAGGAAATCGCACATATAGGACACTTTTGTTGCTCGCGAAAAAGGAAATCAACGAATTTTGACCCCACGTATATAGGAGGCAATGTGACGGGTAATACAGGAAGGAACCTTCAAACTCTTCAACGGAAAGAAGAACATAGCTATTAAATAATTAACCAACATACTTAATCTTATACCCTCATCATGATGAGACCCCTCCTCATCAGCAGCTCTATGAATCTCTTCAGTTAAATTCTTGTGGGTCTTGTCCAGAACGGGTGATCTTGAAAACTTAAAGTGAAGACCCGCATTTGGGAGACCCAATATAAGAGTCACTTCATTGACGGTCATTTTGACAAGATATTTCCCAAGCTGGAAGGCTTGCTTGTCCTTGTGGTATAACCTCAACAAAACATACAACATTGGTATGTTTTGTGGAATAGTTGGCATTCGGAAGAGAGAAAGGAGACGGACATCCCTAAGGGCTTCTATAGATTCTTCCGACAATCTATTTAAAAGGGGTGTGACATTGGCCGTGAAGGTATTTGGCGCGCATCTGTAACTTAAGTATTTGCTCCCGGGCATGCTGGAACTACAAAATCAGAAGGCTCACTAAATACAATTGCAACTAAGAATACAAAATTCGACTGCAAAGCATAGAACGAAAATACAACTGCAACTGTGAGATAAAAATACGACTGCAATGCATTGAATGACAATACAACTGCAAGTACATGCTAAAAAAATGACTGCAAAGCATTGAACGAATATACAACTGCAACTACGGGTTAAAAAAAATAACTACAAAACATTGAATGAAAATACAACTGCAACTACGGGTTAAAAAGACGACTGCAAAGCATTGAAGAAAATACAACTGCAACTACATGCAAAAAAACGACTGCAAAGCATTGAACGGAAATTCAACTGCAACTACAAGCAAAAAAAACGACTGCAAACAAACATCGAAACAGAACATTGAAAAAAATACAAATACAACTACACATTACATTTCTCCCGTGCATGCTGGAACTAAAAACGGAGAAAGAAAAACAACCGCAACCACAGCTCTACAATGCGTCTTGGAAAATTCAGAATAAGCGGAGGAAATAATACCTTCTCAGAGAATGGGGATAAGATCTACGTCCTTCCTCAATGGAGGCGCCCGCTGGAAAGAGAAAATGCACTGACTGAGATGATTCCACAGCAGGAAGGATCAGAATGGAGAGAAGTTCTAAGTCCTTCAGAATTGGGAGAAGTTCTAAGTCCTTCAACGGAGAAGAAAGGAAGGAAGCGTCGGGAGCAATGTTTTGCAGTCGTTTTCGTCTAGGTTTTCGCCTAGGTTTCCGCTGTTTCTTCCGACGAGAGGTGAGGAAGGAGAAGGTCGGGCTGGGGCAAAATTTCAAATGGAGGTGGGCCCCACGAGTAAAAGGAGTATTTATTTTCTGATGGTGGGATGGTCCGTTAGCCTGACCAAAAAAATTTCCCTTGAAATCAGCATCCAGAAAGATGTTTGCAAATTGTGAAAGGTCAAATTCCACTCCAAACCACGCAAGCTAATAGACCTGTAATCGCCAAATTACAATGCAAACGGAATTGCAAAATTAATTAATATAATACTTCTCTAGAGAATGACGAATAGAATAAAGAAGATGATAACATCAGTGATATATAATTTTTTTCTTTATTTTCCCTTATATGACGTGATTATCTCAACTAATATACGAAAACTACTCTTTGGTGAAACATTGTCTGATGTCCCTATATTGTGTTTATAGTTGTATTCATAATTACACAATTATACCAGACATTATATTATTATATTATAAAGACAATATTCTTTTAGGTAATTACATAACTTTACAATATTAAAATACAAAAAATAAAAACATTATATACCCTAAACCTATTGTCTCTAGCTATAAATGACAAGAGAAAAATTAATGTTTTAACGTTAAAATATAATTTGTTTTACAAAATAAAAATTATATTCTTAGTTTATATTTTTTTACGGTCATTTTGAGTACCCTTATGTATATGTGGTGGGTCGGGCGGAGCCCGCCGGGATCGAGCAAAGCCCGCCGTCGTCGGTCGGGTACTGTCGCGCGAGGCCATATGGGCGGGCACTTTCCACGACAAATGTCGGCGCTAACGATAAATGTCGCCGCCCACGACAAATGTCGTCCCCACGACAAATGTCGCACCACCGGCGAATGTCGCACCACCGGCGAATGTCGCACCACCAGCGAATGTCGCATCCCGGCGAATGTCGCATCCCGGCGAATGTCACATCCCGGCGAATGTCGCACCCCGCCGAATGTCGCACCCCGCCGATTGTCACACCCCCGCCGAATGCCCCCAGAGCCGAAGGCCCGTGTCTGTCACTTGTAAGTTCATATGTGTTATTTTTTGGTGATGCTCCAACCGGACCGTTCCAGCTGGACCGGTCCGGTTCCTGTTTTTTAGTTATATATATACAAGCTTGCACAGGAGGGCAGTACACCAGTTCATTCCTAACCTAACCGAGAGAAACAAGATAGGCGGCGGCAACATCGGGCGGAAGAGAAGAGGAACAACGATCGAGTGAGAGGCGGGCTTCCTTCTCCGGCGACGGTCGGAGAACGGCGAGCGGCGACACAGGCGGAAATCCGGCAGCGGTGGCCAGGGCTCTTCTTCTCCGGCGACAAGGAGGAAGAGGGAGCGGTGGCCAGGGCTTTTCATCCGACAGCGGCAGCACAGGAGGGAGAAGGAGTGGCGGCTAGATCGGGATCTTCTTCTTCTCCGGCAGCAATCCCGGTCAAGGGCTTGCATCTCCGGCGGCAACGAGGTAGCGGCAGCTAAATAAGATAGGGCCCGATCTTGGGTCTCTCCTCCAGCGGCGTTCGATATCAAGATCAGCGGCTCTGGCGATCCAGCGGCGATCCAGCGGCGATCCAGCAGGTTTCTTCCCTTGGCGGCTCCGGCGATCCAGCGACAGCAGCAACTCCGGCGGTGAAAGAGGGCATAAGGCTGTGGTTCCTTCATCTTGAAGAGGGCAGTGACTTTCTTGGCCGGACAGCGGCAGCGTGTGGCGGAGGGAAGATCGGGTTACCCGATTTTGGGCACCAGCGGCGCATCGAGTTCATCTCCGGTGGAGTACGGCGGCTTGGCCGTGTGTATCCAGTGAGGAGAGGGGGCTCACGGCGGTGGCTGGGTGAAGATTCTTTCGGCGCAATCAGATTCAGATCCAGGCTGCAGTAGAGGCCGATTTCTTGTGGCGACATCCCCGGCGGCAGCAGTGCATAGGGGAGTTTCTCTTTCTCTTGTTGTTCTTGTTTTCCTATTCTAGGTTAGTGTCGATCCGAAAGGATCGTTGAGTGTCTTGTGGTTGTAATCGAACATTGATTTTGTTTAGTGGATCTGGCGCGCTCTCCCCGTAGACGTAGGAGCTTAACTCCGAACCACGTATATCTCTTGTCGTCTGTGTTTTTTGTGTTTTGGAATCTCGTACTAGTATCCTTCTGAGGATTGTTTGGTGCGCGTCATTATTTGCTCAAATATTCGCTTCCGTTACTATTGTCCGTGACGAGTTCCGTACTCGCGGACCGGTGCCAATTGCACAACAATTGGTATCAGAGGGAGGTTCCACCTTCAGACCAGTGAGCAAATTCAATGGCGGCCAAATTCGAGGTTCCAAAATACGATGGGCGGATCGATTTCGGTCTTTGGCAAAAACGCATAAAGGCCGTACTCGTTCAGCAGGGTCTTCACAAGGCACTCCTTGGAAAGGAGAAGGCTAAGGTGAATGACGACGACGAGTGGGATGAGCTGGACCTCAAGGCCATCAACACCATACAACTGTGTTTGGCAGACGAGGTCATGTACAACGTAATCGAGGCGGAAAATACGGTGGACTTGTGGAGGAAGCTCGAGGAGCTCTACATGTCTAGGCCGCTCACGAACAAGCTGTACGTAAAGAAACAGTTGTACAGCTTGAGGATGTCCGATGGCGCGCAACTGTTGAATCATTTAAATGTGTTCAACAAGTTGGTATCCCAGTTGCGCAGCATGGATGTGAAGGTCGAGGAGGAAGACCATGCTCTTCTCCTCTTATCCTCACTCCCGAGGTCGTTCGATCATTTAGTCACCACTATATTGTATGGGAAGGATACCCTTAAGATGGAGTAAGTGGTGACGATGCTTCTCTCTAATGAGAAGAGGAGCAGTTCCGGATCGAGTGCGAGCGAGGGTCTGCTCGTGAAGAGCAGAGACCCATCCCGAGGTAGATCGAGAGGGGGGGGACAAGGAGGATGATCGACCTAGGTCCAGAGATAGGTGTCATTACTGCAAGGAGGAGGGGCATTGGAAGGCCAACTGCCCAGTGAGGAAACTCAAGGGCAAAGGGACTGTGCCTCAGCAGGCTGCAGTGGCATCAGAGTGCGTGAGCGATGATGACGTTCTATACGTTTCACAGAGTCGCGATGTGGTAGTCGGGACCTCAGATTCCTGGATCATGGATACAACCCGAACATTGAATGGTTCTCCAGTATTAGGCACTGTGGAGGTGGTCGTGTTTGGATGGGGAACCAGTCAGAGTGCGAGATATCGGGAGTCAGGAGCATCAGGATTAGGATGTTTGATGGAGTGGTTAGGACCCTCACCGACATTCGGTATGTGCCTGAGTTAAGGAAGAGCTTGCTTTCTCTAGGCACTCTAGAGGCTGTCGGGTATTCTTATACCAGTAGCAGCGGGTATTTGGAGGTCAGGAGAGGCGCGCAGACAGTCTTGAGATGAGAGCGTTTTGGATCGCTTTATAGACTTATTGGCACCACGATTGCCAGGGGAAATGTGAGGAGAGAGGTCGGACCATCTCTCGAGCTACAGGATACGGTAGCATATGCATTTCAGGCGATCTCCTCAGATCGCGGTTCCTTTGATAGGGCTTTAGAGAGCGGAGACCGTTCTCAGCGAAAAGCTATGAAGGACCAGCGGAGGAGCAGGGCAGGATTCGTGGCAAGGGCATGTACGCAGAGAGAGGACCTTGGCGGAGGAAGAATCTTCGCAGCCGTAGAGGAGATGGATAGAGAGTCATCTCAGGAGTACCCAGACACCGTGAGAGGACCCATCAGGCTTAGAGGTCTCACCGAGGAACTTAGGATCACTCAGGAGAAGGTGGAGTTGCACAGTGAGAGTTCGAGTGCGATTCGTCTTGCAGTAGACCCGGTCTATCGTGCAAGAATGAAGTACGTCGACGTGCGTCACCAGGAGTTGAGGGAGTTCGCTCGAGGTGGAGGCATGATGTTGCGGGAGATTCCTACGGAGGAATGCGTTGCGAGCATACGGGAGAAATCAGTGAGGCGAGTCAAGTTTGACTTGACTCAGACTGATGCACGTTGATCGTGCCGGCCTCAGGGAGATGGGGCTTGTAGTCGCCAGTAGAGGTCTGTGTTTCTAGGCGGTATTAGTGCTCGTGGAGCATCAAGATGGAGATTATTATTTTTTGGTGATGCTCCAACCGGACCGGTCCGGTTCCTGTTTTTTAGTTATATATATATATATATATATAAGCTTGCACAGGAGGGCAGTACACCAGTTCATTCCTAACCTAATCGAGAGAAACAAGATAGGCGGCGACAACATTGGGCGGAAGAGAAGAGGAACAACGATCGAGCGAGAGGCGGGCTTCCTTCTCCGGCGACGGTCGGAGAACGGCGAGCGGTGACACATGCGGAAATCAGGCAGCGGCGGCCAGGGCTCTTCTTCTCCGGCGACAAGGAGGAAGAGGGAGCGGCGGCCAGGGCTTTTCATCCGACAGCGACAACACAGGAGGGAGAAGGAGCGGCGGCTAGATCGGGATCTTGGTTCTTCTTCTCCGGCAGCAATCCCGGTCTTGGGCTCGCATCTCCGGCGGCAACGAGGTAGCATCGGCTAGATCAGCTAGGGCCCGATCTCGGGTCTCTCCTCCAGCGGCGTTCGACATCAAGATCAGCGGCTCCGACGATCCAACGACGATCCAACGGCGATCCAGCGGGTTTCTTCCCTTGGCGGCTCCGGCGATCCAGCGGCGACAGCAACTCCGGCGGTGAAAGAGGGCATAAGACTGCGGTTCCTTCATCTTGAAGAGGGCAGCGACTTTCTTGGTCGGACAGCGGCGGCGTGTGGCGGAGGGAAGATCGGGTTACCCGATTTTGGGCACCAACGGCGCATCGAGTTCATCTCCGGTGGAGGACGGTTGCTTGGCCATGTGTATCCATTGAGGAGAGGGGGCTCACGGCGGTGGCTGGGTGTAGATTCTTTCGGCGCAATCAGATTCAAATCCAGGCTGCATTAGAGGCCGATTTCTTGAGGCGACATCCCCGGCGGCAGCAGTGCATAGGAGAGTTTCTCTTTCTCTTGTTGTTCTTGTTTTCCTATTCTAGGTTAGTGTTGATCCGAAAGGATCGTTGAGTGCCTTGTGGTTGTAATCGAACATTAATTTTGTTTAGTGGATCTGGCGCGCTCTCTCCGTGGACGTAGGAGCTTAACTCCGAACCACGTATATCTCTTGTTGTCTGTGTTTTTTCTGTGTTTTGGAATCTCGTACTAGTATCCTTCCGAGGTTTGTTTGGTGCGCGTCATTATTTGCTCAAATATTCGCTTCCGTTGCTATTGTCCGCGACGAGTTCCGTACTCGCGGGCCGATGTCAATTGCACAACACATATGAATGAAATAATAAGCTAGAACATAAATATTAGAGCAGATAAGAAATGAATGCAAGCAATAAGATTATCTAGACAATAAGAGGATTCTATGGAGACTTCCTCAAATATGGGTACGTTTACTTTTCTACACTGAGCATGCTTCTACTGTCTGCTGAGCATGACGATTTCTTTTTCTTTTTAGAGACTCCAACCCAATATGAACTTTTTACGTTGGAGGTTCATTGGCCACATCGACACATTTGAAGGAAGAGTCTGATAATCCTTTCCAAAAGATGTTGTTGAGTATGCAGGATTGCTTTAGCTCAAACAAGTGCGACTTTGGAGAAGAGTGTCTTGCTGAATCTTAGAAGTAGAAGATTTAGGCTATGTTTGGGAGGACTTATTTTCACCGGTCAAGCGGTTATGACCGCATGAATCGGGCCATAATTAAGGTCCGGTTCATGCGCTCGTAACCGCTTGACATGTGAAAATAAGCCCTCCCAAATGGAG
The DNA here is from genome assembly GCA_039513925.1 of Platanthera zijinensis. Taxonomy (NCBI): domain Eukaryota; kingdom Viridiplantae; phylum Streptophyta; class Magnoliopsida; order Asparagales; family Orchidaceae; genus Platanthera; species Platanthera zijinensis. Next base: position 38,019,258 of record CM077084.1, on the reverse strand, counting down.
CCTTAGTTTGACGTAGTGGGTTGAGGTGGGAAGTAGTCTCTGAGAGCTTTAAATTTTATCGGCTTTGCAAGTTTTGGAGCGATGAGCTCTACAAATGTCGTTATGGAAGCTATGACATTCACTAAATGAAAGGGGATTGCTATTAGCACCGCAGTTTTGACTAGTCGCACCGCACTTTCACCTAATTTTTCGTTGTAAGTTTTCCTAATTATAAGTGGAATAATTTAATCGAGTCGTCTCGATCAAGCGCTTGCGTCCGTCCGAGTTTATTTGGATCTCCCGCGAGTGTGCGTCAAAAATTGGTTAGCGCGAATAGTCGAAACCCGTGATAGGTGGGCTAGATTATTTCGACCTTCATTACGCGAGCTTGGTCTTTCCCTTGGCACGTGCGGACTAATCGGTTTTGATTTGTGCACTCGATTCATTTTACGTGTGCACAAATCATAAATTATATGAGAGATTATTTGGGGTGCTTTTAGTATTTTCTCCCCACTCTCAAAATCCCTCTCCTATTAAAGGGAATAAAAACCGATTATTTTTGGTGTGAAATCCATTCGTGAACAGGGCGAAGTGGTGCTTGCGGTTACCACCTTCTTTCCGTCCATTTCTCTGTGTGGATCTTGGTTGCCGGTGATTTGGTTGCCCTTTGTCAACTCTTGTCCAGCATCCTCCGATACACGTCATTTGAGAGAAGGAAATTATATTGCCGGTAACCCATTGCAAGCAGGAAATCATTTTGTCTAATTGTGTTGGAAATTACAAACAAGGTCAAGTTTGACTTCCTCATCATTGCTGAGATCAAGAGCACTCTATGCTGAAAGTTTTTTTCAAAGTGATGCTGTTTTCGCCCACAAGGGCCGCAAACTTCATTCGTAAAAATACCAGCGCATTATTAAGAATGTCGACCACTATCAGACATGAGTCTGAATCAAAGAATGATACACATTTAATTTTCCGTATTTAATTTTTGACAGCATATTATATTTCATTTTAATTGTCTTCATATCAAATTGATCGCACACAATTTACAAGTGATTAATTTTATCGTTGATTAAACTATGCCGTAGAAATTAATTATTTATGTTCATGTCGATCCTGCTCGCATAAGCCACATCAAGTTGTTTTATTATTCATTTATTTCACTTCGTGAACGTTTGTGACCTTATGCGTTTCGTTTTAATTTCCATCATTCATGTCTTTTGAAAACATGACTTGTACATGCATTTTTAATGAAAGTGTTCATCACGAAAGTTTTAGATCTCGATGATATCTACAACTTTTTTGTTGAACACTTTACTTAAAAATGCATGTACAAGACGTATTTCTAAAAGACGCGAAACCTGAGTGTATTTCCAAAATACGTCTTGTACATGCATTTTTAGGAAAAATGTTCAACAAAAAAGTTGTAGATCTCATCGAGATCTACAGCTTTCGCGTTGAACACTTTTCCTAAAAATACATGTACAAAACGTATAAAGCGCGAAAAAATAGGAGAAAATACGGTGCGACTAATCAAAACTACGATGCTAATAACAATCAACTTTTATATCTCAATTACATTTCTTTTTGGCACAAGTTCCAATACGACAGACGTTGCATGGGCTACACCAAGGACTGACGCCGCATGGGCGACACAGAGCTAATCATCATTATTTATAGGCATAATTCCGCCTAAATACATTTTATTTACAGTAATTCTTAAAAACTAGTCGCCGATGTTGCCCAAATGGCTCAATTCAAAAGTTGTATCGATACGTGGATGCATCGTTTTGCATTTTGAAAGGTTATTATCAGACGTTCCATCAAACTTCTTAAAGCCACCGGTGACAATTGCCACCAGTTGCATTAGCTGCCCTATCGAAATACCGCTGCCCTCAGGGGCGGAACTAGGAATTTTTCTTAACCCGGGCACAATTTTAAAATAAATAATTAAATGCAAATCTTAAATAAATTTAAACTAATATTGCAATTAATAAAAATTTAATGACCAAAAAAACACATGTCATACCGTTCAACAGACCACTTTTCGTGGACACATATTCTGAAATTTTGCAATAATAGTATCATTAGTATTATTCTCAGCAACATCTTTCTCCGCATAAACGATCATGCAGTCATTCATCCATTCATCTCCCATTCTGTTTCGTAAACGATTTTTTATAATCTTCATTGCAGAGAACATTCTTTCAACTGTAGTAGTTGCAACGGGTAGAAGACATGCCAACTTTAAAAGCCTGAAAACCAATTGATAGTGATCTTGTTTTTTCAACTCTACCAATAGTTTTAAAAGGCCACCAATTCCTTTACTATGAGAGAACATGTCGGTTGGTAAAGAGCGCATATCAATAATATACATATCAAGTTGTCCTTCAAGTAGTTGCAATTCTACTAGTGAGAAATCAGATGAGTACAATTCTGCGAGACGAACTAACTTTTGTTTATCAAATAAGGCAAATCGATCACTAGAGTCCAGACAAGAAACACATAAAAGTAGTTCAGTGTTCACTTCATTAAAACGATCATTTAACTCGTTCAAAGTCCAATCGAGCACTGTATTGAAGATTTCAACACGGAAATGATGATAATTTGTAATCTCTCTTTCATTGCGTCTTGATCTTCCTGCTTGCATATATCTTTCATTCATATTAGGAACCTCTATTTGGTATTTTGTGCAAAATTTTGATACTTCAGTCATGAAGGAGTTCCATTCAAGATCTTCATTTCTGAAATTCAACAGTAACTGCTTTGTAAATTTGACAAACTTCATTGCATTAACAATGTCTTGATCTTTTTTCTGTAAAGCTTGTGACAACTCGTGTGATTTGGATAAAATATTCTTCATTAAATGCAAGGGAAAAATAAAATTAAAAGTCAAGAGACTTTTAATTAAAGTATTGGTCATTCCTCTTTGATTTCCATCTGCACCATCAACCTTGATAATTTCAAGTGCCTCGACAATATATGAGAACATCCGAATAAAATTTAATATTGTGCCATAATGTGAACTCCACCGTGTGTCACCTGCCCTTTTCAATTCAAGTGGTTGATTTGCCCCTCGACCACTTTCCAACTCTCCGCAACCAAGCTCTAAAGCAACCCGATCAACTTCTAATGCTCTTATACATTTACGTCGTTTGCAAGATCCGCCAACAACATTCAACACAAGGTTAATAAGCGTGAAAATCTCTGCAACTTCAACATGGTCTTCTGCAACAGCTACTAATATTAGTTGTAGTTGATGAGCAAAACAATGAATGTAGAAAGCACAATTATTCTCCTGTAATATCAATGTTTTCAGTCTTTTGAACTCACCCCTCATATTGCTAGCACCATCATAACCTTGACCCCGCAATTTAGAAATACTTAGGCAATGTTTTGCAAACAAATTATCAATAGCTTTCTTTAATGATAAGGCAGTTGTGTCTGTAACATGAACAAACCCAAGAAGACGCTCCATAATAAGACCTTTGATGGTAACATAACGTAAAACCACAGCCATTTATTCTTTTGTGGATACATCACGTGATTCGTCGACCAAAATACTGAAGCAGTTATCCCCAATGTCTTCAACAATCGTCTTTGTTATCTCAGATGCAATGCAAGAAACTATCTCCTTTTGAATTTTCGGAGATATTAATTGACAATTGATAGGTGCATTTTCGAATACCACTGACTTGACCTCATTGTTATGTAATGCAAGAAATTCTAAAAGTTCAAGAAAATTCCCTCGATTACTAGATTCTTTAGACTCATCGTGTCCGCGAAAAGACAATCCTTGTTTCAAAAGAAAGCGTATGCAATCTATTGACGCACACAAACGAGCACGATATTGAATACGTTGTGTTTCCTCCTGCCTGCAAAACGCAACTTGAATACCTTGTTTCTGATTCATTAAAGCTGTGCACATCTTCTTGGAGTTATTATGTGCACTCATGTGATTTTCAATATGTTTCTCTAATATCGTCCTATCTTTCCAATATCTCCAATCACGACATACAAATGTCGGATCACAACCTCTCTGTGGAAAAATGTAACAATAAAGACAATATGCAACATCTTTATCTATACTATATTCCAGCCAATCTTTGAACTCATTAAACCAGCTTTTGTTGAAACGGCGTGCCTTATTTCCAATTTCAGTTTGTGGAAAATTAGCTAAAATCGGTTGACAAGGACCATTATGCAAGTATTTTCTTCTTATCGTATCTTGTATATTTACATCATATGCGCTTATAGGTTGCCTCAATCCTGGATCAGCAGGTAGCTCATCTAAGTTAAATTCAGATCGATTCCTTTTACCACATGAACCCGATGCCTGAAAATCTTGAGAAATTTTCTTTGACCTCACTTTTGAAAGAAACTTGTTCATTGAACACCTAAGTAGAAAACATGCAACATTTGAAATACAAACAAAAAAGTATCTAATTTGATTGTGACCATAACAATTTATCCTTGACTGAATTCAAAACGGTGGCAAAACCTGACGGTACACGGGGCAAAGCCCCTACGGCCAAGCGCGGCCGTACCAGGCCCGCGAGGGAAATTCCTAAGGTTCTATATGCAGGTGTGTATAATAAATAAAGTTTTATAACTCTTGCAAGACAACACAATGTGACAGATAATTTCCAACGCACAAGCAAGTTATGCTCATTTTCACACAAAATGCTTTTGATCTTGTTTTACTTTTGATCTTTTTGTTGATAAAATTCAAGAAAATTGCATAAAAATAAAATATTTTTTATGAATTATCCTGTATTTCTTATCAAATGTTCTTCTACTCTAACCATTCGGCCCCTAGACCTGGAGGGAAAATGCATTGGAGGATAGATTCTTTTAGTTAAAACAGGAATGAATTGGCATTGATCCACATTGAAGTCATAGTAACTTTTCATACTAATAAACTACCTTGTTAGAACTATTTTACTCATTTGTCATTGCATCTGCTAGTTTGTTATGAACATTCTAAGTTACAAGCATGCATATTTAACCTGAAGCTCTATTATATTTTCCATCAATAAGATGTAAACTGTGACACTTCAAATTTTTTGAGATAGAATATCTTTGCTAAAGCGTAAGATCAATTCTTAATATTTGGCACCTTACCTAACCCATCAATTCTATATAGTTGTTAGAAGAAGAAGAAGAACTTGAAAAGTGAACTTTGTAACCACAAATCATTTAATCTTTGCTCAATCATGCGTGCCTTCATTCCTTGCATGCTCTTGAAATTTTCTTGGATCACTTGCACTTATATAGAGCTTCCCAGGGACTAACATTCCTTGTACGCTCTTGAAAATTTCTTGGATCACTGGCACTTATATGTAGGTTTGCAGGCACTATCATTACCTAGGACACTCAACTTAAGGGTGAAGCTGAGATATTTTGGTAATTGTAAGAAGAAATTTTTGTTAGATTGATGATACTGCAATTGCACTTGTTTAAGAGTTTAATAGTTTTTCTGTCTATTAGACTGTACATGCTGTGAAAAGGGTCTCCAATTTGATTTGATTGTCAAGCAACTATATATTGTTTTCATCTGATTTTCATGTGATAACTAAACACTTTGATATAGAATGTCATTTGGTTTGACAAAAGGTAATTGGACATAAGTTGAGGCTCTAGGGATTGAAATCAGATGTGTAAAATCCGTTAATAAATTAACTGATTTGTCTACAATGCTTCTTGGAAAAGCATGTGTATTTTATTTATAACGAGCTGTGTATATATGATGTTTATGCTACAACTTGAGGAGCGTTAAAGTATTACTTATATAATCTTGTATGCATAGTTATAACCTTTTGTGTCACTAGAAATGAGGTGAATATGACCTTTTGCTTCAAGAATGAACTTAATCATAGTGAGATGGACAAAATAGGGCGATGTACTAGAGTGGAAAATAAGGACAAAGGATTTTTCACATTTATAATCATTATTTGTAGAAATGTAGGCAGGTAAAGGGAAATCTCATTGCATGATATGAAGAACTTACAATGACGGAACTCCTCACTTCACCATGCATCTAGCACATACAAAATACTAGTGATGATCCAATTATCCAAACCTGCATGATCGGGGGAGCAAAATTTATAGAAGCCAAAATCAAAATTTAAAAACTGGGGTCAAGCATTCCATCATTTTATATCATCAAGAAGAAGAAGAAGAAGAAGAAGAAGAAGAACCTTTTGGGGTTGAGGAGGAGCCGCGTAGGAGCAAGAACGATGGACTAGGGAGCGGACTTCGGGAGCAGCAGCGATGGATTCGATGGACTCGGGAGCGGATTTCGGGAGCAACAGCGGCGATGGAGGAGCAGCGGCGATGGACTCGGGAGCAAATCGGGGCAGTCGGCTAGGGCAAAATCAGAGCAGCGATAATAAATTCCTCTTCCCGGGTGATATCCGCGAATTTTCACACCCGGGCACGTGCCCGGGTGTGTCCGTAGCTGGGTCCGCCCGTGGCTGCCCTATCGGAATGCCGCCGCCCTCTGAAACAAATCCCGAATCACTGGCATTTAGACTTCGTTTGGTTTGGCGTTTAGAGGCGGCGTTTGGAGGAAACGCTGCCGCAGAGCGACAGAACAAACGGATCGCCGGCTCCGTTTCCCCCCGCCGGACAGAGGGAATGAGCCCCCATCACTCCGTTTCGATCCCCACCTCCCCGCTCCGGTCCCAAATCCCAATCCACCGCCTAATGAAACAAAGCCAAATTTATTAATTTCTATGCCCGATGAAGAACTGAAATGAAAATTACTATATAAGTATATATATAGGCGTCCTTCGGGGAGGAGAGGGGCCAACCTTCTGGAACCGTTCGAATATCAAATTCCAAATTCCCACCAAAATATTCCCCCTTCCCCCTCGGGCCCTCTTCCTCTAGGGCAAAGAGAGGGCAAGATTCTGAGAAGTAACCCTCATCTTCTTCTCCTGTGCGAGGATTCTGAAGCCCGCTGCGGTGAAAAGCCGCTGCGGTGAAAAGCCGCTCCCCGCTCTCCTGTGCGACGTCGGCGTTAGTAGCGAAGTCTGCGAACGGCTCTTGATTTCGCCGCTCCCGCCGCTCTCCTTCTCCGTCCGCCCGTCCCCATTTGTTTCTCCGTCCAAGCGGCCATTCCAGTTCCAAGCGGCAGGCGCGTGCTAGCTGACTGCTGCGTGCGGAGACGGGCATTTTACATTTAGAGGACGCATATAGACAGAACAAGGTACGCTGCTTTAGATTTTATTTGCACGAAAATGCTCAAATCTGCGGCTAATGACCTAATTTTTTTTCTTCTCTTTGCGATTTTTAGGGAAACTATGGTCAAGGGAGCCTGAGGCGATACGGTGAGTATTTTTCGTTCAGCTTTCTTCCAATTTTCTCATGTTCCTTGTTTGGTTTATGAACTTGTGAATCTCTGTTCATTTTTGTTATATATATTAATGTCAGCTTAGTGCTGATTTGGGGAGATTCTCTAGCTCCCCAAACTACAATCCTTGTCTGGATTGTGGATTCTATAACCCTATTTTCATCAGAGTGAAGGTGAAATTATGGGTGATTTTAGAAAACTCTCATCACCATTATGTGAAAACCCTATTTGGTTATTTAAATTATTTTTGCTTATCAGTCTCATGCTTGTCAATATAAATATGTACTTGAAATTGATGAATCGATTGCAGATCGGTGGATTGGTGTTGAAATTGACTTGCTTTCTTGGAATTGCTGACTAGTGCGTGGTGCAATTTCTGATCCAGACATCCAGGTATCTCTTTTCCCGTCATTATCAATTTCAGAAATCATATACGCAATCGAATGAGAGATTCTTTAATAAATGATTGTTTGATTACATATATAGAGAAAGATGTTTTTGCAAATATTGAAAAAGAAACAATCATTCAGAGGTTTCAAAAAATGAAAAACAGACTATATCACCAGAAATTTCATGTTTTTTTTGGAAAAGTGGGCAGTGATCTTATGTTTTGAAAAGTCAACGAGGACAACTATAAAGATTGGTATTTTCTTTACATTTATTATTTTATTTTAATATTTTATGTATTAAATTGTATTTCTTATTATGATATCTTTTTAGACTAATTTTGTGCCCCCCCTAAAAATGGTTTTTGGCTCCGTCCCTGGTTGCTGCTCTCCCGGTAGTTCTACGGATTTCTTTGGCGGCTAAAGGAATTTCTGTAGAAGATGATTCTGTAGAAGCTCCGTCTGATGGCGAAGGCTGCTGTTATTGATTCATCGACCTCTGCTAGTGCTCTTCAGCTTGGGAGACCTCACTGTGGCTTGCCAATGAAAAGGAAGACTCCGTCTGAACTGAGGGTGAGTGTATTCTTCCTTCTGCTTTGCTTTCATTACTGAGCTAATCAAATTATGACTTTATGGGTTGTTTAATGTTGTTTCTAGCTCGTTGCACATGACTTGTCGTTACTGTTGTTTCCCTTGTTCTTCCAATCTGCATTGCGCTTCAATGTACAGTCATGTATTTTCAGGGTGAACAGCTCAAGCGAAAGAATGGTGGAACCCTCTCAGTTGATAAATTGGGTACTAGACCGCCCATGGAAAGGTGCCCCTGTATAATTGGCTTGATCTTATTTTAGATAAAAAATTATTTATGTCCTTGTTTTATGTTTACAAAAACATTTCTTCTATTGCTGCAACAGTGGAGTGAAAAATGGATTTAAAAAGCCAGAATCTGTGAAGGTTCCTAAATATATTAACATCCGAGTTGATGAGGTGTATCCCATAAGAAAATCAAGTGATATATTTAGGGTACTGCGTGGAGAAGACAAAGTTAAGGTGATAGCATTTTCAATCAATTTTATTTAGGTCTTCTATTCCGATTTAGTTTGCTATTTAACATTTATGGACCGTTCCTATGGACAGAATTAGGGCCTTGAAATTAAAATTGGATTTTTATTTTCATTTAGATTGGACTCCAATTCCAATTTCAAAGCCTCAATTCCATCCAATCAAACGGACCATTAGGATATTTATCTCTAGTCTACTTAAATTTTCCATCTTCACTATAAAAGCAGGATGCCAAATCCGGAGTTGAAATTCCGAGCAACCTTGATAATCCCTGTGTTGCCGAGAATTTTAAACTTGAGGACATGACTACACTTTCATGGTACCGTCTTCATCTATTTAGTACTCTTAAGATGCAATTGGTGGCCGACAAGTTGGGAATTTTCATCATTATTGCATAGATTTTTTTTTTACACATTTCTTTGTTCATTATAGTGGTAAAATTGATGCATCTACAAAATTGGAGTGCTCTGACTCTTCTAACAAAGCCACAGATGACCAAGGTTTTAGGACGATTGAGAAGTGTAGTCAGAGTGCATTGCGTAATGTTGTTGAGATCCACTTAGGTAATGAGCAACCATTAGATTCTACCAAAGTTGATATGGTGAGTATCAAGGTTTATGATATTTTATATTTTAATACACTATCATTTTTATTGTATCCACTTTATGTTTTTGATAGGAAAAAGCACTAAAAGGATTAGTTGCTCTTCATAAATCTTCCATACAAAGTTCTTTCATTGAAGCTTCTGGCAAGAACTATGACCTACCTTCAACTTCTACAAGAAAGGTATTTCCAGAATTTCACATGTCAGGACAAAAGGCTCCTCTAGATTTTACTTTAAAAACTACCTTGAGGTTGATCTCATCATCTTCAGTAAAATGGTAAGTCAGCTTTTCCTTTTTTTGGTACTTGTGGATTTACATGTCATTACATCTTATGTTTCCTTAATGGTGTTTGACTTTATATAGTAAATTGCATTGAGGTTGAAATAATATCATGGGTTCATGCCATCACAATTTTGTTTGTTAAATACCCGTTCGGTTTGTTGCTTTTGTCTGATAATATTATTTTTTGTTATCAGTTTTGTTTGTGTCTTAAACCAGAGGTTGATTCCTTGTTGCATCGCATAACATGATTGACATACTCTGGCATTGACATTTTTTGTTTTCCATTACTTTTCAGCACCTATATTTCTCAGATTTGATTTAGCTTTCATGAATCATGATCGTGGAAATATACTTGTGAATAAGGCTGTGACCTTATAGAATAGAGGCAATATAAATTTTAACACAACTCCAACATAAGATCATATAAGCAAAACTTAATCAAGTGATTCATGACGTACGAGGTTTAATATATTAAATGAACAATTGACACATGTAATGTTGTTTATTTTTCATCACTGTTAATGCCCATTGCCCAAGACCATTTGTAAAAAGCACAAATGGGAGCCTATTGTTCATTCTTTTCTCTTTCTTGTCTTTAGTCCTATATCACCAAATGTAAATTCTTCCTCCTCTACTTTGTATAAAGAGGGGAGTTCCTTTATAATAGCTAGTAATTTTAGATTTTAGAATAATATTTCAAATTCTCATATGGTACCATCATCATCTTCAATAATCTTATCTCGACATTTTAGGGGGATTCATGAATTTTCTATTTTCTTTAGTTCCTATTTAGTGATGTGTAGGTGTTTAACTTAAATTACATAAATTATCTTGAACAACTTTAATCTAAGGGCTTGTTTGAGTGGGTCGTTGCGGTTAGATATGGAGCGGTTGGAGATGAAGATAAACCAATGCTCTTGAATTGAGCTTCCTCCCTACAGTTGAAATCATGCATAACACAACGTTTTGGGGGATTAATGGTTCCACATGTAGGCTATTCAAATGGGTAAAAGATTGCAGTTATGTTTTTTGATAAGCACAATGGAGAAAAAATGTCCAAACAAACATAGCCTAGGTAGCCTTATGTCTATCCCTTCTCCTTCCTAATCCTTAGATACTAGCTCTTTTTACTCATTTATTCAGTGCATTTTCTATAATTTATTGTACATATCTAAGCCACTTATGTTTGTTTTCTATTATTTTATTTTTCAATGTCGCTATGATTATTCATCTAATATAATCATTCATTAGTTTATACTACCTAGTTTTGGCACACGTTCAGCTTAACATGCTCATTTCTGTCACTTAGATATGGATGTATTCTGTTTACCACCCAATTGTCTTCACATGCACATTTCATCTTATCGCACACTTCAAATTTTCCTTAATTCATTATTGTTGCTATAGATTGTTTTGCTCTTTAGTTTGATTCCATTTTTGTTTGCTACTTTCTCTCAGCAATGCTTCGATCGTATCAAATCACAATGATGCCTATCTTATTTTTGAATGTTTAGGTATGACTGTATGAATTGTCTAAACTTTTTTTTAATCATTCCTGACATATTAGAATTTCTTTATCTCAATTCCATATTATTCATGTGGATGAACTAACTTTTTTGCAAGACAACATTTTTAGAATGGGAGTCGCCTAGCTTGATCCCAAGATCAACAACATTGTCCTGGGTTAGCGTTCCTAAGCATATTCCAATATCAAAAAATGGGTGTTGATTTTTCTTTTGTTAATCCTGATAGATTCTAATATTGAAAAATGTTGTGTACAAATTAAGTGGTTAGCAGCAACACCAAAATGATAAAGGTGTCAATTTCCTTGGCAGCGTCTTAAGATCAACTGTAATTGTGGGATCCTTGGACTCATGACTGGATTTCAAAATTGATGACCTATGCATGGGTGTATTTGTTTCGGTCACATTTTGGGGTCCCACATTCACAAGCAAGAGAAAAGGAATAGGAGCCCAAGAGAGTTTTTATTAATATTTTCGCTTTATTTTCTATATTTGAAGTTTATTTCTTTAGGGCTTCTTTGTAAAATGCCATGTATATTGAGAGTGTCTGAATGAAATGGTAACAAATATTATGCCCTAATTATATAACCCGTAATTCGTCGAGATCAAAAATTTCTAAGGAGACGGCTATTCAAAGACCATTCAGCTCGACAGCCTGATGACTATTCACAAATAATGGGCGAGTACCCCTTGCAACTCGCCATTATGGACGAGCACCCTTTGCAACTCGCCATTGGAAGAGTACCCCTCGCAACTCGCCATTATGGGCGAGTTCCCCTTGCAACTCGCCATTATGGGCGTGTACCCCTTGCCACTCGCCATTTTGGATGAGTACCCCCTGCAACTCGCCATTATGGACGAGTACCCATTGCAACTCGCCATTATGGGCGAGTGCCGAGTACCCCTTGCAACTCGCCATTATGGGCGAGTTCCCCTTGCAAATCGCCATTATGGGCGAGTTCCCCTTGCAAATCGCCATTATGGGCAAGTTTCTCTTGCAACTCGCCATTTTGGGCGAGCATTCAAATACCCTAGGGGTATTCTCGCATACTTACCCCCAGGATTTGTCTATAAATAGGATCCCAGGGGTACCATGAATGGCACATTAAGACCCCCCAAGTTCAATACTCGCCAAGTCCGTATCGTCCTCATACCTAGCTCAGCCCTGTGGTTTTGGTGGAGAAGATCTTTCCGACTTCCGAATACGTGGCGGGATCTCCTTGTTGTAGCACTTGGGTTGCGTTTATAGACAATCCAGTTCTCCCTCGCCCTCGCTCATAACGTCAGAACCGTGAAGTTAGACCGCGGGATCAGTAACCTTAGACTACACTTAGGTCCTAACATTTGGAACTAGGATTTTTCCGGTTCCAACACTAATCCTTTCCCTCTCTTCAAGGTCGACGACACCCTCAATCTAGGGGCCGACGCTCGGCCCTCTTTTCTGTCATATTTATCCATATCTCTCTTCCTCTTAGCTGCCCACCATTAACAGTCACATGAATCACTAAGGAAGGAGTGAATAGGCAAGAGTCTGTTACGGATCCGCCGTCAGTTATCGTGTGTTATTATTATTATTATTATTTTGAGTCGTGTTGTATCGATTCGTTATTATCGAGTCGTAGTCTTAGCGTCATAGTATTTTAATATTCACGTGTCTATTGTGGTATTTACAAGTATCCCATTATGAGTTCTATTTAAGGGAACTCATAGGGGTCATTGTAAGAAAGCAAGAAGTGAATCAAAAGCTCTCTTTATCTCTCTAACTTCCTCTCTCTAGTTCTTCTCTCTTTCCTCCACCCTCTAGGGTTTTCTTCTTCTCTCATACCCTCCACCATTTCTAGGGCTAACACCCCCTGTATCCCCACCTCCATCCGCATCTCTGCATCCTCCGACGAACCACCAAAGAGGCACGTAACAAACTTGGTATCAGAGGGAGGTTCCTCCCCTCCCCGCCCATTTCCCACACCGGCTGCGCCTTCCGCCAGCCATTCCTGTCCAAACGATTGCACGGCCAGGAACTCCACCTCATCCAATCTTCCCACCACCATCAGAGCCGACCTCCGCACTCGCTTCTCCTCCCTGCGCCTCTCCAGCCGCCTCTTCCCACTCACCGCGGCAACCGCAGCTCCTCGCCTTCACCTTCAGACAACTTCCACCGAAGTCTCCCTCGGCCTCATCGTTCCCCGACGACAGATCCCGACCATCTGTTTCGTTCCGCAGCGGCAGCCGTCCGACATCGTGCCTCCTTCGCCCTCCATCAAAGCACGCGCCTCCTTCGCCCTCCATCAAAGCACATGCCTCCTTTGCCCTTCGTTAAAGCATGCGCCTCCTTCACGCTCCATCAAAGCACACGCTTCCTTTGTCCTCCATCAAAGCACGCGCCGACGCCACATCAAGCCCAGCACTTGCGCCTTTCCCCTTCCCCTATTTTTATTTTTTTTCTCAAGCCCATCACCTCTGCGCCCATCCCATCTCTTCCAGCTCCTCCAAGCAAATCCCTCCTCACCCTTTTAATTTATTTTATTTTATTTCGTCTTGAGGCCCACCACCTTCACTCTCTTTTCCCCTCCTGCTGCCTTTTTTTTTACCTTCCGTTGACCATTCCCCATCTCTTCCTGCACACTTCTATTTTTTTTTCTGAGCCTACTATCACATCCGTGCTTCCTGCACACATCTCTTTGTTACTCTAATTTTATTTTATTTTCCCCCTTACTACCCATCCCACACTTCTGCCATTCCCACGGTTACTTTCCCCCACCATTTACTTTCCCCCCAACTCATTAATTTCTTAATTAATTCCTCTTGAATTAATTAATTCCCTCAACTTCTTCTCCTTACTTTTTTATTTTTTATTTTAAAATTCCCGCTCTCCTACTTAATTAATACCCCGGTTAATTAACAACCAAATCATTCTCCTAATTATTAACTAATTAGTTGATTAATTATCTTATTTTCATCATGTCCCTTAGCGATGCCGACCGCAATGAGCTCCTCACCACCCTCGCCAAGCTGGACCGTCGTATTACTCATCGGGAGGCTCGACTCGGCCACGTCGATGCTCAGCTCGACCTAACACTCGACGCCCTCCGCATGTCTCGCGTCTCGTTGGTGATTTTTCTGTCACCACCACCACCGGAGCTGGACTCGTCATCTCCTCCAATGATGGTGCCACCACCACCCTCCGTCGTTAGAGACGCATTGCCGCCATCGCCGTCGCCACCAACTCGACTCATGCAGTCGCCGCCATTGCTGTCATCGTCGCCATCGCCATCGCCGTCGCCGCCACCGCCGCCGTCGCCGCCACCACTCGCCGCCGATGTACGAATGTACCACCTCTCTCCATGGTGGTCGTCTTTCCCCCGTTGTCGCCTCCTCTCCGGTCACCCGCTCCGCCGCCGTTGGTCATACCGCTGCTTTCTCTACCGACTCTTCCTCCGCCGGCCCCGACATTGCCGCCTCCTCCGGCCATCTCACCGCCTCCTCCCCCAGCTCTTTTCCCGCCGGCCCCCGCCTTGCCGCTCCCACCGGCCACAACGCCACCTTTTCTGCCTGTCCGTGCTCCGGTGACCCCGACGGACCCGTTTCTGCTGCCGGCCGTTGTCTCTCCGCCCTCCCTACTGCTATTGCTCACCATCGCTCCACCGACTGTGCGGAAGCCATTACTTTCGCTGCGTGTCTTTTCACCGCCGCCGCCAATGCTACTCGCCAACACCGCCGCTGCCGCTACACCCGATCAGGCATTGTTTTGGCGGGAGATCAAGCTGCCCGAGGAGCCGACCATCCACATGGAGTTCGAGCTTTGGGACAAGCTCGATGTCAAGGATGGATGGAGTGTTACGGATCCGCCGTCAGTTATCGTGTGTTGTTATTATTATTATTATGTTGAGTCGTGTTGTATCAAGTCGTTATTATCAAGTCGTAGTCTTAGCATCGTAGTATTTTAATATTCGCGCGTCTATTGTGGTATTTACAAGTATGCCATTATGAGTTTTATTTGAGGGAACTCATGGGGGTCATTGTAAGGAATCAAGAAGTGAATCAAAAGCTCTCTTTATCTCTCTAACTTCCTCTCTTTCTCTCTCTAGTTCTTCTCTCCCTCCCCACCCTCTAGAGTTTTCTTTTTCTCTCATCTCCTCCACCATTTCTAGGGCTAACACCCCTTGTATCCCCACCTTCATCCGCATCTCCGCATCCCTCCGACAGTCCGACGAACCACCAAAGAGGCACGTAACAGAGTCATCTCCTTTGATCTCATCCTCCACTGACTCGGGTCGGGATCCATTTTCAATGAACACATCAACATGGTATCAGAGCTATTTGTCATGGCTAGTGATGTGGATCAAATTGGAAAACTTAAGAAGCTGCTAGCTAAGGTCTTGATCGATTCCGTTACTAGTGAATCTCGATATGTTGTCGCCTTGGCTACAGTCCACACATGATTGGGCACCCACATTGTCACCATCATTCCCCCACAAGGACTTCCCATATAGAATCGAGCAGACATCTAAGCGTCTAGAGCAGTTGGCCCGAACAAACTTGCTCGACCCCCAACATGCTTTGATGCACAATTAGCCCCTTGATCCTACTAACTTTTTATGGCTTCCCAATTGCTTAGACAACGCACCCTACAAGGAGTGTCATGAGATCGACATTTTCAATTTCTCCGTCATAGAACATAAATGTATGAGAACATCCAACCATTTCTGAATGACATCAATCCACTATTTGATGTGACCATGTTTTGGCTCGAGAGGAAGGTGGAATCGTGGCACACTATGTAAAATTGGACTTTCTTCCCTTTGTGACAAAATATGACTTGTTAGAGTGGTTCACACCTTTGAACAATTTTTCTTCAATCAACACCGTGGTTCAATTGGATTGGTCCAACCACTTTTCATATGGTTGGCATCAACTTAGATGTGGTACTTGCAACTTCCAAGGAAATATCCCAACTTGATTGGAGAATTTTAAGCACTTATGCAACCTTTGATTTATTCCCCTTTCCACAATAATCTTTTGGGAGAGCTGATTTCTTTTAAACAAAAAAGTTCAATTGACTGAGTATTTCAAGCAGTTTCAGACGCTGCTAGTCCGTGCCACTTAAATATGAGTGGATTAGCAAGTTCCAATATTCACCACGGGCCTCTAGGAATTATTCCCCAAACATGAAATAATAGAGTTTTCTGAATTTGATTACAACGATGAGTTTCGCTCAAATATGTGATCTCAGTTATAGATGGATCACCCACCAGCAGTATGACGACAATGGCCTAACCCAAGACCAAATGCACCTCCAAGGGATGCCCACAAGAGTAGCTTATCTAGATAGGGAAGACTCCTACTTGTGTCAAGAAGTTGTACATGACAAGGGATGCCCACAAGAGTAGCTTATCTAGATAGGGAAGACTCCTACTTGTGTCAAGAAGTTGTACATTACAAAAAAGTTCAATTGACTGAGTATTTCAAGCAGTTTCAGACGCTGCTAGCCCGTGCCACTTAAATATGAGTGGATTAGCAAGTTCCAATATTCACCACGGGCCTCTAGGAATTATTGCCCAAACATGAAATAATAGAGCTTTCTGAATTTGATTACAACGATGAGTTTCGCTCAAATATGTGATCTCAGTTATAGATGGATCACCCACCAGCAGTATGACGACAATGGCCTAACCCAAGACCAAATGCACCTCCAAGGGATGCCCACAAGAGTAGCTTATCTAGATAGGGAAGACTCCTACTTGTGTCAAGCAGTTTCAGACGCTGCTAGCCCGTGCCACTTAAATATGAGTGGATTAGCAAGTTCCAATATTCACCACGGGCCTCTAGGAATTATTCCCCAAACATGAAATAATAGAGTTTTCTGAATTTGATTACAACGATGAGTTTTGCTCAAATATGTGATCTCAGTTATAGATGGATCACCCACCAGCAGTATGACGACAATGGCCTAACCCAAGACCAAATGCACCTCCAAGGGATGCCCACAAGAGTAGCTTATCTAGATAGGGAAGACTCCTACTTGTGTCAAGAAGTTGTACATGACAAGAATGGCTTTCCGACACATATATTGATTTTATGTTAATTGTGGTGAGTTATTCATAGGTGGTCATCAATGCAAGAAATTCTTTTGTCTAGAATTGGATGCTAGTGAAGATGAAGAAGACCCAAGGGATCATGAGATTTCCCTCCATGCCATGTCAAGAGTAAAAAAATTCTTATACTATGCAGATTTGAGCATCCATTACTTTTCAACTCTTGCTTGCTCTATTGGACTCAGGAAAAACACAACTTTATTATTGTAGTGTCGCTTGAAGTTTTGATTTACCTGTCCGGTCTCGACAGGGTATGCATGTTGTAGGGGCCAACAACGAGAAAGTAATTATGCTAGGCTTTTGCGATATTCAGTTATTGGTCTTTGACGGTTGTTTCTCGTTGATCTTTGTCGTTTTGTTGAATTGATTCAACATTGTTTTGAGTGTTAAATGGGTGAGCATAGTTGGCATCATTGTACATATTTCACAGAATTTACAAGATCATTTCAGTTGGCAGGCATGCAAGTCACCATACATGGTGAGACATGCTCTTCTCTTCTACATGTGATTGCTCTTCAAGGGCAAACCCTAACCACTAATTTGTTGGGGAATTTAGTTTTTTTTTGATGTCTTTGCGGAAGAGACTTTCATCATTGCAATGACAAGATCATTGCATCCGCTTAATATTTGGCACCCCTCTAGTGGTTGTGCGACCAGCGACCCTATCACTCCTCTTTTCGCTAGAAGGACGAGAATTGCGTAATATTATACTCCAACAAGGGCTCTTTAGGTCATGCCAATCACCCTTCTCACCTGTATAACCCGTAATTCGTTGAGATCAGAAATACATAAGGAGGACACTTTAGAAGACCTCACCCAACAAGGGCAAACTCTGACCACCTCGCCCAGCAAGGGTGAGCTTAGAAGACCTCGCCTAGTAGAGGCGGGCTCAGACCACCTCGCCCAGTAGGGGCGAGTTCAGAAGACCTCAATCAAGTGTGGGCAAGCTTAAAATTTCACCTCATCGAGGGCAGCTATTTGCAGACCATTTACGCATGTGAATAATATTTTAGTTTAGGCGGGAGAGGATATTCACAGACCATACCCTCTCTCCCTTGAATTTGTCGATAAATAGGACCTCAATGCATAAGTAGAAGGCATCTTCCTTCCCCCCTATTGTGGGCGAGTTCGGTGTCCGCCTCTCTTGTGCTGAGCTCAACATTGGCTTTAGGAGGGTAAGTTTCTATATACTTTCGGGTGCGTGTCGAGACCTCTTCCCTGCAGCACACCGGTCTTGTTTGTAGGCATTTCAGAGTTGTTTCTTGTGTTCTCTAGCCTTTTCTCGCCGTGTCTCATCCGGGTCGATCACTAAATCAATAGCCTTTGTTCATCCCCAGGCCGAACATTAGGAACCCATTTTCGTGGTTCCAACATCACCCATGTAGTTGATCCAAATGGGAGGAACATGATGTTTTTGCACACACTACTGCTATCTGGATGATGGGACCGTGATTGACAAATTTCCAATTCCAATATTTGATGAACTACTGGATGAATTTCCTGACGCAAGTATATTCGCCAAACTGGACCTCCATTTCAGCTACCATCAAGTGCGATGCATCCCAATGTTATAGAGAAATGATTTTTCGCTCTCATCATGGTCACTTCAAGTTCCAATTTATGCCTTTTGGGCTTACCAATGCACCATCACTTTTTCAGTTGCTAATGAGTGAGGTATTTCACCCTAATTTAATAAAGTTTATTTTGATTTTTTTTAACGCCATTGTACTGTACAACAACAAGATAATGATGCATCTGCAAGCCTATAGTCTTTTTCTTCACTGAGACAAGTATACGTTCAACATAGATTATGTCGCCTATTTAGGATATATTGCCGGTGGGAGTCTTAACGGTCCCAAGTAAAAACACAGTGAAAGATTTGCCAGAACCATAAACAATCAAGACATTACGTATTTTTCCTAGGACTCATTGGGTTTTCACAAGTTCAACAATGATTATGTCTTCATCACAATTTTGCATATCATTCTTCTTACGAAGGGCTCTTTGCAATTGTCATGAACACATCTACATTTTGCAATACGCTATTTCTAATGTACTAGGTCTTAATTTACTCGATTTTCAGTCGGAATTCCTGGTGAAATGCGGCTCATCCGATTGCAACATTGGTACAATTTTATAATAGCATGAACGCCCGATTGTTTTTTTTAGCCGCAAACTTGTCGCTCACTATCGGAAGCTTTCATCGTACAAAAAAGAACTGGTTGATGTAGCTAATGTCATTCAACAATGGAGGCTCTATTTATAGGGCATGCCGTTCCTTATCTCTGAAATCAGTACGAACCATATGTTAGGGAAAAAACTGACAACTGCTCAATGCTCATTAACAATATTTGGTGGACAAGCTTTTGGGATTTGATTTCATTGTGAAATACAACTTATGTTATCTCATAAGGTTGTTGATTTCTTGTCACGACGAGATGAGGATCTAGCATAGTTTTCTACTTTTCATAGCAAACATCCTCTTTAGCACACTTAGCGAAGAGATTGTGTGGTGTCCACCGTGTTTTTTAATTACGTGACATAATACAGTGGGTTTAGACATCAAGTTTGTGGAAGGTTACAAAGGCCTAATTGTGCTGGGTTCGCCGCCTCTCCTTTGATCTCCTTTGCCGCTTTTTCCATCAACTCTTCGAAGGACAAGGGGTCTTCCGATTCAAGCTCATGTTGAAGAATCCCTGCCGCAACCCCACAGTGAACGTGAACTGGAGGGTAAATCCTGACAATGAGCAAGATCTCTTGGAACCTCTCCACGTAGCTGGCCAACGACTCCTCTGCCCCCTACTTGATCAGGAAGAGTGACTCAACACTCTTCTTCTTCTTGGATGTCGAGAAAAGCAGCTGGAAACTTTGACGCAAATCCTCGAACTCGTAGATCGATCCCACTGGGAGCTGGTGGAACCAGTCCCTTGCTTTCTCCTTCAGTGTGATAGAGAAAAGACGATATTTGAACGCGTCTGACATCTGCTTAATGGAGACCACGTCCTTGAACCACTGCAAGTGCTGGACGGGGTCGTCCTTGCCGGTGTAGTATGTCATCTCCGGCTCCCTGAGCCCTTCTGGAATCAATGCCGAAACGATCAACTCGCAAAATGGGCTTCCTCCACTCGCCGGTCTCGCCTACTCCACTCGCGCAATCAACTCGCTGGCCGGGCCAACACCCGCCTGGCTGGGGAAGAGCTCTCGCCCCGCGAGATCCCGCTCGAACCCCTCACCCGCCACTTATTTTCCCTGCCTCTTTCCTGGGGCGTTCTCGCCTAGGGATGGTGGCGCGACCACCAGGTTAGAAGGGGCTGAGCACTCGACACGCTCGGCGAATGCATGATGAATGGTCTCCAGGATCTCCCTCTTGAAATATTCGAACATCTTGACCGTAGTTGGGGCTGCGGGTGGTGGCGAGTCGTCGTGGTCGGTACCTTGTCCTTCATCTCCAGCCATGGAACTTAGGATTTTCTTGTGCATGCTACGGTCCATGCTCACCGCACCAAAAATGTTTAAACCGAGATTCGGCCCAACGAGGAGTTCGGATCCGAAAGGGGGCAACCTGCACTTACTTCTCCCGAGGAAGAGCGTTTGGCTGAAGATTCAGAACTAAACACTAGTGCATTACAAAGGGAAGATTTATTTACTACCAACGTCGGTTTTCTTTTCAAAGAAAATCATCTTCGCTCTTTCTCATAACATTATACATGAATGGGTTTAGAAGACTCTATTGCATGCGACCCAACTTCTTTTGAAAGGGCTTAAAAGGAGATGTGCAAAAATTTGGTGTTCATTACGGGGTCTTATGTTCACAAGCAAATAGAAAGGTTTAAAAATGTTATGAGCATTCATTAGGTTATCTTTTTATGCACTTTCATTTTTATCTATTTTATTTGAAGTACAAGTATTAGTCTTTTGGTTTACCAACTAATTGATTTTGGTTAGTATTCGTTCATATCAAGAGTCATTACAAGTCTATGTAAGGCCCCCGTAGGGGAATAATGAAGAAAGTAATAATTTAAGTTCTTTTCCTTTTTCCCTTTTAAGGAATTGTGGTATCTGCTCTTCCTTCTCCCTCCATCTCCACTATTGACCGACCTCACAGACATGGCAGTTTCCTACTCATGCATCCACATCCCGAATTCAATGGCCTTTGCCATAAGTCCTTTTGTGCCCACCTTCGTGCAAAAAGTGACAACGTGTTGCTGATCCCAAGCAGGATCCCTCACACATGCACAACACATGCCTATTAGGCTTCCTCGTTTCTCTCCTCAAGATCATGCTACAGGTTCTTTAATGGCATTATTTATTATTAATTATTTCTTAACATGCTCTTATTCTTAACATGTTCAAGTCTGTCGTTATTTCCTTTGGAGATCTTTCCTTTTTTTGTTGATTCTCAATGAGTCTTGTATTAGTATGAAGGAAGAAAGTCTATTTCCCTAACCCTAAAAGAGATCTTAGAAGCTCTCTCTCTCGAGCACGCCCCGCTTTGGTAGTCGCGCCAAGGGCTTATGTTTCAACTGCGACGAGCCGTACACTCGCGACCACAGGTGCAAACGGCTTTTCTATCCGCATGTCGAGGACTTGGATGATGAGAGTATCGGCTAACGCGGACACCATTGTCCTCCCTCGAGCTTGAGGACTAGCTCGTTTTGTGATCCTTTAATGACGTTATTTAGTATTAATTATTTCTTAATATGCTCTTATTCTGTTTTAGAGTCGCGTCTTTATATAGCGTCGTTATTTATGCCGAGTCTTTATGAGATGTCATTTTTAGTCGCATGTCCAAGTCTGTCGTTATTTCGTTTGACATTCTTTCTTTTTTGTGTCGATTTTAAGTCCTATTTAAAAGACCAGTGGGTCTTACTCTTGTATTGGTATGAAGGAAGAAAGTCTATTTTCCCTAATCCTAAAAGAGATCTTGGAAGCTCTCTCTCTCAAGCATGCCCCGCTTAGGCAGTCGCGGTCAAGGCCCCGTAGTATCTCCGACACTGTCATCTCTTCCTCCGGGCTCTCCTCCGACAACATTAAGACCCATAACAGATTACTCCAAGTAGGCTCGAGCCCAACACATTCCATCCGCGTATCTCCGCAGGAAGAATCTTTAGCATAAGACTTACTGAAACTGCGAGAGTGAGGCTTCTGCCTGCAAAATCCTTTCATGTCCCCCGCTCTCCGCAGGAGCCGACTGGCGCTCCTTTGCAAAGAACAACATTTCTTCTTATCGTATAGCACATGCGACGATCCTCCTTCCGGTCAACATTGAGCCTTATAGCTTTTGAATCTCCTTGCAATCAATGTTACTCCAGTTGTCTATCACCCACCTTTTTTTTCATCAAACTTTGATTTGTCCCGATAACAGAATGGACAAGTTTGCATTAATTAATTAATTTTAAAAGACAGCAAAACAAAATGACGCTTTTATTATTGTATGAATCATATAGAGAATTACTGCAAACCATATGGAATAACAAGTAGCCCACTGACTTCCTGTTCCAGTGAATCAAATCATCTCGCAACCCAATCCTATTCTAGAGCACTACAAGTTTTTCTCTCGACATCATGAAACAATTCCAACAATCTAATATTGCAACTCATGGAGATAAAAGCTTTACAGTGGCTCAAGAAACTCTTGAAATACGATGTCAAGAAGCTTACACGTGATATTAGACAATTATTGACACATTCTCCACAAGAATCAGCAATCTTACATTGGTCATCCCAGACATCAGTTTCCTGTTGCACGAACAAGCGGACAACCATTAAGGTCCTTCAGTGCCCCTCACATGATCTGATGTCCCAACCTATGCGCGTAGCGAAGCAAATGTCATCCTTCGCTATGGAAAATTGGAATGTCCAACCTAGAATGTCAAGGAAGACCCCAAATAACTTAGTGCAAACATTTTTACTTGGCAATCAACATCACAAACATAATGGATCAGCCTGACCTCTTTCCACTTTTGTGAAGCAGTCCAATTGTAGCTTGTCCGTTTAGAGATGGAGAATCCAAATGTTCTAAGAAGAGTTTGAAAAATGTTCCAACATGCATTTGAGTCCTCCATCACGAAGGAACTTTTTGGGGAATCGATCTTGTTACGACAAATTGGATTAGACGAGGATCATCATGAGAGATTTCAAGTTCTCCTTGCTCACACTACTTCAATGCTACTAGAGCAGCATGTGGACATGTTCACATCATAACTCCATGGACTTTGTGGTTAGACATCTAGTACGAGAATTCAATAAGCTTGTTTTCTTCTATGAGCATGGCTCGAATTTGTGTGCATTAGTTACTCATGAACCAAGGCGACTACTTCATAAATACCACCAAGAGCAATAGATCTGGTGGACTTGAGAAAATACCTCCCCCAAATGTCAAGCGACTATCTCACACCATGGAATGCAAAGCAGAAAAGGATTGTGCTTTAATTGCTACAAACATTTTACAAAAGGACCTCATTACAAGAAGTTTGTTTGGCTAGAGGTAGTTAACCCAATTGAAGATGTAATTATTTGAGTTCGAGAATGGTCATTGGTCATTCTTTGAGCTTGAGGTTAATCTCATTTTTGAAGGGAAAATGTTGTCATGGGTATTTGCTTATTTAATTTTTCACGCACTTCCATTTTTTTATGTATTTTATTTTAAGTATGAGTATTAGTATTTTTGATAAATTGAGTCATTAATTTGGGTTGTTAGTTGACCCATTAATATCAAAAATCATTGTAGGTGTATTTAAGACTCCCTTTAGGAGAAGAATGAAACAAGCGAGAATTTGAATATTCTTCCTCTTTTCCTTTTGTGAGATTATGATAGCTCTCTCTTCCCAAACACACTTTGCTTTGCCAAATGTGGTTCCAACTCCACAAGATCTCTCATTGCTGCCAACTCTGTAATCGACAATCCCTCAAACAAACTACTGACATGCTATGGATCGATTTGTAATGAGGATCTCAAGAAAGTTTTTTTATTAATGTTTTCAAAGTTTATTTCCACAAAATTTATTTTGTACAGGTTTTCTGTAAAATGCTATGAGTTCTTAAACTGTGTTGGATGAAATGGTAAAATATTTAATACTTCACTCTCTTATCTCAATCAATGACACCCTAAGCTAGGAGCCAACACTTGATGCCTACTTTTCTCTTTTTCTCTCTTTCTCTAATACCGCCTAGGGTAGCAGTGAGAGAGAGGGGGAAACTGAATAGAGATAATTCTAAGAGGGAATCCTCTTAGCCAGCCCAAGACTCTTTCAATTGCAAAGCATAAGTCCATGATAATAATAATACAAGACATGTATATATATCCCCTGTAATAGCTGTTAGAAAAGCCCATGTAAAGGGCCCATTATTGAGCCCATGTTTTATTGCTTTTTCCTTCTTCTCGTCTTAGTCCCACATCATGTATAAGATTTCTTCTCTCCTTCTCTCTCCTATATATATGTATTCTCTCTTTGTATTTACATACACAAGCAATACATACAAGTTTTGAGCTCTCTCAACATGGTATCAGAGGGAGCGGTCCGGTCACAGCGGTTTCCTCTTTTCTAACCGCCCCGACCATCCGCCTTCCCTACCCGCCGGCTCTTCCACGGCTTCTCTCCTCGACTCGCTTCACCGGCTCTTCTTGTCGCGAGTTTCCCTTCACCGGCTCTTCTCGCCGGCCTCCCTGCGGTCTCTCTTTTTCTAACCGCATCCTCTCCCTCTTTCCCGTGGATCCACCCTTCCCCCCACCCTTCTTATAGCCACTCTCTCTCAAGACCCGTGAGACCCATTCCCGGGTCATCCTTTCTCTATCCGCCGCGGGTTCGGTCTTATCCGCACGGTTTCTTTTTCGCACCAGTCCGCGTCTTCTACCCGCGCGCAGGTCGCCCTTCTCTTCCCGCTGCGAGCTCTCCTCTTCGCTCGCGATCTTTTCCCTTCTCTTCTCCCGCGCGTCTTCCTTGCTTACCGCGCGATTTCCTCTATTCCCGCGGTCTCTCTTTCCGTGATGATTTCCGCACTTGGTCGCGTCTTCTTCCCCTGCCGCTAGTGTTCTCACTCTGACCGTGCGACCTGTTTCTTCTTCCCTTTCTCTCTCTTCCCGCACGGTTCCCTCTCAACTCGCGCGGTCTGCCTCCTTCTCGCCTCCTCGCGCGGTCTTTTCTCTAATCGCTGCGGCCTCTCTCCTTGTGTTTGAGCCGACTTCTCTGGTCACTCCCTCTCTCTGGCCGCTAGTTTTTACACTGTGATCGTGCGGATTGCTCTTCCGCACTTGGGTCGCGGCCTCCTTCTCCTTCTCGCCTGCTCTTGTCGCTGTGACTACCCGCCACGGCCTCTTCTGTAACCGTGCGGGCTTGTCGTGCAAGAGTATTCTTTCCGCAGCGATCTCTCCTCCGGCGGTTTTCTTGTCTAACCGCAGCGACCTCTTCGGCCTCCATGGGTTCTTCTGTGGATTCTACCGGCCAGGCGGCTAACACCTCTGCTGACCGCCCGGCCCCTCCTCCAGAGCTCCGCGATGAGCTGCGGATCACTACAATTTCCCTCTTCGGAAAGAAGAACTTCATCCCATGGGTGCACTCGGTTCGCCGAGTTCTACAGGCCAAAGGCCTTGGTCTTCATCTAACTCAGGGACCTCCGTCCCCTCTTACCGACGACTGGCTGCGCAACTACGGCCGCGTTCAGACTTGGCTACTCAATTCCCTGGAGGGTGAGCCCTACCAGATTGGTCATGTACCATGAGACGACCAACACTATGTGGGAGGAACTTCACTCCTTATACTCCGGCAAGGATAGCCTCTAACACCTCTATGATATTATTACCGACCTTCAGGCTCTCGATGCTGGCGGGGCTGCGAACATGATGTCGTTTGTCGCTCGAGTCAAGACTCTTGCGGAGGCCTGGATCCAGCATCAGCCTGCTACTCCTGATCTTGCTGCACAACGGGCCCAAAAGGAAGTCGTCTGCGTTGCTATGATGATGGCTCGTGTTCCGCCACATCTTCAGAGTATTCGGGCTCATGTCCTTGCTTCGGCCACTACTCCTTCTCTCTCTGATGTGTGCTCTATGCTCCTTCGTGTGCCACCACCCCTGAATACTCCTGACCCCTCCTCTCCGGCCGTTCTTCAGCAGGCCCTTCCCCCTTGCTTTCCTCACCACCTTATGCTCGCGGTGGACGTTCACGCTCCCGCAGACGGGGACGTGGGGGCCGGGGCCGCCCAAAGTGTTACTATTGCGGCCTGGACGACCACATTGAGGCCGTGTGCTACAAGAAAAATGGATACCCTCCTCGACCGACTGCGGCGGTTTCCACTGACGACTCCACCACTGGTGCCGACCTTGAGGCCGTTCGCCTCCAGCTACAACGACTCCAGGGGCTTCTTAGCCCTCCTTCGACTTCTGTTGCCTCCACCTCCACTGCAGGTAGTGCTTGTTTTTCCACCAGTCCGCGTTGGATCTTGGACTCGGGTGCCACTCATCACATCACTTCGCTGAGGCCCCACCAGTACTCGGATGCTCCTCATCCAAAGTCTATCACTGTAGCTAATGGGGCGATTGTTCCGGTTTCTGGTTGCGCCGACATCTCCCTCGACCACTCCATCTCTCTTCGATCGGCTCTTTATGTTCCGGGCTCTCCGTTTAATTTGCTTTCTGTTGGTCGTCTTACTAATGATATGGATTGCTCTATAATATTCACTCCGTCTACTTTTTTGATACATGATCGACAGACGCGGATTACTATTGGTAGGGGTCGACTGCAAAACAGGCTTTACTTTCTAGACACCTCTCCTACCGTCCTCTCCTCCGTCTCCTCCGTTGATTGGCATCGCCGTCTTGGGCATGCCCCTCTGCCAGTCCTCCAGAAGGCGCTTCCTGATGTATCTCTCCCTATTTTGCAGTGTGATTCGTGTATTTACGGCAAACAGCCGTGTTCTTCCTTTCCCGCTCATTGTACTAGGAGCTCTGCTCCTTTTGATTTACTGCACTCCGATGTTTAGGGTCCTTTCAAAATTACTAATATCTCTGGCTATCGATATTTTATCACCTTCATTGATGATTATTCTCGCACAACATGATTTACTTACTTCGTGATCGCTCCGAGCTTCCTCGTGTGTTTCACAACTTTATATTAGAGACTCGAACACAATTCTCCATAGCCATTAAAACGTTGTGCACCGATAATGCTCGAGAGTACACAAGCCACGAATTTGCCCATCTATGTGCAGAGTTCGGTATTATTCATTAAACCTTCTGTGCCTACACCCCCAACAAAATGGCATTGCCGAACGAAAGAACCGCCACCTCCTTGACGTCGCCCGCTCCCTCATGCTTCAAATGCATGTTCCGAAAATCTACTAGAACTTTACGGTCTCCACCGCCTGTTTCCTCATCAACCGTCTCCCTTTCTCGGTGCTTAACCATGCCACTCCATTCAACCTCCTATTTCCCTCAGCTCCAGCCTTCCCTCTCACACCCAGGGTCTTTGGATGCACCTGATTCGTCCACCTTCTCGGATCGTCCTCGGATAAGCTGGACCCCCGGGCGGCCAAACATATTTTCGTCGGCTATTCTCGTACTCAGAAGGGCTACGTTTGTTATTCTCCAGTTACCTGGAAGGTCACCGTCTCCGCTGATGTTACCTTTCAGGAGGATCAACCTTTCTTCTCTTCCGCTCTAGCCACTCCTTTCCCACTGACATCTCCACTACCACCCATACCTCGCCCTGTCATTCCCGCTACTCCGCCTCTTTTCCCGGGTCTTTCGGACCCTGCTCTTGCTCCCTCCAAGCCACCAGTTATTCGTGTCTACACTCACCGCCAACCTCCTCGTTTCGTTACCCCTCTGCAGTCGGCCTCGACCTCGGCTACTCTGCGCCCTGCTGATCAGGTATCTGCCTCCACTGCTCATCCTCTGGCGAACTGTGTCTCCTTACATCGCCTATTTCCCCAACTGCATACTTTTGCTCCATTTCGGTTCCCAACTCTGTGCAGGAGGCGCTACAACATCCTGACTGGCGAGCCGCCATGGAAGAGGAAATGGATGCTCTTTGGGCCAATCAGACCTGGACTCTCGTACCACTTCCTCCGGGTCAGCAACCGGTTGGGTGTAAGTGGGTCTTTGTCGTCAAGCATGCCGCTGATGGGACGATTGATCGGTTGAAAGCTCAACTGGTAGCCCGGGGATTCACCCAACAGCCAAGGTTGGACTATGAAGAAATTTTCTCACCCGTGGCTAAACTCAACACCGTTCGGGTCCTCATCTCCGTCGCTGTCCATCGCCGGTGGCCCTTACTGCAACTGGATATTAAGAATGTATTTTTGAATGACGACATACAGGAAACAGTGTATATGCAGCAACCTTCCGGGTTTGAGACCACGGGGGAGTCACGGGTGTGTCGCCTTATGAAGGCTCTGTATGGCCTCAAACAATCCCCATGGGCATGGTTCGACAGGTTCAGTAAGGCCCTTCGAGAAGTTGGTTTCACTCGCAGCTCGGCAGACTTCTCCCTGTTCACTCGTCACCGGACAACGGGAACGGTTCTTCTATTAGTCTATGTTGACGATATCATCATTACGGGAGATGACTCGAAAGGAATACAGAAGGTCAAACAACATCTAGGCACTGTTTTTCAAACAAAGGATCTGGGGCCTCTTCGGTATTTTCTGGGTCTTGAAATTGCTAGACGGTCAGATGACCTCGTCCTCTCCCAACGGAAGTACTTGCTCGACCTCCTTCATGATGCGGGTTATTCAAGTTGTAAGCCGATTAATACCCCGATGGATGTTAATCACAAGTTATGCGCTAAGACATCAGACTTAGATCTCTTACTCGAGAATCCAGAATACTATCGTCGCCTAGTGGGAAAACTGAGCTACCTCACGGTAATCAGACCAGATATCTCTTTCGCTGTTGGTATTGTCAGCTGGTATATGCATTCCCCTCGAAGATCTCATCTTCAGGCCGCTGAACGCATTCTCAGATACCTTAAAATGGCCCATGGTCAAGGATTGATATACAAAACCTCATCTTCAGCTCTAACATTGATGACTTATTCTGATGCTGATTATGCTGGTTCACTTGATGATCGGTGATCAATCAGTGGGTTTTGCACATACTTTGGAGGTCATTTGATTACCTGGCGAAGCAAGATACAAACAGTTGTTGCTCGATCATCAGCTGAGGCAGAATACCGGGCAATGACTTCGGTAGTTTCAGAACTAACTTGGCTTGAAAGTCTTCGTACCGATCTGGGTGTAAGACTCCCTTCCCCAGCTCTTCTCCTCTGTGACAGCCAAGCTGCTATACACATAGCCAAGAACCCGGTCTTCCATGAGAGAACAAAACATATTGAAGTTCATTGTCATTTCATCAGAGAAAAGGTTCAAGTGAGGAAGATCGACCTGAAGCATGTTCCAGGGACAGAACAAGTTGCGGATGTCCTCACAAAGGCTCTTTCCAGCAAGGTTGTCAAGATCTCGATTTTTCCTGTAAGATCGGACGATCTTACGAGTTTTACGGGGAAAATGAGTCACGAGCTATGCTGGATCGGGCTCCCTGCAGAAATGCCAGGATCGCCGTTTATGATCGTAGGATCGTGCGATCCTACGATCATATTCGATCCTAGCGTTTTAATCGGACATGAAAATGACTCGATCCCGCGCATTATTTCTTCCCATCCCGCATTCTAGATCATCCTCGATCCCGTCGAACTCAGTGCTCCCGCAACAGGCGCTCTCGCCGTCGTCGCAGCAGGTGCTCCCGCCGTCGTCGCAGCAGGTGCTCCCGTCGTGTGCTCCCGTCGCGGTGCTTTCGTCGTTGCAACAGGTGCTTTGCTCCCGTCGTGGTGCTTCCATCGTCGCAGCAGGTGCTTCTTCTTCTTCTTCTTCTTCTTCTTCTTCCGTGTCTTCTTCTTCTTCTGTGTCTTCTTCGTCTACTTCTTCTCCTTTTTCTTCTTCTGTGTCTTCTTCTTCCGTGTCTTCTTCTTTTGTGTCTTTATATATATATATTACTTTATGATTATTGATCTTTAAATTAGATTTTTTAATTTTTGTATAGTAAGTAAGATCTTACCGTTTCGTGTCGATCTCACGTTTTACGATCTTACCACTGCCGACAGATCTTAGGTAAGATCTCGATCTTGACAACATTGCTTTCCAGTACCCTCTTCTATCAGTGCTTGTCCAAGCTTGGCGCTTACGATTTGTACGCTCCAGCTTGCGGGGGAGTGTTAGAAAAGCCCATGTAAAGGGCCCATTATTGAGCCCATGTTTTATTTTTTTTCCTTCTTCTCCTCTTAGTCCCACATCATGTATATGATTTCTTCTCTCCTTCTCTCTCCTATATATATGTATTCTCTCTTTGTATTTACATACACAAGCAATACATACAAGTTTTGAGCTCTCTCAACAATAGCAAACTAGTAAATACGATAAACAACATTTAACATAACATTCTAAAGAAGCATCCTGTCACTGATCGTCTCATGCTCCGATCGGCTTCCTTCGTGAATAGACTTGCCAAGTCGTGTTAGCACCTTCAATGTCCATGCCGCCCCTTCCGTATCACATTCTCTCTCTCTCTCTCTCTCTCTTAATTATACACCATAGGAAATCACAATAATCGCCAAAGAAGGGGAAAAAAGGAATAGACATCTCCTTCGATTTGATCCTCGATTGACTTGTGATGCGATCCATTTCTAGGATACTGATTAATATTTGAGCTTCTTTTATGATTAGTTGGGTCCTAAAGTAACTATTTAAAAATGGTGAGCAATTAAAATATAATATCTACAATTAAGTTTAAGTTGTTATAATGTAGAAGAGCTCGGGAGTATCACTTGATAAGAGGATACTTTCTAGAGTTAAAAATAACCTTAATTAAATTACTATTATGTTGATTGTGTTGTATGGATCCGAATGTTGTGCGGGAAACAAACGTTTGTGCATGAACTTAAAAAATGATTAGCCAATGCTTACAATATAAAATGGTGAAACTATCATAGAGCGAGGGCACATGATTGATAATTGAGTTAGGTGGTTTGTGTATTCAAATGATGGTTAGAAAGCGCACAAGATAGACAATGCATGTTGTTAGTGTCGAATAATTAGGCGGGGGTGTTATGAATCCTCATAACGATCTGCTCACAGGACAACAACACCAAAGACGGCGGAAGGATGCGACATCAAACAGGAATGAACCATCTGGTTCAGCCTAATTAAAACATGACGGCGGTTGGGGGCTGAACCGGACGTGTTTAGCTCCTATGGGAGGGGCCGACCAACCCTTCCATGGCCTGAAGGGTATAAATACACCTAGGGTTTCCTGGCAGGAGACAAGCAAGTAATTCCAGGTATTTCCTCTTCCCTCTCTAAATCTTAGATCCCTTTTTTTCCACCAAATCTCTATCTTGTTCGTATCATTTGGTATCAGAGGCACTTCCTCCAACCGCAGCCCTATCCCGACATCAAAAAATAATAATAAGCTTCGATTGGATCGTTGCTTCATGCCGACGAACGCTGCATCCTTCGATAGGCTGCATCATCAACGAACGCCGATCCCGCCGCTTGCATCATCCACGAGCTCGATGAACGCCGCTTCACTCGCACCTGCTTCGCCGCATCATCCACGGCTCGACGAATGCCGCTTCGTTCGCACCCGCTTCTTTCCGCCTACTTCATCAATCGACGGGTTCAATGAACGAACGAACGCAGCCTTCATCTGCTTCGTCCCCGCCCAGGTTTCATCCTGACACGACGTTCTTTCCGCTCATGACAGCTACGACGTCTCTTCCACGGCTTGCCCTCTACTTGCTTCTTCTCTGCAGCAGGCTTCTTATCCGTTGTTTCGACATACTCCGACACCGGCTTCGTCCACCTTCAACGTGCATACTTCGAGTTCTCTTAGCCGACTGCCACGTCCAATTTCTGTAACGCCATCACAGTGACTCGCTCCCAGGAAGAATCCAATCGGTTGGCAACTCTCGAAGAGAACTATACCGGGATGGCAGACACAGTGGCGGCCATCGAAGAAAAGTTGAAGGCATCGAAAAAACAACTGGAAGAAAAGTTGGATGCGCGCATGGACGAGATAAAAAATTTGTTGACTCAACACCTCATGGGTAAAGCTGTTGCGGGAGAGACCAACGCAGTCCTGATTCTCCCTCTGGACCCAACGAGATACAAAGACTGTGCGAATAGGGAGGGTAATGATTGGGCCTTGAACGTCAATAGGGGGCTTGGGATCGACAGCGAAAGGGCATAAGGCTCATGACGAACACTAACAGGGCCCGAGGCAACCCAGATAGGCAGAATCGACTCGTCTGCCTTGGATTTTCCTACTTACTGGGAAGGGCGCCAGGAGGACCGATGAACTAGAGGGATGGTGATGTGATCTCAAACCTAGGGCTGTAGTCTTCGAAATATAAAATAGCGAACTTTTAAAATTATTGTGGCGCGAAGGGCTTTGCGGCTATTTTCTAACGAAATAAACGGTCAAGGCGTCACACACGAACGTAACCGCTACCGCGCGAACATACAAATGCCACGAGTCACAATTCCACAGGCACTGAAATTAACTGGTGACATTCACGTGTTGGAGAATAACGATAATTAGGAGATTAAATAAAACTAGGGCAAGCTCTAATAACCAACTACTCATTTAAAGATTTAAGCATGAAAATATACTTGCGGATGGAGCCAGGAGAAGCGAGGTATACTCAAGGCGGTGAGGCAGTTGCTGGAGCTGTGGTAATCAGAGAGATGTATGGTGGCTGGAAACTTGATGGCTGAATGGTGGGAGTGTGGAGGGGATCTGGTTGTGCCCTGGAAGGGATCGGGCAGCAGAACTGGAGGTCGTCGGGCTTCAGGCAGTAGGGTCGAGTGAGGGCTTCACAGACTCTGGCGACAGGGGAAGCAGGCGTGGTCGTTGGAGCCTCGAGAAGCTCAGGCGAGCTCGTCGGCGTCGGAGAAGAAGAGATCTGAAAGGGCTTGGCAGTATCGGCGGTGGCCAGCAGAGCTTCTCTGGACGATTTCGTCGGGGAAGACAAACCGCAGACCGACGCGACTGCAGGCAGAGGTGGCGATGCTCGGTCTGAGGTTGCCGTCAGAGGAGGTGAACGCTGGAGGGAGGAAGAGACGGTGTCTGGGTTCGTCGCGCTGGAGAAAGCGTTCGTCAAGCGGGAACAGTCGATCGGGTAGGCAGCGTTGGAGGGGAAACCGAGTGAAACCTAAAATTGGTTCACTCAGTTTCTATTTCCAGCTAGCTTACACATGAAGGAGGGGCTGATTATATACTAGGGGATTAGGGTGTATTGGCTATTGGCAGATATCAACATAGGAGATTCTAATTGGCAGCTAATAAAAGGCATAGTGAAGGGGAATTTCAAAGGCGGCCGGCCGGCTATAGACAAAGGTGACGCTACCAAAAAAAATAGTTAATTAAAAATTTCTTGCCCTAATTAATCCATCTCCTAAATTACCGGACCTATGCATTTAGGGTCTCGTTGGCGGGTTACACTAACGAGTCAAACAAAATTTTGCGCGAAAGCGTGTACGATACAAAATTACAACAAAAGCGCAAATAACGTGCGCGATACAACTCTACGCTACACAATAATTCAAAAAATGCGCGAAAACGTGCGCTACAATAATAAAAGACATGTGCGATCAAAAATAATAAAAACGAGGCGACGCGGGTTGCATCAGATGGGGTACCCACATCGGGATGGACTCCTTCCTATTTCAGGAATGCCGGGACACGCCGATGGCAACAGAGGAGGAGGCGGATGGGAGTTTAGGACGCCAGTAGTGGTTAGAAACCCCTACAGAGGGGATTGGGGGTACCCACACGTGGCCGCTGATCGGCGAGGACCGCAAGGACTCAGGCAAGAGTACGGAGGGCCCGGACAACCGCAACTGAGGGCATACATGCCGCCAAAAGTGACACGCATGAACTACCTCAAATTCAAAGGTGGAGATGCTTTTGAATGGGTCCAAAAGGCAGAGTTGTTCTACAATTATCAGGGAATTTCAGAAGAACAACGGGTAAAGTTAGCATCGTTTTACCTTTAGGAGGACGCATACCAATGAACCCAATGATTCCTTCGAGGATGGGACCACACACCATGGTACGAATTTGTTGACAGATTCACATCCCGCTTTGGCCCACTAGAGTATGAAGATTTCGAGGTCCTTCTTCAGAAACTGCGACAGAAAGGGACAGTGATGGAATACCGAGCAGAGTTTGAAAGGTTAGCCAACAGAGTGCAGTGGGGTGAGAAGACATTAATGAGTTGCTTCATTTCAGGGTTGAAGGAGCACATCAAGGATGAGGTTCATGCCACACAGTTTAACACATGCTATCAGTTTGGCCCGGATTCAAGAAGAGCGACTTAATCGACAAAAATCCAGAGAAGGAAATACAAAAAACACTACAAATCCGTCAGGCACAAAAAAGATCAAGGAGCTACAAAAAGGGTGACAGTGAAGAAATTGACATGGTTAGTGCTACAAGCAAGAAAGGAAACGGGATTGTGCTTCAACTGTGATGAAAAATTCACCCCAAGCCACAAATGCCAGATGATCCAGGTGTACATGTTGTAGGAAGAAGGCGAGATGCCAGATACAAAAGGAGGGGGAACACATGCACATTCCAGATACAATCGAGTTCGGGGTGTACAACCTGTCCATAGAGGGAGAGTCCATCCGCCCACTATGAGTATTGCGGGGTGGATCAGTCAACTGAATGTGATCATTTTGGTTGACAGTGGGAGTACACAGAACTTCATCAACCCCGCTGTGTCACAGAAGCTGGGGCAAGAGATCAACAAGGAAGCTGCGTCCCAGGTTATGGTGGCAGACAAAAAAAAGCTGCAGTGTGAAGGGGTGCTGAAGGGAGTGGGGGTCAGGGTGCAGGGAAACACCTGCAGGATGGATGTCTACTTGTTGCCCATCCAGGGGCTAGATATGGTTCTTGGGGTCCAGTGGTTGCGACTGTTGGATAAAGTAACCCTTGATTGGGGTAACTTGACCATGAAGTTTCCTCAGGATGGGAGAGAGCACTGCCTGCACGAGATCAGACTCTCACAGGTGATAGGTGAAAGGGGTCTCTCTTCGCTGCTTTGAGTGACTGCGGGAACAAGAGAATGACATAGCTGTGATGATCCTGAAGGAAGGGATTGAGCAGACCAACACTCTACCCTGCCGTTACCCAGATCACCACCTTGGGGACAAGCTGGTTCTTGAAGGGGAAGGGAATGTTATGAATCTTCATAACGATCTGCTCGTGGGACAACAACACCAAAGACGGCGGAAGGATGCAACATCAAACGGGGCTGAACCATCTGGTTCAGCCCTCCCTAATTAAAACATGACGGCGGTTGGGGGCTGAACCGGACTGGTTCAGCCCCTATAGGAGGTGTCGGCCCCTCCATGGCCCGACGGGTATAAATACCCCTAGGGTTTCCTGGCAGGAGACAAACAAGTAATTCCAGGTATTTCCTCTTTCCTCTCTAAACCCTAGATCCCCTCTTTTTCTCCCAAATCTCTATCTTCAGGGGGCAAGTTAAACAATGGTAACATGCATGAAGTTTATTGAAGATGATTTATGTAGTCTATGTTTTAACACCTTATGCAATACTAGATAGGAACAAATGGAAAATACTAATAATTAATGCCCACTCCTAATCGTTGGGTCAATGTTTTTTTAAGATGATTATGACGATTTAGGGGCAACCTAAGATAAGATAGATGGAAGTTCACGATTATGTGTAGTTTAGCCGAAACGCCTCGGACATCACTCGCCATGAAAATGAGGATCCGACGAACCCAAATAGTTGGGCTAAGAGTTGATGATGATCTATTGTTTAAAGTATTATTTGGAAATGGTTTTCTTTCTTTTGTAATTGGGATTGATTTCTCAGTTGTTATTGACCAAGCTTCGTTTTCCATCCTAGTTACAATTTTTTTGTCAATTTAATATCAACTATGTTACTCATTTCCATTTATTGTATAAATCATTTTAGCATTGCTCATCTAACCACCAATCCTCTTTAGGTGTCAAAGGTTAAATGCAACCCCTTCTGCTTTTGGAATTGATTCACACACTTATAAGTATTCTTTCAGCATGGATCAACGCTCTTCTTGCACATCAGAATTCAGTACAACTTCTGAAATCATGTATTCTAAATCTTTACATTCTTGGGCGTTTCCACAATCTTCATTACCTTCTTCCATCATCACTGCAATGGCCATGTCTGCTTCAAAAGGAGGTTTTCCACTTACCAACCTTTGTTTTATCTTCTGCTTGAACTGCCCTTGTGATATATTTTTTTAATCACGCAGAAACAGATTTTCTACTAAGAAGGCAGCAAGACTGGGAGGATTCTTTTCGAAATCTCTATTTCATGCTAAGGAAGAGCATTTGTAGCATGTTTTACGGTATGCAAACTATTCCTCTATGTTGAAAGGCGGGGGCGTGGTGGCCAATTAACCCGACCTAACCGGATTGTAGTCCAAACATCCCAACCAAATCACCCTCGGGCTAACTCTCGTCGAGACTTTGATCACTGTTGAAAGGGGTAGGTTGTTGATGTCGGGGATCGCACCTGGAACCTCCTTTATCAAGGCCTTGAGAGAGCACCTAATACCCAATTGAGCTGCAACTTAGTTGGGTATTAGGACCTCTCTCAAGGCCTTGATAAAGGAGGTTCCGGGTTCGTTCCCCGACATCAACAATCTACCCCTTTCAACAGTGGTCAAAGTCCCGACGAGGGTTAGCCCCGAGGGTGATTGGTTGGGATGCTTGGACTGCAGTCCGGTTAGGTCGGGTTAATTGGTCACCATGCCCCCCGCCTTTCAACACTCTAGATATTGTTGGTAGTTTGTGGACTTGTGAACATAATGCATTGCTTTTGATTATACTGCAATGTTTTATTCTTTGTTATGATTATTAATTATGTTGTCATGATCCATATTTAACGTTTACGTTTTTTATTCTATAAAAGTTTTATGGTACTTTTATGACATCTATGAAGTTGTACATACACTTATATTTAATTTTTTGTTTTATGGTATTTTTGTGGTTTAGTCCCACACCATAGTTTTAGGTTTAAGAGTCCATTGTAATCCTATAAATTATCCCCTTGAGGGATGAATAAATTGCACCTTCTATTTTTTTCTCTTGATTTCTAACATGGTATCAGAGACATGGACAGGAATTGACTCCTCCCTGAAATTTGGTCGCACTAATTATTGGCGACCTAATTTCTTGGTGGCTTCCTCTCTCTGATTTCCGCCTCTTCCTCTGATTCGATCCCGTCCCCTGCGCTGCTAAAGCTCCCATCGATCAGCTCTGTCCATGCTCCCGTCTACAGAATCGTCGTTTGATTCCATCGACAGGAGCGGTCTTTATTCCCCTCGATGGAGGGAGCGGCACTTGGGCTCTTTCTCGCACAGTGATGGCGGTCGTAAATGCATGGGTTAAATCGTCATTCGTTTTAGGGACCACCTAACAAACATCATTCGTTTGAACATAAAAGTGGATGAAGTTCTTTAGGTGGACGTTAACGAATGACAATTTAACCCCCACGTTCATGACCGCCACCACCGTGCCAAACGGAGCCTTGGTCTCACAATAATTTCATCTTGGTACTATTTTCCTCTTTATTTCTAACAATGACAACAATTCTCAGCTGTTTAAGCACACTTCATCAAAAAATTTAGAACTCAACTTGTCCCTGAATTTTTAACCGTCAGCGAAATAAATACTCTTTCAACAATAGTTTCCAGTCATCTTCTATCTTCCCTTTTGGACAATGACTGGCATCACTACCTCACTCCCTCTTGGACAACAACTACGACAATACTCCAGTCCCTTTAGTAACATTTGTCTGCCGCTATAACATTTCATCTTCTTCCTCAGTTTTATCTTGTACTGCGATTGGAAGTCGGTATGTCACTTGTGAGGAGCACGGCACTCTCAAATAATCAAGTCTAACGGCTTTATATTGGCATGCAAGATATGTTTCTGCATTTGATAGAGATTGCTGCATTTATCAAGGAAACCTTACCCATATTGAGGTTCAAAACTACAGCCAGAGAGGTCACATATGTGCAAACACATCTCCAACTGCAATAATGAATACCCACCAAGAATGCTAATGTTAAGACCTTTCACACGGCTGAAATTTCTCCTTGCCAACAAATTCTTATGGTAGACACCTGGTTTGATGAGGAGCCCTCACATTGCAGACAAAATTTAAGAACATGGCAAAACTATCAATTATCCTAAGGGGACTACATGATAAGTGATTCAACTTTCATTCGTCAAAGATTTCTTCCCAAAAATTAGGACGTAGGAATAAAGGATGCATGTGTACTAGATATAGGAGTGAGGGCAAAATGACAAAAACTGAAAAAGTAGGGTGTAACTACCGTACTTAACTGATTTCGAAGCCAAACAAGTCAGTCCAGTTCAGTTTGTATTTAGATGATTAATAAATCAGATGTTTTTGTTGTAGTTTGTTTCCAGCTTTAGGAAATGGTGAAAATCGAACAACACCCTATGCTGTTCTGATCCATTTACAATACTTGGTGTTTAATGGCCAGCTGAAAATGAAGGTTGACAGTGCTGTTGGTTTTTCTTTGATCAAGAAAATATATTTCAACTGTTTTTATCTGTGTAATTTAAGATTTACAATATTTAATGAGTCACTGTATCAGTTTTATATATTTTGAAAAAAGATATTAATTTTTTTTAACCACCTATTCATGTCAAAAATTAATTGGCAATGCCACACTAGTTCAATTGTATAATTATGGTCAAAAATCTATAATGATCAGATAATTGTACTATTATGGGTAATGTGTTATGGATCCGCTGTCAATTATCGTGTGTTGTTATTATTATTATGTTGAGTCGTGTAGTATGTGTGTGATTGTAATTGTATATGAGTGTGTGTTTGTAGTTGTGTATGAGTATGTGTGTGTAGTATATGTGTGGTTTATGGAGTTGTTATTATCGAGTCATAGTTTTAGCGTCGTAGTATTTTAATATTCGTGCGTCTATTGTGGTATTTACATGTATGCCATTATGAGTTCTATTTAAGGGAATTCATGGGGGTCATTGTAAGAAAAGCAAGAAGTGTATCAAAAGCTTTCTTTATCTCTCTAACTTCCTCTCGTTCTCTCTCTAGTTCTTCTCTCCTTCCTCCACCCTCTAGGGTTTTTTTCTTCTCATCTCCTCCACCATTTCTAGGGCTAACACCCCTTGTATCCCCACTTCCATCCGCATCTCTGCATCCCTCTGACGAACCACCAAAGATGTACGTAACCAACTGTTACGGATCTGCTGTCAGTTATCGTGTGTTGTTATTATTATTATTATTATGTTGAGTCGTGTTGTATCGAGTCATAGTCTTAGGCTCTTAGCGTCTTAGTATATTAATATTTGCGTGTCTATTGTGGTATTTACAAGTATGCCTTTATGAGTTCTATTTAAGGGAACTCATGTGGGTCATTGTAAGAAATGCAAAAAGTGAATCAAAAGCTCTCTTTATCTCTCTAACTTCCTATCTTATTTTTTCTAATTCTTCTCTCCTTCCTCCACCCTCTAGGATTTTCTTCTTCTCTCATCTCCTCCACCATTTCTAGGGCTAACACCCCTTGTATCCTCACCTCCATCTGCATCTCTGCATCCCTCCGAAGAACCACCAAAGAGGCATGTAACAAACTTGGTATCATAGGATGTTTCCTCCCCTCCCTGCCCATTTCCAACACCGGCTGCGCCTTCCGCCAGCCATTTCTGTCCAAACGACTGCACGGCCAGGAACTCCACCTCATCCAGTCTTCCCACCACCATCAGAGCCGACCTCCACACTCACTTCTCCCCGCGCCTCTCCAGCCGCCTCCTCCCACTCATCGAGGCAATCACAACGCCTCACATTCACCTCCAGACAACCTCCGCCGAAGTCTCCCTCAGCCTCATTGTTCCCCGGCGGCAGATCCCGACCATCAACTTCGTTCCGCACCGGCAGCCGTCTGGCATCGTGCCTCCTTCTCCCTCCATCAAAGCACGCGCCTCCTTTTCCCTCCATCAAAGCACGCGCCTCCTTCGCCCTCCGTCAAAGCACACGCCTCCTTCGCCCTCCGTCAAAGCACACGCCTCCTTCGCCCTCCGTCAAAGCACACGCCTCCTTCGCCCTCCGTCAAAGCACGCGCCTCCTTCGCCCTTCGTCAAAGCACGCGCCTCCTTCGCCCTCTGTCAAAGCACACACCTCTTTCGCCCTCCATCAAAGCACGCACCGACGCCACATCCAGCCCAGCACCTGGGCCTTTCCCCTTCCCCTATTTTTATTTTTTTTCTCGAGCCCATAAGCTCTGCGTCCATCCCATCTCTTCCAGCTCCTTCAAGCAAATCCCGCCTCACCCTTTTATTTTTATTTTATTTTTTTCCTCTTGGGGCCCACCACCATCACTCTCTTTTCCCCTTCTGTTGCCTTTCTTTTTTTAACTTCCGCTGACCTTTCCCCATCTCTTCGTGCACACTTCTATTTTTTTTTCCGAGCCTCCTATCACATCCGTCCTTCCTGCACACATCTCTTTTACTCTAATTTTATTTTATTTTCTCCCTTACTGCCCATCCCACACTTCTGCCATTCCCACGGTTACTTTCCCCCACCATTTACTTTCCCCCCAACTCATTAATTTCTTAATTAATTCCTCTTGAATTAATTAATTCCCTCAACTTCTTCTCCTTACCTTTTTATTTTTTATTTTAAAATTCCCACTTTCCCACTTAATTAATCCCCGAGTTAATTAACGACCAAATCGTTCTCCTAATTATTAACTAATTAATTAATTATCTTATTTTCATCATGTCCCTTAGCGATGCCGACCACAATGAGCTCCTCACCACCCTCGCCAAGCTGGACCGTCGTATTGCTCATCGGGAGGCTCGACTTGGCCACGTCGATGCTCAACTCGACCTCACGCTCGACGCCCTCCGCATGTCTCGTAACTCGTTGGTGATTTTTCTGTCACCACCACCACCGGAGCTGGACTCATCGCCTCCTCCTCCAATGATGGTGCCACCACCATCCTCCGTCGTTCAAGACGTGTTGCCGCCATCGCGGTCGCCACCAACTCGACTCATGCAGTCGCCGCCACTGCCGTCATCGCCGCCATCGTCGTCGTCGCCGCCACCGCCGCCGCCGCTGCC
This sequence comes from Platanthera zijinensis, assembly GCA_039513925.1. Lineage (NCBI taxonomy): Eukaryota > Viridiplantae > Streptophyta > Magnoliopsida > Asparagales > Orchidaceae > Platanthera > Platanthera zijinensis. The sequence continues at coordinate 37,977,779 of CM077084.1, read as the reverse complement.
ACCACTCGTCGCCGATGTACCACCTCTCTCCACGGTGGTCGTCCTCAACCGTTGCCGCCTCCTCTTCGGTCACCTACTCCGCCACCGCCGGTCATACCGCGACCTCTTCTACCGGCTCTTCCTCCGCCTCCCCTGGCATTGCCGCCTCCTCCGGCCATCTCACCGCCTCCTCCGGCCATCTCACCGCCTCCTCTCCTGGCTCTTTTCCCTCCGGCCCCCGCCTTGCCGCTCCCACCGGCCACAGTGCTGCCTCTTTTGCCGGCTCGTGCTTCGGTGACCCCGACGGACCCGTTTCTGCTGTCGGCCGTCGCCTCTCCTCCCTCCCTACTGCTGCTGCTCACCATCGCTCCACCGACCGCGCGGAAGCCATTACTTTCGCCCCGCGTATTTTCGCCGCCACCGCTACTCGTCGACACCGCCGCTGCCGCTACACCCGGTCAGACATGGTTCTGGCGGGAGATCTAGCTACCCGAGGAGCCGACCATCCACATGGTGTTCGAGCTTGGGGACAAACTCGATGTCAAGGAAGGATGGAGTGTTACGATCCGCTGTCAGTTATCGTGTGTTATTATTATTATTATGTTGAGTCATGTTGTATCGAGTCATTATTATCGAGTCGTAGTATTTTAATATTCGCGCGTCTATTGTGGTATTTACAAGTATGCCATTATGAGTTCTATTTAAGGGAACTCATGTGGGTCATTGTAAGAAAAGCAAGAAGTGAATCAAAAGCTCTCTTTATCTCTCTAACTTCCTCTCTTTCTCTCTCTAGTTCTTCTCTCCTTCCTCCACCCTCTAAGGTTTTCTTCTTCTCTCATCTCCTTCACCATTTCTTGGGCTAACACCCCGTGTATCCCCACCTCCTTCCGCATCTCCGTATACCTCCGACGAACCACCAAAGAAGCACGTAACAGAATGTTGCCGGAGGAGAGGTCGGAGGTGGAGATGACGGTGCCAGAGATATACTACTGAGCCTTGACCGCGACTGCCTAAGCGAGGCGTGCTCGAGAGAGAGAGATCAAGAGAGAGAGAGAGAGCGAGAGCTTCCAAGATCTCTTTTAGGGTTCGGGAAAATAGATTTTCTTCATTCATGACAATACAAGACTCACTTGGAACTTAACAATCGATATCAAAAAGGAAAGAACACCAAAGGAAATAACGACAGATTTGGTCATGTGACTAAAAGGACACCTCATAAAGACACGACATGGATAATGACGCCCTATAAGAACGCAACTCTAAGACAGAATAAAGCATATTAAGAAATAATCAATACTAATTAACGCCATTAAAGGACCCATAACATATACATAATAAATAGCTCATGCTCTTGCTGCAGCCATTGCTAGATGAAGGTAGCTCTAAAATGCAAAAAAGATCAGCACATTCTCCATGATACCACACGTTGTGATGGATGTAGTAGCAGTGAAATGGAAACAGTTTTAGAATCGTTGCAAGCTTATGGTCTGATTCCATTATGTGATCTCATATTTGTAGTTCATATACATATCATTCACAATTCTATTTCAATGATGTTTATAAAATTGTGCTTCCCTATGGATGTAGGATGCTTCAATCTTCATTCTTGACTGACTTCTAGGTTTCAAATTACTCAATCTTTGTATTTGAGATTACAAGGGTCGTGATATAGCAATTGGGAGTGGTTGTAAATGTTAAAGGGTGACTATATATCATAACATAGGCATGGCTTCGCTTGTGTGAGTCAACCGGCTGCATCCTCCAAAAGGTAACATGGTATTAGAGGAATGGTTTTTTTCGTTGTTCCCGTTCGATCAATCCAGCCAGGCAGCGATTCCTTCGAATCCGGTCGCTCCATCCTTCGCCGTCCTCCTCTCCGTCGATCGATCCTGGGAGGCACCGTTCCTAGTCTGTCGCTGATCCATCGGGATGTAGTCGATCTCGTCGCTTCGTCTTCGATCGATCCAGCGGGATCCTGTCGACCTCGTTGCCGTCTTTGTTCCACCCTGTCACAGATCCTGTCGATATCCAGTGGGTCCAGCCGACCGATTCCATTTCCTGCCAGCCTCCGTCCCTGCTGCTTCTCCTTGTGCCAAAGCCGCCTGCGGTTCCTTCTGCCGCTTTCTGGAGCCCTTTTCTGTTGTTGCTACAGTTTGTCCAAATAGCCTCACCTCACATTTCGTACCTTCTGAAATCCGACATCATTCTCAATGAGACCAACTACAAGGAATGGTCTTCCACAGTTCGAGTGCTTCTTCGTGGAATACATCTTTGGGGTCATCTTGATGGATCTACTTCGGCTCCATCCATCCCTGTTGATAATGCACCCTCTACTTCTGTCACTAGTGAAACTGATGCATCTTCTCCTTCTGCCACGAGTGGGATAAATTGGAAGAAATGACACGATGATAATGCCCAGATCATTACCGCTCTTTGCCAGTCTGTTGAGATATCCATTCGTATGGTTATATATGATTTTTCTACTGCTAGGGAGATCTAGGATCATCTACGTCAGCTCTATCTGCCTTCTAGCCAGGCACAGAAGTACTCCTTGGTGCAGACGTTTGCTTCTGTTCATCAACACAATCGCTTCGTTCAGAATTTATTTGCAGACCTCAGTGATTTATGGCGCTAGCTGAATGGAGATGTCTACCTTTGGTTGCCTCACTTGTGCTTGTTGCACCATTATTGTTGAGGAGAGGGATCACCGGCGCATGTATGACTTCCTCATGCGCCTTCTACCCGAGTTCGAGTCTGTACGTGCTCAGTTGCTGCACTGAGTTGCTCCACAATCCCTGCGTGACTGTCTTGCTGTTATTGTTGCAGAGGAGACCAGTTTTCACTCTTTGGAGGGCATGCGCCCAACCTCGCCAAACTCAGTTCTTGTTGCTCCTCAGTATGGCTTCTCGGGACCTGATCCGCCAGTCTTACTGCCTCCTGGTCTTAGCGTGCCTTCTCCACATCACTCGTCTTCAGTTGCTTCATCCAGTACCTTGCTAGATGCTCCTCCGGGCTCTGGGCCATCCCAACACCGTGTTCCCCGTTGTCACTACTATCATAACTTGGGACACATCCATTCAGAGTGTGTTACGTGTCCTATGCCAGCAGGTCGCACCACATTGAGATGCTCCTATCCCGTCTCTTACTCCTGACAGTCCTACCTCTGTTCCTGATCAGATCATACAACTCGTTCTGCAGCTCTCTCAGAGTCGTGCCCCCTCTTCCTCGGCATCTGTTGTCAGCCATGCCTCCGTTTCACAAACCGACTCAACGGCTGCACCTGCAGGTATCGATAAGGCTTCCTGGTTGCTTGATTATGGTTCTTCCTTTCATATGACCTTTGATGCAACTCCCTTACATTCCCCCCAGTCTGTTTCTTCTGACAACATGTCATCATTATTGATGACACCACTTTACCCATTGCTAGCTATGGTACCCTACATACCACCACCTTTCACATTCTTAATGTTGCATATATCCCTAAGCTTTCCATGAACCTCATATATGTTAACCAGCTTGCTTCTCGAGGTTGTCTTGTTATTTTTGATTCACTTTTGTGTCATGTGCAGGATCTTCACACACGAAAAATCATTGGAACTGGCAGTCGCTGTAGTGTGGTTTATGTGCTCGATCATCTCCGGTTTCCTTCACCCATTTCACTATCAACTTTCCATGTTGCATCTCCCATCTATCTTTCGTCGGTCAGTTTTCCGTAGTGGCACCATAGTCTCATCCATCCCAATGGAGCTCGACTATCCTATCTTGTTCGTCAGGGTATCTTAGGTCATGTGTTTGCTGATCGTTCACACTCATGTACGGGTTGTATGCTTAGAAAACAACTATAACTCCCATATCGATCCAGCGAGTCTCGATCATCTTTTCCTTTTGCTTTAGTTCATTCTGATGTGTGGGGCCCTGCCCCATTTATTTCAAAAGGTGGTCATCGTTATTATGTTATTTTTGTTGACGATATCTCTTGTTATACATGAGTTTATATGATGCGTTCTTGTACTATTTTTTCACATTTATGTTGAGTTTGTCTCCATGGTACATACTCAGTTCTCCATGTCTATCCGCACGTTTTGCTCCGATTCGGGGAGGGGGAATACTTGTCACATGCTTTTCGTGATCTTTTGGCCTCTCATGGTACTCTACCTCATCTCTCATGTCCTGATGCTCATTCTTAGAATGTCACTCCGAAAAGGAAGCATCGCCATATCATTGAGATGACTTGTACTTTCTTCATTGCCTCTCATGTGCCTCCACACTTCTGGGCTAAGGCTATATCCACTGATGTTTATCTTATCAACCTTCAACCATCCACTTTCTTATAAGGTAGCAGTCCTGGTGAGCGTTTGTTTGGTCGTCCTCCTTGTTATGACCACCTATGTGTGTTTGATTGTCTATGTTATGTCATTTCTTCTCGTGAGCGCACCAAGCTATTTGCTCAGTCCACCACTTGTGTATTCCTTGGTTATAGTCTTGAGTACAATAGCTACAGATGCTATGACCCTATTTCTCGTCGTGTTCGTATCTTTCAAGACGTTACTTTTGTTGAGTACCACCCCTTTTTTGTTCCATCTTCGCCTTCGTCTCTTTCCTCGACTCACATCTCCACTACAATTGATGATGTTCTCTTGCTCTCCATACCACCGCCCGTGTCATATTTCTCCGAGTTACCTCACACTCAGTCTCCACTAGGGTCACCGTCTCCTGTCCTACTTCCTGAGTCATCTCCACAATCTCTCGACCTTCCTGTTCATGTTCGTGCCCCTGCTCTTCCTGAGTCATTCTCACAGTCTCCTGTCCCTCCTGTCTAGGTTCGTGCTCCCGCTATTCCCAAGTCATTCCCACAGTCTCTTGAACTTCCTGTCCAGATTTGTGCCTCTGCTCTTCCTCAGCACCATGCTCGACACTATGTTCGGCGGACTTGTCTTATCGATGCGGCAATTGCCCCTCTGCATCCGATCTCTTCCAGTGAGCTACCCGTGGATGATCCTCTAGCACGATGCTACCCCACTCATGATCGACACCCACCTGATCGGCTCAATCTTGCTACTCAGCTGCTTGATTTACCCGTCCTTGACCTATCAACTCTTCCAGTGGCTATTTGTGGTGTTCCAGAGTCTAGTACCTACAGAGAGGCTGTCTTGATTCCTGAGTGGCAGACCACCATGTCTGACGAGTTGAATGCTTTGGAGCGCACATCTACTTGGTATCTAGTTCCATTACCTTTTGGTATAATCCCTATCACCTGCAAGTGGATCTTCAAAGTGAAGACTCGCTCGGATGACACAGTAGAGAGATATAAGACTCGGTTGGTGGCCCGCGGTTTTCGGCAGGAGCACATTTGTGACTATGATGAAGCCTTAGCTTATGTGACCCACATGACTACTATCAGGACCCTCATTGTCGTTGCAGTCGTTCGTCAGTGGTCCTTGTTTTAGCTGGATGTGAAAAATGCTTTTCTTCACAATGATTTGCATCAGGAGGTGTATATGCTTCCTCCCCTAGGCCTTTCTATCGCTCCTGGTCTTGTTTGTCGCCTCCGTCGAGCACTTTATGCTCTCAAACAGGCTACTCAAACCTGGTTCAGCGTTTTAGTTCAGCAATTCTTGCAGCCGATTTCCAGCCTAGTCACTATGATCCAGCTCTGTTTATCTACTCTTCATCACAGGGTCGGACCGTCCGCCTGTTATATGCGAACGACATGATTATCATTGGTGACGATGCCTCTCATGTTGAGTTTATCAAGCATCACATTCAGCAACAATTTCAGATGACTGATCTTGGCACACTGCGTTACTTCTTAGGCATCAAGTTCTCTACCACTTCTATTAGCTACCAGTTATCTCAGCAGCGCTACATCTTAGATCTACTGGCCCGTATCGCACTGTCCGACTCTCGCACTGCTGCTTCTCCCTTGGAGCTCCACCTTCAGCTACGTCCATATGAAAGCTCTCCTCTTTCCGATCCGACACGGTACCACCATCTGGTTGGGATCTTGGTTTACCTCACCATCACTAGACCTGTTGCCTTTGTTGTTCATGTGCTGAGTCAGTTTGTGAGTGCTCCCACATCAGTTCACTATGCTTACCTGCTGCGTGTTGTTCGATATCTTTGTTCCACTATGACTCGTGGTCTATTCTACCCCTGCGGTTTCTCTCTCCAGTTACAAGCATATTCTGATGCTACATGGGCCAGTGATCTAGTTGATCGTCGTTTGCCACCAAATTGTCTTTTCTTGGGTTCTTCGCTCATTGCCTGAAAATCCAAGAAGCAAACCGGCGTTTCTCGTTCTAGCATAGAGGCTAAGCTCCGTGCCATGACCACTGCAGTTGAGGATGTTGTCTTGCTTTGTTGGTTGCTTGTTGGTCTTGGTGCCACTCCCTCTGGTCCAACCACTCTCTATTGTGACAACACCGGGGCTATCCAGATTACTCTGAATCCAACCAAGCACTCGCTCTACAAGCACATTGGTGTTGATGCCTTCTTCCTTCGTTATCAACACACTCTTAGGGTACTCTTGTACCCCATTATGCCCCCACCGAGCGCTAGCTTACCCATTTGCTCACGAAGCCTCAGACTCGCTCTTAGCAAGAGTTTCTTCTCTCCAAACTCTCAGTGTATGATCCCACGTGAGTTTCAAGGGGGGGGGTGTTTAAGGGTGACAATATATATTATGACCCAGGCAGGGCTTCGCTTGTGTGGGTCAACCAACTGCATCCTCCAAAAGGTAACAGTAAACTTGAAGCATGAGATTATATTATGCATGTATTGTATTATCCTGGATTGCTGTTATAAGCCAAAAATCGACGTTGATAAAGGAAGTTTTAGCTGATCTGAAATGTGTGGTCAGTCTGATTTGATTTAGGCCATATCAAAGCTGAATATATTTTGTTCGGTCTCGGTGTGGGTCTAAAGTCTAAACTGACCAAAGTTGAACCCTTGTAGTCTTAATCAGGCATTGTTTATGTTACGAATGTGGAGGGAGATCTTCGTCCTCCAGTGTAGAGGGTATATGACGACACGCCACGATCGGCACACGTATATTCCTGCAGGAGGCGGTGACCCGCTGCCCGGGTGGTCGATCAGAATCTGTGGTTGCGTCCGGATGATCGATCCGAGTCGAATCTATATATTACTTTTATATTTTATGTTGTATTTGTAGCCCGATCGGTTTAAACATTGTGAACTGTTTGATCACGGTGGTTATTTTATTTTTATTCATCAGTTTTTATTTTAGGGCTCATATATAGCAGCCGACGGTTCAAGTGGGGGCATCGATTGTTTAGGAAACCTCCTGGGACCGCTAGGTCGAACGGTGCGATGCCGTCTTCTCCTGATTTCCCCCAACTGGTGCACACTGGTAATGCCTCCTCCGCCACCCTCTTCTTCTCCGGTAAGCCTTCCCCGCCCGAGGTCCTCCCCGTTTCCTGCTCCTGTCCCGCCGGATCCCTCCCGTCGGCCTCCCTCAGTCGAAAAACCTCCCCAGCGCCAACCATATTCCCGTCGGCCTTGCCACTTCCTCGCTCAGTCCCTCTTCCCAACTCAATTGTCGGCGACATACATAACTCCTTCTGAAGGCTACCACCCCTCCATCCTCAGCCGCTAATCTATACTCTCCCTCCACCACTTCGTCTAGTAACTCCACTTGTACCCATCTACTGCACCCGACCCAACCAATTTCCCCTCCCTGAAACTTATTGTGGAATCCACCTTATAGTATTCAACCCCCGTCCCATAACTCTAACCTAGCCATACCAGCCTTGATCTTCTATTCCCACACCCCGCCGTCGCAACAACTTCGAAGGCCCTCCTACAACTGCCCTCGCCGCCTCCTGCACGTGTGAATTGTGTTAAAATCATTTCCTTTTGTTGTTTATTTTGGTAACCTGTACTGTGGCGGATTCTAACTTTTGTTATGCTAGTATTTCTTTTGTGTACAATTTGCGGAGCCTATTCTGTGAACACTTAACATTAATTGCGCCTCTGTCTTTTGTAAATTGATATCTCGTTCTCCTTTAATTAATTATTTGCAACTGCACGTGCACCTGCTGTTAACTTATAATAATTAATTATTTGTTGTAATTTGAGTGGACCGCTCTGCACTAGCATTCCACTGCATCACATTTAGGGTTGCATTTAGAGGGTCCACCCCGTGACGGCCTTACCACTGCATCAGTATACCAACGTCATGAAAGGCTCGCTAATATCACGCCGGTCGAAAGTATTTATGACATGCGGATATTTTGGAATCAAATGTATCTTTCCTTATTTTTGTAATTCGACCGGGGGTGATATATAAATTGCGGGGCTATGTATTTTGGTTAGCCACTCCCCACCTACCTCCTCACCCCACTGCCAGCTAGCCGCCCTACTGCTGATGCCGACTCACCCTACTGTGTGCTTCTGTGCCATCATCGACTGTCCCCCTATTTTGTACAAACTCTAAACCCTAAATTTGCAGAACCTAATTTGCCGCACATTAAATTGAGTCTTTGAATGGCAAATTGAGCGTTGCATCAGATTTGTTTTACTATATATTGATTCACTGCTTTGTATTTTTAAAACCTGGAGTAAACGGTGAGCACATAAAATTTGTTTTCTTTTCTATACTCTTTTACTATTTTCTTTCCAAAAAGTTTCTGTTTACAACTTTACATTGCGTATTCTTATTTTCCTTTTGTCAAATATGCAGTTTTCACCTCACAATTTGTTGTGTTATTCATCTGCAACAAACTTTTTGGAAAGAGAAAATCTTGCAGTGCTTATATTTCACAATCTACTCGAGGTTTACGATCCATGCTCAATGATCTTGTAAGTTCCTCCCCCCACCCAGCATGCTCGCATTTTTTCTCAAGGTATATGTCTAAATTAGAAAAAACAAACGTCTTTTTGCATGAATTGTTATAGTCTGGGTACATGGTTGTGAAACAATATCTAAATTTTGAAACCCTTTTTAAAAAGCTCAAGTATTTGCCTTCTTTCAGCAAGCCGTGATCAAGCTGCCATGTAGAAGCTTTATTTGTCATTTTGTTATATTAGGTACAATTTTATGTATTCTGATACTACGATCACCATTATAAATATAGAAAGAAATTATACACAATGTAAGAAAATATTCATATAAGTCAACATTTCCTGGGACCTTATAGTTTATAGAAACTCATTGACATTGTTCTGTATAATTGAGTGTGTTCTTTGTGCACTATATTTTCTCTCTCAAAATTGGCCTCAAATCTATCTTGGAATGACTCCGTTTGTTCTTCCATCTTTTTTATCATTATAATCCCACATACTTGGCTCAGCCTAGGTACCTGAAATGTTGTAATGCCCCTTAAGTTTGACTTTTGAAGATAATGATGGTGGAAGGAATTTTCATTTGTGACAGGAGGTTAATAGTTGGTACTTGGCATTATTAGTTCTTAGATCTTATCCGTCAAAGTTTAAACTGGTACTTGGCAGGAGTATAATGTACTAATCTTGTCGTTTTTACTGGGCATCAAGTCTGATTATCAAAATGTACAGTGGCATCACTTTAGGTAAAAATGAATCAATACTACTGAAATTTCTGGATGATTAATTTATTACTTTCTATCATCCATGCTCTGGATGTATGTGCCATTTGCGATACTCGTGCTTCTGTGAAAAAATTTAGTTATTTTATTTAAAACGTTTAAATGCAGCTTTGTAAATTATGACACTTCTAAATTATCGATTCCATCTTGAAAATTGACTAATGCATGAATAATTTCTTGTGATTTATCTTATTTACTACTATTCATGTATTCATCATATTCTACTTTATCATGCATCGACTATCAGTTTTAAATTTTCAAAATCGGGATTTTGTTTTTGAAATAAAAGTTTACTATGCATGGATGAGTTTATAATATCTTAAATGTTGTCCTAAAATCATGAATTTTTTCTGTCATACACGTGTGTGGTATCCACTTAATCTTACATTTAGGTTTTTTTTGCGTAATTGGAAAGCAGGATGTTTGTTTCTCCATGCCTCTTTGTCGTGTTGAAGTTGAACATGCTACTGAGGCTGATCTGGCTGAACTGTCTGAGATTCAACACCGAAACTTGGGGCAGGTTTTTATCCGTTTTCTGTTCCCCGTTTATTTGGTTGCTCTTTTTATGAGTTTTTTATGAGTTTATGCTTTGCTTTGTTTACTGTTTTATGTTGCGCAGGCCTATCATCAAGATTCTGTTTCTGGAATAGACAATAGCTCTGAATCTCTCCTAGCATTTACAGGAAACAACAATGTCCATGGTTTATATGATTTTCTGTTGAATTATAGGTAAAATAACATATTTCCTTTGGTGCATGGAAACAATTAAGTAACTAGGGGGGAAATGATTATAACGGGGTGGTGATGGATGGATAAGCAACTGATTTCTTATGTTTTAAATCTTCGTTCGTGAAGGTTGGTTGTCTGCAGTGTATCCAAATTTACTAATAAACTTGTTTTGGTTTGCTCTCTTCAACTTCCATTATATCAGTATCGTCTTGAGCAGCTTTGAGAAACATATATGTGTTTGATCTTCCAGGCCATGCAAACTTGACCTTGCTATATTATGTAGTAGAGAGGAGAATTACCTAGTCAATCGAGTCTTGGTAGGGATCAGAGTTGTAACTTCTCGCACCTTGCATTTCCCCCCTTCTTACCTTTTAACTCTAATAAGCTCCCTTGAATAGATACTAAACTAATGTGGGTCCCATTTAGCTTGAATATTATCTTCAACGCCCTATCAGAAGCTAATTTTGTAGAGTATCATGAAGAACCAACTTGGTACCATTGTCTTGTAATCCTCCTCTAGATATAGCTTTAGTAAACATGTTTGCAAGTTAATTTTAAGAAGTAACAAAGGAATTAGATATGATCTGGCATTTTCTCTTAAGAAATAACAATGCACCTCAATATGATTGGTGCTTTCATGGAAACAAGAATTTTGGCAATGTGGATAGTAAATTGATTGTCACAATGTAAAGGCATAGCTCCCTGGATCTCAAACCAATTTTTAGTTATGGATTTAGGCCACATTAGTTCACAAGCAGTCGTGGTCATAATTTTATATTCAATTTTCACAGATGATCGTGCCACAACATTGTGTTTCTTGCTTTTCAAAGAAACGAGATTCCCTCCAAAGAACATAAAATATCCAGTAGTGGACTTTCTGTCATTGGATGATCCAACCTTGTCGCCATTGTTGTACCTACATATATTCTAGTGCCCTTGATTTGTATACATAATTCCCTTCCTTGGTGACCCATTCAAAGTATTTCACTATCCTCAAAATAATCTCATAATGATGAACTCTTGGTTCATGCACAAATTGACTTACCATGGATATGACAAACACAATATCAGGTTTGGTTATAGTCAAGTAGATCAATTTACCTACTAATCATTAGAAACTTCAATTTTTTTTTCTTTCAAAATTGAAGAATTTTGCTTGTGTATCTCATATTTCAAGTCAATAGGATTTTCTACAGGTTTAGCACCTGCATGTTGTCTCTTTTAGGAGGTCTAGAACATATTTCCATTGCGAAATAACGATTCCTCTTGTAGAACAAGCCACTTCTATCCTCAAAAAGTATCAAAGAGCACCACGATATTTAGCATCAAAGATTGACTTAAGCCATTTTTAACTTCAAGAATATGACTCACTGAATCTAGTGAGAATGATGTCATCCATATACACTATAAGAATCGTCGTATGGGAGACATTTTTCTTGTAAATAAAGATATAGTGATCATAGATACGTTTAGAACTGCTAAGTTGTAGAAGTTTAGTACTATGTTTCTCAAACTGGACCAAAAGAGATTGTTTATGGACATAAATAGCTTTTTTTAAACATGCACACATTATTAGATATGGGTAACGAGAAGCTTGGGGGAGGTCCATATAAACCTCTTCTTGAAGATCCCCATATAAGAACACATTCTGGACATCCAATTGATGAAAGATCCATGGTTGTTGTGCTGCAATGGAAAGGAGAATATGAATACGCTAATTTGGCAAATGGAGCTAATGTTTCTTTTTAGTCAGTGCCATCAATTTGAGTGAATACTTTAGCCATCAATCTGGCCTTATACCTTTCAATGGATCCATTTTGATTATGCTTACCTGTGATGCCTTAAAACATAGATTTCAAAATCCTTAGAGGCTTGTCTCAATCTGTGATGCCATAAACTTAGGTCATCTTGCATTGTTCACATGCATCGTCTTCTTTGGGTCCATCAGATATATTCCCCCCGACTCCGTCTCCTCGCCAATCATCTTCCTGCTCACCAAGTCCTGAAAAATATAGTGAGATGAAAAAAAGTAACACTATAATATAAGTTGTTTGGTTAAGCAACTAACATATAAGAATTTCGTAGCTTGATGATCCTTGAGATGAGTACCGTTGGTAATAGTAGTGTTCTCGAGAGCAGGAAAGACAACCATCCCTAAATTTAAGGAACCGAGAACTGAACCGGAACCAAACCAACATTTCTGGTTTGGTTTCGGTTCCAAAAATTTGGAACCAAATCTATACGGGTCAATTATTGGTTCTGAGTTTAACCGAACCGAACCGATTCGAGTTGCACCCCTAGTTTTGAATGTTGGGTAGTGCATTGTGTACATGAGCTAAAATGTGAATTGCGGAGATGAGAATGCTTAGGTGGATGTGTGGACACATCGGACTAGATAAAATAAGGAATGAATATATCTTGGATAAGACAGGAGTGACACCAATTGTAGAGATGATGCAAGAAGCTCGATTAAGATGGTTCAGACACATATAAAGAAGATCATTAGAGGCATCTGATAGGCGTTGTGAGAGTTTAGTCACTAGGCATGTTAAACGGGGGAGGGGTAGAACAATAAAGACTTGAAATGAAACTATAAGGCACATTATGTACTTAGACATCCGTGAGATTATGACTAAAGATAAAGCACAATGGAGACAAAAGATCCATATAGTCGACCCCAGTGTAGTGGGATAAGGGTTTGAGTTTTATTGCTTGTTGTTATTCGGGGAGTGTCACTCAAAACTTAGACTTATAGATCGGGTGAGAGCATATTGGTCTAGCATTGAGAGGACCCGTGAGCGAGATCGTTTCCACCGCATTACTAGTTGGGTAGAGGTAAGACAAGTTTTTCAGAGGTATCAGAGTTGTTTGCTCGAGCAATTATTTACCCTTTTAAAAATGATCTATGTCCGACTCTGTGTATAAGGATCGTTTTGATGAGTCAGTAGTAAGGAGGGACATCCAAGAGGAGCCAGCTGTGGCCCACTTCCCGATTTCGGCCTGAACTTCGATTTGAGATATGTACCTAGCTGACATATCATTACTTGAGTCCCTAGAGCAGATATTCTGCCTCACCCTTCATTATAAGCAGTGCTTGAGATCCGCCTGAGTTAGTCTAGTGAATTCACACCTTGACCATCCCTCCATGAGTCCTCCCCATCTCTAGTCCACCACCCTACCTACCCATGCCCATTTGGACACGAATCACATTACTGATGGTACAGAGTTATCCCACTTCAATGAGATTCTCTTTCCGATGAGTGGTCATTCATTTGATTCTGACCCATTTCTTGTGACTCCGACTGAGAATAAGTCTGAGTGACCCAGTGATCCTATAGTTACACGTCCTTCCTCTATCCCATGTGTTCATTACTTGATTTAGATATTGCCCTGACCATTAGCTCACATACAAGTACTTGTGCATACACTGTCTTGAGAGAGTCTGAGTCAAATTTCTTAGAGTTTGATATTACTAGGAATGCATGTGTTCATCTTATACTAAATGTACAAAACTTGACTCTAAATGTGGAGCCACCTAGTTTTAGACCATTAGCCTTCCCCTTCAGCCTCAGTTTCCACTATCACCATGACCTCTCCTGCACATTTAGCTTTAACTACATCCCTACCCATCACCTCTGCAATAGTTTGTTTTGTGTGCGGGGCCCTTGGCTATGCCATCTGCATGATGTTCTTTTACAGAGACGCTTCTTGCTTGGAGAGACAAAGAATCTTGCCTGATTTGCATTGGAAGCATGTAGTCTTCATTCATCGGAGATGACTGGTTCTGAATCAGGGAAATTAATGGAGATCGTTCGCGCGACATTAGAGGAGTTGATTGGGTCGACAATTTTAGATAGTCAGATTGACGATTAGAGATCGTGATCGCGTCCGGCTCATATTTTGCATTTTCTGATGTTTTTTGTTTTTTTTGACATATATTTTGGGAATTAGATCACATGATCCGAGCGGTGGATTTGGGCTTCAGATCATTTCCCCCCATATCATATTATCAGTTGGGTAGGGTAAGGAGATCGAGATATCAGAGCCTTATGAGAGGAGTCGCTTGATCCTTGTTCTCCGTGCGATGCTGAGAACTACTTGTAATGTAACGTCGCAGGTTTCCTCCCCCGCCTCTCACTACCCGCATAACCTACGACAAGCCTTCCCCAATCGTTCTCCTGCACTTTTGAGCTATGAAGCACCGACACTTCAAAATGCCCAGCGTGTCGGTGTCTAAGAGTCCGACACTCCCCGACACTCTCCGACACTCGAGTCGGATATCCAACGCATTGGCTCACGTGGGATTCGCGTGTCCTGCTCAATCAGACATGCGTGTTCCGCTCAATCGGACACGCGTGTCCCCAAGTTATCTACTCATGGTGAGGCGGGTGACAATTTGTCTTGGAAGTGTCTTTACCCCTTTAGCATTTCAGGTAGTGAAAGTGGATCTACTAGTGGCATAAATATTTTCTCTAGAAAAACGAAAATTGAAAGTAGGGAAAAAATTTGCATGTGAATATTATTATTTTTACTGATGATATATAATGATAATGTGTTAATGTTCTATCATTTTTTGATCATTTGTTAAGTTTTGCATTTGCTTATTTGATAAGTAATATTTAAACATGACTTAATGTATTTAAATATTTGTTAATTGTTAATTTTTAATTTTTTGTTAAATGTTTTAGGATTTTCATAATTATAAAAAATGTATATTTAATACGTGTTCCAGCGTGTCGTAATATGATATTTTTGAGAATTGACGAGTCGCGTATCGTGTCGTGTCGTATCGCGTGTCCCGTGTCAGTGTCGGTGCAACATAGCTTTCGAGCCTCTTGCCATCTTCCTCGTTGACTTCCGTCCACAGGAACCCCTCCTAGCCATCATATTCTCTCCCTTTCTACCCTCCCGTTACCGGATTCCCTCCCCTTCTCCTCTCCTGTCGTTGGATTCCCTTCCCTCCTCCCATTTGACCGCCAGATTTCCTTCCCTCTTCCCCTTTAGACACTGGATTTACTTCCCTCCTCCCATCCAACCACTGGATTTTACTATTCCCCTCCCTTCCCCATTCTATTTCCTCCACAACCGCCCAATAGCCTCCTTGCACTCTCTGCAGTCGCCTTTGGCCCTCTCACAGTCATCCACCGTTGCCGCATCTCGTCCTCACACCCTCTACAACTACCCCACCTGCATCGTTGCCTTCTCCTCCCATTCCACCTATGAAGCACCGACACTTCAAAATGCCCAGCATGTCGGTGTCAGACTCTCCAACACGTATCCGACTCTCCGACACTCTCTGACTCTCATGGTGCAAGTGCAGCTTTGCTACAAAGTTTAGCCTTAAAACTTATTGTACAGACATCTTCATCATGTGCCGAGAGGAATTGGAGTATGTACTCCTTTATACACTCAATGAGAAGAAATAAAATGTCTGCAAAACGTGCAGAAGATTTAGTTTTTATACACATCAATCTACGACTTCTATTCATTTAACACGTTTGAAGATGTTGACATGCTTGAAATTGCAAATCTTTAACTAGATGAGCCCGATATGAAATCCATTATTTTACTGATGATATTAATGGTAATGTGTTATTGTTCTTTATTTTTTGACCTTTTATTAAATTTTAATATACGTGTCCCATCGTGTCGGAATATGATATTTTTTGAGAATTGTCGAGTCGCGTGGTGTCGTGTCGCGTGTCAGTGTCGATGCAACATAACATTCCACTCCCTCCCAACCCCTTCACCCACCTTCTACAACTCTATACATTCATTCCATAGCCTCGCACTTCTCCTACATTCAACACACCTTTTCACGACCAACAGATCTTCCATCGACGGCGTTGATTACTCGGTGAGTTTGTATTTTAGGTTCATTTTCCTTTACATTGTACGTATGCCGTCTTTATTTCTAGTGATATTTGACTTATTAATTTTGTCTGGGCTCTTGATTTTGACATGCTTTATTTATTCGCCCCACAATTTAATTTTTGCGCACTTAATTTATTTTGCAATCTTTGCATAATTGTTAATGTCGAATGTTGTGCTTAATTGAGGTTAAATGTGCTAGAATTTTATAAGTAATATTATTTAATTAATTGTACGTGAGAATTAGTTGATTGATTGAATATTTGTGTGCATGTATATCTATGCATGTATATGTATAAAGTGCGCTTGTATATCTTTGCAGGTGTGTGTGTGTGTATGTTTCTTTGGAGGGTTGTGGGGTTGCTCTTCATAACTCAGCATTTTATAGGTTGATTACTGTTTGTTACTTTTTGTGTGGACTCCATATTTTCCTTCCTCTTTTTCGCAGATCTTTCCACAAGTCTTCAAGTCACACCGATGTTCCTGCTCTGTACGCACCTTGCCCATTCCCCAATGCTTCTCTTTGTATTCCTGAGGTAATTTTTTTTTTGTTACTCTTAAGGCTCTGTTTGGGGGGACTTATTTTCACCGGTCATGCAGTTGTGACCGCATGAACCGGACCTTAATTAAGTCCCCCCAAACGGAGCCTAAAGCTTATAAAAATTTGACCCCAATTATGACAACCAAGCTGCCATTATTCAGGATGAATTTGTGTGGTCTAGATTCTGTTTGATAAATTTTTCCGCTGTAATTCTTGCTTCCCCGAGTATAAGGCTGCAGCCTCATTACATGTCTTAAATATAGGCTAATAAGAGGAACACTAAATTATTAAAATATAATGTTGAATATTAGCACTATCACTAAAGACAACACAAGTCTTGGAATGGGACCCTTCCCCGGATCGACCTTCGTTGCTGCCCTTTTATTATAGCCGGATGTGTCTAATTTGTTTAGTCATTCATAATGTGAACCTATATTTTTGTTAGATCTGTTGTCAATTAACATTTCTAGTTGCCTCTACACATGCATAGGTGAAATGCAAGGAGATTAAAAGAGCCGATGCGGTCACCCATTCCTCAAGCGGCTCTGATGCAGATGAGAACGCCACCGCCGCTGCTCTCAGCCTCTCCGCAGGTTCTACTTGCTACAGTATAGAGGTGAAGGACGCGGTTCTACCCCCGTGGGTTATTTGCAGACTCTGCGCGGCAATGAGCGCCGATGGCAGGGCTTTTGAATCTTTGTATGCCACCATTCTTTTCCCTCTCTATTGCCCCACATGACATATTATTCCAATCTCTTTATCATCACCTGATTTTGACTTCTTATTCAGCCTATTTCTTTTCTCACAGTTTCACAACAGAGCCATTGTCAAATGGACTGAACGTTGCTCTGGAACCGCTCTGTCGAAAAACTGACGAGGTCGGAAACTCCGATGCTTCGTTGCCGGCAAGCGGCGATGCACTGCACCTTCCGGAAGCTGCACTGGACCCGCGCCTGCAATATGCTTGTTTGAAGCGCCTCAGGTACTCCTGCGAGGGTTCTTACACAGCTTATGTCACCGAAATATGACTCGTGTTATTGTGTCTTTGCCTGCAACAGAATTTATTGAAATGTTTATTGGTGAATGATGGAGCCTGTATAACTAAGCTTTTTGTTGAATATGAGGGTGGGAATGGAAATATAATGTTTGTTTGGGGGGGGGGGGATACAAATCACCCATTGTTTCATAGATTCCAGCACTTTGGCAAATAATAATTAATGATGCAGAAGAGTGCTGGAATTTCTGCCAATGCAAGTAAATTTTGATCGTGTTTTGTTTAAACTCTCAAAGGGGATTTGTGTAGGATTGAAGAGGCATTCACTCTTTATGCTCCGTCTCCATCAATATGTATTGCTGGATCAAAGTAATTTCTAAGGCATAGTTGACATTAGGGCTGTTATTATCCTTGTGTAGAGCCTAATGAGCATAGACAGCGAGCATAATGACAGCTCATTTTATTTCGAGCTGATTTTGGTGCTCAGCTTTGCTTGAATTTTGGTCTCTGAAGCTAACTATTTTGTTGTGAGCTTATTTCTAGAATATTGTGATGTTATTGCGGTTTGATTCAAGCACACAATCCAGCTGCCGTATTTTGCTCTCTTCAATAGTTTTGCCACAAATTTAGCTATGTACAGCCACGCAATTTCATAACGGTTATGTGTAGGCCAAGGCCTAGGTGGGTTCACAGTTTTTTATGATTTTTTATGGGCGCTGATATTTGTACATCATAAACTGTTATTTACACCATTTTTCTTAATAAAACTCCTCTTTTTAAAACTCTAAAATCTGATATTTGTACCTCATTTACAGCCCTTATCTTACGCATTTCTCTCCGAACTGCGTCTTATACGTGCATTTTCATGAGAAGTGTTCAACATGAAAGTTGTCGATCTTGACGAGATCTACAACTTTTATGTTGAACATTTTTTGATTTGAAACAGTTTGACCCTTGATTTAGCCCCTGAAAAAAGTCACGCCGAACATATGTACGGATGCTCGGGATCGGCGTGATTTTTTTCGGGGGTCAAATCGGGGGTTTAAACGGCTTCAAATTAAAAAGTGTTCAACATGAAAGTTATAAATTTCGACGATATCTACAACTTTCATGTTTAACACTTTTATTTGAAACAGTTTAGACCCCCGATTCGGACCCAGAAAAATTCACGCCGAAAATTTGTATGGACGACTCGTTCCGGGCATGTCTTTTGTCGGGAGGCCTAAACGGTTTCAAATCAGAAAATTGTCAACATAAAAGTTGTAGATCTTGATGAAATCTACAACTTTCATGTTGATCACTTTTTCAAATGAGAAACATTTGGAGCTCAAAATTCAAAAATGCAAAAAAATTAAATTGATTTGCTAGTTTTATCGAGCCGGATTGCATCGAGCCTATCCATAGGCGGTCGATTTGCTCCCTCGACTTGTCCATTGAAAAGAATTATGGATTCCCGGAATTGAGTATCCAAGCGCTCGAGGGTCTTCTTATATATTACAAATTGGGGTACAAATAGTCTATCGGGGTATAAATAAAATTTTAAGGTGTATAAATATATGTGTTATAAATAGTCATTTAAGACGTACAAATATCAGCACCCTTTTTTATTTTGACTTGCATTTATTTTTTGAACTTCACATAATCAAAAATAGCCTGGATATAACATCACCTTTTATTAAATGATAGTCCTAATATAATAACATAATAGCCTGTATGGCAATGGAACGATGAAGTAACAAGCATTTCTTACACTTTGTAGCGGAAAAGCAACGAGTTTTGTATTTTTACGAGAGCTCAAGCACTGTGTTTATATGTGGACGGATTTAGAGTTCATATTTTTAATAAACATCAGATAAAGCCCGGGTGCGTGCGGCACAAGAGGGAGCAGATTAGAAAACATAAGGTACCAAAGCCTTCACATCTTTGGGGAAATCCTCAAATTTAGTGAGGTACCACCGCCTGGTGACGTGGCTCCTTCCCAGTAGGTACGCTGTGCTGCCCAGGGTGAAGGAGAGCGAATAAACCGTCTGCGACATGAGCGAGATTCCGATGAAAATCGTGATCTCAAAGAGATAGTGGGGGCAAATCACCCATCCGAACAGGCCCCCCTTCGGCATCTTATAGACCTTCTCCCCTTTCGCCCGGAGCCTCGAGAGGAGATAATGATGATAAAAATTCCCGGAAATGCCAACCAGAAAGAGAACAACACCAACATATGTTGAATTGACCGCAGGTTCCGGTGTATTTTGGACGAGGTGCTGCGAATAGATGACGGTCACGGCGAAAAGGAAATAGCTCAAGGATATTGTAATGATGGAGTCGAGGATCATTTGCCCGCTATAGCTGTGAAGAAATAAGACCTGCGTTTAGCCAATTTCAAATCAGCAAGAGTTAGTTAGGGCCTTTTTACGAGATATATGTTTTTCAAATCTTAACAAATCCAAATAAAACAATTATATATATATATAAAAAAAGTTGACACGGCCAAACCGGCCGAAAAGGTTAAGCAATGCAAGCTAAAATAAAGCTAAAAAGTGCACAACTGTTCATACACTAAACTGCAAGATGCTTATGTAGTAAATTTGGGCATACATATTCTTTCTTACACATGAAATTTATGTATATGGGCCAGACTAAAATCAAGGTCAAGGGCTTTTGAGGCTGTGCCACAACTCACAAAATAAAATATAAAAATTTTCTTTCTGCATTTGTGCACATAGCATGTCATTTTCTATTTTTCTTAGCCCAATCGGCTCCAAAATAGAAGTTATAATAGCAAATTACCATAATACTTTTACATAAAAATAAAAGAAAAACACACCTTTCGTTGTATATAAGAAGAAAAAACGCACATATGAACATATATAAGAAGGAAAAAATGCACCTTCCAGTGTATATAAGAAGAAAAACGCACCTTTCAGGGTATATAAGAAGAAAAAACACATCTTTCGGCGTTTTGCGGTCATGAATGCGGCATCCAAACACTCGGAAAACAACAGCGGTGGCGTTTATAAAATGATCCTCCAAACAGAGCCTAATTGTGTGGCATTTTATCTCCTATGAGAGATCTGGATATAGCTGTAAAAAATTGATTTCTTATCATATATTTATAAAGAAAAAAAATTCTTAGTTATCGGATACTCATGTGAATCGGGCAAAAGTTTGTGTGGAAATGAATTTGAAAGTCCATCCTCCCTCTCATCTCTTCATGGGTACATTGTAAGGAATACTAAGGATGATCATCAGGCGATTCTATCCTTTCCTATAACTCTTTTGGAGGGATAGTTGTATTGTTCAGGGTGGTTTAAACAGGGCCATGTTATTTCTTATGCTCCCTATTCTTCTTGACACAACTTATCATGCCATTCTTAAGTTGTTTACAGAGGAAAATGCAGTTTCTTTTCAAAAAACTGAAGCGGTTGATCCTTCAGCGGAGCTTGTGGCGACTCCAACTATTATCCCGACAGTGGTTGATCCTTCAGCGGAGCTTGTGGCCACTCCAACTATTATCCCGACAGTAGATGGGTTTATAGTGCTAACGATATGTGAGGACCTTTAAGACCATGACGGTACAGTTGAGCATGTAGATGATGAATATGATGGTTATGTTGAAGAGTAGATAACTCTGAAGCACCGCTTTATCACCATAAAACGGAGTACAACACTCAGTAGACGTCGCCTGAGAACAACACCACTGCAACAACAACAACAACAACAAAACCCTGTCAATGAACCCACAAACAGCAACACAAAGGGAACACGCTGAAGGAGTGGGACGACTTGTTTCATTCTTGGCTTATGAATATGGTCAAAAGAAAGATATCATGCATTCCCACATTTTGGTGGTGATGCACCAAAAAATGATGCCTTGATAGTAGATACCACCTTGATCCATATTTAACCCAATATTGCTTGATTTAAAGTCGAGCAATGTCAGACTCGATGAAATGATAGAGACATCGAAACTTCAAAAAATAGGAGATTGTAATCTATAAACAAATAGACTGAACTACTTTCAGAGATGGGGGAACCAACTGGGAGAGGAGAACATGCCAATTTTTCTAGACTTTCAAGTACTGATTTCATGAAAATGAGTTGCCTTTGAATAGCAGCCTTATATAAACAGGTAAACTAGTGAAAAGCAAGCATGAGAGAATACTACAAAGATCTTTTTGACCAAAATATGGTTACAATATGAAGTTAAGATCTCAGTTTTCTATTGTACCCTGTTCCTATAATAAGAGGAGATTTATAGATAACTCAGAACACAATAAAATTCCTAAAACGGTATTTCAAATACAATTTTTTTTTAAAAAAACAGCCCGTCTAACAAAGCAACCCCACGCAGTGGGAAATTTTTTAGCTACGCTAACTGTACGCATGTGGGAAAATAGATGACTGTTCAATGTGCATTGTATATCGTGCAGACTGATTTTTTTTATTATTTTCTTTACTTTATTTTTTGCGATCATTGATATAACAAACCGATAGTGATGGTTGAGATTAGTTCGAGCAAACCTGCACGACCGCTTAGCGGTATGCCGATACACAAATAAGACAACACAAAATAACAATAATAAAAGTGACAGAGATTTAACAAGGAAACCTAATATGGTGAAAACCACAGGACGATCGTAGTCCAATTCGGAAAGCTGTCACTAAAATGTGTGAAAATAATATGCAATTACAAAACTTTCTCTCCTCGATCCTTATAGGATTTTCATCAACTTCGCATCACACAATATTACATAATAAGTAGTAACAGAAAAATTGCAAATTACCGATAGTGACGGTTGAGATGGATTACACAAATTCTCTCCAAAATCCATCTTTGAATTCTTGCCCAAATGTGCTCCAGATCCAATCCGTGTAGACGAAGTATTCCTCGTCAACATCGTAGAACGCCATCTGAAAGCTCTCCCAAACTAAAACAATCGTCACAAAGACCACTCTAAAAATCTTCAAATGTTTGAATTTGGAGAGAAGTGAATGACTTACCCCTCCTCATTCATTCTTATTTATAGGGCCAAAACAAATGAGATAGAAGTGGTAGATGTCATGTAGATGAATCTTTCATGAAGCTTCTTTCGGTCAAAAACACATGTCATGAAACTTACTTTGACCACTTTCCTAGAAGCCTCCTTCTAGAGCACATGTTGGTTTAAAAGTCAAAGTTGGTTGACTTCTTCTCTTTTCAAGAAACTTCCTTTAAGAATACATGTTGATTTTATAGTCAAATGTGACTAGTCTCTTTCACACTTATGAGAAAATATTTCATCAAATTATAGCTCGCGAAAAGGCCATCAACTTTGAGCAAAAAACGGGAGTTGTGGATATGAGAATGCTTAGGTGGATGTGTGGACACACGAGACTGGATAAAATTCGAAATGAATGTATCAGGGATAAGACATGAGTAACACCAATTGCAGAGAAGATGCGAGTGACTTGACTAAGATGGTTTGGACACGAGAAAGGAGACCATTAGAGACACCTGTTAAGCATTGTGAGAGTCTTGTCACTAGGCACGTTAAACAAGGGAGGGGTAGAAAATAAAGACTTGAAATGAAACTATAAGGAAAAACATAATGTACTTAGGCATTAGTGAGATTATGACAATAGATAGGGCACAATGACGACAAAGGATCAATATAGCCGACCCCATTATAATGAGATAAAGGCTTGAGTGTTGTTGTTGGATCTAATAATAAACACCCTTGATTTTTTCCGCTGCCAAAATATAAAGCGCTGCCCGTACATAATTATTGTTCCACGCAGTGAGGGTCAGGGAAGGGTACTACCACAAGGGTGAAATGTAGGCAAACATTAACCTACATTTTTGCAAGAAGCTGCTTCGAGGACTCGAACCCATGACCTCAAGATCACAAGGCATCAACTCAACCGGTGTGCCAAGGCTCCCCTTCTTCGAATACAAATTTAAAATAGGGCAGCCAGGTGCACAAAGCATCCCTGCGCAGCGAGGATCGGGGAAGAGTCCCACCATAAGGGTAAACCTTGCACTGCATTTTTCTAGAGGCCAAGGCTCCCCTTCATAAATACAAATTTAAAATATAGAGAAAAAATTTCTAATGTTTGAATTCTAGAACAAAATCCATGGAAAGGAAGAGGAATCTCTTACATACAAGGCAGCTACTATCCAAATCACACCGCTGTCGAGGAAGGAGACGAGCTACTCTTGCCTCACACCGTCTAGGTCAAGAAGATGTCAGTCACAGTTCAAAACAATGTCGTCATCATCGTTGTCGTTGTTCCCTGTTGCCGTTTTAAGCACTGTTTTCAGACCCAGCCAGAGTCATCATCGCCGGCATCGTTTCATGGCAGGAGGAGGAAGAAGGATCGGGGAAGAAGTGATTTTAGGCTTTTGCGAATGTGGAAAGCCGGTGAAAAACTGAGGAAGAGGGAGTAAGAATTGGATGAATTGATTTTAGGCTCAAATTCAATACCAACGTTTCGTCCCAAAGCTAATAACGACCCTAAAGTAGGACGTCCGAACAACGAAATTGATTTGCTTATTCCCAAAACCAATTCTCTGATACAAATCTCCTTCATCTGAACAGACCTAGATGTATACGAATTCAAGGCATTTAACTAACATGAGAAGCAGAAGAAAGAGAAGATGATACGATCCGAATAATTCAGATCTGCAGAGTAGAATGAAGAGCCTAGAGCTAACAATGGCAATTCACTTAGAAGAAGAAATCTGGAATGATTTTGGAAGATGAACAGTTATGCAATCAACACCAATTCAGATCTCAACAAAATGCTACCAACCAGACTTGACACATCTCTAATCACAAACACAATATACATCATAGCTAGGAAATACAATCAGTAAAACTCAACTCCACAGAGGGAGTTCATTTCCCGCTCTTGGAACAGCTTTTCCCGCTCAGAAATATTTGGGAACGTATCAGATGATCGGGAAAAAAATAGCATCACAAGTAGAAATCGTCTTCCTCACCGCTCCTGAAATTTAGGGTTTATGATTGTTGATAATCGAAAAAAAAAGATGAAAGAACTCCCAATCAAGAAGGAAGATAGAAGTAGAGGCGACGAAAGATCCCACGGCAGACAGGCAAACAGCAACCGCTCCTTCTCCGATGACATTCGCCAACCCAACAAGCAGAGAATGAAACAGATGTCCGCAAACACGAACAAGGGGCTCGGATTATCCGATAAAATCCCGGGGATGGGAAAAATTGAACGGGAGAGAAACAATTTTTCTCCTCACCGACGCCGGTGACAATGTTGCCATACCACTACATCTCCTTCGAATTCCACTGTTCCCTGTGTCGATTGAACGCCGGATCTTAATGTTCAGGAACTCTTCCAATAACCACCAGCAGAGAGGAGATAGAAATTGATGCCGAAATCAAAAGATCGGGGGATTATAAAAATAAACCTAAATTGGAGTATTCACCTCGAGTACTCTTTTAGCGAAATGGATCGCGACGGCGGCGGTGACAAGCTGTGACCTAACCCCGTCAAGGAGACCGGGGACAGCGAACGGAGCAGCGACTGCGGCGATCATCGCCGGCGCATAGATCAGCAACATTCCGGCCCTGCTCGATATTCTGATCTGCTTCACGCCGAGGCCGGCACCGCCAGCAGCATCCCAGAACTTAGAGTAGCGGAGGTGACGCCCCATTACCTCCGAGGCGCCGGCGATTGCCAGCGATGTGAAGCTTATCACCGACATCGCCGAGACGAAGATTGAAGGCGGCGGCGGAAAGAGGAGAGCCTTGAGAAACGACATCCCTCTTTAGTGTCTGCTCTGCCGAGATTGTATGAACGCGGGGAAGGTACGGGGATTATTTATTATCACAAAATGATGATGACGTGGGCAGTAAAGTACCATAATAAATTAGGAATCCAGAATCTTCTTTTATATTATTATTATTATTAGTTTAATAAAAATACAGTAAAATAAATAATTATTTAATAGTTAAGACAAGACTTTTTTAATAACGAAATGATTCGAAATTACAATTAAAATTATGTTTGTTTTGGTAAGATCAAATATGAACTAATAAAATTATAAATATAAAATATAAAAAATTAAAATGTTTTAAATATCAGAGAGTAAAACAGAGTGCTTAATTCTCTGCATTGGACTAGATTAAAAAAAAAATCAAATTAAGCTTATATACAGCTACAGCTGTATTTTAAAAAATACATATTCTTAATTAACCCATTTTTATAAAGAATTTAAGTTATTATTTGGCTATAAAATATGTTTTTTTAAAATCATCCAATCAGACATTATTCTGTTTTCAAAAATCTGTCGTGCAAAATAAATTTGAAGGGCCAACATCCCCCGCAACTAAAATTTTTCCCCATTGGACGGCAGATAATAATCTTAATGAAGTACATTATTTCTTTGCTCAGGACATTAAAATAATTTTATTATAAAATTTAATAATATAGTGACCATAATTTTTTAATGTTTATGTTATAGCATTTAAGAATGAAGCAATAAGTGAATTGGTTTCTAATTGCTCGATTTTATTTTCACTATTCATTTCTTAAACGAATTCAACTTTCAAAGTAAAAATACTAACATTTATTCATATATATAAATTTTACCAATTTTGAATTTTGAATTAAAAATTAGTAAACCAAGATATATATTTAAAATAATTATACAGTTATTTTGATTGCTATGTTGCAACTTTTCAGGTGAGTTTCTTTCATCAAAATGCACATGCTTGTTTGTGATTATTGATACACACATATATATGGCTCCGTTTGAGGGGACTTATTTTCACCGGTCAAGCAGTTACGGCCGCATGAATCGGACCTTAATTATGGTCTGATTCATGCGGCCGTAACCACTTGACCGGTGAAAATAAGTCCCCCCAAACAAAGCCTATGTCTTGTGCTTCATTGCTTTACAAAGTTAATACTTATTAGCACAATAAACAGCCCAAATAGACTCAAAACAGTTGCCTCCAATACAAACAAATCACAGTATACTATGTACAGCAAACAGGGGGCCAAATACAAACCTTCCCCACCAAGCCTTAAAGGTAAAAAAAGGGCAGCCCGGTGCACAAAGCATCCCCGCGCAGCGAGGGTCCCACCACAAGGATGAAACGTAGGCAAACATTACCCCAAGGTCACACGGCAACACCTCACCAGGTGCGTCAAGCCTTACAAGATAATTTGGAAAAAAAAAACAAGGGCATACAAGCAGGAAAACAATTTCCCAATCAAAACCAGATGAACCAATCAATACTGTTTTCCATAAGTTACAGCCCATAAGTTACAGCTGGGCGCCTGGGCATGCCTAAAAAAAGAATTTGATGAAACAATTTGATTTCTGCTATCGATATTTCATAGCTGCTCTCGTGAGGAATCTGGAGTGAACCATCAAGGGCGCTTTGTCCAGGATCTGCAATAACCCCGCATTGCTGTTTGATAACCCAAAGGTGTACCTGCCAATTTCAGCAATGAGTAAGGGGTTATTTGCAATGTTACGAGGGGTGAAGGCGAAACTATCTATCTTTGAGTGTAAGAGCAAGGGCGAAATTTGTACACCTTGGAGGCTATATTGCTTGATTACCTGCTCCGAGATGTCTTCTTCGTCCAAAACAGAAAGGGCATGATCAACTGATTTAAAGCAAAAGAGGATAAAAATTTAATAAATTTTACAAAAAAAGGTAAATTTAACAGCAGGTCAAAAACAGTGTCACAGCACCAACCCAAATGATCAGATAGGAGACAATGGAGAAGAAGGGTGTGATACAGGGGTACCTTTGACAATAACTTGACAACTATGTTGCAAGCTAAATGCAGTGCGAAATGACATGAAGGTGCAAACATTCCGGATTAAGATCTAAACAGCTGTAATAAAATTTACTAAACTTTAAGACAACCGCACAATCATAAAACAATCTAAACCGGTCAAAGTTTGGTTTACGAACTGCCAAATGAGGCGCGAATATAAATCAAGTACGCACCGAATGAATCCCCAAATCCGACAACGATTAGTAATATTTAAGCGCATATGAAAATATAAAATCTCATAACAATAATCCAAGCATTCAACATAAAGAGAAATAAGTAACATCCATGCCAAGACTTGGTCATGCATGTGGGGGAGTGATTTGGGGAAGGAGAACCGGCAGCGGCAACGACCTTTGGTTTGACGGGTGGCTCCACGAGTGAGCTGCAGTGGCTGGACAGGGATGGTTTGGAGGCTACGGCGATGGGGAGGGCTGGAATAGGGTAGGCGGGCGGAGGGGTTGGCTGTAGGAGGGCCAACGAGGGTGGGGCTGACTGAAGGATGATCGTCGGGGCATGGGGTTGGCTGGAAGAAGGGTCGATGGGGCTTGAGAGATGAAGAAGGCGGTGTTAGGGCTGTGTGAGGCTGGACGGAGTCGGGGAAAGAGGAGGGGATGACAGTAGGGATGGGGGGGGGGGGGGGGGGGGCTCGGGGAAGAAGAGGGAGAGGCTGCGAAACGACAGTAAGAGGCTCGGCAGAGTTGGGGAAGAAGAGGGGAGGCGGCGACAGGGATGTAAGAGGCTCGATGGGGTTGGGGCTGGCTGGAGAAGGTTTGGCAGAAGGGGGCTGTAGGCGGAAGTAGCGCATGAGAAGAAGGCACTGCTTGGAATCCACCGAGAAGACCGACAGGTTGCAGATACTCAACCTTCCATCCCTAAATCAGCCACACCTGCATGCATATACAGGGGAGGGGAAAAATAAAAGAGCTAGGGCACCCAGATTGGACGGCTAATAACGTTCGGGCCGATCCGATGCTAAATACAACATGAAATACATAAAATAATATATAGAAAAGACCCGAAACGACCATCCGGGCGCATCCGCGGACTCGGATCGCCCAAATGGGTCGCCGATCACCGCCTCCTACGAAAATAAACGTGTGTGTCATCGATCGCCATCAAAAGTGATGCAAACAATGGCTTCGAAATTCCTAAGTCTAGTAATAAACTTAACATGACACAAATTAAATGATAAAGAGCGTTTCCAACACAAGAAAAAAATTGAACAAACGGCAAGGGATGATTAGGGCGAGCGCATGCTACTCGAGGATGAAACAATCTTGCTGAAATTTATCATAATAAACGCTGGTAAAGAAGATTGAGGGGAGGGGAAAGGAGAGATCTCACCGAGGGCTTCCCGCACTAGCTTTGTCGATCCTTCACGGTTCGATCACAGCAGGTAACTGGAGCAGTGGATGAAGGAGGCCTCGGATGGCTGGAGGAAGGTTGCTGGATGATGGAAGGTGGCCGGAAGGTTAATGGAGGGCTGTCGGCGCGGCTGGCGTAAGCGGGAAGCGGAGGTATGGAGGAAGTTAGCTGGAGGCGAGGAAGGCGATCAGCGAGGACGGGGTGGCTATGGGGGAAGGCGACACAGGGGGGGGGGGGGGTTGCCGGAGTGGTGGTGTGAGCGGGTGCGACGGAATGGAGCTCGGGGAAGCAGCGGGGGAAGAAAACCGGGAGGTTGTTGTGGACGATCGGCGGCGAGGAGAGCTCGGGCTCGACGATGCAGGAAATCGCTTGGCGGCGGGATTTCACCGAGAGAGAAATTTCTCAATCTCGGTATATCCTTCGTTGGCTAGGGCTTCACTCCAAAAGGATATTTATAACTCTCCCCCTTTTCCCCTTTTTTAGACAAGGAAAATCATAAGAGTTGATTTAATTTCAGCAAGGGAGTTTTATAGCAAAGCAAAATAACAATACGACCCGCCCGCACATTCCAAACCGGACCGATCCATTCAGGGTCACGTGAGGTGGTCAGTCTCACACGCCGGGTCACAATACAAGAAATTTAAACATAAGTGTCCATGACAGAAAATAAATAAACAACAATACAATAGCACAACTGCGACAAAACTAAAGTAAATAAAGACGAGACGACACTAGCGGGCCGGCGACAGGATCACATCAGTTCCCCCGGGGTTGAGAGAACTCGACTCCGACGAGACTGAGCTGATGGCCGCAACGGAGAGGTCTGGGCGTCGACGCTGAAGCTCTCGGGCGCTGATCCAACTGCTGTCCAAGATGTCCCTTCCCTTCCAAGTAACCAAGTAGCGCTGGTAAGCTCCCGCACAAGTCTGGAACTCCCGTACGTCAAGCACCTGATCGATCTCCTCCGTGGTAGGCGTGAAGGCCGGCTGAAATCCCGTGGTCGCCCCGGGCTCCAAGGTAGGTGGTGGCACAGGCGTAGCGGGTGGGGATCCATGGAAAGGGCACAGGTCCGCCACATTGAAAATCGGTGATGTGCCGAATTCCAAAGGTAGATCAACAAGGTAGGCATTCTCACCCAACCGCTTCCTTACCTGAAAAGGACCGAAACGACGCTGTCGGAGCTTGTGGTAAGTCCCACTGGAAAATCTTTCCTTTCTAAAGTGTACCAACACCCAATCTCCTTCCGAAAAAAACAAGTCGCGCCGGTGGTTATCGGCGTTAGCCTTGTATGTTTCGGATGTCACCTGCAGCTTATTATGAATAATATCATGCAAAGATTTTAAGTTCTCAACCCAAGTAGTAGCATCAAAAGAAATGCGCTCGTAGGAAGGTAAGGAATGGCGGTCAAGGTAATGGGGAATAGGAAAACCATAAAAAATCTCAAAAGGAAACTTGTCGGTGGAACGATTTACGGTGCTGTTGTATGCAAATTCGGCTTGGGCTAACGCCAAGTCCCACTGCTTGGGTTGCTCTCCGGCTAGGCATCTTAATAAATTACCCAGACTTCGGTTGACACCTCGGTCTGCCCATCAAACTGGGGATGGTACACGCTACTAAAATTTAATTTTGTGCTCAGTTTTCGCCATAAAGTTTTTCAAAAGTAGCCCATGAATCGCGTGTCCCGTCGGAAGTGAAAGTGCGTGGTACCCAGTGTTGTAGATGTCGGCCGACATAAAGGTATGGCTTCCAAAATGCCACGAAACCGATATAAATTAGGTTCGTGGTGTTTTGAAAAAATCGGGCCGATATATCGGGCCGAAAAATCGGCCATACCGACCGATTTTTTGAAGATGTCGGCAACTTATAACTTATAAGTTATAAGTTATATAACTTATAACTTATAATTTATAAGTTATAAGTTATAACACCCTCCCGACCCCCGTTGCTCTCTCTGTCGCGCTTCTGCCCTAGCTCTCCCTCTCGCTCTCTCCGCTGGTGCTCTTCCTCTCTCGCGCTCTCCGCTGGTGCTCTACTGCTCTCCCTCTCTCGCGCTCTCTCGACTCTCTGCTACTCTCACTCTGTCTCTCCTCTCTCGATACTAGTGCTGGTGCTCGCGCTCTCTCAACACTGCGCTGCTCTCACCCTGGCTCTCCTCTCTCGGCATTAGCGCAGGTTCTCTCCCTCTCTCGCGCTCTCTCACAACTCTGCGGCTCTCTTCCTCTCTCGGGCTCTCTCGACACTGGTTGCGTGACTGACTGCTGCCTATACCTACGGGTGCAATCTTCTCCCTACCTCCCCCCTCTCTCTGGTGCATTCTAATTTCTAATATGCCTATACTACTGAGTTATTCAGTGCCCTATACTACTAATTTCAGTGTCTATACTAAAATGATGTTGGTAATGAGTTGCTTATACTAATTTCAGTGCCCTATACTACTAATTTCAGTGCATATACTAAAATGATGTTGCTAATGAGTTGCTTATACTAATTTCAGTGCCCTATACTACTAATTTCAGTGCCTATACTAAAATGATGTTGCTAATGAGTTGCTTCTACTAATTTCAGTGCCTATACTAATGAGTTGTTTATACTAATGACTAATGAGTTGTTTATAGGCAAGGCTAATGAGTTGTTTATACTAATGAGTTGTTTATAGGCAAGGCTAATTTCAGTGCCCTATACTACTAATTTCAGTGCCTATACTAAAATGATGTTGCTTTATTGATTTGGGAGTTTAGATTTTCCTGTTGAATTGTTTCTTTGTCAACAAATGATTTTAAATATATAATTAATTAAATATTAAAACCCGATATATGAAATATCCCCGATATATCCCCCGATATATAAAAAACTGACATGAAAACCCAAACCGACGTGTCCTCGACATCCGACATCTGCAACCTTGGTGGTACCCCATGGAGTCGAACCACCTCTCGAAAGAAAAGATGAGTTACGTGTGCCGCATCGGAGGTTTTCCGGCATGGTATAAAATGAGCCATCTTGGAGAATCTATCAACAACTACGAATACAGAGTCAATTCCTCGCGCCGCAGTAGGGAAACCACTAACAAAATCCATGGAGACTTCGTCCCATGGCCGCTCAGGAATCGGTAGGGGAGTGTACAGTCCAGTGTTCTGGGACTGTCCCTTATACAACTGGCACGTATGGCAAGTGCGAACGTGGCTGATAACGTCCTGCCTCATGCGCGACCAATAATAACGTGAGGTCGCTAGATCCAGCATCTTGGCCTGTCCGACATGCCCACCTAGTCCGGCCGAGTGCAACTCGGAGAGCAAGGCCTCATGTAAAGGTCCCTGGCAGATACATAATCTGGTGCCCCTAAACAGGAACCCCTCGCTCATGCAGAAATGTCCTGTCGGGTCTGCCCCATGCGGCTGACACTCTGCCCACACAATACTGAAATCGGGGTCAGTGACGTATAGCTCATTCTGGGAATCTAAGTCTGTCAACCGAAGGTGTAGAGATCCTAAAAGATGCGCTCGTCGACTAAGGGCATCAACGACTCTATTGGTGACTCCTGATTTATGTCGGATGTGAAAGGTGTACTCCTGTAGGAAGGCGGCCCATTTGGCGTGACGCCGGACCTCCTTCTGTGAGTTCAGGTAACGCAACGCCTCATGATCCGTATTCAGCATGAACTTGCGTTGAATCAAGTAATGTCGCCAGTGACGGAGAACCTGTACGATGGCGAAAAACTCAAGATCGTAGGTCGAATATCTCGTTTTTGCATCGTTCAGCTTCTCACTATAAAATGCTACAGGTCGGCCCTCCTGACTCAGTACTGCCCCGATGCCCACATGTGAAGCGTCACAATCTACTTCGAAAACCTTTTCAAAATCGGGTAGGGCCAGAACAGGAGCACTAGACATTTTCTCCTTCATAAGGAGGAATGCCTGCTCCGCCTCAGTCGTCCATACGAATTGCCCCTTGCGGAGGCAATCAGTGATGGGTGCAATGTGGGTGCTGAAGTTGCGTATAAAACGACGATAGAACGAAGCGAGATCATGAAACCCACGTGCCTCGGTGAAGTTCCTGGGGGTGGGCCAGGACTCAATCACGTGGATCTTTTCCGGGTCCACCTTGATGCCCTCGGAAGAGACGATATAACCCAAAAAGGTGAGACTACTAGTGAGAAAGGTGCACTTTTTTAAGTTGATGATCAAGCGGTGTTCTCTTAAGATCTGCAGGACCTACCGAAGATGTGTAAGGTGCAGATCAGGGTCGAGGCTGTAGATAAGGATGTCGTCAAAGTAGACAACAACGCAAGTTCCCATCAGGGGTCTGAGAACTTGGGTCATCAATCTCATAAAGGTGCTCGGAGCGTTGAACAAACTAAAAGGCATGACCAACCACTCATACAGTCCCTACCTTGTTTTGAAAGCCGTTTTCCATTCATCTCCGGGTCGGATCCGGATCTGATGGTAGCCACTCCGGAGGTCAATCTTCGAAAAAATCTTCGCCCCACTCAGCATGTCGAGCATGTCGTCTAATCGGGGAATCGGGAATCGGTACTTGACTGTAATCTTGTTGATAGCGCGGCTGTCAACACACATACGCCAAGTTCCGTCTTTCTTGGGGACAAGAAGGGCAGGGACAGCGCAGGGACTAAGGCTTTCCCTTACGTGTCCCTTCTGGAGAAGCTCGGATACCTGTCTCCTAAGCTCCTCGTGCTCCCTCGGGCTCATACGATAATGTGGTAGATGGGGTAGGCTTGCTCCTGGGACTAAATCGATGCAGTGCTGAATATCCCTCAGCGGTGGGAGCTGGTCGGGTAACTCATCCGGGGTGAGGTCATCAAACTCGGAGATCAGGGGTCGAACGACCGCAGGAATCCCCACAGAGGTAGTAGGGGACTCCAGGTCGACTAATACACAGGCGACGGTCCCCTCTCTCATCTCATGACTAAACTGTCGCTCTGTCAACAACATGCGTACAGACGGATACGTCA
Source organism: Platanthera zijinensis (assembly GCA_039513925.1). Taxonomy (NCBI): domain Eukaryota; kingdom Viridiplantae; phylum Streptophyta; class Magnoliopsida; order Asparagales; family Orchidaceae; genus Platanthera; species Platanthera zijinensis. The sequence goes on along the minus strand of CM077084.1, from coordinate 37,943,943 downwards.
TGGTGGTGAGCGTGGTCGTGGGGATAGGAGCCCCGGCTGGGACAGCCACCGGGGGGGTGAGTCGCTGCGGGACAAGACCGTTCTTCTGGGGAAGAAGAACTGTCTTGCGACCGCGATGGTCGAAACAATAAGAGTTCCTTCGACCGTCATGGACAGTGCTTCGGTCATATTGCCACGGGCGCCCCAAGAGAATGTGGCACACATCGAGGGGTGCAACATCACACCACACTGAATCAGAATAGGAAGGTCCAATGGTGAACGCCACGAGGCATCGATGTGATATGACCATCGTGGTGCCACTAGTCACCCAGGATAACTCATAAGGGCGCTCCAGTTTCTAAATCTGGAGGTTTAACTTCTTTACCATGCGTTGGGAGACGAAATTCTCCATGCTCCCGCTGTCAACGATAATAGAACAGTAATGCTCTTGGATGCGAGCAGTGGTGCGAAAGATATTGTGTCTCACCCAAGCGTCATCGGTGGTAGCTCTCGGGGCAAGCAAGCTATGCTGCAGAACACAAATCAACTGATCTGGCTGCTCGCCCTCTACCTCACACTCTCCCTCAAGGGGGTCCTCAGTGTCCCTGACTAAATCGCTCTCCCAGATTCCATACTCTGGATCTCGTTCATCGTCAACCTCAACAACCGCGGTAAACTGGCGTCTTGGACATTCAGATGATTTATGTCCCGGCTCCATGCACTTGTAGCATCGAAACACGGGCTTAGAGGGGACGGTCTCCTTCCCCTTCAAGGAAATCAACGAGGGTCCCACAGGGGTAGGAGCTGGTAGCATCGGTCTAACCGTAGAAGGTAGGCCCGGGGTGGGGTAGGTGATGTACTCGTCCTAGTGGTCGTTGTCGAAGACGAGGAATAATATGTCTTGTCCGAAGATCTCTGGCCGGATGTCCTCTTCTGGAGGGCCTCCACTCGGCGTGCCCGACTAGAGATCTCTCCCAGGTCCCGGAAATCATGTAACTCTAACTGGTCTCGAATCACGTACCGTAGCCCATTCAGATAACGGGCCACAACCATGTGGTCTTCCTCCTTTAGATCTAAACGTGACTGGAGGACCAGGAACTCGTTGGTGTACTCGTCAATGGTTTGCTTATCTTGTCGTAGGTTGTGATACCTATGGTACAAGGTCTGCAAAAAATCAGCGGGGACGTACCTCCTCTTGAGTTGAGTTTTGAACTCAACCCAGGTGGTGATAGGGGGTTGTCCCATCGTGTATCGAATCCGCTCGACTTGCCCCCACCATGTGAGTGCGGAGCCCTTCAGCTTCAAGGTAGCATACCCATCTGTTGGTGGGCAGGTGTGCGCTTCAAGCTGAGGAATCGCTCAAGTCATTCGCACCAATCAAGACACACCTCAGGCTCGAGTGTGCCCTCAAAATCCCCAACATCTAATTTAATACCAGCATCCCACCTAGGGGGATTCCTATTATCTTGAGGTGCTAGTTGGGGTTCTGATGGTGGAGGTGTAGGAGGTCGTGCAGGAGGAGTAGGGGGTTGAGCAGCAGGACCCCCTAAGTGATACTGGGCTTCCAGGTTATTAACCGTAGTACGCAATCCCATCATGACTTGGTTTGTGTCTCTCACAGAGAGAGTGAATGTAGTGATAGCGGCCATAAGTTCTTCCATTCGTTTACCTATATCTCCCACATTACCCTCTAGGTGCTCCACTCGAGATTCCATGGGCAACTTGAAAACTCACAAACCAAGGAATTTCGAAATGCAATCGCTCGGCTATCCCACAATAGATGTGAGAAATCTCAGCAGCCACACCAAATTGATGCAAATAATGAATTCGAAATTCCCAAGTCTAGTAATAAACTTAACAGGGCACAAATTAAATGATAAAGAGCGTTTCAAACACAAGAAAAAAATTGAACAAACGGCGAGGGATGATTAGGGCGAGCACATGCTTCTCGAGGATGAAACAATCTTGCTGAAATTTATCATAATAAACGCTGGTAAAGAAGATTGAGGGGAGGGGAAAGGAGAGATTTCATCGAGGGCTTCCCGCAATAGCTTTGTCGATCCTTCACGGTTCGGTCACAGCAGTAACTGGAGCAGTGGATGGAGGAGGCCTCGAATGGCTGGAGGAAGGTTGCTGGATGGTGGAAGGTGGCCGGAAGGTTGCTGGAGGGCTGTCGGTGCGGCTGGCGTAAGCGGGAAGCGGAGGTACGGAGGAAGTTGGCTGGAGGCGAGGAAGGCGGTCGGCGAGGAGTGAGGACGGGGTGGCTATGGGGGAAGGCGACACAGGGGGGGGGGGGGTTGCCGGAGTGGTGGTGTGAGCGGGTGCGACGGAATTGAGCTCGGGGAAGCAACGGGGGAAGAAAACCGGGAGGTTGCTGTGGATGATCGGCTCCGAGGAGAGCTCGGGCTCGACGATGCAGGAAATCGCTTGGCGGCGGGATTTCACCGAGAGAGAAATTTCTCAATCTCGGTATATCCTTCGCTGACTAGGGCTTCACTCCAAAAGGATATTTATAACTCTCCCCCTTTTCCCCTTTTTTAGACAAGGAAAATCATAAGAGTTGATTTAATTTCAGCAAGGTAGTTTTATAGCAAAGCAAAATAACAATACGACCCGCCCGCACATTCCAAACCGGACCGATCCATTCAGGGTCACGTGAGGTGGTCAGTCTCACGCGCCGGGTCACAATACAATAAATTTAAACATAAGTGTCCATGACAGAAACTAAATAAACAACAATACAATAGAAAACTGCGACAAAACTGAAGTAAATAAAGACGAGACGGCACTAGCGGGCCGGCGACAGGATCACATCAAAAAGGGTTCATATGGCCAAATCCTAAATAGTTGGGATTATATGGCCAAGCACATATGCTGATTATATCATATGAATTGCATTTAAATCATTACATAGGTTGGGCATATTATTTGATTGTAAGTTGAATTAGAAAACATAAGCTTATAACATGTTACTATCAGATTGGGCGTGGGTGAGTAGTCAAATTTGCGGTATAGAAATGAGGAATTCAGGCCAAATTGTGACGCAAATTTGAAAATATTTTTTCATTTAAAACACCTTGTCTTGTAATGGGATGAGTTTGAAGTCAATTATGTTGTTATTTCCATTGTATTGCTTGTTGCCGATTCTAGATAGCTCATCCCTACGGTTCAAAACTAATAAATTGTCTTAAGATTTGTTAGGAAACAATACTTGATGATTAAGATTTGCTTCTTCTCGGATGACCGAAGAGAAGTCTTTTGATATTTATTGAATTCTTGATTGATCATTTCGAGATTTGTAAAAAGTTAATTTCTTCTAGGTTGAGAACCTGACTGCTCATACCATTATTGGTAATTTTCTTGTGCCTTGTTCTTAAATTTTAGTATTAGTTTTGTTTAATTGATTTAGGTTCTGTAAAGTTGGACACAAGCAAGATACTTTTTGTGACATGATTTTCAATAGTATGCACAACTTTGTGTCGTTATGAACTTCAAAAAACTACTTCAAAGAAGATGACTATTAAGGCTCTGCTTGGCTCCACAATTTTGCTCCGATGTGCGGCCAAAATTTTTACCGCCCCTCCAAACAGCAAAAAGAGACCAAATGAGAGTGAAACGAGAAAGAAGTCAAATCTTGACTCAGAGAGATGCACAAAATGTAGCACAAAATAAAATATTACTGCTCGGACGCTTAAAAGAAATGAAAAATATATATTTTAGCACTTGACATGTATCATCCGCGAGATATCGCTCGATATATCGGGTAAAATTGATATATCGGGGCCTGCAGACCGATATATCAAGGATATTTTCAAAAAAAATATTTTTGCTTAAAATGTTGATGCCGTGGCATTTTTTGCCCAAAATCTTTACATCGGTCGACATCTAGAACATTGCGTGCGAGAATGCAATGGAGAAGAGGCAGAGAAGATGGCGACGCTGATGAGGAAGATTGTGGAGCGGAGGACTCCGACACCAAGGTCATTGCCGTTTCTCTTCGCTGTCCATTTTTTCTTTGATTTTTTTGACACATCGGTCGGTGCTTCTTTCCTCCTCCGATTTGGATGATTTCTTCGGGGGGGGGGGGTCTCTTTCTTCCTTTGGGTTTTGCTTTGCCCGATTGGAACAGAACAAATTGTTATGTTTTCTTGTTTTTTTAGCTGAATCAGTGCACTACGCTTCTCTCGTTTACGAAATCTGCTATTATTAGAGTTTTCTTCCTACGATTTAGTTTCATGGTGGCTTTGAATGTTTCTGGACCATCCAACCCTCTTAATGCAGAAATTATAGAAGCAGTGCCCTGGATCATATCCCCAAATGATGTCCCCTAGCTGATTGAAATTTCTTTTTTATTCAAATCCTGCTCTAGACTTCTCATTAGTAGAGACATTTTTGAATGCATATGTTTTTGATAAGTTTTGTTCGATCTTAGTTTTTTTTAATTATGGTTGCACTGCAAACGGTGTTCTTTCAAACAGTTTCAAAGATTCTACAACCACTATGCAAAACAGATAATTATTCCACCACTGCTTTGTTAGGAAAAACGATCAATCCAGATGCGGATAAAATTCTCCTGTTCCAAAAATTTATCTAACGGCCAAATTGAGGTTATGCGAATAATAATAACATAAAAAATAAAATCAAGCACCACAAGAAAGAACACCAAAAATTAAGTGGTTCCCCGAAATTTGGGTATGTCCACTGTGCAGGCAGAGATCAAATAATATTTCTTAAAATTCCCAAACATACAATACGACTAAAATATGGAGGAGAAAAATAGACCAAATAAATTAGATGGCGGTCTAAATCCTCCAAGGACCGGTCTTACGCGTTGTGACGAGAATTAAAGCGGCGGCGGAAGAAAATCCGAGCTTTGGCGGTAAGGGTAGAAGTCGGAAGCTTGCGGCGAGAGGAACCCAAGTCGGCGAGAGGCACACGGCGATGGCGAGAGAGGATTGCCGGCCGAGAAGAAAATGTCGTCGAGTGGAAGGAGCCGAAAGACGGCCCGCCGGAGGAAGAACGCCGAAGAGAGGAAATCTGCTGCTCTGCCTTTTTTTTTGGTGTTGGCCGGCCATCACTTTAAATAGGGGAAGGAACCCCATAGTAAAATATGGAAGGAGAGGAGGGCCGACAGCTACCAAGGAAAGACAGTAAATCCTTTCCGAATTGAGTTGTCATTGAAGGAGAATAATATCCTTCCAATCCTGGCTGCCATGTTGGCAATCCGAGGGAAGAAAAAAAACCGGGGGGGGGGGGGAATCCTGGAGGAGGAGAGACGACAAAAATAGCAACACTGCTTCCCACCACTACTTTAATCGCTGCAGCTGAGCCAAACTGAGCCTAAATGATCTCTTGCGATAAATTTCTTCATATTTTCAAAAATGTATCTGAAGTGCAATCAATTGTTTAATTAATGATTTGTGAATTACCAATTACACGAGTTTGTGAACTTTTACAGACATTGTAATTTCGCATTAGGAAATCTAAGCCCCAAGTACTCCAACATTAACAAAAATCCCAACAAAGCTTTAACCACGAGCATAATAATTAATTTGTCAAGGCAGCTAATTATTAATGCGCATTACAATATTGTGTCTAATTTTTACATTGAATAATAGAAAATTGGGTTGGTGAAGAAATACTAAGTGAATGATCCAACTTGCAAGTTGAAAACGCATTTGATCATTGGTGTATTAGGCCCAATTTGCTCACCCTTCGAAATGATTTTGTCGGACAAACTTGAATACAAGAGGAGATAAATGTGAAGGCTTTTGGAAGGCGTGCTGAGTTTTGCAGTTCATCATTTGAAAGATAAAACTTTTATTTTTCTTATGATTTTTGCAGTTTAAAAGTACATTAGTTGTTTCACGCATTAACTTATTTACTTATAATAAAGCATGTTCAATACTTTAACCCAACATAACGCAATCTAACCAGAAAACACCTTTCATCAGCAATGAGAGAAAAAGCAAAGATAACATTATGAAGCGAGTATGTACATACACCTTATAGATGAACTGGGAATAACAGGGAGCTGGTTCTCCAGTACAGCATACATTATTATCATAAAAAGAACAAATATACAGATGCATGTAAAACAATAATATAAAAGATAAGCAGAGGAACACAAAGATGTTTCACCTTCGTACTCTACATTTTCCCAAGAAAGCTAAATATATGACATACTAATAATCAATGAGAACTATTTAGAAGAAAAAAAGATGGCTTAGAATTAGGAGAACAAATATGATATGGCTTTTCACAAAGGATCGCATCACCGATCATGGTAAGATGGGATCAAAAGAACATGCCTTCACATTTTCCTTCTTAGCTTACGAAACTGTAGATAGGAAGAGAAGTAGAGAAAGGACCATAGATGCTTAGGGTTAGAGGAGGAGAGGAGTTGAAGAGAGGAGAAATCACCTCTTTTATGTGTACTCATAATCGAATAATAGAAAGAGTTCAATGTCCTTAATATAAAATTGTACAAATAAGAAAGAGTTCGCCAACCAGCTCATCATGGACTTGATAGCTCCAGGACTGTCTTCTTCTTCCTTGTAAAGGTGTGGCCAAGGAAGGTATATATAGCATCTCTTCCCTTTCGAAATCGAGCTCGTCCACTTTAGTAGATACAACGTCTAGAACTCACTTCTATCTTCCCACATGGCCATATCTTAAGACTGAGTTATGTAATTGAACTAGTAAGTTCCTCCTTGCCCATGTTGATGGAAGCACACATGATTTGATATGGCATTGGAACTACGCACCCTCCATTAAGGTTAAAGTATCGTAATAATATACAAGGACAAGAGGAGAGTGGTGGTGGCGGGTGGGGGTGACGAGATGAGAATGAACAAACAAAATTTTGCCTCGCAGGATCAAGCGATACGTGAGTAGGTGTCTTGGCCAATGCGCTCGATCACCTTGTATGAGTGGTAGAACTTTACTGAGAGCTTATGCGCTAGAGTGACTGGCGATATTTTATCGGTACCTTTGGAGGTTCAGCCATACAGAATTAGCGGTATCTTCAGAAATCTTTTAATGCATGTTTAAGCATTTAAGAAGTGCTCCTGTGTAGTTGCAATAATGATGTCATGTTGTTGCAACTCTTGGTTAATTCTCAACAAGTTTGCTGTAGATGATATATTGGAAAGGAGAGGGGTTCGTCAGTCTGTCATGCCTACGTGTGTTATGTACATTCGCGGCGGACGTGGTGCAAGTTAATTCCAATTTCAACTATTAATGTTGTTCATGCAAATGGGAAGGGTATCTCAAAGCTCTCATAACGTGATTGATTTTCATTAGTGAATGCAGGGAGTTGTCTTTGCCTCTGACATGCTAATACTACCTTTGGGAGGTTGTGAGGTGGTCCTGAAAGTTAAATGCAAGCCAAATTTCTCTTGTTCTCCATAACATATATGCTCATTAAACCCAAATCCAAAGTTTTCTAGTACAAATCATAAACCCAAGAAACAACACAAGCTTGAAGAAGTAACAGAGAAAGCTGAAAAGAAGAAAAAAAAACATACCTTGATAAAAGACAAAAATGAAAATACTCCAAAAAAGGATGGCTTCTTCTTGACAACCCTCCTTTCTGGCTTAGCCTCCTTGCTGAGCTGCTGCGCAATCTCCCTGAGAAGCACAAGCTGTGCCTTCTCCGTCCTCATTGAGATGATCGCCTGCCTCATCGACTCTCTGTCTGCCTCCAGTGCCTGTAGCCTCGTGTACAGCTTCTTTATGTCGCCCTCCTCTGTTTCTAATCCTCCCTTTTGACTACTCCCTTCCTTCACAACCGTAAATCCATGAACTGCGTCGATCGTGTAGATCCGGTCAGTCTCGTCGTCTTCCACATCTCCGCTTCCATTAACCATTTCCGAGGATTCATGGGGATTGGAGGATGACGAGTTTTCAGTTGAAAAAAGTGGAAGATGCTCCGGCGGTGGCTTGAGGGATTTGGATCGCGCGCTTGTAGGGTTCTTCTCCAGCTCGTGGATCCGATGCTCAATATCGGAGGCGCCGCCGCCGTCATAGCAATCGTCTCCGGCATCGCAGCGCAGGGATGGATATCCGCCATCCGCCGGGAGATCAAATTGATCTTCGGTAAAAGAATTGAGGGAAATATGGTCTTGTCCGACGTCGACGCCGAGGCTTAGGAGTCGGTGCTGATAAGCGCGAATCTCGTAGGAAAGCGCCTGCACCTCCTGATCGCGCTTGAAAAGGAGGTCCTCAAGGTCGGCGATCTCGCGACCGTCGTGGTCCATCTTCTCCTCAGCGAATCGACGGAACTGGCGCGACTCCATCTGGACCTCAGCCTTCTCTCGCTGAAGACGAAGGATCATCGACATGGTCTCATTCGCCGCCGTCTCCGCCGCCTTCCTCTCCTCCTCGAGCTCCACGGAGAGCTCCTGGATAGCCGCCTGCTGGCTCGCTAGGGTTTCTCGGTGTGCAGCCAGCTCGTTTTCGACCTCGACCCGAGCGAAACCCGCCGGCGGCGGAACATCCCGGCCAGGCGGATCGGCCTTGCGCTTCACGGAACGACGATAGATCGGAGAAGCGGCGGCGGAGCAGTAGGGGCAGCCGCAGTTGCAGCATCCGGTCGGACTCACCGGATCCATGGATCCCCGACCGGCATCCAAAGGTGGAGAAGTCGAACCTCTACAGCCTACAGCAAGAATTCAAACGCCCGCAATCAAAGAAGAAGAATGACAAAATTTCCGCGTAGGTGAACTGTAGGATTCGAGGCACAAAAAGAACAAATCTCTCTCTCTCTCTCCCGATTTTCTATTCGCTTGGATATCGCGGGCGTCAACTTTGGCCAAAAAATAACCGACTCCATTGCGGGAAAAATAGAAGGAAAACATTTATTACGCTGATACAAGCAAATATTTACCAAATGCCACTGCACGACATGCTCGCAGCTCGCCACAACGCAGCTTCCGAAGATTTAAAACGTGCAAAATATTAATAATTTGAATTTGATGAACATCACGGAAAATAAAAAATATATCTACTATTAATAAGGATGTTTCCTTTTTGCGTCAGCTCTCTCCGTGCGCGCCGTTTCCTCCGTCTCCGTCAAAGAAATGCCCCGAAAACCCCTCTCCCGCACCACTTCCTCAGCTCGCTCGACGCGTCGTTCCTTCACTCCCCTGCTCGCCGCGCGTGCCGCCTTCTAGCAGCGCTTCCTGCACACGGTGAAAATCCGTGAACCCCGCCGCTTCCTGCAGTCGGCGATCTCTCGGCGTTATCTGCCGATGTTTTCTCCCCTGCGACGCGTCAGTCCTCCGCGTGCCTGCTCGCCACGATGCTGCTTCCCCGCTGCGTTTTACACGCTCCACACATCTCCCCTAATCCCTCCTCCCGGTCGCAAGAAAATCCCCCAATCCCTCCTGCTCACCTACCGCCACTGCATCTCCGTCGTTCTGCCTCTGCCGGAGAATATAATACGCCCGACTCATTCCTCAACTCCGCCGACTGCCATCGCATGTCCGCTGTTTTTCTCCGCATTAATTCCATCGCCCTTCTGCTTCGATTCATTCCTTCCCCAAACCCTCGCCACTTCCTCATCTTCGCGCCCCTCGCCGCCTACCGCTCGCCGCCTACCGCTCGCCGCCTACCGCTCGCCGCTTATCTTTCCGTCGCCTCTCTCCGTGCACCGTTCCCCTCCGTCTCCGTCACGCGCCTGAAATCCTGGAAAAGCCCTTCCACCGCTTCCGCGTTCTTCCTCCGCAAGCCGGCGTTCGCTGTGAAAAAAATGCCAGAAAACCCCCCGCCGCTTCATCTCTGACGCCTCCTTCCGCGTGCCACCGTTATGTTGCCTCAACTCGCTGCCTCCGCCGCGTGCCCCGCTGCCGGCTAGGTCGTCGCCCACGCCGCTTATCGCATAGCATAAGCTCTGCCTTTCGTCACCATTGCCTCGATTTGCTGGATGCTTTGCAAGGATGTCTCCAGGCGATCAGCAGATGCTTTGCAAGGATGTCTCCAGGCGATTGTCTGCTGAACAAGTCCTCGGTATGTATCTGCCCCTGTTTCTCTTCTCTCTATTCCCATTCTCTTTCTCCTTAGGATTCACAGTTGGGGCAGTTGGGGATTCAGCCTGATTGCTCCGTTGTTCTGCATATTTGGCATTCAGAGAATTAATTAGCCTGGGGTTTTTGTAGCTCATCCATGGATAACCACCTGTGGGGATACAAGTTCAGTGGCTGACATAACCTGATACCCGTCAGAGAAGGAGACACAAGCGAAGAAGATGACTGCGGAGAAGAAGAAACCAGAATCATCCATGAATCCATGATCCATCCCCGGAAACAATACCCTACCCATGATGTAATTAGTCTTGAGTCTTGACCTGCTTGCGGAACTTTTAGAACCAGTTTTTTTTTCTAGCAGATGTCCCCTGCTTTTGTGCAGAGATCCAAGAGTTTAATCTGTTTTTTTTTACATTTCTGTCTCTTTTTACTGTACTGTGAGCTCTCGCAGATAAGTCATATCCTAATTAAAATATAGTATCGTCATATTTTTGGCGCTTTCAGAAGGAATTTTGTACGCTAAAATATATTTTCGGTGCTTTCAAATTGTTATTTTGTTGGCTTAATATATATGATGTCCTTTATCAGCTTTAGATTTCTCGCGATCTCCATGGATGTTCATTGTAGAAACCTCAATGCTAATTTATGATCACATAATCCAACAATCCATCTTCTTTCCATTGCATTTTCCTGTTATTTATTCATCCAAAATCTTCTCCCCCCCTTTGTAAATTTGAATTGAAATCCACTGAGAAACCTGTCATGTAGATTAACTGTTAGCAATCTGAATTCAGGGGCTGAGAATAAGGAAAAATGTAGGTGCATTAGGCAGGCATTAGGCCTGGTAGGGCAGGGCAAAAATTATATGGGCATAAATGTTAGTAGTTGTTGCATCAACCATATCAAATTTAACATGATTAATTCATTGACACATATCGTCATCTTTTTACTATCAATTTTGGCAGCATCATGTTCGTTGCTTCTGTCTGCGATAATAACATTAGTTAAGGATGTTTGGAATTGTGACCCACCTTAGTGATTGATTGTCTTCTTCGCGTGGCTTCAGGAAACCTTGCTGATGTTGGTCTCAGATATGAAGGAATCGGTCCTTACATTGTATGTTTTAATGTTCTCGCCTGTGTTTTAATCAATATGAGTTCATGTGTGCTCTACTGCTCACGGGCTTCTTTGACTTCAATTAATTAAGCATGGTTCTATCAATTATTCATTATTTTACAACATGTCAGATATATCTCTGATTGAGAATCATGTTGGTAAAAGATATATCTCTGATTGAGAAGGTATACATTTGTATAATATTGAACTTTTATGAGCCATATGATATTATCATGCATGCAACCTTAAATTTACAACATCTTCATCATAAATGTTGCAGTATTTTCTTGCAAAGTTGAGGTGGTGATAGTTTAGATCAAGACAAATTCATTTATATTCATCTGCAAGGAAGGTGGGGTGGTGGTAATAGTGATGTGGTGAGTGGGAATCACGACAAGTTGCATGTTTTATTGTACAAATGTGATGTAGATTAATGAGGTAATAAAAAGTTCATTTGTTATATATCCAGTCTGTTTTACTTCATGCAAATGTCATGTTAATTTCGTCATTAGAGCCAGCGTCAATGATCTTCTTCGATGTCGAGAAATTGCTTTTTGGAGACTCTTTCTCATGCTATCAAGCCCACAAATGTTCAGTCTTCTTAAACCACGCTCTTGAACGAAAGATTTTCTAGATATCACCTTTGTTAAAGCCCATTATAGCAAAGCCCATGTTAGCAAGATCAGATCAATATCATACTCAAGATCAGTTCAACATTATACACAGGTAATTCCATTTACGTAATATGATTTTGTTTTTAATTCCTACTTCGATTTAGGCAATGTTTTTCATTGATTCCTCAAATGATTGCATCCGCATGAGAGAATTCAGAAAATCATGCATCCCCAGTTCTTTTGTCTCAATAAATTGTAACTCACCAATTTGAGCATCACATTTGGCGAGCACATAAGGTGTTTGTGCTTTTGTCACAATGAATTTTAACATCGGTAATTTTGAACTATCTCATCTCTTTTGTCTAGGATCTCCTTCAGATTTGATATGATGTTGAGTTAATCTTGATGTCCAAGAAAGATCCTTCAATTGTTGTTTGTCGAAGCTGCAAAGAAATAATTCAATATAAAATAGTGATTGGTAAGTTTTTCTACTGTTCCTTAATACATGCACAATTTTGAATTGACTAAAATTTGTTCTTCTTTTCACAATGAATCATGGGTTGTCCAGGGAACCGTGGAGTGTTTTGTGGTAATTGCAACGTTTTGCTGTATTTGTGTCTACCAGCGTTCATCACTGTAGTACTGCTACCGTAGAAAATATTGTAGATTTTTGTGTAGTACATGTTGTACTGTAGTTGAAATGTTGTACAACTGTTATCTTCTATACAAAGCTCATTTAACTATACAAAGCTCATTCAATGTATGCAATGGTGTATGACTGTTTTGTTCTTTCCATTCTCTTCTTTGGCTCTATTATAGAATAAAAACCCCGGCCTCAATAGTTTCGGCCATCTCATCCGGCCTAATCTTCTTCTCCAAAATGACTACTTTGTAAGTATTCTCGCTTCAATGCTAATACTTTTGGTCTTACCTTTTTTCTGTCAATCTCATACAAATTTATTGCATTGGCTATTTCAGGTTCTTAAACCTTAGTAAAGTGCATATTTAACTACTTTTTGTGATGTTAACACAAAGTGTTGATTTTGTTTTACTGTTAGGACAAAATGCTTTTTCAGGTTTTTGCTTCGTCGAATTACAGCTTCTTTTAAATAGAATTATTTGTCGTCTTATTGAGATTTTAAAACTACATAAATTTCTGTCTGCATTTAATTGCACCTTTTTTTTTCAAATTCATGTTAAAAGTTATTATGCCTTGAACAGTTCCCCGTTCGTCGCACCGTGATCGGACCGGTGCTTCAAAACCTGAATGACCGGATAATTATGATTCTATTAAAATGGTTGGGCACCGGATGTGTCGGCGAATTAAAAACTAGATGTTTATTTAGACCAATTCTGTGCACCGGATGCTCCATTTGCCGTACAACTGTCGTGCACTTGATGGCGAGTCCAGGATAACAAGAAACAAGGCTACTCTGAAATGGCTGTGCACCGGACTTTTAATGCATTTGCCTGATAGTTTCAATAGACCAATTCTAGCCGTTGATCATGGTAAGTCTACTTCATCTTCTTGATCCAATTACCTGTTTGATCCATTTTACAAGATGTTTATTTATATATATAGATTTTTAATGTTTCCTAGCCTTTACGTCATAATTAGGTTTGTCCTCAGACCTACATCAAAACCCATTTAATCTTTAGGAGGCAATTGTCCTTCTTCCTATTACTTAGCAAATCCTATTCTGAAATCTTCTGTGAGTTATGAATTATTTTGGGTTGTGGAAATACGAAATTGATAGCAATTTCTACTGTTTTGGTTTCAAATAACCATTCTCTTAAAGCATTGTTATTGCATTCGCCCCGAGCTATATGAATGATATGTTTTAATTTAGTTCTTTTCTTGCCTATGTTATTTGTAATTTCCATTCATGTTATCATAAGAATTAATTAATCAAATGAATTGATTCTCGCCTCATTTTTTTTTAATAATTTATGTCTTTTCTTATAGTTTAATGCCTAACTATGTCATTTATTTTCTTATGATAACCTGATATGTTTTTATTTATTTCTTTACTTGCCTAGCTTAGTTGTAAATCCCATTCAGGTTCTTTACTTGCCTAAGTATATCATGCTTGATGCTTTTATAAAGCTTGCAGTTTGCACTGCAGCAAACGGCATTGCAGTTTGCACTGCAGCAAACGGCATTGCAGTTTGCACTGCAGCAAACGGCATTGCAGTCCAAATTGTAGTGCAGCAAACAACAACAAACTACAGCAAACTGCGTTGTTGTGCAAACTGCGCTGTAGTGCAAATTGCAGCAAATTGCGAGTGCTGTGAGTGCCGGTTGCGGCGCCGAGCCGGTGAAATGCGGGGACGCTAGCGGCGGTTGCGACGCCAAGCGGGTGAATTGCATGAAAGTGGGGTCCGCTTCTATGCGGCTGAAGGCCGCCCAAAACATCAAGCACGGGCGAAGCCCGTGTGCAGGCGGGCGAAGCCCGCCTGATGCGGCCGAAGGCCGCCCGAGAGCATCGAGCACGGGCGTAGCCCGTGCAAAGATGCTCGTATATATATAATCAAATAAGTTCTGCATTTCGTAACAGCAACTCAATAAATAAATAAATAAATAATCAATCATGTGTTTTTTTTTGGACCCATAGGAGCTGCCAAGGTAACGGCCCCACCCGACACCACAACCGCTGGTGGTGAGGGTTTTGTTGCTTCTTCTCCTCCTCGGCTGCCCTCTGTATCTTGTTCATCTATGTTTTTTTGCAACGAGTTTTTTCAATTTGAAGCCATAGAACGAAAATTCAGCCCCGCACAATTCAATTGCTGCTAAGTTCCTCCCTTCTCTTCTTCTTCTTGACAAGGAAGCCTTTGCCAATATCATTCAAGCCGGATTTAAGCTAATGTCTTATCAACGGGTCATTGGTGTAAGCCTTATGGGCGATCATTGATGTATGCTCGATTTATGAACTTTCTCGTTCGCTCTCATTTTCATCTCATCAAGGTTGAAGAGCTATGAATGCTGTCGAAATTTGTAGCCCGTGGTCTTAAAAGAATCTGTTTATAGTTTAGGGTTTAGGCAAATAAAAAAACAAAGAGAACTCTCCTTCAAAATTCAAATAAATTAGAAGAGGCAATTAATTTACTTAATTGCTATTCATGTTTGGTTGTATAATCATAAATTCAATATAGATTACCATTTATATTATAATCATAATTAATTAGTAGTTATACATAGAGGTGGTGCAAATTAGGCCCGAGCCCGGTCCCGATTAGGTCTGGGCCAGGTCTTAGGGGCTTACCAGACCCCCTTATTGGGCCAGGACCCAACCTAGTGCCTAACCGGCCAATGCCTGAAGGCCAGGTAAAGCTGTGTTGCTGCCCAACATTATTATAATGCTAGGCCGCAGCCCAGTCGCCCAACATTTAAAGCTGGGCGCTGCCACCCATCATTAAAAATGTTGCGCGGCGCCAAGCATTTAATGTTGGGTGCTGTCGCAAAGCATTTAGGCTCCGTTTGGGAGGACTTATTTTCACCGGTCAAGCGATTACGACCGCATGAATCTGACCTTAATTAAAGTCTGATTCATGCGGCCGTAACCGCTTGACCGATGAAAATAAGTCCCCCCAAACGGAGCCTTAATGTTGGGCGCTGCCGCAAAGCATTTAATGTTGGGCGCTCCCGCAAAGCATTTGATATTGGGCGCTACCACAAAGCATTAAATGTTGGGCTATGTTCGATCGCCGGCCTTTTAAAAAAATTGAGGCCGACCGCCAGCGGCCTAACCAGACACCACCAACAGGGTCGCCGGACGCGGGCGACCCCGACGGGGGTAGGTCAGAGGCGGTCCGACAGGGTCACCACCGGCGGTGGCCCTAATCGTGAGTCCCAACTTAGGGCTCACGGGCAAGGCTACTGCTGGCGGCGGCCCTGCAAATTCACCGCCAGAGAACGCCCGACGAGTTCGCTCAGCCCCGACACACGCCGATGGTCTCTGGCCAGGACGGCGACGGCTCTGTTGCTAATCCCGACAGTAAAAAATCTCGGTAGCTTCGTTGAGTCATTGCTAATCCTGACAGTAAAAAATCTCGGTAGCTTCGTTGATGCAGTATTCCAGGCGGCTCATTGCATTAGTCCATATCGCAGAAACCTTGTGATGTATGGTGTATAAATAACTTCCTGATTGCTGCGATTTCCTGGCCGCTCATCCGCGCTACAATGTAGATGGGTATGAGTGGTGTTAAGTCTCCTCATAAAGGAGGTCATAAAATCAAGGCCTGGTGGCAACGCCTTGGTGACCTCAACAACCCGCCACGTGGTCAGTTTAAGTTAGGCCACCCGGTGTTGAGCTTGGGCCGAACGCAACACGTGAAGATGGGTTGAGGCTGGTGGATTACAGTCCACACGAAAACGGTCTGGGATACTCACATGAGTGAACCGACAATGTTTAACAGTCCAAACTCACCGGAGACAGCCTGACGGTGGCCTTTTTTTTGTCCAAACTCACGGGAGACGGCCAAAGTCAAAGACTTAATATAGAGAACAAGTAGCCGGCCCGAATCACTAAAATATACAGCTCCTCTTTGTGCATGGGGTGGGCCGGCAAATTGACCCGCTGCTCTTAAAAAACCCAGCATCTTGAACCGTTATAGATTCAGTGAGCACAAAATCAAGCAATGCGAGCCTGCGTTGAACCGAAACAAAATCCAAGAAGAGTTCTATGACAGGCAAAGAAGGAAATATAAACGCCTGCAAGCAGACCATGGCAACACACCACTAAATTCAAAAAATCAAACATTTTTAACACCAGAATAGTTCGCGTACGCAAAGATTTTTGATTTGTCGGGGCTTCTCTGACCGCAGCTTTCAGCTCGCCATCCAGTAGTATCTCCGCCATCGGAAGGGGAACTGCAACGTCAAAAATTTGTGCGTCCGCATAACAGGATCCCAAAGAGATGAACTTTAACACCACGCCGAGTCGAACTTCAGATGACCACCAGAAATTTGACATTCATAATACACAGAAGCAGTAAATAAACAGTATAAAGTACATGACTTTGGTAAACATTATAAGCACACATGAGGAGGAATGATCTTCCCAGGATTCATTATGTTGTTTGGATCTAAAGCAGCTTTTATTCTTTTCATGGTCTTCAATGCCCCCATGCCAAGCTCTTCCTCAAGATACTACAATGATAAAACAAAATTGAAGAAATATATGTAAATTTTCAATAGCAAAAATGACAAAAGTGTAAATATATGTAATGCAGGAAAGAGGTCGGGGGATCAGTTGGTGATGAGAGTCCGTCTGAGAACCCTTTATCAAGGAAATTGGGGGATCGAGCCCTAGTCTCAACAACCTACCGGTCCTGTGGTGGGACCGATGAGATGGATTGGGTGACAGACAGATGCGACGTTTGTCCTGCATCAATATGTATGTATTTTGGAGAAGACCCTATCCTCGATAATAGGGTTGGTAATTAACCAAAAAGACTGATAGCCCGGCGAACTTACTTTCATTTTACCAGTGCCAACACCATGCTCTCCTGTACATGTTCCTGTTCAACAATACGTAAGAATATCCATATTATGAGGTTTTCTTATGGTCATAGGTTTTCCTTAGGTGGACTTAAATTAAAAGGCATATAAATTCATGCCAATGTTTTTTTTTCATCTCATGGACGTGCTTGAAATTTTGGCTCCGTTTGGGGGAACTTATTTTCACCAGTCAAGCGGTCACGACCGCATGAACTGGGACTTAGGCTCTGTTTAGGAGGATTTATTTTCACCGGTCAAGCGGTCATGACCGCATGAATCGGGACTTAAATAAGTCTCGATTCATGCGGTCATGACCGCTTGACCGGTGAAAATAAGTCCTCCCAAACGGAGCCTTAATTACGGTCCAGTTCATGCGGTCGTGACCGCTTGACCGGTGAAAAAGTCCCCTCAAACGGAGCCTTTATCTGGTGCTTATATTTCATGTAGCTCCAAAATTAAATAGAGAACCTTCCATTGACAAAGCAGTGTGAACCATGAAGTGATTTAGCTTCTCCGCCTCCAGTTTATGTTCTTCCAGCTCCGGATCAAATAAGATGATTGTATGAAAATTCCCATCCCCAGCATGAGCAATCACTGTGCTGCAGAAAGCATAATTTGCATACAGATAAGTCATACAACTGAAAAAAGGTCAGTCTCCCACCAGAAGCATCCTCCAGGCCTTTTAACAAGAAGAATTGCAACCACTACAATAAGAAACTCTTAATTGTTCAAAATTATCTTAACAAAAAGCATACCACAGCAATTGGGATGCATCCAAGATTTCTTTGGATTTCGATATGCACTCGGCAAGTTTTGATAAAGGAACGCAAACATCCTGAAAGAAGATAAATGAAAGAGAAAAATTTGTATGTAAGGAATGATTAAAGAACATCATAAGACTTCGGGATACTATCAGGCAAATTAGTTTGTCGTAGTAGAAAATATCAAAAATGCAAAACAGGGAAATAAATTTAGGAGAATATGGCTTTATTTTCCAAAATTGCTTCAGTTAGTTCTGTGATTTTGGCTCAGTTTGGGGGGACTTATTTTCACCGGTTAAGCTGTTACGACCGCATGAAGTGGACATTAATTAAGATCTGATTCATGCGCTTGTAACTGCTTAACCGGTGAAAATAAGTCCTCCCAAATGGAGCCTTTATCTCAAATAAATTGAGGTTGCCGATGTTGAATGACTGTGACATATCGGTTTGCACTTTATATGTTAGATATTATCACAGAAGCGATTATTGAGCGCTATAATGGAAGGAGGCAGCATGATGACAAGGCGTAGTGATGTATTCTAAAATCCTGGAATTGATTTTAATTAATTTAATTTGAGATCTTTTTAAATTTGAGGCGCTAGTAAACTCTCCACGTGAATTTAAAAGGTAGTTGGACCAATCTATTTTAAATACTGTGACGCAATATAAATCTAAAGGATAATTTAATGTGATAAAAAACATAGTGGTTGCAAACTCGCAAAATGTGCTACCATTCAAACATAATATGAACACGAGTAAAAAAATCCACAGGAAGGAAATCACGCGAATATGAAATTGACGACAAATAGGAAAGAAAGTTAACTTAGGCAAGCAAGCTCCGACTTTAAAGATCAAATTCAACTAAGCATATTATTATACTAGCAAATAACAAGACAAGAAGGAGAGGTATACAATAAGCACAGTTTGAAAGCTAAGCCGGATGGTAGAGCCTGGAGGATACTCGGCGGCAATCAAGGAATTGAAGCTGAAGGCTCGGCACTGGGATTCTGTCGTTGAGATGCACAGGAACCTTGCGGGCCTTGTCTGAATGGATGCTGGAGGCTCAGCACCGTCAGAGGCAGGCTGTGGAAGGATTATCAGAGGTCCGAGGACCCTTAGGAGGCTGTGTCAAAGTCAGGCGAGCAGGCAGCGGTTCAGGAGGAGAGATTTCGTCGGTTTCGACAGGAAGAAAGAAACGGTCAGTGCGTCAAAACCTCAAGCAGCAGACAGAGAAGGGCTGATCACCGGAATTTGGAGGAGGCTCTAACAGCAGCAGATGGTCAGTAAGAGAGCTTGACAGGCAAAGGTTGTAACGGCAATCGTCTGGGAGTTTTCGAAAGAACTGAGAGAGATCTCCGTTCTTCCGTATTTCCCGGGCTCTCGTGAAAGGAGGGGTGGGCCAGTTTTAATACATATAGGTTTAGGTTTTGATGGGAGTCCATCGGATCGTGCACATGATGGAGCGGGACCCACGTTCATTTATTCCCGCCGGAAGACGTGATCGGATCGCCGATCGGACCCCGCGGTTGCGTCCGGCACGTCGCCGCGAATCTAAATCATATATTTATGTATTTTTTTGGACATGTGTTTGGTTTATTTAAGGGCGAACCCACCGGCCAATCATAGCCGTTCGATGGGATGCCCTAATGCTTGTTTCTTATAAATAGGATTAGGAGGCTGATTTTAGGGTTCATTGCTGAAGTTGGAGAGGTCTTCTTCCCTACTTCCGGTGGTCATCTCGCGGTGCCAACGCCGTGGACCCTTGGTGCCGAAGCCTTGGGGTAAGTCTTCCTCCTCCCCTCCCCCTCTTTCTCCGCCCAACTACAACCCCCGCAGCCCCCTATTCCGCCCAGGTTTGGGGCCGACCGAGCCCCTCTTCCTCCGTCCAAATACAACCCCACCGCAGTCCCCCTATTCCGCCCAGGTTTGGGGCTGACCGATCCCCTCTTCCTCCGCCCAACTACAACCCCCGCAGTCCCCCCTATTCCGCCCAGGTTTGGGCTGAACGAGCCCCTCCTTCCCCGCCGTTCCGCCTCCCCCCAGCTCGCCGAACCTCCTCTCCCTTCCTAAATCCGTGGAACCACCTTCCCTTAACCCCTATCCCACTATTCCCTACGATCCGGGTTCTAGTTGCCCCGATCTACCCTCCCATCACCCGATCTACTCCCCCTAACCCGGATCCGACCCTCCATTACCGGATCCGCCCTCCCGAGTCCGGATCTACGTGTATTCATCCGGATTCACCCGTTTCCTCTCCGATCCCTTTATCCACCACCAAAACAGCCCCAACCGCTATCTCCACCTCCGGTTCCACCACCCGGCACCCGATCTACGCCACCCGAACCTTCCACCTCCATTGCCCAAAATCAGCCCCTAGTCTTGAGTTATTTTTGTGATTTGGTTGTACTATTTTCTTGATATTATTATTGGTTAATCTCGTATTTGCTTGGAGCTTGTTTGGGGTATTTTGGCACCGATTGATTATTAACCTGCAGGAGGATCTCTTCGCCGCGCGCTTCGCTTTTGGCCCTCCGAGCGGAGGAAAGCCAACAAAGAGATTCGCTCAATATTAAAAATAATTCTTGTTACAATTGTTTGCTTGTGGCGTTACTAATTATCATTGCTCCAATAATTTGTTGCGAGAACCGATGGTTGTGTTGCATATAGAGTCTAGGTGTTGCATTCCTTAGCCTACCCTACATCAGATTTTCATAACATTGGATTTGAATGTGTTTAATGAAAATAAAGAAGGGATTAATAGTGGTTCTTGGTTTTCAAACAATTGATATATGCCTTTAATCGAGATTCTACTCCAAGTTCTCCCTTCTTCTGCAACTTATCCCAATGCTGTCTACTCATCGATCTTCCAAGCTCGCTGCCATAAGAGCCGTCAACTCTTCAAGCTTCCATCGCATCTTGTCCCTTCTACATTTTTTCCCTAATTCCATAGAGTTTCTCCGTCAAGCCCGTTGTCATTTGAGTTTCTCTGTCAAGCCCTATGAGATATTTAAGGATGGAAGTGCACTTGAGTTCAGTAATGTCCTACTTGATCAATGAGGTTGGAGTTCTCCATTCTGGAAGAGAATGATGAAGACGACGAAGATCAATGGTAATTTAGAACTAAGTTGATGATTTTTTTGATGCTTTTGAGTTTTTCTATTTGAAGGTACAATGAAGTTAAACAATTAAGTTTTGGGCACTTAATGAGTTTTTTTAATCTATATGATATACATTAATACAATCAATGTTTGAGGTTACAGTTTCACATGGTTA
This sequence comes from Platanthera zijinensis, assembly GCA_039513925.1. NCBI lineage: Eukaryota > Viridiplantae > Streptophyta > Magnoliopsida > Asparagales > Orchidaceae > Platanthera > Platanthera zijinensis. Next base: position 37,922,672 of record CM077084.1, on the reverse strand, counting down.
TTGTCTTATGTATTATAAAGTTCTATTTATATAATTCACTTGACACTCAAAGATTCAAACTCGAACCTCTCACAAGTTGCATGTGAGCATCAGACCATTTAGACCAAATAAATGGCCTCTAATATGTATTAGCAAATGTCTTTAAATCTGTTAGAAAAGCCCAATTAAGGGCCCATGTTTTCTCTCTTTTCTCTCTCCATGTATTAGTCCCACATCTTGTATTTAGGAATTCTCTTCTTATTCTTCTCCTATATAAGTGAATTCATACTTGTAACTATTCATTCAAGAAGTATATAAAAGCTTTGAGGCCTTTCTCTACATGGTATCAGAAGCCAACCGGTCTCCTCCTTTGGTATCCGGCCTACCCGGTTTCTTCTCCTAACCGCAACCAGTCTCTTCTCCAAACCGGCTGTCCGCGCGGTCTTTCCTTCCCGCGGACTCCTGTGGCTTGTTCTTTTTTATCCGCTTCCCCCCACCCCTCTGTTTCTTTCGTGGCCTCCACCTCCTTCCTCTCTCCCTCTCCTCTTTTTTATACTCCTCTCTCATGTGGGTCCACCTTTCTCTCCCCTTCTCTTCCCGCGCAGACTCTTTCTATCCGCCGCGGCCTCTCCCTGCTTACTGATCGCTGATCGTGGCGACCTGCCTCTCCTGCTCACCGCGCGGTCTCTCTATCCGCCGCGGTCTCTCCCTGCTCGCTGATTGCTACTCACAGCTACCTGCCTCTCCTGCTCGCCGCACGGTCTCTCTCACTCCGCTGCGACTTCTCCCTGCTCGCTGCCCGCAGCGACCTGCCTCCCATGCTCGCCGCGCGACCTCCTTCTATTCGCTGCAATCTTCCCTGCTCGCTGATCGCGGCTCGCAGCAACTTGCCTCTTCTGCTCGCCGCGACCTGCTTCTCGCTTATCCGCTGCGATCTTCCCTAGTCGCATTTTGGTCGCGATATCCTGGTCGCTGGCGTGTCCGCCGAGACCGTGCAACTACCTTTTTCTTGCCCCCCGGCCTTTCTCTGCTACCCGCGCGCCAATCCTTGTCTAACCGCCCGGCCTCTTCTGCTGGCCGCGCATGGCTTCCGATACTTCTGCTGCTACTTCTGCTCCGCCAGCCCGTGCGGCTGCCTCGGCTTCCGAACTTCGTGACGAATTACAGATTACGACTATCTCCCTCACTGGAAAAAGGAACTTTATTAAATGGATTCACTCGGTTCGCCGTGTTCTGCAGACGAAGGGTCTTCTTCACCACTTGACCCGGGCCCCTCCGACTGCTCCCTCCGATGACTGGCTTCGCGACGATGGTCGGGTCCAGTCCTGGCTTCTCAACTCCATGGACACCGAGCCCTACCAAATGGTCATATATCATGACACGACCAAGACCATGTGGGAGGAGCTTCACTCATTTTACTCCGGGCATGAAAACCTACAGCACCTCTATGATATCATTTATGATCTTCAGAATCTTTCCCCCGGTGCTCCTGGCGATATGCTCTCCTTTGTGGCTAAAGCAAAGAGTTTGGTCGAGGCTTGGATTCAACATCAGCCTCCTACTACTGATCTCGCCACTCAACGGAACCAGAAAGAAGCTGTCGCCATCGCCATGATGATGTCTCGTGTTCCTCCCCACCTACATAGTGTTCGAGCACAGATCCTCTCGTCCGCCACAACTCCGTCCCTGTCTGATGTATGCTCCATGCTGCTAAAGGTCATGCCTCCTTCCGAGGCTCCTCATGATTTTGCCCCAGCTCTTCTTCAACAGCCTCTCCTTCCGAACCCTCCTACTCGTGGATCTTCCACTCGGGGGGGCCGGCCACCGTCTCGGGGACGAGGACGTGGTGGTCGTTCTTCTATGAAATGCACTTACTGTGGCCGCGATAATCATCTCGAAGCTACTTGTTACCACAAGCACGGCCTGCCTCCTCACCTTACTGCTACTACCTCTGCTGCTCCTACTCCCACTGGGCCTTCTGCCCCCGATCTGGCTTCCACTACCCGCCAAGATATTGATGAGCTTCGCACCCAACTCCAACAGCTTCAAGGTGCCCTCAGCCGCTCCTCCGGCTCCGTCGCATCCTTTTCTGCGGAAGGTATAACCTGTCTCTCTCATAGTCCCTGCTGGATCGTTGATTCTGGGGCCACTCACCATATTACCTCCCAGAAGCCCACCAAGTACCAACGGACGCCTCATCCCCTTTGCATCACTGTGGCCAACGGTGATACCCTTCCTGTCTCTGGCACCGCTGCTCTTCAGCTTACTCCGACTCTCTCTCTTTCCTCGATTCTTCATGTTTCAGGATCCCCTTTCAATTTACTTTCTGTTAGTCGTCTCACCCACGACCTTGATTGTTGCATAACTTTTTCACCTTCTTCTTTCCTTATGCAGGATCGTCGCACCCGGAGTACCATTGGTAAGGGGCAGCTGTTGAACGGGTTTTATATCTTGAACATCCCACCTACTACTCTATCTGCTATCTCCACGGTTGATTGGCATCGCCGCCTTGGGCATGCCCCCTACCGATTCTCAAGCGGGCTCTTCCTGATGTACCTCTGCAGGAGTTCTCTTGTGAATCCTGTATCTACGGCAAACAACATCGCTCTTCCTTTCCCCCTGCTTGTACCAGGAGTAGTACTCCTCTCTCTTTAGTACACTCTGATGTATGGGGTCCTTATCGTGTCCCCAATAATTTTGGTTATCGTTATTTTGTCACGTTTATTGATGACTATTCGTGTACTACATGACTTTATTTACTACATGATCGTACTGAACTTACTTCTGTGTTTCGTGCTTTTTTGACTGAGATGCGTACGCAATTCGTCACCCCCTCCAAGTCATCCGCACCGATAATGCTCGCCGAACGGAAAAATCGTCATCTTATCGATGTTGCCCGCTCCCTTATGTTCCAAATGCAGGTTCCGGTCGAATATTGGAATTTTGCCGTCTCCACAGCCTGTCATCTTATTAACCGCCTCCCCTCATCTGTGCTAAATTTTGCCTCACCGCTCCAACTTCTCTATCCCTCCACCAACCCCACCTCTCTCAAACCACGGGTCTTCGGGTGTGTGTGCTATGTCCACCATCTTGACCCTCCTTCCGACAAGCTTGCTCCTCGGGCTGCCAAGTATATGTTTGTTGGCTACTCCCGGACTCAAAAGGGATATGTCTGCTACTCTCCTTCTGATGGTCGGCTGGTTGTTTCTGCAGATGTCACCTTCTGCGAACACCATCCCTTCCACTTACCTTGCCCCACCTCGTCTTCTGCTCCACCTCTTCCCCGGCCTGCCGTACCAGTCATGCCATTGTCTCTACCCTCTTCTTCCTCCTCTCAACCAGCTCTTCCTCGGGTTCCTCCACCACTTATCCGGGTCTACTCTCGACGTCCATCCAAGGATACTCCCGTGAACCAGCTCCCTGCTACCAACGATACCTCGGCTACGGCAGATCCGGCTCCCGTCTCTACAGCTCATCCCTTGGCCAACAACGTCTCTCTCCATCGGCTGACACCACCTCTCTACGCCTTTGCCACCTCTCTTTCCTCTATTTCTATTCCTAACTCTGTGCAGGAGACGCTTACACATCCAGGGTGGCGGGCAGCCATGGAAGATGAAATGCGGGCTCTTTGGGCTAACCAGACCTGGGATCTATTTCCTCTTCCTACTGGCCATACCTCTGTGAGCTACAAATGGATCTTTGTTGTCAAGCATGCGACAGATGGCACTGTTGACTGTCTGAAGGCACGCCTCGTGGCCCGGGGATTTACTCAGCAACATGACCTTGATTATGAGGAAACTTTCTCTCCAGTGGCCAAATTGAACACGGTCCGCGTTCTTCTTTCCTTGGCAGTTCATCGTCACTGGCCGCTTTATCAGTTGGATATTAAGAATGCCTTCCTCAACGACGATCTGCAGGAGACAATTTATATGCAGCAACCTCCCGGGTTTGAGACCACGGGGGAGTCTTTGGTATGTCACCTTCGGAAATCCATTTATGGTCTCAAACAGTCCCCGCGTGCGTGGTTTGAAAAATTCAGTAAGGTGGTCTGTGCTAGTGGCTTCACTCAGAGCTTGGCTGATTTTTCTCTCTTTACCCGCCACCAGTCAACCGGGACTGTGATTCTTCTGGTCTACGTTGACGATATCCTGATTACTGGCAACGACACGGCAGGAATACAACAGATCAAGGAACAGTTAAATTCCGCCTTTCAGACCAAAGATTTGGGCAACCTTCGGTACTTTCTTGGGCTCGAGATCGCACGACGCTCTGATGGTCTTGTGTTATCTCAAAGGAAGTACTGTATGAACCTCCTTTATGATGCAGGTTATTCTGGGTGCAAACCTGCGGAGACTCCTATGGACGCCAATCACAAGCTCTCGGCCCATAGTTCTGACTCTGACAAGCTGCTTACAAATCCGGAATATTACAGACGCTTGGTTGGGAAGCTGATCTACCTTACGGTGACTCGACCAGACATCTCGTTTACTGTAGGAGTTGTGAGTCGGTTCATGCACGCTCCTCGGACATCTCATCTTCAAGCGGTCGAGCGCATCCTTCGATATCTCAAGATCGTCCCCGGACAAGGACTTGTGTATAAGCCATCCACATCTCTATCACTCGTCGCTTACTCTGACGCTGACTACGCAGGATCTATCGATGATAGGCGCTCCACTACGGGGTTCTGCACTTAATTTGGTGGTCATCTCATAACACGGCGTAGCAAGAAACAATCCGTGGTTGCACGCTCTTCTTCTGAAGCCGAGTACCGAGCTATGGCTGCGGTTGCTTCCGAGCTAACCTGACTTGAGAGCCTTCTGGGAGACTTGGGTGTTCGTCTCTCATCACCGGCTACCTTATTTTGTGACAGTCAGGCAACAATACATATTGCCAAGAATTCGGTGTTTCACGAACGCACAAAGCATATCGAAGTTGATTGTCACTTTATCCGAGAAAAGGTACAGTCAAAGAAGATAGATTTGGAGCATGTTCCTGCTAAAGACTAAGTTGCGGATATCCTGACAAAAGCTCTCTCCATGCCTCTATACTATCAGTTTTTATCCAAGCTTGATGCCTATGACTTGTACGCTCCAGCTTGCGGGGGAGTGTTAGAAAAGCCCAATTAAGGGCCCATGTTTTCTCTCTTTTCTCTCTCCATGTATTAGTCTCACATCTTGTATTTAGGATTTCTCTTCTCATTCTTCTCCTATATAAGTGTATTCATACTTGTAACTATTCATTCAAGAAGTATATACAAGCTTTGAGGCCTTTCTCTACAAAATCAATTGATACTTATATTTAAAATAATTAAAAATTCAAAAAATGTATCTCCTAACCTAGATTTTCTAAAAATCATGTATCTCGTACTGCATCACCTCAATCAATATACAAGTTGAACATAATATTGAAAGGATGATTTAACTTAGGGTATGCAAGATGAGATGACCAATGAATATTAATAGAAGTCCTTGTACATTATGTTATTATGCCTTCCTCGACATCCTGAATCCAATGAGGGTAGAATGTCTTTGGGCAGAGAAACCCAGAGAAAGACATCTCCTAGAAGAATTGTAAAATGACAAGCTTCTAGGTGAAAAGATGTGCATGAATGAACTGAATCATACATCAAAATTAAAAGAAAAGTTAATGACCTTAAGTAATAATTTGGACCCTTAAATATTAGAAGCGTCATTTAAGAGCAAGTGCAGTTGTGCTAGGAACTACAAAGTTAAGAAGCTCTAGGTGAGAGTAATTTTGGAATGAGTGACCTCAAGGGAAGCACTCGTAAGCAACCAACAGAAAAGATAAAATCATGCAGTTCAACTTAGTATGGACTGGACTGAACCATAACTAAAAAATTATGGGTTGAGTTGTTACACACTCAATTGTTGGTAAACTGTTATACACCAGAGATATAACAACAGGAGCATGACTTGGTTTACCTTCATGCACAACCATTTTTGTGACATAATAAAGACAAGACCTAAAAACGCGAGCCTAAATGACCTCCTTAATTGGGAGTTATTTCTTGTGAATAAGAAAAGTAAGCAATTATATGGAATGCACCCAAATAAAGTATCAACCTTGGATTTAAATAAACTTCAATACAACGGCAGGGGAAATCAAATTAAACAAAATTAAATGTACTTCAAGGAAGGTTACTATATGGCGTCCATCTTGAGCAGGAGTCTTTCTTGAATAGCAAAACGTAATGGGAACAATACAATGAATCATATTAAAATGAAACAGATAAGTGATACCTATGAAACTGTTTGAACTGACGCTTTATAAAAATATGTTTTGGCCAAGTAGGGCATACAAATCAGAAATAAAGAGTTCCATCTACAGTAATCAATTCTTTTTCAAGAGAATAATAACGGAACAATAAATTAAATAAAACATCACAGTGCAATTCTAATGTTACTGAAAGATAATACATTTCCCATCACAAAAATTTTAAATAAACTAGACACAGTTTTGTGAACTAGGAGAAAATAATCATGCAACCATCTACTACAACACTTCATTATCATGGAGATGAACCAATAAGGATCAAAATAAAGCATATTACAGAAAGGAAAGGATAAACCCACCGTAATCATTGCTTCAAAAGTAGGTGCCATCGCAAAACAAGCCCAAAGAGCCTCCTTCCTTATCTGTGGATAAAATGTCAAACTCAATCCTAAGCTAGATCAAGGTAAAAAGCCAAGAAAATTTTGAAACATTATTGATCAAATATCCCGAAGGGGAGCATTGGCGCACCGGTTGGTGTTGTTGTGTGACCTTGAGGTCACAGGTTCGAGTCCTGGAAGCAGCCTCTTGCAAAAATGCAGGGTAAGATTTGCCTACATTTCACCCTTGTGATGGGACACTTCCCCGGACCCTCATTGTGCGGGGATGCTTTGTGCACCGGGCTGCCTTTTTTTAACCAAACATCCCCTAGAAATTGCCAATTAAATAACATTGACTGTAGTTCATGGGAAAGGGTACATAATCAGGTAGAGAATCTTATAAGCTGATTGCTTCTCTATTTAATAGATTTTGATTTATATTTAGCCATGAATGATGATATAATATACAACTGCATCACAGTTTTCCTTTTTCGGACATTTGGAGAGACTAAGGAGAAAATAGACACATCAACTGAGAACCTTCCATAATTCCTTTTTAGCATCGGGATCTTCCACGAAAACAAAATCAGTGCCACCATGCTCAGATACAATCTTCTGGACAAGCAAAGTTTGCTCCCGTGCATATGCTTCTGAAAAATTGTCAAAATGGGTCAAGTAAAATGAATGATTAGATACACAACATAAGATGAAAAATGAGATGAACCATGCTTAAAGATAAATAAAAAAAGGATGCATGTATGGGTAAAGTGATGTAGGGTAAGCTACGTGTATGTGAATACTAAAATGCGGTCCTAATGAGACATTGATAGGAATGAGAAATGAATTCGTGAGAGAAAGGAACGAGAAATGAATTCGTGAGAGAAAGGAGAAATCTAGGATTTGAAAGAAGGAGAGAAGAATACCTAAGAATACTTGCTTGTTCATCACCAGAAAACCCTAGGGGTATTTATACCCCTTGGGCCATGGAGGGGCTGGCCGGCCCCTCCCATAGGGGCTGAACCCGTCTAGTTAATCCCCCGACCGCCTTTTTGTTTTAATTAGTAGGGAGGGCTGAACCAGAGGGTTCAACCCTGCTTGATTCCGCATCCTTCCTTCGTCTTTGGTGGTGTTGTCGCGCGAAAAGGACATTATGAGGATTCATAACATTCTCTTCCCCTTCAAGAATCAGTTTGTCCCCAAGGTGAAAATCTGGGTAACGGTAGGGTCGAATGTTGGTCGGCTCAGTCTCTTCCTTCAGGCTCATCACAACCATACCATTCTCTTGTTCCCATAGTCTCTCCAAGCAGCGAAGAGAGACCTCTTTCACCAGTGAGATTCTGATCCCGTGCAGGCAGTACTCTCCCATCCTGAACAAACTCCATGGTCAAGTTGTCCCAATCCAGAATTACTTTGCCCAGCTGTTGCAAACACTGGACCCACAGAACCATATCTGACCCCTGGATGGGATGGAGAGAGAATACAAGGAAATACTTACAACAGACAAACTAGGCGAACTGATATTTACAGACCGTGGCGAGCTGTGTAGTTAAACAATCTAATCGCAAAACAACATACAGACCGACCGTATCAACAAAGTATCCGTCAGTCTCTAATCCACGGATTGCAGTTGACCACTAGGAGCAACAGAGGCGGATAGACAGACTCTAACCGCCAGACCGCAACAGCTTTAATCTTCTGATCGCCAGACCGCAACAGCAGAACCATCACCAGGCTTCTCTTGTTCTAACAAACGTGTGGTTACACTGGTCATCCTCAAGACAGTCATACTGCACCAGATCGCTAGAGCAGTCCGCCAAACCGCCAGGGCTAGATCGCCAGAGCAGACCGCTAGAGCACCAGCACATGACCGCCAGCGTCAGGCCACTAGAGCAGACCGTCAAGACATGTTCTAACACTCTCCCTCAAGCTGGAACATATATTTCAATCATGCCCAGCTTGTCACAAACGTTTGAAAAAGAAGTGGATAGTCAATAGTGGTTTGGTAAACATATCTGTTAGTTCTTTGTCGAAAGTAACAAATAGAGTGCAAATTTGATTCTTCAATATTTTTTCTCTGATAAAGTGACAGTCAAACTTCAATGTGTTTTGTCCTCTCATGAAAAAATGGATTCTTCGATATGTATATAGCGGCTTTGTTGTCACAGAACATTGGCAAAGGATGATCATAAAACTCCTGTAACTCTGTAAGTCAAGCATAAGTGTCTGTAACCACTTCAACTCGCAAGTTGTCAAAGTCATATTCTGCATTAAGCTTCAGCACTTGATCTGGACACAACAGATTGTTTCTTGCTTTTCCAGCTAACCAGATTTCTTCCCACAAAGGTGCAAAAACTAGACAATGACTTTCTATCTTCTTTATCATCAGCATAGCTGCCATCAGCTGAAACAACAATCCCTTCCATGGAGATCCTTTTACATATTCCAGAATTTTTAGGGTTGAATGAAGATGACACTCCCTAGAAGCCAGCATAAACTGACTAACCCTGTCTACTGTATATCAGATATTTGGTCTTGTGATAGTCAGATAGACGAGTTTTCCCACTAAACGTCTGTACCTGGTGCTATCTGAAAGAAGAGATAAATCCTTACTTCAACACTTGTCATCACCAACGGCAATCGGACATCGAGCGAGTCTTGCCCCAAGAAAACCAATCTCTTTTAAAAGGTCCAACGCATATTTTCGTTGTGAGAGCATTACTGAGTTGTGTTTTCGTTAGATTTCTATTCCCAAAAAATACTTAAGAGAACTCATATCTTTTGTAACAAAAAGTTGCAGAAAATATTTTTTGTTAGATCAATTCCCTCTTTATTATCACCTGTAATGAAAATGTCATCCACATAGACAACAAGAAGAACCAGTCCTTTAGAAGTTTTGCGTATGAAAAGAGAGTGATCTGCAGAACTTTGAGCAAAACCAATAACTGAGATAACTTTACTAAACTTGTCGAGCACTACTGACTTTGCTTTAGGCCATATATTGCCTTCCACAACTTGCACACCTGAGACTCTCAATGAGCAACATACCCAGAAGGTTGCTCCATGTATACCACTTTATTGTAGATCACCATAAAGAAAGAGCTTCTTGACATCTAACTGAGGCATCTCCCAATCCTTGTTAACGGCCACAGAAAAGAGAACGCGAATTGTGATAATACGAGCAACCAGAGAGAAGGTGTCGAAGAAGTCCACACCATATGTCTGAGTAAATCCTTTAACAACCAGTTTGGCCTTATAGCGATCTATAGTACCATCATGATGAAACTTTATTACAAAGACTCATCGACAATCAACCACATCCGCCCCTAGAAGGGTAGGGGCAAGAGTCCAAGTACCCCTCTCGGTCAAGGTCTTCATTTCTTCATCCATGGCAGTTTTCCAATAAGGAATAACAAGAGCTTCTTGATAGGTTGCGGGGTTACAGTGGCCGATAGAGCGAGAGTAAAACTCTTGCAAGCAGGGGAAAGGCGAGCATGTGAGACAACATCATGAATGGAATGTTGAGTGCATGTCCGAACTCCCTTCCGAAGAGAAATGAGAAGATCAAGGTTCGACCTGTCCTTTGTATCAGATCCATCCGTTGGGGAGAGTGCTGGCCGGAGAATTGTCAGCGACGTGTCCAAAGATATAGAAGCAATATCAAGAGAAAGAGAAGGAGAAACAATAACTGGTGTGGGAAGAGAAAGAAGAGAAAGCTCAGTAGAGGTGCAGACATAATAGGTAGAGAAGGAGAATCACTAAGTGGGGAGAGAACAAAGGCTTGAGGAAAGTAAGGAGTATTTTCAAAGAAAGTGACGTCAGCGAAGACATACTGTTTCCGAAGAAGAAGATCATAACACTGACATCCCTTCTAAGTTGGGCAATAGCCAAGAAAGATGCACTTAATAGAGTGATGAAAAAGTTTGACACGATCAGGAGAAGGAGAGTGAACAAACGTCGTACAACCAAAGACACGTGGAGGTAAAGGAAATAGTGTGACATATGGGTTCAGGATGGAAAAGGGGGTTTTGCCGAGGAGAGCCAAAAAAATACGGTTGATGAGATAACATAAAATAAGAGCGCCATGACCCAATAAGATCGAGGGACATTCATTTGAATGAGAAGAGTACGAGCAACATCCAGGAGATGACGGTTCTTGCGATCAGTAACACCATTTTATTGAGAAGTGCATTGACAAGTGGTTTGATGAACGATGTCATGATGCATACAAAAAATCGAGAATTGATGACTAAGATACTCTTTAGCAGTATCAATGCGAAGAACTTTAATAAACACAACAAATTGTGTGCGTATTTCTTTATAAAAGGTAGTGAATACAGAGAAAAGTTCAGAGCGTTCTTTTAAAAGATATAACCAGGTGCACTTAGAAAAGTCATCAATAAAGATAACAAAATACAGACTGTTTCTTCCAACAATCTAATTGGAGAAGGAGCTCAAATATCAGAATGAACAAGTTCAAAGGGACGAGAAGAACTACGTCTTTGTCTTGCTGGATAAGATGAACAGTGATGTTTGCCGAGTTGACAAGCTTCACAGTTGAGAGAGGAGTCTCCTTGAAATAGATCTGGTAGTAGTTGGTAGATGAGGCGAGGAGAAAAATGACCAAAGCGAAGATGTTACTGAAGAAGAGAAGTAGAGACGAAGAAAGCTGGGATATTGTCAAGGAAGAAAAGGTCGTCACTTTCAGTCACAGTAGCAATCGTCTCCTTAGAGTGTAGATCCTGAAAAGAGCAAGTAGTGGATGTAAACGTAACCATGCAAATTAGTTATTTGCAAAGAGAGGAAACATAAAGCAAATTGCACAAAAAAGTTGGGACGTACAGAGTATCCTCAAGCTATAGAGACGGAGTGACTTGGACTGTACCAGTCCCGCACACAGGAGACGGAGAACCATCCGTAAGAAAAATCGAAGGTGGTCGGTTATGTTTGTTCAAATGAGAGAACAAAAGAGGATTGCCCGTCATGTGATTAGCAGCCCCAGAATCAATGAGTCACTTACCCTTAGTGACCATATGAGCACTTCATGAAGAGGAGACAAGGAATGTCGATTTCTTTGTGGTAGGGAAAGTGGCATCACCCCCTGGAGGGCGGAGATGAAGATACTTGACCCAACAACGATCTACAAGATGTCTTATCTTGCCAAGATTGCCGGAAGGAGTGGAAATATAGGGAGCGGTTAGAGGAGGCGCGGTTAGAGTAAAGGAAGAGATGGTTAGAGTTTTCATAGAGGAGAGAACGAACAGAGAGAGAGGTAGCTAGAAGAAAGCGCGAGATCACGAGATCGCGAAGATTACGGAGACCCCGAAGATCGCGGAGAAAGTAGCGGGCGGTTATAAAACTGAAGGTTGCACAAAGAAGAGGAGCAAAACAAGCAGTTAAAAAACTTGAGACCGCAAGAACTGCTGTCCACTCGAAAAACAGAAATCAGAGAAAATGGACCGATGAGCTCTGATACCATGTGAGAATTCTAAAAATAACTGAATTTATTGCTCCAAAAACTAAATATTACACGGACATGACCTCCTATTTATAGGGGAGAGGGGATAGAAAGAGAATACAAGAGACTAGTTACAGCAAGCGAACTAGGCGAACTGACATTTATAGACCGTGGCGAGTTGTGCGGTTAGACAAGATAACCGCAGAACAACATACAGACCAACTGAATCAACAAAATATCTGCCGGTCTCTAATCCATGGACCGCAGTTGACCACTAGGAGCAACAGAGGCAGTTAGACATACTCTAACCGCCAGACCGCAACAACTTTAGTCTTTTGATCGCCAGACCGCAACAGCAGAACCATCACCAGGCTTCTTTTGCTCTAACAAAGGTGCGGTTACACAGGTCATCCTCAAGACAACCAGACCGCACCAGGCCACCAGAGCAGTCTGCCAAACCGCTAGGGCTAGATTGCCAGAGCAGATCGCCAGAGCACCAGGACCAGAGTGCCAGCACCAGACCGCCAAGAAATGTTCTAACAAAGTTGATAGCATGGGTCAAACTGCGCGGCATGTAGGCATGCACCTCATCCTTGATGTGTTCATTTAACCCCAAAACAAAGCAAATCATTTGTCTTCTCTCCCGACGGCACCATGTTGGCTAACTTTTTAAACTCTGCTCGGTATTCCATCACCGTCCCTTTCTGCCTCAGTTTCTGAAGAAGAGCCTCAAAATCTTTGTACTCCAGTGGGCCAAAACGGGCTGTAAATCCGTCTTCGTGTCATGGCGTGTGGTGCGGTCTTTGGAGAAATCACTGGGTCTACTGGAATGCGTTCTCCTCATGGTGAAAGGACACCAACTTTACCCACTGTTCTTCTAGTATCTCCTGATAGTTGTAGAATAACACTACCTTTTGGATCCATTCCAATGCATCTCCTCCTTTGAATTTGGGGTAGTTCATGCGTGTAACCTTCGGCGGCACGTAGGTCCACAGATGCGGCCGCCCAGGTCCCCCATACTCTTGTCCAAGTCCTTTCAGTCGTCGTCGCTCGGCGGCCACGTGTGGGTACCCCCAGTCCTCCCCATAGGGGTTTTAGACCGCTGATGACGGCCTAAACTCCCATCCCCCTCCGCCTCTGCCACCACCGGTATGTCCCGATATCCCCAGAATAGGAAGGAGTCCATCCTGATGTGGGTACCCCATCCCTCTGAGTCGTTGGTCCGCCTGGCACCCTTCCCGAGCCCAGTTGGACCCCTGTGCATGTGCATCTTTGTCGTAAGGAGGAAAATCCAAAGCCGATGCGTTGATTCTGCCTATCTGGGTTGCATCGGGCCATGCTGGTGGTCATCGTAAGCCACCTATTGACACTGGAGGCCCGCTCGTTACCCTCCCTGCCCACACAGTCTTTGTGTCCCGTTGTTGGGAGAGGAAGGTGGTCGGGACTGTGCTGGTCTCTTCCGCAAACCTTACCCTTGATGCATTTAGTGAATAAATTTTTGATTTCGTCCATGTGTGCATCCAACTTTTCTTCTAGTCGTTTCTTGAATGCCCTCAACTTTTTTCGATGGCGGCCACCGTGTCTGACAGCCCGATGTAGTTCTGTTCTAGAGTTGCCAACTGATTGGATTCTTCCTGGGAGCGGGTCACCATGGTGGGAATCTGCGTTCGTAGAAGTCAAAGCAGTAAAATAAGTGGTCGACAAATTCGAAGCAGTCCAAGAAGCGGCAGCTGCAGTTCGACGAAGGAAATCCACGATTTGGAGGAAGCAGTCGACGATTTGGAGGAAGCAATGACGATCAGAAAATCGTTGGTCGGGATCTGCGAACGACGATCTGGAGGAAGCAGCGGCGGTCTGTAAATCGTTGGTCGGGATCTGCGAACGACGATTTTGGAGGAAGCAGCAAAGATCTAGACGAAGGCAGCAGTCAGGATTTGCGTTCGAAACCGTCAGTCGGGACAGACGACGAAGGCCGGATCAGCGTTGCTGCCGACGCGAAAGACGAAGGAGGAAGCCACTGATCTGCGTTCGAAATCGATGATGCCGACGCAGTTCAAAATCGATGAGGTGGGCTGGATTGGGAGGAAAGACCTCTGATACCAAATGATAGGAACGAGAAGGGAATTCAAGAGAGAGAGGAGAAATCTAGGGTTTGAGAGGAGTAGAGAAGAATACCTGAGAATATTTGCTTGTTCATTGCCAAAAAATCCAAGGGGTATGTATACCCCTTGGACCATGGAGGGGCCGACCAGCCCCTCCCATAGGGGCTGAATCCGTCTGATTCAGTCGCCGACCGCCTTCTTGTTTTAATTAAGGAGGGCTGAACCGGATGGTTCAGCCCTGCTTGATGCCACATCCTTCCGCCGTCTTTAGTGTTGCTGTCCCACAAAAAGGCCGTTACGAGGATTCATAACAAACATGCGGGGAGTGACTCGATTCATTTTCACGGTTAAATGCAACACTACATGCAACACGCACGAAAAACCCGACAGATAAATAAAATCATAGCAATAAATAATTAAATCACAAACAGATAATTTAGGTCGAGCAAAATAATTCTTTTGGCAAGGAAAATTTAGGTTTTTCTTCACGTGAGAGAAAAAGCAAGAGTGCGTGGCGAATAGCTCCTGCAAATCACAAGAATATCCTAACTCAAACAACTACCAATCGATAGATCCAATTAAGTATTAAATCAAATAACAATATATTAATATTGAAGAAAATTTTCCATACAACAATAAAATAATACTCACGAAGGGGCGGCTGTAGAGCGGAGGTCCGACTTTTTCAAGTGAGCGGGTGGTTGTCCAGAGAGGGCAATGACAGCAATATGCCGAGGAAGATTAGGTGGGGCAGCGACTGGAAGGGGGGAGATTTGGAGGTATAAGGGTTTTTGGAGGGTGGTAGGTTAATGATAGGGCAACAAGACATGGAAGGCTTACTGAAGAAGGGAGGGCTGCTATGAGGAGGCATTCTTGAATCTTCTGGGGGGGGGGGGAGGGGGAAACGACATCCAGGAAGAGTCAAGGTAGATTTTTTTGGAGAAGGCGGCGTCTGATTTGGCTAGTGGGAGGACAGGGCTTAGGCAGGAGGCGAAACCAGCAATTCCTAGGAGAGCCAAAGGCTCTTCGACTGGGTAGATGCGACGATTTGCAGCCTCAAATAAGGAGAGGGGATCGTGAGTTACCTGGAACTGCCAGTGGCTCACGAAAATGGCTTGGAGTTGCTGCAGAAACAAATGATTTACAGGGATGTTACTGTAGGGAAACATAGGATTGATGGTGGGATTTTGATGAAGCTGTGGAGAGGGGAAAAGTTGCGGCTATGGAAGGGGTGCAAAAGGAAGAGGGTAAATACCTAGGAGTCATCACATAGAGCCTCACAAAATCATCACTGTGAGAGAAGGCTGATAGAGTCAAGTGTCCAATCTCACTGAATAACAAATGAAAATAATAAAGTAATAAATGAAAAAATATTGAAACAAAAATTTAGACGCATCTACAGAATTGGATCGTCAATCCAGAGATGATAAATATGGAAGGTGGCCAGTTGACCTTGAACAGGCCAAAAACTCGTGCTCCGCCACGGGTTCGCGTCGTCAATCCCCATCATTCTCCCCGGCTTGAAAGAATTCATCTCTTGATGAATGGAGATCAAAATCCTCTCGAGTATGTCGGGTAAAATTGATGTGGTACATCGGGGGTCGTCCAAGTATCATCGACGATGGGACATCCTCTCCAACAGTACTTATGTGTCGGTCTGTCATGTGTGGTTACGCATGTGTGGTCCACTATATTAGTAATGCTCTCAAGAAACCAATGATGTGTTGATAGTCTTGGTGCGATCGCTGGTGCAGACAGTGAAGCCATAGGAGACTGACACAAAGGCGGGTGGGGCTCAAGAGTGGACAGGGTGTGGGGCTAGGTATGTGGTGGCATAGGATTCGGGAGGTTTCCACAATACAAAGCCCACATACTTGTGAAGCTCGTCGCATGGCGTCGAGTCCTCAATATTAGATACCGAGTGAACATTGATACTTTTAGGGACATCAAGCTCATATGCATTTGTTTCGATTATTCTCATGATTGTGTAAGGACTTATTCGCCTCGCGCTCAAATTTTTAGCGGTCCCTGGAGGTGATGCAGGACAGGCATCGCACAAGTAGAGATGAAACAATTCAATATTATTGTGTTGCCCTAACCGGGCTTACATATATATAGGCTCAGAAAAGACTAAAATAAACATAGATATATTTAACTCTCCCCCTCAAATTGGGAATATATATTGATCATTCCCAACTTGTTTGTGTTGTCTTTGAAGTTATCGCTGGATAAACCCTTGGTGAAGACGTCCGCAAGTTGGTCGAATGAGTTCACAAAAGGAGTGCAAATATTTCCTTTGTCTAGGTGATCCTTGATAAAGTGTCTATCAACCTCCACATGTTTGGTTCTATCATGTTGCACTGGATTGTGCGCAATACTGATAGCAGCTTTGTTGTCACAGTAGACCATGATAGGGTTGTTCTCCTGAAGACCAATATCCCGAAGAAGAGTCCTCAACCACAATCCTTCACAAACACCCTGTGCCATAGCTCTATACTCTGCCTCTGCACTTGACAGAGCTACTACATTCTGTTTTTTGCTCCTCCATGAGACGAGGTTACCTCCCACAAAGGTGCAGTACCCCGTGGTTGATTTTTTATCGTCTTGTCTCCCGGCCCAGTCAGCATCTGTAAACACTTCAACTTCTAATGATTGGTCGTTTTTGAAAAGGATCCCACGACCTGGTGCCTTTTTGAGATACCGCGGCACTCTAAAGACCGCCTGCTGATGACGAATGGAAGGAGAGTGCATATACCTACTTAGGACTCCCACAGCATACGAAATATCAGGGTGAGTATGGGACAAGTATATGAGGCGTCCAACCAAACGTTGGTATTTTGAGACATCTACCTTTTCTCCACTAGTATCTGCATCAATTTTATGATTAGCCTCAATAGGTGTGTCCATGGGAGCACACCCAAGCATCCCAGTCTCTTCAAGAAGATCCAGAGTATACTTTCTTTGGGAGATGAAAATCCCTTGTTGAGACCTCACCACTTCAATTCCCAAGAAATATTTCAGCTTTCCCAGGTCTTTAACTTCAAATTCTTTGCTCAGTTGCTCCTTCAGATAAATGATCCCCTCCAAGTGGTCCCCGGTAATGATAATGTCGTCCACATACACAATAAGAATAGAGACCTGAGCACCCTTTCTCTTAATAAAGAGTGTGTGGTCAGCATGACTTTGAGTGTATCCAAGTTGAAGCATGAATTTGTAAAAGCGTCCAAACCACGCTCTCGGAGACTGTTTCAAGCCGTACATGGATTTTAGAATCCGGCACACCTTTCCCTTGGACCCTTTGATAACAGAGCCCAGAGGAATATCCATGTAAACTTCCTCCTCCAGATCACCATTCAAAAAAGCATTCTTGATATCGAGCTGAAGTAGATCTTCTTCGGCTTGCAGCAACCGAAAAAAGCACACGAATAGAGTTCATCTTTACAACAGGAGCAAAGGTCTCCTGGTAGTCGATACCGTGAGCCTAGAAATATCCCTGAGCCACCAAACGAGCTTTGTACCGCTCCACTACACCATCTTGGTTTTGTTTGACAGTGTAGACCCAACGGGATCCGACCGTTCGCTTCCCTGGAGGAAGGCTCACCAGCTGCCACGTTTTGTTCTTGTCCAAGGCACGCAGTTCCTCCTCCATTGCCGTTTTCCATTCAGGTATCTGAACAGCCTTCTGCCATGTCTTAAGGATAGCAATAGATGAAAGGGAAGAAATAAAGGCTTGATGTGCCTGAGAAAGGTGATCATAACGAATGTAGTTGGCAATGGGGTGACTAGTGCTACCCTTCTAACCTATAAGACGGGCAAGAGGAATATGAAGGTCATCATCCGAATCTGGGCTGGAGACAGCCACCGGTACTGGCAAAACATCCGCAGTCTGCACTTGCTCAACAGTCGTAGGACGACGGGAGTATGTGTATATTATCGGAGGAGCGGAGGTGGAAGGAACGGGAGCAGGTGGAGGAATAGGATGAGCGGCAATAATAGAGACGGGAGCAGGTGGAGGAGGAATAGAGTGAGTGGCAACAATAGGGAGCGGGGAGTCGATCAGCTCGTCACCAGTGCTAGTCGTCTCCCCCTGACGAGGACCAAAGTACGACTCCCCCTCACGAAAGGTGACATTGACAGAACAATAGTACCGACGTGTCGGAGGGTGATAACACCGATGCCCTTTGGTGGTAGGAGAATAACCAACAAAAACACACCGAAGAGACCGTGCATCGAGTTTATCACGATGCGGGCTATGGACATGAACAAAACATACGGAGCCGAAGATACGAGGGGGAAGATGAGAGGTGTGGACAATGTGTGTTTTTTCGAGACGAGATAGGGGCGTAGCAAATGAGAGAGCACGTGACGGAAGACGGTTAATGAGATGCGCGGCGGTAAGAACAGCATCCCCCCAGTAGGATTTAGGGAGGTGCATAGAAAGAAGTAAGCACCGAGCCACCTCCAGCAACTGCCTATTTTTTCGTTCGGCTACCCCATTTTGAGTGGAGGTGTGGACACACGTAGTTTGATGGATGATGTCATGTTCCGCCAGATAGGCCCCAAAGACATCGCGATCATCATATTCGCCATCATTATCACTACGTAACAAGTATTTTGCCTCCAAATTGTTGAACCAACATCTTATGAAATTTTTGAAAGCAAATAAAGGCGTCACTTTTCTTTTTAAGCATATAAAGCCAAGTAGTGCGGGAGTAGCAATCAATAAACGTTACAAACCATTTATAGCCAGATAAAGAGAGAACACGGGATGGACCCCAAACATCAGAGTGAATAACATCAAATGCATACAGACTAGGAACAGACACATGAGTAGAACGACGACGAACATGTTTAGACTGTTCACACGCATCACAAGAAAAAGACTGAAGTAAATGATGAAAGACAGGAAATAATTTAGTAAGATATAAGGGAGAAGGGTGGCCAAGGCGCTGATGCTATCGTCGAAGATCATCAAGAGTCGGAGATCTGGTGGAAGAGAGAGCACTGGGAGAAGACTGGTTCAGCAAGTACAGGCCGCCAACATTCCTACCACTGCCAAGGGTCCGCCTCGTAGCCAGATCCTGAAAAACACAAACATCAGGAAAGAATGTCACAGAACAGTGTAAAGAGTTAGTCAAGTGACTAGTAGAGAGTAAATTTCTGGGAAAAGAAGGGACATGCAAAACAGAGGAAAGTGATAGGTCAGGAGAACATGAGACTGTCCCTTTACCAGCAATGGCAGAGAGAGAGCCATTGGCAGCAATAACCTTATCACGACTAGAAAGGGGAGTGTAGGAGGTAAAACCTGAGGCAGAGCCAGTCATGTGGTCGGTCGCACCTGAGTCGATAATCCACTCAGAAGGTGTGGAAGACACAGCATGAGCACTGGACAGACCTGAAGAAGCAACAGCAGCATGAGAAGAAGCAGACGCAGAGTCAGTGTGGGAGCGCAACATGCGGCGGAAGGCCTCTAACTCGGCCGCAGACAAACCACCAGAGGTGTCCTCCAGAACCTCAGTAGAGTGTGCAGAATACTGAACACGGTCAGCAGAAGAACGACCACCTCCACGATATCCACCTCGACCACGAGTACCAGAACCTCGACCGGCTGGAGCAAGGTGCGGATGCAGGCGAAAACAGGAGTCTTTGATATGGCCTCTTTTCCCGCAGTGACTGCAAACAGGAGGGGGCCGCGGGAAATCCCAGCAAGCGCAGAGTGGTCAGTAGTAGGGCCAAGAGTGCGGCGACGGTTCTCATCACTGAGGAGCATGCTAAATGCTTCCCGAAGGGAGGGAAGAGGCTCACGATGGAGAACATGCAGACGAACAACATCAAACTCCATACTAAGGCCCATAAGGAAGACGTGAACACGGAAGCGGTCTTTATCCTTCTGTAGAGCCACTGCATCAGTCGTACAGGCTGCAGTAAAGGTATTAAAGAAATCCAACTCCTGATGAAGGCGCTCAAACTCAGAATAATAGGCAGCAACTGGCATAGTCCCCTGTCTCAGTTCCAGAACACGGCGAGTGAGCTCATATACCTGCATCGAACTGCCTGCCTGGGAGTAAGTATCACGGGCTCTCGTCCAAATATCGTATGCGGAGTCCAACAACATATAACTCTGATACACCTGAGGAGACATCGAATGAAGAAGCCACGAGACGACCAAGGAATTGTCCGCATCCCATTTGCGCTACGAGGGATCAGAATGTGATGGCTCAACAATAGTACCATCAATAAGGCCATATAACTGGTGGCTGCGAATCGCATGTTGAGCCGCCCTAGACCATTCCAGGTAATTCGTGTCATCCAAGGCAACAGTAGTAATCTTCAAAGACTGGCCATGACTCCGAGGAGGATCACCCGAGGGACTAGGCAAAAGATCTGATCAGGTGGCCGAGAAACCTGGAAGAGCACCGGATTGAGAAGCAGGAGACAAAGTGAATTGATCGTCCATAGAGGAGTACAAAGACCTCAAGTGAAAAGGGAGGACATCCTACGGGTGCGGGCTAGATCTGAAAGCCGAAGAATACACCCGAGGATGAAAGGGAGGCGGCTCCGGCAGCCTCCATGGAGGGCAAAACCGCCCCCCGATCACGGCCGAAAGAGCGAGAGAACAGGCCGGAGAGGCGGCTCCGGCAGGAGAGGCGAAAGAATGGGCAGGAGAGGCGGGATCACCGCGCCAGCGTCGCGTGCGGAGAGAGAGGCCCGATCGAGGAGAGCGAGCGAGCGGGAGAGGCGGGAGAGGAGATCGAGCGATCGGGAGAGGAGAGCGAGCGAGCGGGAGAGGAGATCGAGCGAACGGGAGAGGCGATCGAGCGAACGGGAGAGGCGATCTGCGATTCGGCGGCGAGAGACGTTCGGCAGCGAGTCCGTCCGGCTCTGATACCAAGTAGAGATGAAACGATTCAATATTATTGTGTTGCTCTAACCGGGCTTACATATATATAGGCTCAGAAAAGACTAAAATAAACATAGAAAATAACCGTGAGTTACCTGGAACTGCCAGTGGCTCACGAAAATGGCTTGGAGTTGCTGCAGAAACAAATGATTTACAGGGATGTTACTGTAGGGACACATTACCATTTTGATGAGTTTTGGGACACATTACCTGCTGACCCACCAGATGAGCTCTTTCTTTTGAGGGGCGCTCACCACACCCTTGAGTCACATCCTATCGTCAGTGTCGTTGGTACCTACTCAGATGATCATCACATTCGTGATGAATTTTTATGCATACCTCCTGGCGAGCCCCCCGATGTGTCACATTCCCTGAGAGACATTCGGCTCTTTACGAGCTCGTATTTGAGTGTAGATGTTTCACACGGTCACCTGAACACTCGTCACACATTGAATGAGTTTTTCTACACTTCACCAAGAGAGCCTTCTGATAGGCCACCTTCTTTTGTCGACTTCCAGTTCATTGTCAGACTACACCATAAAGAGCATGTTGTGTCTGTTGTGTTTTATTCGCATCATTTGCATTATCTGCATGAGTCTGTTGAGTCATTCGTTCATCATATGCATTATCTGTATGAGTGTTGATTTATATGTTCTTCATTTGCATATGTTACATGAGTCAGTCCGACAAAAAATCAATATTGGTAATAAATTCTATAAATCGCATGTGAATGTTCTTTGGCAAGGGCAGGTATTTCATGAAGGCAAGAAGGTGATGGTGAGAATCCGCGTTGTGAGGCTCCGTGCGAGGCCTACTAAACGTTTGAGAGTTAGGCGAATGGATCCCTATATAATCACGATGCAGATCGAAGCAAATATCTATGATCTTGATATCCCTGCAAGTGTGGGCATCCATCTGATATTTAATGTTGAACATATGACGTCATACTACGAGCCTCACGAGTATGTGGACCCAAGCAGTGGGGACCCCCAGCCGCCCACACCTCCACTCTCGTTGCTCTACCACCCTCATAGTCTACCCAAGTCTGAAGGCCACCACAGTTCACCCATTTCTGACACCCACCACCTAGGGACTCGCATTCTTTGGTTCCACCTACGGCACCGCCGATCGCACTGGGATCCACCACTCGTAACTTGAGCGCTGAAAGCATTACAGAGACCAGATTCCATCGGTACATTCCTGCTATAGACGTTGATGACACCTGGACTTGCAACAGAGCTTGATCGATTCACCCCTGGACTTCGACTTCAGTACGACGGTCTCCATTCATCAGAGATGATAGCTTTTTAGTCGGGGGGAGTCGATTGCCGAGGACAGTTTCCCATCGACGATACTTGGATGACCTCTGGTGGGCCTCATCGAGTCTTACCTGGCTTACATCGAAAGAATTCTGATCTCTATTCATCAGGAGATGAATTCTTTCAAGTCGGGGAGAATGATACGGAGCAGAGACATGGACCCGCAACGGAGGACGAGTTTTGAGCCTGTTTGGGGTTGATTGGCGACTTACCAAATATGGCTTTCCCGGATTGATGATCCAACTCAACAGATGCGTCCGGATTCACGTTGCGAATCGATTTCATATATTACTTCATAATTTTGCATTTTTTTTGATGTATTTGAGTGGCCCCACCTCCAACCAATCATAGCCCTCGATGGTGGGTGCCCTAATTCTTTTATTATTATAAATAGATGTGTATGAGGATGATTTAAGGCATTGCATAATTTGGAGAATAGAATTATCGGATTCCCGCGATCCTGCCACGGTGCCGACTCTGTGGAAACCTAGGTGATGACTCTTAGATTTGTATCTCCCTCCCCAAGGTACCCCCTAACCCTAGACTCCTTCCCCCTCTGAAACCCTCATCCGTAGACCCTACAACCCCCAAAACAGTCGGCAACCTGTTGTTCAGCAACTCCTACAACCATCCTACAACAACTCCAACAGCAACTCCTACAGCAAGTGCGCCAAACGGAAGCCACCCTCCAACAACTCCTACAACATCCCCCCTTCTTAACCTGAAGCCACCCACCCCACCCCCCTTTTTCTCCTCCCAACAAGTACGCCAAGGCACAACCACTCAACCCCTCCCTGAAGCCACCAGAATTGGCCCCTTCGCCTTCCTTCACGTGGAAATCACCTCCTCCATCCCTCTTTGTCTAAAACAAACCTGATTTGGATAGCCTCACCAGATCCGTCAGTTTTTCCTACCCGCCCATCAACCATTAACCCAGATCCGCTCCTAAACATCAGATCCATCCTTCCCTCGTCCGGATCCACCCCCACATAGCCGGTTCTATTCGTTTTCGGCCCAATCCCGCCTTCCATCGCCGAGGCAGCCACCTACGCCGTTCTCCACGCCTCTGGTTCCACCTCGGATCATCGTCCACGCATCTCCGGCTCTGAATTCTTCATTGTCTTAGTCAGCCCACTACTTGGTGAGTCTTTATTGTATTGGACTATTTTATTCAGCATATTTATTGGATTGAAAATCATATTTGATTGGATAAATTGTATTGTGGTGGTTTGCTTTTAGATTACTATTGTGATTTGCAGGGTCTAGACGCCGGTGCGACACGCACTTTCGCTTTGGCCCTTCACGTGGAGAAAAACCTAACCCACTTGCTATAACGAATTATTTTTGCTTTTCTCACAATCATGCACATGCAATTAAATTATTTAATGCTTAATTTGAATTATCTGTCGAACTTTGCATTGCATGTAGGGTTAGGGTAAGGCTACATCCGCCACCTATAGATTCGTCCAGCGTCAGGAGGGAGCCTCACAACGTGGATTCGTACGATCACTTGCTCTCCATCTAGAAATACATCCCTCGTTTGTGAACATCTGCATGGGATTCATAATATTCGTTACTAGTAGTGATCATTGGTGCTTCTTCTATAATAACCTTTTCCTGAGACAAAACAAAGCATTCAAAGCTTTAATGATTTCCCTACAGGTAAATCATGACTGCCTATCAAGATTCCTCAGAGTTAATTGCTTGCAAGGAGGATTACTCCTTGACATCTCTAGCATGGTTTGGTTTAACTTTAATTTTGTATAAACCGAGAATAGATTTAGTAAGCCAAACAGCTGTTTGCGTACATTATATATCATGACCATTCATGAGTTAAAAGATTTTTTATGAGCAGCACAGTGGAAGTTAAAAATATTAAAGGATATCTATATCAAATGCAAATATAGCTTACCTGTGCCAATAAATTCAAACATCATAGTTGGAACTTCAGGCAATTCTTTTCCATTTGCAAAATTGATAGCTTGAATCATAACTTCATCCAACAGTTCAACCCTTGAGACCTATACAAACAGGAAAAAACCTGATCACATATACTGCAGCGGTCACTTAAATTCCAATTTCCTGCATCAAAAAGCCTACAAAAACTTCAAATTCAAGGAACCATATGAGGGTTTCACA
This sequence comes from Platanthera zijinensis, assembly GCA_039513925.1. Classification (NCBI taxonomy): domain Eukaryota; kingdom Viridiplantae; phylum Streptophyta; class Magnoliopsida; order Asparagales; family Orchidaceae; genus Platanthera; species Platanthera zijinensis. The sequence continues at coordinate 37,898,166 of CM077084.1, read as the reverse complement.
GATATCAAATATATATGTTCTCGAGAAATATTTTCTGCATTGATTTATCATTTGCACTTAATTGGTGCCTTTCAAGAGTTGACAGCGGCAAAATTTTCATTTCAAAGAACAGAATCTGAATTCCTCTGAATTAAAAATTGCTCTATTCTCCTTGTATAAGAACGAAATGTTTATATATGTATAGAATCTAGTAGTGCAATTCTTAAACACATAAGATCAAAGTTCGGTTGAAATATTTTCCCCGAAATAGATGTACTTATTCATCCGTCAAAGGGGTTATTTAAAGGATAATAAGGACTTACAAACTTCAAAATAATAATGTGAGACTAAACTCAAACACTCCCAAAGGACTCTAATAATGTGATAACTTCAACACTCTCCCTCAAGATGGAGGGAAAACCTTCAGCTTGAAAACATTATATAATGATGAAGGAAATGTAGGTAGGTGATGTGGGATAAATCATTAGACGGGAGGATAATCTGCACAAAGGGCAGTCCTACACGACACAACCCACTGGAATACAGACGAGCAACTGGGGATACTCCCACATGACACAACCCACTGGAATACAGATGGACCACTGGGGACACAAACACACAAGACAACTCGCTGGACACAAGTCAACAGACGGGCCACCGCAGATACTCTCACATGACACAACTTGATGGAATCAAGGTGATGCGGAGCGGAGACGTGGACCCACAGCGGAGGACGAGTTTTGGGTTCGTTCGGGGACCGATTGGCAACTTACCATAAATGGCGTGCCCGGATCGATGATCCAACTCCGCAGATGTGTCCGAATCCGCGTTCCGATGTTTTTGCATATATAACTTTATTATTTTCGGACATTATTTCATGTATTTATGGCCCCGAAAGAATCAGACAATCATAGTCATTGATTCTGCGTGCCCTAATTTCAATTTCTTATAAATAAGATGTTAGGGCTGCTCATTTTTCGGATTGCTGAAATTTAGAGAGTTCTTCCTCATTTCCGGTGACCCCCTCCCTGGTGCCGACTCCGTGGAACACCTTAGTGACGACTCCTCGGGTAAGCTTTGTTTCTTTTTTTGAATTTTCCCCTCCTCCACCTTTTCCCCTTGCTGTCTAGCCACCGGCCTCCCTCCAAAAGCCCTCCAGACGTCCCACCTCAAGCCTCCGGCCTACCTCCAAAAGACCTCCAGCCGCCCACCTCAAACCGTCGCCCCCTCTCTCATATCCCGCCCCCTCCACAGCAAGTCGACGACCCTAATCAGGCCAGATCCCGCCCGAAACCCTTCCCCATCCTTGTTTCAGACCCGCCGCCCTCTTACTTTCAGCCCGCCCTCCTATCTACAGGCTACCAGCCCCCCAAACAGCCCGCTTGGTTGTTTACACCATCAACCAGTCAAGATCTGGACATTCCAGCCAGATCCAGCCCCCTTCCCCATTCCCTTTTGTTGTCAACACCCCCATCACGTGGAACCACCTCCAAACCTCCTTCCCCCACTAGATCTACTCAAATGTGGGCATCTCAGCACGGATCCAGCCATCCTCATCTTCGATCCAGCCCTCCCACTCCCCAACCGACCTTCTTACTCGATTCAGTCCACCCACCACCGGAACCCCTCTTTTAGCCCTCCAACATTCAGATCTACTTTAACAGCCCTAATATTTGTGTTGTGTTTTGTATTGGCTATTGGTTGTAAAACATTGTTGTGGTTTGGTTATTACATGTTTGCTTGAGATTATAGTTTATTATGAAATTTGCTCCTTGAAAATCTCTAACTGCAGGAATGATTGAGTCGCCGCGCGCTTGTTTTTGGCCCTTCGTACGGAGGAAAGTCATTGCCTTAAGCTTAAAAGAAAATACTTCACTTGTTTATGAATTGATGTTGTGTTAGTTATGTTATTTAATTGTTTGTGTTAATTGTTATCGCTTAACTGCAAGTATTGCATGTATTGAGTCATTAAGAAGTTGGGATCCAATCCTCACTCACCACTAGTGTGCATTCTAAGAGTCCACTACACACCTTACCCTACATCAGTTGGTATCAGAGCCCAAGATTTGTGCCACGTTTATATATATAGTGGTAGGTCATATAGAGTCTATAGGTTCATTTATGACTAGTTATCGTCGGCGTTCCTCTCCTCTATTTGGGGATCTCGAGTCTACCTATACCCGATCTCATAGAGCCCCTTCAAAAAAACCCTCGCGTTATTACGATGATTATTCTCAATCTCAGCGCATCACTTCTAGAGATTGTGTTGATCCACCGACACGATCCCACTATGTTAGAGACAATCAGTATGATGATTGTCTTCATTCATATCCATGTACGTGAGCGGATCGTGTTGAACATTCAACACGACTCGATTACCTTAAGGATGAATATTCTGAGAGAGATCTTGAGTGGCAGTTTCATACTGATGCCCCTTATTTTGACGGCTCTTCGAGTCCCGAGTCTTTCAGTTATTGGTTTGTGGATATGGAGTATTATCTTGATCATTTTGAGTTATTCAGTGAGCGGCGCATCAAGTTTGCGAAATTTAGGCTTCTAGGTCAAGCGAGAGCATATTGGTCTAGCCTTGAGAGTACCCGCGAGCGAGATCGTCTTCATCGCATCACTAATTGGGTGGATAAGAAGCGTATGTTGTGTCAGAGGTATTTGCCACCATCGTATTGGAGTCACTTGGTCGAGCAATGATTTTGCCTTCAGCAAGGATCTATGTCTGTCGCTGAGTACAGAGATCGGTTTGATGGGTTAGTTGTGAAGAGTGATATCCGAGAGGAGCCAGTCATGACCACTTCCCGATTTCGGTCTGTACTTCGATCTGACATACGTACTGAGTTGGTTTATCACAACGCATAGTCTCTTGAGCAGACATATCAGCTCGCCCTTCATCATGAAGGGTACTTGAGGTCCACAAGAGCTGGTCGATTAGATTCATACCTTGACCTCAGCAGTACGAGTCCCTTCCATACCGAGATCACCACGATGTCTACCATCGCCCTACAAGACATGACAGAAATGATACTTGGTACAGATTTCTCTCACCTCAGTGAGGTTTTTAATCTGGTGAGTGGTCTGTCATTTGTGTTTGAATCTTCTCTTGTAACCCCGACTGAGACCGAGTCCGAGCGACTTATTGATTGTATAGTGATGTTTCCCTCCCCTGCACCCCTTCTTCTGTCATATCCTGGATTGTTAGCATCCCTACCATAGACTCATTTTTTGACACCGCACCGACAAACCATTCTTGAGAGTAGGTCTATGTCCTCCCCTTGTTATTGTTCTGAGTCACATCACGACCAGGAGCCCAAAGCCTGTTGTTGGTCTCGTAGTGGCTATTCCATCCATTCATGAGGACACTACCCCTTATGATGGTACTCATCTAGAGAATCATGATTGACGAGTTCTATGATGAGCCCCCAATTGAGCCTCCTGATGAGCTGCCACATCCTGGAGAAGATGAGATTCAGGTGAGCCACTCAAGTATGAGTATCGATTTATTGACGTCTCTTCCATTATCGTCCTTGACCTTGCCCCAGAGGTTGGATGTTAAGTGCAGCATCAACTATTTAGGGCTTTCCTCAAGTAAACGTGAGCATACTCCTGATATTGTGGGGTATTATATTGTGATACATCGCATTCTCGATGATTTTTGGGACGCACCACCTGCTGACCCACCAGACGAGTTCTTTCTTTTCAGGGATACTCCACACATTCTAGAGTCACGTCTTCTAGTCGGTGTATATGATTTTCACTCAGGTGGTTGTCGCATTCACGATGACTTTTCATGCATACCTCCTAGTGAGCCCCCTGATGTGTCACATTCCCTGGGAGACATATGGCTCTTTACGAGCTTGTATTTGAGTGTTGATGTCTCACACGGTCACCCGGACACTCGTCACACACTGGATGAGTTTTTCTACACTCCACCGAGTAAACCTCCGGATAAACCACCTCATTTTGTAGATTTCCAGGTCATTGTCAGATTACCCCATAGGGAGCGTGTTGTGTCTGTCGTATTTTATTTGCATCATTTGCATTATCTGCATGAATCTGTTGAGTCATTTATTCGTCTTTTGCATGAGTTGCATGAGTCAGTCAGGCGCAAAATTAATACAAGCAATGAATACTATAAGGAACATGCAGATAAACATAGGAGAGAAAGGATCTTTCTAGTAGGTGAGCAAGTGATGGTAAGAGTCCGCATTGAGAGGGTCCCTCATGGGCCTGCTAAGAAACTAAGTGCTAGGCGGATCGGTCCCTACACAGTCTTGAGACGCATCGGGACAAATGCTTATAAGCTGGACATCCCCGCAAGCATAGGTATCCATCATGTGTTCAATGTCGAAAACCTGACACCATACTAGACACCTCAAGAATATTCAGACCCATATCTTGGCAACCCTCCCGAGCACTCACCACCGCTTTTTCCACCCACCACTCAGCCCACACCCGACCCCCACCAACCCGGGATTCTGTCTCCACCGGTTTCACCATTGGCACCACTGATTCCACTGGATCCTCCTATTAGTCCATTGAGCGATGAGTATATATCTGAGATCGTTACGCATAAGTTCATCCCCACTACAGACGGTCATGTGTACTGCTACCTGGTTCGCTGGTGCGGACGACCCTTCATCGATGACACCTGGATGTTACTAGCAGAGATTGATTGATTCGCCCTTGGACTTCGACTGCAGTACGACCATCTCCATTCATCGAGGATGAATGCTTTTCAGTCCGGAGGAGTTGATTCATGATTGGAGAGGACATCAAGTCTTACCTGACATACATCGAGAGAATTCTGATCTCTATTCATCGGGAGATGAATTCTTTCAAGCCAGGGAGAATGATGCGGAACAGAGACGTGGACCCGCAACGGAGGACGAGTTTTAGGTGCATTCAGAGGCCGATTGGCGACTTATCATATATGGTGTGCCTGGATCGATGATCCGACTCCGTGGATGTGTCCGGATCAGCATTCCGATGTTTTTTCATATATAACTTTATTATTTTCGGACATTATTGTATGTATTTATGGCCCTGAAATCATCGGTCAATCATAGTCGTTGATTTCGGGTGCCCTAATTTCAGTTTCTTATAAATAAGATGTTAGGGCTACTCATTTTTCGGATTGCTAAAATTTGGAGATTTCTTCCTCATTTCTGATGATCCCCTCCGCGGTGCCGACTCCTTGGAACACCTTAGTGACGACTCCTTGGGTAAGCTTTGTTTCTTTTTTTGAATTTCCCTTCCTCCACTTTCCCCCCTTGCTGTCCAGCCGCCGGTCTCCCTCCAAAAGCCCTCCAGCCGCCCCACCTCAAGCCGCCGACGTCCCTCCAAAAGACCTCTAGTCGCCCCATCTCAAACCATCTTTCCCTCTCTCATATCACGCCCCCTCCACAGCAGGCCCCCGCTGCCCTAATAAGCCTGGATCCCGCCGGAAGCCCTTCACCCTCGTTTTTTCAGACCTGTCGCCCCCCAACCTTCAGCCCGCCCTCCTATCTACAGGCCGCCAGCCCCCCAAACAACACGCTTGGCAGTTTACACCCTAAACCAGTCCAGATCTAAACATTCCAACCAGATTCAGCCCCCTTACCCTTTCCCTTATGCTGTCATCACCCCCCCCCCCCATCATGTGGAAGTGGTGGAACCACCTCCAAACCTCCTTCCCCCCATTAGATCTGCCAAGATTGGGCATCTCAGCCTGAATCCAGCTATCCTCCGTCCCGATCCAACCCTCCCACTCCCCAACCGACCTCCTTACCCGATCCAGTCCACCCACTTTAGGAACCCTTCTTTTAGCCCTCCAACGTTCAGATATACTTTATTTACAGCAGCCCTAATATTTGTGTTGTGTTTTGTATTGGCTATTGGTAGTAAAACATTGTTATGGTTTGGTTATTACATGTTTGCTTGGGAATATATTATGATATTTGCTCCTAAAAAATCTCTAACTGCAGGAAGGATTGAGTCACCACACGTTTGTTTCTGGCCATCCATGCGAAGGAAAGTCACCGCATTAAGCTTAAAAGAAATACTTCTCTTGTTTATGAATTGATGTTGTGTTAGTTATGATATTTAATTGTTTGTGTTAATTGTTAGCGCTTAACTGCAAGTATTGCATGCATTGACTCATTAGGAAGTTGGGAGTCAATTCTCACTCACCACTAGCGTGCATTCTAGGAGTCCACTACACACCCTATCCTACATCACAAGGTCAACCAACAAAGACCATACCACATACCAATCAACGAAGAAAATTTGAAAAGACGCAAACAACACAAGTAATAAGTTTGGAGCCGTGTGGGACTAAGGCGAGAGTCGGGAAATATTATCGGAGTTGTTTCGTCCCAAACACTCCCCCTCATATGGGATACATGTGCATGCAGGCAGGCGCAAACACATAAAAAAACAGTAGGACGACAACCAAACAAAGACACTTAAAGATACATAAAAATGACCAAAAAAACATCACAAGGCTTCAGCATCGATGAGAGATCAACACCCCTAAGAGGGGTAGCAACAGATGTAATTGTCGGAAACACGAGGGGCAGCGACTAGTAATGGCTGCAATCATCGAAAAGATGAGGGGCAGTGGCCAGATCTGGAGTAACAGAGAGGCAAAACTGGAACACAGCAACAGGAAGAGATGTCGTGGACCAGGAGTTGCCAAGGAGAACCATAGGATCGCACAAGATGAGGTCTGTGATAGGATCGACACAGGAATGTTAAAGGAAGCATTGTTGGTGTGGAGGAAGTCGACCAAGAGGATGTGCAGAGACACACATGAAGCCGTACAACCCTAGAGTAGGGATATCATCATGGGCTCAACAAACAGGACCCGCGACGGGAGCTAGAACGCAGGAGGAAGCTGAACGACTGGAAGAGAAGACAAAATTGGCGAATGGAACTATGATGGTAATGCCGACCAGATCTGTGACAGGAACTGGAACGCAGACGGAAGTTTCGAACGTGATGGGAGATTGACAAAGGGAAAGGTTGCGGAAGCGGGATCGACGACGGAATCAGCAGACGGGAGAAGCGTCGGCGTCGTCTGAATAAACTGGGAAGCGCAATCGGCAGCAGCGTGGATAACTTCACGCACAGTCAGCAGTAGCAGGCGTGCGAAAATACATCCCTTACGGGAGCTGAGTCCCCACGGAAATTCCCAAGGCTCACGTGAGCGGAAGCATGCCAAGCGGAGGAAACATTAATCTTTCTCTGATACCATGTTGAAATATTTAGAGGGAAATAGAATGTGTATTTATTCAACCCTCAAAGGGGTATTTAAAGGATAATAAGGACTTACAAACTTCAAAACAACAACATGAGACTAAACTCAAACACTCATAAAGGACCCTAATAATGTGATAACTTCGACAAGTTTGACTGCCTGAGAGTTGAACAGAATGAAACAAAACAAAAATGTAGAAAAGATGGCAGTGCATTGTTTAAAGCCTCTGTCATTCTCTTCAATGTTTAATCATGGTATCTTCCATCACCTCTGTGAAGGAAATAGAATAAAGCTTCTATAGTTGATAACATGGTCATCTAAATGATGAAGCACGTGCACACAGACACACATAAGGGGTATATGCAATAAAAATGGAATTAAAATACCCCAAATATAATAAATAATAAAGCGATATTTAGTTATAGTCTACACACTCACATATGCTTCCAAAAAACCTATTATACAATGGGCAAGGTAATGGCATAGTAAGAATGTTTGCAATCTGGAACGAAACATAAATGCTAAGTTAACATAAGATGTAGCAAAGCTTGATCTTATCTTTGATAAAATCACAACCCACTTCAAGATGCATTGTACGCTAATGAAAGACTGGTTCTCAGTAATATGAATAATCTAAGTTATCCTAGAAGAGAATTGTAGGAACAAAGAGAGGCACACATATCTACCAAGGAGTTCATAATCCAAGTAGAATAAAGAAAAGCAAAATTATTGAGTGAAGCCTCCATCATGGAACAAGCATTAATCATCATCAAGATAGGCTACATGTGAAAGACTAAGAGATGATTCATAGGGTCTATGTCCAGCAGCACCATTGCTAAGTCAAATAACATGCTCAAAATACGGAAGATGTGAAACCTTGAACTAAGTAACAACACTAACAACAAATGATATTTAGGCCTGTAACAATGAATAAATAAGCTTTCCAATTATCTACCTTCATCTGACATAGGATTACTTCACAATTACATCCAAGTGTATTTGATACGATCCCAGAGAGGAAATCGGCAACGGGTAGAGCCGACGGAGGTGAGGGAGAAGAGGACGATTAGGGTTGAGAGGAAAATCTTAGGGAGCAGCACTATTTCTCATTCATCCAAGGATAATAAAAAAGTACAACACCACCCCTTATAGGCGTGGGGTGCGGATAGCGAAAGCAAATAAAAATAAAAGCGTACACATACATAATATGAAATAACAAAATGCAAATAGAGATAAAATAATTATGTCAGCATCGCGTCTTCGGCCTCTCCTCCTCTAGACAGACCCATCATCATCTCCCTCCGCGCGCGGACTCACTACGGCGTCTCGTCGGCGTGTGTGTCCCGTTGGCATGCGCAACCGTAACAATGTCGTCGTCCGGAAAAAATGCTTTGTCCCCAAGGTAGTGGTCGGAAAGGTGGTGGCAAAAGTGATCCTGGGGCAGCCACGTAACTTCGGACAGTAAGACCCAGCAACAGGGACCTCGTGAGAGCCAGAGTCCCCCTGAAAGTGGTAGCGGCGATCAAGTAGCTCGGTTGGGTAGTACGGTGCCAACTGTCGTCTTTCTTCCGGACCAAAAGAACCGAGCTAGAAAATGGGCTTGCACCAGAACGGGTAAGGACCCCATCAGCATCCCCTGCACCAGAGCCTCAAGCTCATCCTTTCGCCCATAGTCAGAACTGAACGCCTGCACCGAGACTGTTGTGGTCCAAGTCTTGAGGGAATTGGCGCAGTCTGGCGACCCAGCTGGTGGCAATCCTGTCGGAGGCTGGATGACGTCGACGAGCGAGCGCAGTAGAAAGCTCTTGGTGGTCCGTCAGGGAAGGGAAAGACGCGTCAGACGGGCCCCATAGGACCCACAGCCCCACGGAGAGGCTGACGTATGTCGTCCGTTGAATCGTATAGAGGGGGAATGGAGAGCGGAGGAGAGGGGGTCACCATTAAGGCAACATGGTTGGCCTCCGTGGAGGAACTGCATGGTCATAGTCGCCCAATTGACGTGTACATCGCCGAGCATGCGGAGCCAATCCACCCCTAAAATGGCATCGATACCACCTAGGCCGAATGCGTAGAAGTTCGCGGTCACGGAACAGGACCCCACGTAAATAGGCACGCAGTGCAACGGCCCTGAGTCTGCTAGCCAAAGATTCCTCCCGTCGAGGCGCAAGATAACTCCAACTGGTGGAATGTAACTACGGTGGAGTCGAGAGGTGTATCCCACTATCCCCTGCAAAGAGCTCCAGGGACTCAAAGTCAGCTAGGGTAACCTCAGGGTCGACGTCGCCGATGATGACGTAAAACTCCTTCACGGAGCACTCATGGTTGGGGGAGTACGGTTGGTAGCACCGAAAACAAAGACCCTTGCTGCGAAGCTCATGGTAATCACTGTTCGAGAGGCACTGAGGGTTCGGTGGGCGGCCCGGCCGGTTTCCCCAAGGCGGAGGCCATGGTGTAGGAGTCGTGGCTAGCGGTCGCCAAGGCGGACAAGGCTGGTGGTGGTCGACCGTAGGAGCAGGTGGCCGGGGGGAGAGGTCTGCTTTCACCAGACGCGCCAAGTCCATGACATCAGAGACTTTGTGAGGGTGGTGTGTGCGGAGACGAGAGAGGATACGTGGCAGGAGACCCTACATGAAAAAGCCCAGGTAATGATCGGGTGGTAGCCCGAGGACGTGTGAGACCAGGGCAACAAACTCATCAATATAGTCATCTAGACCGGCTGTTTGGCAGACGCCGTAAAGACGCTCGATAGCGGAGGAGCCAGAGTAGCGGGTGTCATATCGCCGGATCATCTACTGCTTGAGCTCGGGCCAGGAGAGGCACAGATTTGATTGGCGAAGCCACCGAGCCCAGTGGAGGGTTGAGCCATCCAGTCTAACCACCACCGTAGACACCTCGTCGTGCTCCGGTGTGTAGTTGAGGACGAAATATTGCTCCTCTTTGGCGGTCCAACCCATCGGGTCAATGCCGATGAAGCAGGGAATATCGAAGGAGAGGGCGGACCGGCCATAAATGGGCGAAGGTGTGGTCCTTGAAGTAATGGGCAGTGGTTCGGCGCCGAGGAGAGAGCCACCGACTGCGGGTGGGCCGGAGCCGGACACGACGTAGACGGCGGCGGTGGACGCCTGGAGGGAGTCAATCTTGGAGTGGAGGGCGAGGAGCGAGGCGTGCATGGAGGCGATGATTGGCTCTTGAGCCTCCAAACGGCGACTTAGGGCTTCGGTGGCCGCATCCGGAGGAAGATCACTGGCGAAGCGAGTGTTGGGAGCCATGAACTGGAATCGGCGAAATGGGAGGGAGCCACTGGAAGTGGGCATATTTGGACGGAGTCACCGAAATTGGCGGAGACCTATTGAATCCACAGAAATGGCTGAAAGGGGCCGACACTTGCGGTAATCCGAAGGATTGGGGCTGGAATGCGGCCGAACTGACGGATCTGGACTGGGATGCGGCGGAATCGGCGGAAGCTACAGATTTGGGTTGGTAGCTCGCGAAACAGCCGCCTGGGTCGAACGACTGAATCAACATACTGAGATGGCTGGCAGTGATGAACGCCCGATTCGGACATCTGAATTGACAATTCGGCCAGCAGGGGGACTCACTGCGGCGGATTCGATTGTAGGGTTGCGCGGAATCGAGCCTCGGTCGTTACGGGTCTACACGCGGAGCGGAAATAGCGAATCGGTGCAGTCCGGGCGGAAACTAGCGCGGAATCGGGAAAATCTGCATTGGAGCCGAGCGGAAGCGGACGCTGTGGATGATCACGATTATCGGTGGTGAGCTGGCGGGCGCTGAGACGGGTCAGACCAAGTTGATACGATCCTGGAGAAGAAACCGACAAGGGGAAAAGCCGACGGAGGTGAGGGAGAAGAAGGGGATTAGGGTTGAGAGAAAAACCTTAGGGAGGTTCTATATTTCTCATTCATCCAAGGATAATCAAAAAAGTGTACAACACCACCCCTTATAGGAGCGGGATGCGGATAGCGAAAGCAAATAAAAATAAAAGTGCACACATACATAATATGAAATAACAGAATGTGAATAGAGATAAAATAATTATGTCGGCGTCGCGTCTTCGGTCTCTCCTCCTCCAGACGGACCCGTCATTGTCTCCCTTTGCGTGTGGACTTGCCGTAGCGTCTCGTCGGCGTGTGTGTCTCGTTGGCATGCGCAACCGTAACAGTATCTGCAGGTTTATACCACAAATAATGTGCATCCTGGAGAAGATCCACGCAATACTTCCTTTAAGAAAGAATGAGGAATCACCAAAAAGAAACTAAGTGGACTACTATCTTTCATCTGAAAGTGCTTAGTCAGATGAAGGTTAACCTTTGAAATCCTTAGAATATTGTCACTCATGATAATGATGTCATCAACACAAACAAGCGTCGGAGGAATATTAGGTTATGTTTTTGCACATATATAGCGATTGTTTTCATGCATCTTAAGGCGTTGATTCATTCCAAATATCTATATCATTTTCTCTCTTCTTCCTCCACATAAACCTTTCAATCGACACATCATTTCATTGACGCAAAGAGCGAAGCACAAGCTTTCACTGATCAGTGTGTGTGTTCGGATTCAAGGAAGTGCAATCTTTAACTAAGGAAATCTTCATTTGAATTTTTAATTTTTTTTTGTAGTTTCAATTTTGCTTTAAATCTCATTTGAATCATTGTATTTAGGTGTACTTGCCCACAGGAGTAGGTTGTACGTATTATCATCCACATAAATAATAAGGGGAATGAGTCATGTTTGCGTCTCATAAATAAAGTGTGATCAGCATTGCTCTGGGAGTATCCAAATGCGACCATAACTCTATGAAATTTCTCAAACCAGACCCGAGGAGATTGTTTTAGGCAATATAAGGCTTTCTTCAACCTGCATACCTTTCCCCCAGATCCAGCCAGGGTAAGACCAGACGGTAACTACATGCAGACTTTTTCTTTCAGGTCCCGGTGAAGAAATACATTTTTCACATCTGAGTTAGAGGCCATCCTTAGCAGGCAACACATGAGAGCAAAACTCTTATAGAATTTATCTTCGCCACATGGGCAAAGGTTTCTTGGCAGTCAATCCTCATGGTCTAGGTGTATCCCCTAGCCACCAACTAAGCCTTGCACCACTCAACAACACCTTCAGAGTTCTACTTGACGGAGAACACCCACTTACATCCAACCACAGCCTTGCTAGGTGGCAAGGGAACCAATTCCCAAGTACAATTCTTTTCCAGGGCCAGTATCTCCTCGTGCATAGCATCATGTCACTTTGAGTGAGCAATAACATCCTGCCAAGTTGAGGGGATAGAAATGGAGGAGAGAGAGCCAATAAAGAACTTATGTGAGAGATAATGAGTTGTATGACACAAAGTGGACATCGGATGTTGGGTAGAGTTACCATGAGAGCCCAAAGAAGGGTTTGATGTTGGAGCGGGTAGCCTGAGAAATGTCGATGTACCTGGGCCCTTTTCCGCCGAGTATACACATGTAAAGGAGGAGCTGTCACAGGAGCGGACACAGGAGGAGCGGGAACAAGAGCGGTCACAGGAGGAGTGAGAATAGTCACGAAGAAAGGAGGAATAGGAAGAGGAAGAGAGCTCACTTCCATTGGATGAGACTCCCCCTGAAGTGAGGACTCGTAGTAGGACTCGGACTCCTAAAATGTGATGTCCATAGTAGTATTTGTCTTTCTGAAAGCTGGATGGAAGAATTTATATCATTTATGTGTAGGAGAATACCAAATAAAGATGCATTTGAGGGCATGAGGATCAAGTTTAGACATGGGATGCACATGAACAAAACACATTCAAAGATCCGAGGGAGTAGATTTAAGGGAGAGACAGAAAGGGCTTGGAGAGGTGATTTGTTGCCAAGAACACGAGTCGACAACCAATTAATGAGGCATGCCGCACTGAGAACCGCATCACCCCAAAAATACTTAGGGAGATGCATCTTTAGGAGGAGACAACGAGCTACCTCTAAGAGATGACAATTCTTGCGCTCGACGACCCCTTTCAGAGCCGGGGTATAGACACAAGATGTTTGATGCATAATGTCCTGATCACTAAGATAACGCTTAAAGCAGAAGTCGACGTACTCCCGACCATTATCACTGAGCAAAACTTTGATGGTAGCATTAAACTAAGTAGCCACCATCTTGTGAAAATGTTGAAATAATGGAAAAATCTCATTTTTATGTTTCATCAAATAGACTCACGTACAACGAGAAAAACAATCGATAAATGTAACAACCCAGTGAAAAAACAGAAATAGAGGCGACAGGGTATAGACCCCAAACATCAGTATGAACCATAGCAAAAGGAGAAGCACTAGGAATAGACAAATGAGTAAAAGAAGCACAATGGTGTTTAGCAAGGGCACACACAACACATTTAAAAGTTTTCAAAGATGCATTTGACGCATGCGGAAATAAAAGATGCATAATAGATAGAAAACGATGGCCTAGGCGGCAGTGTCGGGATTCCATAGAGATATGGGCAGCAGAAAGAGCCTTTGGAGAAGAGGCGGAGCTGGAGGGGTCAAATAGGTAGAGGTCATTATGCAGCCTATCAAAGCCAATCACCTTCCCTGTCTTCAGGTTCTAAAAGACACACGAGGAGAGAAAAACGTTACAGAGCAAATAAATAGAATTAGTGAGCTGACTAATGGAAAGCAGGTTGTGTGTAAACTTAGGCACGTGAAGTACTGAAGATAGGGTGAGGGAGGAGCAAGGAATGGACCCTTTCCCGGCAATGAGAGACAGGGATCCATCAATAATGCTCACTTTGTCGAGACCAGACAAAGTAGTATAAGACACAAAACCTATAGGAGAATCTGTCATGAGGTCGGTGGCGTCGGAATCAATGATCAATTGGGAGGAAGAGCAGAAGGTGGCAGAGTGAGCATCTGGAACTCCCTGATGGGCATCTCAGAGGAGTGGTCAAGCATGAAGCGGCGGAATGTGAGATCTCCTCAGCAGAAAGGGCAGAAGGAACCTCAGGGGCAGCACGTCCCCCATAAGAAGCAGGATCATCACCGACATCGGCAAGATGAGCCTAGCGAGATGGAGAAGGTCGACCCGAGCGAGATGGATAAGGTCGACCGCCACGAGGAGCAGGACCGCTGCGAGGAGAGGGAAAGCCATGAAGTTTAAAGCAAGTGTCCCGAGTATGCGAGCTTCCTCATAATAATCACGCGTAAAATGATCCTTGCCCACAGACTTGTCCCTAGTGTCACGGAAAGAGAGGCTCCCAGAACTGAACTAACGAGCAGCAAGAGCAGAGCCCTCGGCAACAGTGTCTGGTAAGGCGAATCTGTCAGCGATCATATTCTTGCTGAACCAAATTGTACATCTCATGCAAGGAATGGTAGAGGAGAGCGGACAAGAATTTGAACACTGATGGGGTCAAGGTCATGATGGAAACCATGAAGAAACTCAAAGATCCGGTTGCGTTCCTCCCGGGCACGGACCAACACCTCATCCTCAGGGGAGACGAGAGTAAACGAATCGAAATGATCATACTCTTGGTAAAGCTGAGTAAACTTTAAGTAGTAGGCAGCGAGAGAACGATCTCCTTGGCGTAAAGAAAAACCCATCACCGCAATTGAAAGATCTGAGTCGTATTGTCTCAACAGGAATAGATAATCTCGGGGCGCTTCCAAAAATGTTGGTTGCAGTGTCCAAGAAAGAGATAATTGCGGGCAATAGACTCCTGCATGGAGTTGGTTAACCAAGATATAACCAAAGAGTTCTTCGGAGTCCCATTAGCGGCCAATCTGGAGAGGTAGGCGAAGGCGCCCTAGTAGTACCACTGAGGTAGTCAAACAGACGATACGGCTCTTGAGGGCCAAAGTAACAGAACGAGCCCACTGAAGATAATTGGTTCCATTCAACCTAATAGTAGTAATTTGAGGAGCTCCGTGAGACACGAAGAGATCCAATAGAAGGAAGAAAATTTGGAGGAGCATTACCACAAGAGGAGACATCCAGAATTTCACCACCTCCTAACATCATAGGCGAGAGTAAAGAACAATACCGGGCTGCAAACTGAGAGAAATCGCACTCATAGAAAGAGGATAAATCCGGAGAAGCGCAATCATGCACAGAGAGGAAGATACATCCCAACAAAGAGGGAAAACGGACGCCGGAGAAGCACTTGCAGCATAAATCTGGCGTCAAAGAAAAACTCAGGCAGCCATGCGAAGAAAAGGGAAGACCGGCGCCGACCGGTGCTTGCTGGTAGAGATGCTGGGAACTGGCGTTTGCTGAAGCGGGACGATGCTTATTGGAGCTTGCTGGAGCGGTACTGGCTGGGCGCTGGGAAGAAGTAGGAAACACGGCGCTTGATGGAGCGGGACAACGCTTACTGGAGCTTGCTAGAGCGACGCTTGCTGGACGCTGGTAAGAAGAGGGAACGCGGAGAACTGGCGGAAGCGAGATTGGACGCGCAAGGACGAACAGAGCGGAACGATGGAGGAAGGAAGCGGAGCGGGCTAGGGCACCAAGAACACGGGTTCTGATACCATGTTGATAAAATATAATGATCGAATAATCAATTAAAGAGGAGTCACCCTCCTATATATATAGGAGGGGAATACAACAAGGGCAAAATAGCAAAAACAGGAGGAAAATAAATGTAACTCTAACAATTAACTAAACTGGAAACAAAACCTAAAATAAAATAAAGAACCATATGTTTAAAAGTTGTGTCAGCGGATATATTGAAAAAATGGATATATCGGCTTATATTTTACAAAAGGACATAATGAGTTTTTTTATAAGAAAATGTTGTTTTACCCTCAAAAGAACATGTTGAAGGACATTTAAAACATTGCATGTATGAGATTGTGGTAGCTCTCCCTCTCTTCAAGCACACCACGCTTAGACAGTCGTAATTCTGACTCCACGGTATCCTCATCATCACCATCCCAAGCTTACGGACCATCCTCTGGTAACCCTACCTACGTTCTACAGAGAGCTTGTAATAACTTGGTATCAGAGTTATGTTGCTCCACATTTTGATGCCACCAAAAGGGCTCATCCTTCCCCCTCTGGCTTCCACGGGAAAATCACCAGCAGTAACAAGAAGAAACTGAAGAATAAATAGAAGCCCCCCTGATTTTTCACGGGATGACCCCTCTGGTTTTCTCGAGACGACCACCAATTAAATAAAAAATGGAAATTTATCCCTCACTGTCTCTAGGTGAAGTCGGACCTACTCCTTTGTCGGACTACAGGTTTGATCATCAAAGAACTTCCTGGCTTCTATTGGTCCCATTCCATCTCTGTGCAAACTGTCTTCCCACCGATTCGATCAAGAGAAGTTGACACTCACCACACTCTGAATGCCTATTGGCATCAAATCGTCTACGCCTATCTCATTGTGACTATCTGTAATCCCGCTCGCAGGATCCGCTCTTTTCCTAAATCCTCATGGACACATTCACCACCGGACATGCACAGAGAAGTATCGAGCCGCCCGCTTTTCCTTTCCTTGCTTTTCACTGAACCCTCACAAAGAATCAACCATCAGGTGCACCTGTTTTCAAAACCCCATGCAAGCAGGACAAAAATCTCATGTTTTGAGCCTAGTGCCAACCTTTTGAGCCCTATGCAGTGTTTGCTCACTAGCCTTTTACCCAAGCCGCCCCAGTATTGAGGCATGTGTTATAATTAACCTAGGTTGCATGCATCCCAATTGTCATTGATTAATCAATTAACTGATTAATTAATTTTTAATTTCCAAAAAAAACAAATTAATTAGCATGGGTGAATTATCAACAAACTCGTCAAGCTTATGGATCAAATGCACATGTTATGGCTTCCCATGCATCCACTAAAGCCCGAAACTAAGAATCGCAAGCCCGACACCATGAAGAGCAAGCCCGACACCATGAAGCGCAAGCCTCGACACCATGAAGCGCAAGCCCGACACCAGGCCGCCCTTGCCGCAATTGCCAACACATCAATTGTTCTGAATCCACTCTTTCATCATACGATCTCAACACAGCCACTGAGCCCAATGATCATCTCGTCGCAGGCCAGTAACCCGTGTCACTATTGACACTTGCCAGCCTCCTGCAGACACAGTTATCGCTTTCCACGCCGCGGATTTTCATGGATTTGATCCTCGTGCTAGTCGTTCTGTCAGCCGCCTCCATCAAACACCCTCCACTCCAGCCACAGCTTTTGCTGGCTCTGAGCCCCGCTTCATTTGCGAGTGTCACCTAACTGGCTACACCACGTACAACTACCGTGATCATTGTTCCACATGATCAGTGGTCCGCCTCGATCATCTACATTTGCCCGATAGTCATCATCCTGCGACTACGAAGTCACTCCGCTCCTCGGAGCCCCTAACAGTTGTGTCAATTGTCATGACATTTGTGAGAGCGACATGGCTCTCATTCCAATGACACGTGTTCTTACATTCTGATACAAGGAATTGTTTTGGTGCAAAGTTAACGTACCTGAGGATCGCACGGCCGAACCAAGCTAGAGCTTGATAACAATCTCGATTTCAAGGATGGATGAGATGTTATGGTCCCGATCCCGTTTTATATTTTAATTTAACAACATATCTTTTATAGTTCGTTAATGTATGCCAATTTATGCAAATCCAAGTGTATGATGTATTTACTTTTACGTCCTTATGTAAGCTTATTTAAAGGACCGCTTGGGCCATGAGAAAGTATCCAAAAGTTTAATCTATTTCCTTGTCTTGTATGAGATTGTGGTAGCTCTCCCTCTCAGAGCACACCCTATTAGATAGCAGCAGTTCCAATTCCATAGTATCCTTCTTCACCATCATCCCCGCTTTCGGCCATCCTCAGATAACTCTATCGACATTCAATAGCAAGCCTGTAACATAGAAGCAGCAGCAAAACCCTAAAGAGAGAAGTGAAATTGGAAAAACTGAGCGCAATTGATAAAGAAGAACACAAAGACACTCTAAATAAAAAGAAAAGAGACAATGACCATATAAAATGAATTAAGTTTTCCAGCCAAATTGGTTGAGGCTTGAAATCATAAGTTACTAGTTGTCACCCTTATGCAAATGATATCCACTCCATAAAATGGAAAAAAAACAAAGTTCTGCTCTCTGCAATTTGAGAACAAAACACAATAAATGTGTACGGTGACCAATGATATGTGCAGTTGACCAGAGAGATTCTGAGTCACAGATTTACCTGTATTCCTGATAGCATGGTTGCAATAGCTACATCAGCAGCATCTTTAATGGTCGAAAAATTGCACATAGCAACCTGAAGCATCAATAGATTACCGTAGTCAGAGAGAGACTTTATAAAAATGAAACGTAAATTATCATATTTGTAGTAGTTAAATGTTAAGGCAATAAAAAACCCATTGCTCAAATAAGAAAACAATTAACATCAAATAGAGATAAACATTATGCATTGGGCCAAAAGAAAGAAGTATATGCACACATATTCCCATATTAACTCAGTAAAATATGAATACATGTAATATATGTTAATTAGAGAACAATGTTATGCAATTCATATGTGTCCCATGGCAGAGGAATCCTCCCAATCCCTTTCCCTGTGGTTGAAGCCGGCTTCCTATAGGCTTTGCACAGTTCTCAAAAGCAGGAGTCGTCAGCTGGACCAGGCGGGTGCAGTTCACTTCATTTGTGTTGGATAAGAAACACAGAAGAAAAGGAAAGGGGAATATAGTATTTTATTATTCCTTGTCAAAGAAGTGTTACAAACATCAAGAGTACACACAAATATTTATAGAGGATGAGTGGAGACCCAAACTCCATCCTATGACGTGAGACAAACTCTAAATAGAAATGGGCCCTCCAAATAGGCCATTGGATGAGTCATTTATAAAACTTATTTCAACACTCACCCACAACCTAGAGCGTACAAATCATAGGAGTCAAGCTTGGACAAAAACTGATGATATAGTGGCCGAGGTAACGCCTTTGTGAGGATGTCAGCAATCTACCAGGAACAGACACATACCGCAAGTCCAATTTTTTAAGCTTCACTTTTTTCTGGACAAAAAGACAATCGACATCGATATGCTTGGTATATTCATGAAACATGGGATTCTTGACAATATGAATAGCCACTTGATTGCCACAAAAGAGAATGGTCAGATAGGGTAGTTTCACACCCAAATCACATAGAAAGCTCTCCAACCATGTAAGTTCAAAAACGACGGAAGCCAATGATCAGTACTCAGCTTTTGCAGATGCACATGCAACCACGGTTTGCTTCTTGCTCCGCCAGGTGACAAGATTTCCACCAAAGTATGTGCAAAATCCAACCGTGGATCGACGGAAGCCAACCATGTAAGTTCAAAAACGACGGAAGCCAATGATCAGTACTCAGCTTTTGCAGATGCACATGCAATCACGGTTTGCTTCTTGCTCCGCCAGGTGACAAGATGTCCACCAAAGTATGTGCAAAATCCAACCGTGGATCGACGATCATCAAGAGAGTCCGTATAATCAGCATCAAAGTAAGCAACACGAGATAAGGAGAGAGAAAAAGGGCGTATACACAATTCTTTATCTCGAAGCAGTCTTCGGGTAACCAAGGATACGCTCAACCGCCTGAAAATGGAAAATTTATGTAGCATGCATGAAACGACTGACCACCCCAACAACAAAGGATATATCAGATCTTGTAATTGTAAGATAAATTAGTTTGTCCCCCAATCAACAATAGTACTCCGGGAAGAGCATATCTGAGTCTGAAGTATGGGTGCAAAGCTTATGGTTGGCATCCATGGGTGTGTTAGTGGGCTTGCATCCAGAGTAGCCAATGTCATGAAGAAGGTCAAGGTAGTACTTTCATTGGGAGAAAACGAGACCATCAAGTCAACGGGCCACCGCGATGACAAAGTATCGGAGATGCCACAAACCCTTAGTCTGAAATGTGGATGTAAAGTGCTTCTTGACCATCGTTATACCATCGAGATCATCACCTATGATGAGGATATCATCGACATACACCAAAAGTATCACTGTGCATGTCAAGCAGTAATGAGTGAATAGAGAGAAGTCAATCGATCTTTGAGTGAAGTCAACATCACGAATAATTGAATATGAGAGTAAATCACTTATTATTCATCCACTATGAGGGGATATATATAGGAGATACACATACACCAAAAAACTAACCCGCAATGTGGGAATAAACCCACTCATACATAAATACCAATATACAAGACGTAAACAAGTCAATATGAATGACCAAACGAAACTTATCAAACCAGACCCTAGTATAACGTATCATCGAACTTTGAGACTATAGAGAGATTTCTTGAGTTGACAAACAAGAGATTCCACCGTGGTATCATAACCAAAAGGTTGCACGTAGGCAGTATCAACGAGTTCTTCATTAAGAAAAATATTTTTTATGTCCAATTGATGAAACGACCAATGCTGATGAACGACCGAGGAGATTAAGAACCAGACAATATTCAATTTCGCAACAGAAGAGAATGTCTCCTAATAATCGGGGTCGTGTTGCTGAGTAAATCCACGAGTCGCCAGACGAGTTCTCAGACGTTCAACCACCTTATAAGGACCCCTGGGTTAAGGATTGGTCCAACACTAATCCAGGAGGGTAGGGCTTTAGCATATTTCAGCAATTCCAACCTGAACTACATCGATGACATGGAGTTTTATGCACCCAATAGGGCTCTCGATATATGTAAGTGTGGTTTGTGATTTACACAGACAATGAGTTTTTGAGGTACATGAAGGCACAAATTAAGAATATGAGGCATGCCATATGGGTGGATTCTTATAGCCATTTTCTTGTGTGATCAAGTATAAGTCTGGTTGTAGCGAACCGATGGTTCTTCGTAATTCTAGAATGAAGAGAAGAAAATAATTAAGCATTAAATAATTTAATCGCGCGCACATGATTGCAGAATTTGGAGAAAGCTATTCCCGGATTCCTGCGATCCCGCCACGGTGCCAACTCCGTGGAAGCCTAGATGACAACTCTTAGGCTTGTAGCTTCTTCCCCAAGGTAACCCCAAACTCTAAACTTCATTTTCCCTCTTCCAAATCCCCCATGTCGCCACCTCTTAGCCCTCCCAAATCCAGCCGCCCTGCTGTCCAGAATTTTAGGTTTCCTCTTCTATTTTACTATGTATTGAAATTTACTATTCCAACCTAAAGCTCCCCTCTCTATTCCAGCCGCCGGACTCCCCTTGTTTGCTGCTGCCAACCGCCCAGCCACCCAGGATAGTTCTCCCCACCGTGGAACCTCCTATCCACCCTTTCCCCACCCGATCCGCCATTGTGGTCACCAAATCAGACCAGCGCCCAACATACCTCCACCGCCTCCCCATTCTTGCCACCTCCCAGGCCACCCAGAGCCACCACCCCCCCTGCCTCCAGTTTCTTCCTACATTCCCCCCACTGTTTCCAGCCACCGCCTCACCCCTCCATCCCACTATAGTGGGGTCGGCTATATGGATCCTTTGTCGTCATCGTGTCTTATCTTTCATCATAATCTCATTAATGCCTAAGTATATCATGTCTTTCCTTACAGTTTCATTTCAAGTCTTTATTGGTCTACCCCTCTCTCGTTTAACATGCCTAGTGACTAGACTGTCACAACGCCTCTCGTGGAACCACTTCGCATAATCCCCCCCCCCTTCGGATCAGTCCATATTTGGAAATTTCTGCCCGGATCCGATCTCAAATTATCAAATCTACCCTTCCCCACCCAAATCTACTCATATGTGGTTGGATCTATTCATTTCCGGTCTGATTCCACCTCCCACCTCCGAGGACAGCTACCTACGATATTTCCTCGCCTCTGGTTCCACATTGGATCGCCGTCAAAACGCATTCGGCTTTGAATTCTTCATTGTCTTGGTCAGCTCACTACTTGGTGAGTCCTTGTTGTATTGGATAATTATTTTCAGCATTATTATTGGCTTGGATCTTATACTTGTTGGGGCTTCTTGTATTGTGGTTGTTTGTTTTGGATAATTATTGTGATTTGCAAGGTTCATTCGCCGCGCGCTCACGCTTTGGCCCTCCACGTGGAGGAAAGCCTAAGCTTGATTTGCCCTAGTAAATTATTTTGTCTTGCTGAAAATTATTTGCGTGGGATGCTACTATTTATTATCTAATTATGATTTAACCGTCAGATTTGCATGGCATGTATGGTTAGGTCACCGTTTATTCGCCGTCTGTAGATTCGTTCTACGTCAAAATGTCTATAAGTTAGAGCTGCTTAGGGATTGAAAAGTTTCCATTTTCAACATTTGTGATCTTTCACTATATGTGGAGGATGAAGATCGTGCCAATTGAGAACATTTTTCCCAGAAGGGGGAATGATGCAGTTCTTGTGTCCCATGTAGGGAACCCATCCAATCGCATTCTTGGACGCCAACTTTCAGAGCTTCCTGGGGACCACGATAGTTTGCATGCAAATGATGACTTCTACTAAACTAGGTAAGTTTGGTCCACAGCTTTCGTGTTGGATAATTTTATAATAGAATTAATTGTTGGGGACCTTATCATTTAAAGTATTTTCGAAACTATTTTAAGTCACTTTTAACCATTAGACATGGTATTGAGTATTCATTATGGAAAACAGTCGACAACAACAACTAATATAGAAGGTCTCCTCTTCTTTCCTCACTCTTATAAGTCGGCACGCCGAGTTCTTATTATTGAACAAGTCATTGTTTGGGCTGAAAATGTCTCAACCCCACACTCAAGGAGAGGTGGGGCGAATTAAGCAATGTGAGCGGAAGATTACTTTGGGATTGTTAGAATAGAGGAGATGCTGCCGACAGCAAGGCCATGTTTTGCAAAACGCGAACCTTTACTTGTGTGTGAAATTATTAATTGAACTCGCGGTTAGAGAAATTGAGTTTGGAACATTTGCAGTAAAATAGAGTTCGTCGGTAATATGAAAGTATAGAGATCGACAAGACCTTGTAGACAACTCGATAATCATTTCAGATCTCCTTTCACAGTGTGGTCACCCATATTTATACTAGTAGAGCATTGCCCAAGTGGGCAAACTCAAAATAGAAAAGATTCCCTAGTATAGGGGAAAAGGGCAGGGTTGGAGATGCACATGGTAGATAGTTATTCGATTAGAAAGAGAAGAGGTTGGACGAATGCCAACTCTGTATTTGTGCGAGTTGTATCTCAAAGTCGAGGTTGCAAGGTTTCTTCATGAGTGCTCGTCGGTGCTATCGATGTTTTATGTAGAAGTTTGCGCGGCCTTGTCCAGAAGCTTGTCTGTCCTGAGGAAAGCAGTCTTGAGGATTGGTCGTGGTCATTGTAATCCAGGTAAATAGAATCTCCACAATTTTTCTAAGGTCGCGAGAACTTCAAAAAAACAAATGATAGTCGTGAATACCGTAAGTCCTCGGCCGTTATCTTCCAGCACATTGGCAAAGTTGCATACCGCCTCTAGCTTCCCCCAGAAGTCTGCATTCTTTACATCTTCCACATCCTCCCGTTGAAACATTTTCACGGACCTCCCCCTTCAGCCCTCTTGGTATGCCTCCCACCGCAAGTAGATGAAAAGCTTGAGGACAAGCTTGGTCTCAACGGGGCGGGAGATGTTACAAACCCGCACGTTGGGGCATCACCTACCATCGCCGTCGTAGGACGACAGGCGCGGACCAAGGCGTCATCGCATTATAGTCTTCTATGTTGCTTTTTTATTCCAATGCTGCATTTTATGCTGGTATGCCGCATTTTTAATTTAATTTCGTACCTTGTACATGGTCCTTTCTACTTAGGAAGGAATGAGGGTGAAAAGAAGTTAAGCAATTACTATCAAAAAATTTCTCTCTAATTTCTCCTCTCTCCCACCCCCAGTCTCCCGTAATCTAGATATCCGATCACACTATTCGCACGCCGCACATCGTCAAGCCGCCGATCCTGTGAAGCCTCCTCCTTGACGGATCTCTCCTCCTCCGAGCTTCTACCATAGATTCTCGTGGATCTAAGAACGGGAACTCCAATCTCCTCCTTGACTTCCACCTCTCACGGCCACGAACAAGATCTAAATTTGGGGCTCCTATCAGTATCATTATTATGCAATGCAGTAATGCACTAAACGATATGCAACTTATGAACTAATGACATGTGATATACTTATGCGTTAATGACCAGATAAATAGTAGTGATATAAACAAATGACTAGTTGTGCAATAATTTTGTTCTAGTTGGTTTTTATGAAATCATGATACATGACTTCCCCATCTATTATAGATACTAACGAGAAGTAATCTATGACATTGAGCTTGTAAGGTGAGACTATATCACACCTACATGTGGAATGATGAAATAACTGACAAGAGCAAACATTGGAATGAGACCTAACAACGACTGCATTAATTTCCAGGGTAAAAAATCATATGAGGATTAACATGTGATTATGTTATGGAATTCACTAGAGTAATTCGACCTATCATAGATGATGATTAGTGAAAATAATAATGAATGCGTGGTTAAAATTCCGGCAAGTAGATTGGTATAAATTATATGCTCAAACTACAGAAACTCTAATGCATCCGCATGTGGGTAAATTGTTGTGAGGACTTGATGACAACCATCTGAATTCTGGGAGATAGATATACTTGGATTTGCATGAGACCATAACATAACAAACAAATAAGCGTTAGCACGTGTGGATGACTATTTAAACTTCCAATGTGGTTTTTATTACTAATGGATGGTTATTTTCAGTAGTTGCATATTAATATTAATTTTACTAACATTTATTACTTCTTGTTAATGTGATCTTTATTACAGTTCTTAGTTAGAGTGCATTTTTATGATAAAAAAATATTCAGCGTCAAGTGATAATTTTGAAAACAAAGATGAAGGTGAAGGAAGACAAGGACAAGATATGCATCAAGTATTGGGGCAGCCAATGAAATCAATAAGCATAGGAGAGTGTGAAATAAGAAACTAGTTTCCATAATATACAAAAAAGTCAAGAAGGAAACAAGAAGACATTTATACCAGTATAAGTAAAGATTAAAGAAATGGTGAAAGCACAGGGCTGGACATGTGGACGAGGTGAGAGTGAGTTTTGGTATATGTGGTACTGATAAAGACAAGTGAGATAAAGATATAAACAGGAGACAAGCATACGGTCTCCCTAAGGACGTATGAAACCTGTTCCAAAATTAATAAAGTTATTATAAATATTCCACTGAAAACTAAATAAAGGAAGCATCACATTCATCTCAATAATAAATACCACTGAATGTTGTGGAAGCTTTTGCAGGCGTAAAGTCACTTCTGTTATTACTCCCAGGGTACCTTCACTGCCAATTATCAGTCGAGTCAAATCATACCTAAAAAGTGCTGATTGTATTAGATGAATCATTTACTTAAAAGGTGCTGAATATTGAGATAAGATAGGAGTGGGAATATGAACAGCCTCTCTAAGAAATATTGATATCAGGGTTAGACACGAAAGCACTGTTCTTCATTAACAAAAAAACACCACCAAAATAATTGAAATTCTTTCCGCATGGATCAATTTGATAGCTTCAAAAAAAGGCAATGATTTGCAACACAATATTTGTGATGCAGTTTTGAAACTCTCCCCAAATAGTAACATCAAATAAGAGGCAATATTGCATCTATTTCGAACAAGAAATTCAATTTCGCACAAGCTAAGCCCAATTAATCAAATCTGGACTCAAAAAGAGCTTAACTGGAAATGTTTAAAGTCTTCTCGGGGACATTATATAATATGGACGAAACACTATTACTTTAATATAAATTTGTTTGAATAAAAACAAAAATAAGACCTTCATCCTATTTAGTTTTTATTTATTTTTATTTATAGTGTCTATTGAATTTGAGTATTTGTCTTTTTGAGTAAATTATTGATAACCCCTCTAATCTTTAGAAATAGGTGTATAACCATCCTTATCTTTTTCATCATAGTCAAGCTACGGGCTTCGCGCCAAGTTATTATCAAGTGGGCCCCTTCTTATTGTGTATTTATTATTGACCTCCTTTATTATTGGTATATTGTCTTGTCTTTTAGTGGTAGTTGGAGGTTAGGAGTTAGGAGTTATTATTATGAGGTTTTATAAGCCTATTTAAAGACTTGTTAAACCACCACACTTATTTTCCATTCCAAAACCCGGGTCAAAGATAGGAGAGGCGGGAGTGGACCGTCTGAGTAGGTGGTGTGGGACTAATCTCGGCATGTCTTGTTTTGGTTCATGCTAGACCATCCAACACGCTTCCTCAACGTGAACCTAGCTCTTATACCATGTTAAACCATCGCACTGATTTTCCATTCCAAAATACGGGTCTAAGATAGGAGAGGCGGGTCCTATTATAAGCACGAGTGGACCGTCAGGGTAGACAGTGTGGGACTAATCTTGGCATGCTTTTTTTTTTCATGTTGGACTGTCCAACACGTGTGTTTGTATGAAAGGCAAGCAAGAAGAATTCTATTTATTTCTCCTTTGATGAGATTGCAGTAATTATATCCTCCCAAGCACGCTCTCCCTAGGAAGTCGCGGTTCTGGTTCCACTGTATCCCTCGTGTCATCATCCCCGCCTCCAGTCATCCCCAAGCGACGCTACCTCCATTACAGGAGAAACTCGAAACAACTTGATATCATGGCCACTTTGGCCCTCCCCCACTTTCACAAAGACCGTTGTAAGGCCTCGGCTCTCTGTAACATTGCCCTATTCCGCAACCTCTTCCTCAAAAGTCCACTCCGCCTTCAAATCCTCAATTTTAATTGTCTACATTCAACACAACATCAGCCTCAACACTCTGTCTTCATTGACTGCCAATCCCCCTGTGACAACATCTTCATTCGCAATGGGATCTACGGAATCAAAGCATCAGCTCTTTGCGCAGAAGAGTCGAGAATGTTGTTGTATGCAGTTGTTCCAGCGCAGAAGACACGGGAACATCGTGATTACGGTCATTTCTGCGCAGAAGACTTGACACATTTCTGCCTCACCATTCTTGTAAGGTGTCCCTGTCGGCGAGCGTTACAACACAACTCATCAACCTATAGCTCGGGTAGCGCCTTCGTTTTCATTTAGCAATGTTGATTTACTTCCTCGTCGGCCTGCAACACACGTCTTTGCTTCTTCTTCCATGAGCCACACGATCCTCCCTCCACAAAGCTCTTCCATTTTGATCCCCACACAGCAGCTAACAAATCCTTTCCTCGAGCTTCCATTTCTCAGAGTGGCAAACACGATCTTGTTTCAAGCCTTACACCTTTTTTCGAGCTCTGAGCCTATTATTCTGGGAGGTCGCATGTTCCCATCAAGCCATATGCACGCCCCGTAATAATTTATCTATTCATATTAATTAATTCAAAGGGCTATTGGGGGTCTTCTTTGGAGTCAAAATAGGGAAGCACTGCGGCTCACGTGGCACACCAAGTTCGAGCACGTCTATTCTGCTCACTCTGTCTGACTCAAGCCGACCTGTCACCCGCTCCTCTCACTCCACTCACAAAATGGAGGACTCCCCAGACCAAATAACTCACCCTATTGCACTGATGCAGATACTCCTCGTGAACCAAACTAATCAGACCAGGCTCGATGGTCTCACGCCAGCCGTCCAAGTTATTACAATGCTTGTACAGGACCGAACCAGGAGCATTCAGGGGCCTCTAATACCCCTGCTAGATATTGTGTTGACACCTTGTGTACAGCACGAAGCTCACATCATTCTCCATTACACTAAGTTGGAATTTCCTCCACATAAATATGGTGAGATTATATTTCAAACCTTCCCCAGTAGCTTTTAGCATTTCCTTTAGTAAAACTTACATTTCTTTCCTACATACATAGTGATGGGGATCAGCCACATGATCAACAATGAAGATCTCGCCACCATTAGGTGGAGTCCGCATTTAGGAGATGTTGACCGGATCGGTGATCCGAGACAACGAGCGCATCTGGAGCATTTTTTTACTATTATTATGTATTTTTTTAGACTTTATTTAGTATTAATCGAACATCGGGCATAATAGCCAATTATAGTCGTTCACATTGGGTACCAAAGCCCCCCTTTCATTATAAATAGAGGAATGGTTGCCATTTTGGGGCATTGTTAGCCTTGTGAAGTAATACAGAGCGGGTAATCATGTCGTGGTGCGAATACGTGAAATCCCGGGGTGTAACGTCCCGTTTTGTCTTAAATTTTCCTCCTAAATTCTTCTCCTACAACTCATATGCACACCTTTGCCAAACCACATGTTCGCATTCCCCTTGTTTCACGCTCCCGCTAGTCGTACTAGCAACTCCTCCCCATGATCCCCGTTGCAAACCGTGTGCACCCTCTCCTCTGCAGATGCCAGCCCCGCAACCTTTGTCTCCCTTGTTCGTTGTAAAATACGTCTCCTTACATGGTATCCCCCAAACGTACAATCATTTATCGTCCCTGTCGCAAGCAGCAAAATCCGCTTCCTGTATTATGGATATGTTAAGCTTATGAAATGATATGTCAGTTATAATTTTATTAGTGACTCTTATTTTATTATACAAATAAGCGATTTAATAGATTTCTGCAGTATTTAATGATGTTGTAGTTTGAAGATAAATGATAAATGCAAAAGATTATGTTAGATCCTCCATTGTAGGTCTACCAGCATGATCATTCTACGGTAAAGAATGATGCAACTTTTCGATCATGACAAGTGAAACCATATTACTCCATATCAATCTAAAAAAAGAGTGATGGAGATCGGCTCTGGACTACCGGTCACCAGTCGGTAGAGCCCACATTCGTATATTCGCGCAGAAGGCGCTGATCGGATCGGCAATCCGAGACTGCGAGCGCGTCTGGATCATCATTTTATTAGTAGCGTGTATTTTATTTTATTTTTTTAAAACGTGTATTTAGTATTTTAGCACATCGGGCATAATGGCTAATCATAGTCGTTCACGACCGATGCCCAACTGCATCCTCCTGTTATAAATAGGGGTGGATGCTTCAATTATTGTCATTGTTTGTTTGTGAGAGATTCCAAACCGGCAATCATTCGTGGTGCGACATCGCGAGATCCCGGGGTGCGATGTCCCGGTTTTGTTTTTCTAAAATTCCCATTTTTTATCTGTTAATTTCCATGCTTCCATGACTCACCCTCCCCCCATTTTCCCCTGTATCCCACAACCCCTCATTAGCCGCTCGAACCACCCAATAACTACTTCACGAGAGGAAACTGCAGCCCATTATCATGTTCATCATATCCTTCCACGGCGGAAGGGTCATACCTCCCATCCGCATTACTTCCAACGGTTGAGAACTACCCTCCATTTGATTCCTCCTCCCATCCACTTTTGTTGTGGAACCACCGCATGTGCCTAAACTGCCACCAAATCGATCGTCAATCCCCTGTGTTCCCTCTACCTCTCATCGACTGAGAATACTTCCATCCAAATCCCCCTCAACAACTAAAATCGACCATGGAGAACTTCTCCTATTACCGCACGCCAACTGTCATTGTTATCATAACCATGATCTCCAGTCCACTGTCGAACCATCATGGGAAGCCTCTCAACCCAGTTCCAGCCAAGAAGAACCTGGTTATGTCTCGTCACAACCTAGGGATCACTTCCTAACACCATTCACATCCAGTGCAACCCCAAACCACAGGCCCTAATCCTCCCAGTCGCTCGACCCGAAAACCCATCCCTGCTTGGTCTGGTTTCCAGTCACCCACTCACCCACCACCACCACCTAACCTGAACATCTCCCTGCTGCAAGCCCCAATCCAGGTTAGTATTCCTAGAGCCAAGTTCGACACTGCAGATTAGTCATCCACTATCGGATCCCCATTGCTATGTGAATTATTATTGTGCTGCGTTTTATTTACTTCATTTTTGAATATTGGAAACTACCTCATCTTTGTTTGGGAATTAACTTTATCGTGCTATTTTTGCATTTTATCTAATTTTATAAGTCTAAATTTGTGAAGTTTGTGGTGGATTGCAACTTATGTGAAAGCGATTGACATTTTGCTAACTTACTTGAAATTGTTGTGAACTTTGTGCTTATTGTCTATCTTATAAAGTTCTACTTGCTAGTTAGTTCATTTCTGGATTTTAAATTGAAATATCCATGCATCATATAGTGTAGGTGCGCTTAAGTCCATTCCACACACTCATTTTAGAATTGCATTAGAGTCGGCACAGACCACTGCACAGCCTACCCTACATCAAAGAGTCATAACAAATCCAGCAGCAGTGATAGCATGTAAACAGGATAAACTATTTCATTCCTAAGTCCTAACAAAAAATTTTGCTAGTTGAATAAGAGCTCAAAAGCAAAGCATGCAAAAAATAGATTATAGCTTCAGAAATTTGAGCAGTGAAAGATATAAGAGCAGTACAACTATATTAGTGCACATAATTTGAAATAGGAGAGCTACAACATACCCAGCAGCACTCTTTCGAGCACGAGAAGCTGTCTTAACAATATCTCCATTTCCCAAAACAACCTACAAAAATACACCAAATAATGAAGATGGAAACTGAAATGCATAGTTGCAGTGAAAATAATATGAGGAGAAAATACCTGGAGACTAATGACGTTGTCCTTCATAGTTCCATACCTAAAAACTGATTATTAAATCCTCAAGGCACAAATAGATAGTACTGAACGTATACTAGGTTGTGTAGTTATTGATTTGAAACAAAACTTGAGATATAAAAGCTTCCAATGAAAGAGAAAAAAGGAATCCAAAACCAACCTTACAGCTAAAGAACCAGAACAGCGAGTAGCGCACATCCCTCCAATGGTAGCACCAGGCCCTAGAATTTATGAAATAAAGACAATGTAAAAACAGGTTGATCTAATTCCAGAATAGGCTTCATATCAAGGAGTGAAAAGAAAATTATATCCATTTTCAAGATAGGAACATCTTGTGTAAAATTAAACATTTAATAGACAGTAAAAATTGGTGCAATATCTATAAATTTTATGTTGATTAACAGCATGCTGTTCAATTTACAGTTATTTACCGGGGAAGAGAGAACTACTTGATAACCTGAAGTATCTGATTTTACCGGCAGATGGAGAAAAGAGTCTCCTTCGAATACTAGAAAACACCCTCAACAAAGGAATTATCCATAGCGCCACGCCAGATCTAATCCAGGATATCACTAGTACTAAGAGTCATGTTCTAGTCACCTCTTGGTAGGCTTAGACTTGAATTTCAACATCACCCTGCAATATAAATCATAAGTATATATAATCCCTATACTATAAGAGCTCCCAATAAGAATTTACCATATATAACTTTGGTGAACACGTGTCATTTGAGCACCGACGTAACAAGATGGGTGTAGTTGACCTTGTTGTGAACCTTACTCCTAATGATGTGATGATAAACCTTCAGTATGTTTGGTTATCTCATGAAAAACTGGATATGAAGTTATGTTATCCGTCAATTGACGTGGAATTAAATTATTGTAGGGCCTGATCGTGAGCGGAATCGATCGAGTAATTAACTTGTCGAGGTACGAATTTAGTACGGTAAAATCATGTACGTTAATTAATGGATTAATTTTAATCAATGAGTGCGCGTGCGACGTATATAAAATATAGACGTGAGGGCGTAGTATATAAAATTTCTTTAAGTGTTAAGGGAAAATGACAATAGTGTAATAAAATCTCAATCCCTAATTAAGATCTAAAAAACGCCGGTTTCTTTCTCCCCCTCATGAGGTTCACGTAACTCCCCGATACAAGGAACCGTCGATCGGTTACTGTAAAATCTGCAAACCCTCCTTTTTATCACAATTTATTTCCAGTTCCTCCCAGTCGATCCCGATCCCGTGCGAAATTGAAGCAGTCCCTCTTCCTCCCGCAGTCAGGGCAGAAACTGGAATAAGAAGCAGAAGTCAGGAGCCCAGAGAGGTGAACAGACTGGGGCGAGGATCAAGGATTACCCCCTCTGCCCTAAGTGTTATCGCCACCATCTAGGAGAGTGTTTGGCAACCGCGGGGGTATGTTATAAGTGTCAGCAACCAGGACACAGCCCGTTATTGTCAGAGAACTTCTGGGAATAAGGTAATTTAAGTTAAGTGTTTGATTATTATTTATTTACTTACTTTTTCCATCTTAGTTTGATTAAGCGTAATCCTCTCGTGTACTCGAAGTTTGAGGTTGGTGGCCCGAGTAGAGCTGATAAGGGAAAAGCGTCAATGGGTGTTGACACGGGGACAACTTTGAAACGAGGACCAGTGCAGAGCCTAGAGCCTATGGCCTTGGCTAACAGGAAACCAAGGAGCAGGAGGATGTGGTGACAGGTATGTGTTGTCATATAGATAATTTAATTTAATCCTCCTTAGTGACACGGTTAATTTCCTTGTTCAATCATTCATGTAGGTAATCTTATGATTTATAATGTACCATCCAAGATTCTCTTTGACAAGGATACTTCACACTCGTTCATAGCAAAATCTCTAGTGCGTAGGATGGGTTTACAAGTCTTTCCAGAGACAGTATCGTTAGAGGTCATGATGCCTAATGGACCCTTTTTGCAGACTACAGATAGGTGTAAGGTACCAGTGCAGTTTGGAGAAACGAAGATTATTGTAGAAGCCTTGCTACTTCCTATCACGGGTTTCGATTTGATTGTGGGAATGGACTGGTTATCAGCTGTAAATGTCGAGATAGACTGCAGAGATAAGCAGATACAGTTTGAAGGACTCAACCAAATCGCTGTTACTTTTCAGGGCATGAAGGGAGCCGCTAAGCTGATTATCTCGTCTGTTAAGGTTGTTAGATGCATCAACAAAGGTTGTGAAACCTTCTTAGTGTTGATGAATGCAGACGCCAAGTCTGATTTGTTGAAGGTACCCGTGGTTCAGGAATTTACTGATGTCTTCCCAGAGGAGTTACCTGGTGCCCCTCCTACTAGAGAGATTGACTTCCAGATCGATCTTTTACCTGGAGCTGCATCAGTGGACAAGTCCTCTTACCGCATGGCTCCCAGAGAACTTGTTGAGTTGAAGGTCCAGTTGCAGGAGTTGCTTGACTGTGGCTCTATTCGCCTCAGCACTTCGCCTTGAAGTGCGTCAATTTTGTTCGTCAAGAAGAAAGATGACAGTTTGAGGTTATGCATAGACTACCGCGAGCTGAACAAGTTGACAGTTAAGAACAAGTATCATATCCCACAGATTGACGACTTGTTTAATCATCTTGAAGGTTCTTGCACGTTTTCTAAGTTGGACCTCAGGTCAGGCTATCATCAGTTGAAGATTCGGGAAGCAGACATTCAGAAGAAGGCTTTCAGTATAAAATACAGACACTATGAGTTTGTGGTCATGTCATTCGGGCTAACCAATGCCCCGTCCTCTTTTATAGATCTGATGAACATGATTTTTTGGGAGTTCTTAGACCGTTTCATTATCATCTTCATAGATGATATTTTGGTGTATTTCAGGAATGCTGAAGATCACGTCTCTCGCCTCAGGATTGTTTTGGGGACGCTAAAGAAGAATCAGTTGTATACTAAATTTTCTAAGTGCGAAATTTTGGCTGTCAGAGGTTGCATTTTTAGAACATGTTATTAGTCAAAGAGGTCTCTCCGCTGACCCGAAGAAGATAGAAGCAATAAAGGATTGGCCGAGACTGAAGGCAGTTACGGAGGTTCGCAGCTTTTTGGGTTTAGCAGAATACTACAGAAGGTTCATTAAGGACTTCTCGAAGATAGCGTTACCACTGACTTCGCTCACCAAGAAGGGTAAAGCTTTTAGTTGGCCAGTGGAGTGTGAACTGGCTTTTGAAGAGCTGAAGACCAGGCTGATGACCGCCCCGATTTTGAGTTTACCATTAGGGTCAAATGGATTTCAAATATATAGCGACACCTCGGGTCAAGGTTTGGATGTGTGCTTATGCAGCATGGTAAGGTCATAGCCTTCGCCTCCAGACAGTTAAAGGTCCACGAGAAGAACTATCTCGTGCATGACTTGGAGCTAGCAGCAGTCTCTCGAATCAAGCGGATGAAGAAATTGAGTCATAGATTCGTTGGTCCTTACGAGGTACTAAAGCGTATTGGTGACGTTGCTTATAGATTGTCTTTACCTGAAGAAATGAGTGGTATACATGATGTATTTCACGTTTCCTATCTGAGGGAAGCAATTAGATATCCTAGCCAGATAATCAGTACCGAGGAATCGTCAATCGAATTAGATCTTAGTATCAGTATTAAACCAGTCAGAATATTGGACTCGGAGATTCAGAAGCTCAGAAGTAGAGAGATCTCGTTCATAAAAGTCCTTTGGATAAATTGTGGCCGACCCGAGTATACTTGGGAAAGGGAAGATGAGCTTCGGAAGATTGAATACTATGCCTTTCTCTTTAACTCAGGTATGTTTGTAATTTTCGAGGACGAAAATTTTATTAAGAAAGGAGATTTGTAACATCCGTCAATTGACGTGGAATTAAACTATTGTAGGGTCTGATCGTGAGCGGAATTGATCGAGTAATTAACTTGTCGCGATACAAATTTAGTACGGTAAAATCATGTACATTAATTAATGGATTAATTTTAATCGTTGAGTGTGCGTGCGACGTATTTTAAATATAGACGTGAGGGCGGAGTATATAAAAAAAAATTAAATGTTAAGGAAAAATGGCAATAGAGTAATAAAATCTCAATCCCTAATTAAGATCTAAAGGAAACATCGGTTCGTTTCTCCCCCTCCTGCGGTTCACATAACCGCCCGATACAAGAAACCGTCACTCGGTTGCAGTAAAAGCCGCAAACCCTCCTTTTTATCACAATTTATTTCCCGTTCCTCCCAGTCGATCCTAATCTCGTGCGAAATCGAAGCAGTCCCTCTTCCTCCCGCAGTCGGCGATCGACGCCTGTCTCCCGGTGTTTTTTCGGTGCTTCCTCGCCTCCCAGCTAGCGTCAAGCCCTCTGCTACCTTCTCCTCTCTCAGTCGACAACCCCTCTCATACGGGAAGCTCTCGGTAAAAAGTTTCTGCACGGATCCTCCGCCGATTGACTGTTGTTTCCAGTTTTCTGCACAGGTTAGTAGTGGACTTGGTTTTGTTTTAGGTTTCTCCACTGCATCAGTTGATAAAAATCCCTCTCCTCCCTCTAGTTTCAGCGATGCCCTTGTTACCTTTCTAGGTTTTGTTAACCCTAACAGCTGAAGCACTTCCAGCGGTCAGTCCTTCAGCAGAAACTCGTCCAGAAGGCCTTATCTGTCTAAGTATCTAGTCCGGGTAAGGAACTTTTTTAGACTCATTTATCTCAGTTAATGTATCCCTCTAAGAAATTAGTGTTTCTTTTCCCTTTAAGCATGTTGTGAAGAGTGTGTTCACTCTTGATTGCAGAAATTAGAACGATCAACTCCTCGATCAGAGATTGTCGACCTTGTGTGTAGTTCTCTGACTTCTCTTTGGGAAGAAGGTTTAAACTCTTGCATCCTTTTTCCTCCTCTCGAAATGATTTTGTAATCCAGAATTTAGTAAACCTTATGTTGGATAAATTCATGTTAGGATTTTTGAGTGAGTGTTGAGGTGAAACTTCCTTAGCAATCGGAGATAAAATCTATAATTCGGAATATTTTCTCAAGGGAAGTTATGTCACCACGTCAGGTGTATGGGCGCCCCAACACCACGGTAAGAAACTCTTGTTCTTTCTGGCTAGACATATCAGATAGCTTGCACAAAACGTTCTTATTAATTCAGAAATAGTGTTATAGTCTTAAAAAACTGATCTATGTGTTAGAAAGCAAAATCCAACAAAACATACAGTTAGTGATTTCAGGAAAACGTCCCAAACAATTAGACCATACAAACCTCATATAAGTATGATTGTGTAGATTTATGAATATAAGTTAGTGACTTCAGCAATAAGTCATCTAGTCGAATAAATCAATGTGATGAACTGCCTTTACCATGCACATACGTTCACAAGTAGAGTAACACTAGATGAATATGTTTAATAGGCACGGTTGAGGTCTCCTCCCGTATTGATAGAGGCGCACTATCTTTCACATGGATTGTAATGTACCCTATGAGTTTTAGTGTTTGGGAGATGTTATCCCGTTTTAGTAGAATAGTAGATTCGAGTCTGTGTTCGTGTGACACTAGAACACTTGAGTTCGTTAGTAAGACTCGGATCGTTAGATTAGTATTGCGCGCTAGACGCTACTCTACGTAGAGTTTTAATGAAGGACAACCGTAAGTGGATTTAGAACTCAAGTTTTATACTGAACCTTAGAAACTCCTAGTTAAACAAATCATTCGGAACTTAAGTAAACCGCTCACAATATGAGTAACTAGAACAGTCATTTATTTTGCTAATTTTAATTTAGAAAATCATGCATAGTACACTAGTATACAGTTTTTTTATAAGCATAAAATTATTTTCAAAAGCATGTATTCATTTCTTACAAAATAATTTTAGTGTCACTAGGAAGAATAGTTGTTCTTACTCTCCCTTTGGGCTGACTCATGTTTGGACATGTTTTTACAGGGGATCCAGGTGAGAAACTGCGCCTAGGATGAACGTGTTGTTGGAGTCGCTCCTATAGTTTGTTTTCCTTTCAGTTGTGATTTTTTTTATTTTGAGTGTTGTACTGTTTAGTATTGGACGTGTAAAGTAATGTTTAAGAATTTTTCTTTGTACCAGACATGTTACAGAATTTCAGATATTCAGTTATTTGATTTTTTTTTCATATTTCTAGTGGTTCTGTGAATTCAGCTTAATGAGGTACACATTTACACTTAGATGCACTTTTTACTTTCGTTGTAAGTTAAATTTCAGTACTTTTCAATTTCACCTGTTATGTACTGGTTTTAATACTGTTTCTTAGTTTACTGCTTATCGTTGGACCCGGCCGGACTGTTGATTTGTTGTTAAACTAGGATGGGGTGTTACTTGTGAATAGCCGAGTGACTGTTGCAATAGAGAGGCATTGTCTCTTGAACAAAGAACTCAAATTCTCTCTTAATGAATTTGAGACAAATAAGCTCACAGATAGAAAAGTCCAAAACCAATACTTCATCACGGACAAGAATCAGGCTACAAAAATTTGCTTCTTACTTTGTAATGACACCAAATTTCTTCTCGCAAACAAAAAGTAATCATTAATCGACGTCCTATCGGCAGCAGAACAACCTCAATCAACATTATAGTATCCAAAAACATCTGGATGTCATGATCATATAACTAGAGAGCCAACTAGGAATCAAACTAAAATGCTCAACACGGTAGTTCTAACAGTTCTATGTTCGGGTTCGGAAACAAAAAACAAAAATAAAGAACCAATCATCCTGGTTGGTACTCAGTCCTTGATGTCGAGTATTTTGAACCTGACTCGAACCTAATTTGGAAGCATGTACAATTTAACTTCTCCAACTCCAAGATTGACTCCAAAACCAAATTTACTAGAAATGAGAGTCATTACCTATGTTAACTGTAAAGCCTTAACAATTAACAAATACATTTCAACACTGACCCAAAATCTCATATCCCTCTGGAGTTCCATCACCCAGATCACGAGCTCTCAAGTCTCAATTTCACGGCAAAACCCTAGCTCCCTCCTCATGGATGTCTCACTCTGCACCATTCCAAGTGTCAGCTCCTAACATTTTCTCTCACATCTCCAAGTCCCTACATTAGCATCTCACCTATTGGTATTCGTGTCATCTTCAACTAATATTTTCAAGAGAGTGGTTAAGTAGAGTGATTCTGGGCTTTTCTTCATTGAAATAGAGCGGCTCACTTTGGATGCATCATTTTGGGATGTAAATCCAAGGGATATGTTGAGGACGTGTACTCGGCGAGAATGGATGGGGGAAAACCCTGTAATTTTTGGAAGTGTTGTATGGTTGATGATATTTTCATTTTTAAAATCACCTGGGGTAAATGTTCTATACAACCTACACTAGTTCACATGGGTGCTTGGAGAAACTGGAGAGAGTTGGAGGATATCATTTAAATTTTGTTGTTCGTGTTTATCTGTTAGTTATCACTTACCATTGCCCTTTCGATTAGGGTCCGTTCGGATCGCAGGTTTTGGTTTTGAAGAATTGGAATTCAGCAAAACCAAAAACTAGCAGGTTTTGGTTTTCCTGAATTCCAATTTGGTTGTTCGGCTGCAGAAAGGTTTTCAGCTGTAGGAATTGGAATTGGGCAATTCTGTTGTTCGGCTGAAGTATGGAATTCATCCACAGGAATTGCATGAAATTAAAAATTCTGTTTAAAAGTATAAAAACTACATGCATAACACAAATTTTAAAACATAAATATTAATAAATTACTTCAAATAAACATAACATAATAATAATGATAACAATGAGTCATCAAACATGAAATGTTTAAGTACACTGTTTGAAACTAAGAACATAAATTCAAAAGTTAATAATATACGATAGTTCGCTAAACATTGAAAGTAAAAATACAACAACAAACCACGAACAAACAAAAACACGACATCATCATGTGCTCATAAGTCATAGAACTGCAAGTGAAGCCACGTCGTCCTCATGTGATTAGGTAGTACCGTGAACGTATCAAACTTCAATTGACTGGCACCTAAAAGATCCATGACCTTCGCTAATTCGAGATTCTGTAGATCTGGTAGTTGAGCAAGTGCTTCATAGATTTGAGTCGTATTTACCCTCGGAGCTTCATTGTTGATTCTGATTGCGGCCGCTGCATGGTCCATACTGTCTGTCATTCTACTGATTGCATTTGCGATTGTGTCGCCAGGAGTTTGCTTCCTCTTCCTCTGCCTACTGCTCCCTCCTGATGAAAACTCTGTCGCGTGGTTGCTTTCTTCACCCATTGACTCCTCGTTTAACTCAATGACTGGCTCATTTGTCGTCCCCGTAAATGCACCTGTTGCTTTGTCGTTACCACACAATATGCCTAAGTCTCCCCAATTAATGATCATCTTATCTCTGAAGTGCTTCACAGTAGGATGAGCATGCACAACATGATTAAACAACATGAAAAAAATAGTCAAATATTTAAAACAAAGTTATAGAATGCGATAAATGAATAAACCCTGACATAATTGGCCCAAATATCTTCACTGTCGACTTTCACGGTATTTCGTTCCCAATCCCATCGGAAGCCACTTGTGTCCAACATTGTGGATACCTCTTTATAATATTTATTTCATGTCTTCAGTCTGGCCATGATCTTCTCCTTTGTGAAGTCCAGATTATGTAAATCTTTCATGACCTTGATTGCTGCTGTGAAGGCCACTGCTTTCCATCCATTCGGCGTTTTGTGACCTTTACCGTGCTCCTCAAGTAAAACATTGGAAAGAGTACGATTCATATCATTTGTCCAGTGAACATACGATTTCTCTTTCCCTGCCCCGCTTTCCATTTTATAATCTTTGCAGGTATATGCATCACATTAACATCAAATATTAAGCAAACATATGTATTGAAATAACATCAACTTTTAAGCAAACAACATATACAATTGTGCCCAACAAAAGTAATTCAATTCATGCATGACTTACAAAAATTTCTATACAAGTATGTATATCAAAACATGATTAAACAACATATATATTTATAATATCCACTAAATCCCAGTAGGTTTGATATTCAGTAAACATTTCCATAGCTAAGTTATCTCTAAATTGAGTCCAAGCATTTGACGATTGAATTGGATTAATGTTATCATCATATTTATAGATCTCTTCTTCTTATGACGCTTCAACAGCTACTAACTCTGCATCGACCTCGACAAGCATTTGTGAATCAGTAGCCAGCCTTTTAACGACAAGGAAATTATGTAAGATGCAACATGCATTTATTATTTGCACCTGTATTAAAATTTCGTATTAAGATTCTAAACCAAATACAATGTGAAATCTAAAGTCACATATTCGCACCTGAACCTGTATATGAAAGAAAGATGGTTCTCGTAGTATTGCCTAACGTTTCTTCAACAACCCAAATGTTCTCTCTATAACATTTCGTTCTCTAGCATGACATAAATTGAATAACTCCTTATAATTAGAAGGGTTGTTTCCTTGTGTTGACCACTCCTGTAAATGATAACGCGTTGATTGATACGGTGCAAGGAAACCTGGACCATTGGTGTAACCCGCATCCACTAAGTAGTATTTACCTAGCGCACCAATATATTAATTTTTCTAATTAATGAATGGAATATTTTTAAAACAAATAATTGAATA
Source organism: Platanthera zijinensis (assembly GCA_039513925.1). Classification (NCBI taxonomy): domain Eukaryota; kingdom Viridiplantae; phylum Streptophyta; class Magnoliopsida; order Asparagales; family Orchidaceae; genus Platanthera; species Platanthera zijinensis. The sequence goes on along the minus strand of CM077084.1, from coordinate 37,857,769 downwards.
TTAATGTCTTACCAGTTGGTACTTCAAAACGTCTGTTCTTTCTAGCGCATCGCGTAAGAATCTTGAATCTGAAGTTGATCCTTCCCAATCAGGTAAAATATAAAGAAATTTCATCTGATTATCACAAACACCTAAGACATTCGTCGTTATTGCTTTCTTCCGATTTCTATATCTGCCATGATCTTTTGTGGGCACAACCACTTGAATATGTGCACCATCTAATGCACCAATGCAGTTTTCGAACCATCTCTATCTACGTTCGGACCTTGACTCTGGCAATTTGATGTAGTCTCTACTTAACTGTAGCACAGCTCTAAGCACTATATTGAAGTGTCTGCTAATAGTATCTGTGGATCGGAGATACGTATATCCAATATCGCGAAACTTCCTGTTGTGTGCTATAGTGTATAGAAATAGTGCAACAGATTCCTTCACCGACACGTGTTTGGTTTCGTGGACAAGGCCTCTTCATGATAAAATGTGGCATAATTCACCGAACGGTTGTCTACCCATACGCAAAACGCTAAAGCAGTTGACCTCTGGACCCTCGTATATGCGTTTTAGCAATGAGGAACGCAGTACAGTATTCATATCACGGTCTACGGGTTCCAGAGGAATATATTCTAATGCCGCCCATGCAGCAGCAAGTGCTGTGAGATGCCCACATTTCATAATATATTCTTTTATTAATTTCTCTCGCAACTCCGTAATATTCATCTAACATATGATAATGGAATTAAAATTGTCACAATTAATTTTCATATAACATTTGACAATGGAATTAAAATTGTCAGAATTAAGAATGACATAAATGCTCAAACACTAGGCTGATTTGTATTAAATGCACATAAAAGTGGGTCTTTTCCCTGCAAACTTACCCTGGACCCGAAGGCCCGAACATGTTTTAAAACATTTAATTTTAAAAAACTGACATTGGCCAGCCACAAAGTTGAAGAGACAAGTATTTAATTAAAAAAAGGCAATGGCCTGCCACAATTTCTCTCTATTTTATTTTAATTAAAAGTTGGCATGAATAAAACTGTACACATTAATTACAAGTTCCAGAGAAACTTGCACATTAACTAATATAGGAGGAAAACTGGAAAAGTTGCAGACAACAACGGCCAGCTGGTGATCAATTTACTAGAAAAGTTGCAGACAACAGCGGCCAGCCAGCGATCAATTTTCTACAGCAAACGTTCTGCGCAGAGAGAAATCGAGAAGAAAAAATTGCAGGGAGAAAGCTTACCCCGGACGACAGAGGACGACAGAGAAGGGTGTTTTCCCGGGCGGCAAAGAAGGGGCGGTGAAAATAAGTTGCAGAGAACTCCAACCTCTGCGCGAGGAAGAGAAAAAGGTGGAGAAGGTGCGGTGCATTGGTTGAAAGTTGCCGAGAACTTCTCTTTGCTGTGCGTGGAAAGAAAGTGGGAAAACCGGGGGGATGAGACAAGAATTGCAGAAAGCTTAAAATAGAAACTTGCGGTTTTGGTGAAAACCAAAACAGGGGTTATTTCCCTCTAACCGAACACCTATAATTTATTTATTAATGGCCAAAACAAATTCCGAAAACCATTTCCCTCCATCCGAACGGACCCTTATAGTTCATCTTTGCTCCAAGAAGTGCTAAACTGCTCTTCGTTGAAATTTTTGAGTTGCTGCCTATGGAACCTAAAGGACATTTTATATCATCCTTCTAAATCTAACATATCAAGCTTAAAGGACTAAAGGTTCTTTAGAGTTTATCAACGTCATAAGCCTTTGCTAAATAAATTGTTTTTTTCAATTTCCTTGCTCTGTCAGAATAATTTGCGGTTGAGCCCATTGACCATCAAAACTCTGGTAGATTATTATTATCTATGCTCCTAAACTTAATCCTATTTGTGTTCCTAAAACTGTGAATGAACATACTATAAAATGGTAAAGAACACACAAAAACGAGAGGATAACTATCATCAACACCAACAACATGCAACACTCAATTATGGAACAGACCACATTAGAATGCTACAAAAAATCAATCAGCAGAAAATCCACTAGCATAATAGACCACGCTAAAACAGTTACTGTCGAAACAGACCAAACCAGAATAACCCGCAGTTCTTTACTTCAGAACACTGAAGGTCGAAGTTGTAGTTAGTTTCTTTAGATCGCATCTTCGTCAACATCAAACTACGGTAAAACTATGCATCAAACTATTGTTCGTCATCGTTTAAGTCAGTCTCAAGCTACAAACATCTATATGATACCATGTTCAATTAATAGTCACTTGGTTACCTGAAGGCTGAAACACGTGCCTTCACCTGCAGGTGGAGGGAAGTCTCATGTTGCTACTAGATGAACACACTCTATATGGAATTAGCCACAATGCTTGCACGACCTAGTCCATGGAAACAAAAGTATTAGGAATCATGTTGTGATTACCTCCTGGAAAGCTTACTATAAAAAAGGTGGATTGGATTTTAACATATTGAAGAATAGTATGTATGTCCATGTGTTAAGATAGATGACACCTCACAATACAAAAAACCAGAGAAACAATTTAAGATATTGTAGATGTGGCCAACATGTCAATTTAGGGAGGAAAAACAAAACAACTCCAATATTTCCAAGCCAAATAGCATTTTGAAAATTGTGGAATAACAGACGATACATGATATATCGAATTTGACTAGTAATGCTCGACGATTCTGAGTGTTGGGTAGTGAATTGTGTACATGAGCAAAAAATGGGAGTTGCGGAGATGAGAATGCATAGTTGAATGTATGGACACACGAGACTGGGTAAAATTAGGAATAAATGTATCAGGGATAAGATGGGAGTGACACCAATTGTAGAGAAGATGTGAAAAGCTCGATTAAGATGGTTCAGACACATACAAAGGAGACCATTAGAGGCATCTGTTAGGCAGTGTGAGAGTTTAGCCACTAGGCATGCTAAACGGGGGAGGGGTAGACCAAAAAAGACTTTGAATGAAACTAAAAGACATACTTAGGCATTGTGAAAAAAGAGCGAGAAAATGGTCAAGAGGTAAATAAACCGCAAATTTTATTGCTCCAAAAAAATAATCATTACATAGGTATGTCCCCTTATTTATAGAAATTGGGGAAGATGAGAGAATACAACAATCGATGTGAGATTAAATACAAGTCGGACGGCTTATGCGGTTTGACATGATCAAACCGCACACTATACAATGAATAATTGAACACCCAGCGGCAACTAAGGCAAATCGCCACACTTCCAGGGAAGACCGCTGGTATAGGACGTCAGACCGCAACTACGGGTTGTAACTAGACTGCAGTTGCGGCTAACCATCTGTTGTTGCGGCTTCATCCAGACCGCTGCGGATAACCTCCAGACTGTTGCGGCTAACCTTCATCCTACTGCTGCGGCTACACCCAGACCGTTGCGGCTAACCTCCAGACCGCTGTTGCGGCTTACACCCAGACCGCTGCTTCAGACCACCACTGTTGCTGTCCTCCTGACCGCTAGCTGAGATTCACCACCAGACCGCGGAGCCAAACCGCTAGGCCACTGAGAGAGGCAGACCGCTGCGGTTAGACATAAGACCGCCCGGTCTCCTCAAGCTCCACCAGGCCGCTGAGCCAAACCGCTAGGCCGCTGAGAGAAGCAGACCGTTGCGATTAGACATAAGACCGCCCGGTCTCCTCAAGCTCCAACACTCTCCCTCAAGCTGGAGCATATATATCTATCATGCTCAGCTTGCTGCAAACCTCCTCAGAAGGAGTAACTGGTTTGGTGAAGAAATCAGCTAGTTCTCTCTCTGAGGTAACAAACGGAGTGCATATCTGATTCTTCAAAATCTCCTCTCTAATGCAATGGCAATCAACCTCGATATGTTTTGTCCTCTCATGAAAGACAGGATTCCTTCAAATATATATGGCTGACTTGTTATCACAGAACATTGGCAGTGGATGATCATAAAGCTCTCCAAAATCAATCAAAAGTGTCTGTAACCTCTTCAGCTCGCAAGTAGTTAGGGTCATGCTCATATACTTGGCTTCTGCGCTTGACCTAGAGACAACATGTTTTTTGCTCTTCCATCTGACCAAATTCCCACCAACAAAAGTACATAACCCAAATGTAGACTTCTTATCTTCTTTATCATCTGCATAGCTGGCATCAGAATATGCCTCAACCTTCAAATATCCCCTTCTCTGAAACGGAAGTCTTTTCCCTGGAGAACCTTTCACATACTCTAGAATCTTCATTGTTGACTGTAGATGACACTCCTTAGGAGCTTGCATAAATTGGCTCACTCTTCTCACTGCATAGCAAATATCTGGTCTTGTGACTGTCAGATAAATGAGTTTCCCCACAAGTCATTTGTACCTAGTGACATCCTCAAGAAAAGGTGAGTCATCACTTCAACACTTGTCATCTCCAACCGACATCGGAGAACGAGCAGGTTTAGCCTCAAGGAGGTCTGTCTCTTTTAAGAGGTTCAAGGCATGCTTTTGCTATGAAAGAACAATAGACCCTGATTTCCTAGATATTTTAATGCCCAAAAAATATTTCGGAGATCTCACATCTTTAGTAACAAAATGCTGAAAAAGATGCTTCTTTGTCATATCCACACCTTCTTTGTCATCCCCTGTGAGAAGAATATCATCCACATAAACAGCAAGGACAACAATACCAGTCGATGTCTTACGAATGAATAACGAGTGATCCGCAGCACTTCGAGCAAACCCAACCAAAGAGATGACAACATTAAACTTGTCAAACCATGCCCTGAGACTTTGCTTAAGACCGTAGATTGTCTTTCGCAGTTTACATACCTGAGACTCCCCCTGAGCAACATACCCATGAGGTTGCTCCATATAAAAAGTTTCCTGTAAATCACCATAAAGAAAGGCATTCTTCACATCCAACTGAGAAATCTCTCAGTCTCCGTTGACGGTCACTGAAAAGAGCACACAGATTGCAGTAATCCTTGCCACAGGAGAGAAAGTATCAAAGAAATCCACACCATAAGTCTGCGTAAAACCTTTGGCAACAAGCCGTTCCTTATAACGATCAATAGAGCCATCAGGGAGAAACTTAATGACAAAGACTCAGTGACAGCCAACCACATCAGCATTTGGAGGAGTAGGAACAAGAGTCCAAATACCCCGTTCAGTAAGAGCACACATTTTTTCATCCATAGCAGCCTTCCAATTAGGGATAACAAGAGCATCATGATACGAGGCGGGAACAACTTTTGCCGAGAGGGCAAGAGCAAAGCTTCAAGACGAAGGAGAGAGCTGAGCATAAGAGACCACACCCTGAAGAGGATGCTGAGTGCAGGAGCGAACACTTTTCCGAAGAACAATCGGAAGATCCAAATCTGACCTGTCTACTGTATCAGCCTCATCCAAAGAAGAGACTACTGGCTTGGGAGCTGGTTGCAGCAGCTCAGAAGAAGAATCAGGGATAGTAGAGGAGTCAGAAAGAGAGGAATCAGAAACAGGAGGAGAAGAAAGCAGGGCAGGCTCCGGAAGTGGTGTCGATATATCGGGAGAAGAAGAAGGAAGAAAAGAGGGAGAAGAAAAGAATGGAGCATTCTCAAAGAAAGTAATATCGGTCGACACATACTGTCTCCGAAGAATATGATCAAAACAATGATACCCTTTCTGTGTCGGACAATAGCCCAAAAAGATACACTTGGCAGAACGAGGAAAGAGTTTGTCACGTCCAGAAGAGGAGAGTGGACAAACGATGTGCATCCAAAGACACGAGGAGATAATGGAAATGGTGTCCCATCAGGATAAAGAATAGAAAAAGGAGTCTTTCCATCGAGAACCGAAGACGGAACTCGATTAATGAGAAAACAAGAAAAGAAGAACCGCATGTCCCCAATAAGATCGAGGAACATGCATATGAGTAAGAAGACTACGAGCCACATCCAAAAGATGGTCATTCTGTTGGGAAGTGTAAGGGCAAATAGTCTGATGGACAATGTCATGATCCAAACAAAACGAAGAAAACTGATGACTAAGGTATTCCTTAGCATTATCAGTACGAAGAGTTTTAATATGGGTATCAAATTGTGTACGAATTTCATTATAAAAAGCAGGAAAAAAAACCGAGAAAATCTCAAAGCGTTCTCGTAACAAATATAACCACGTACACCGAAAAAAATCATCTATGAATGTAACAATATACAAACTACCCCTACCAATAGTTTGAAGGGGAGCAGGAGCCCAAACATCTGAATGAACCAAATCAAAGGGACGAGAAGAACTGCGGTCATGCTTAGCAGGATAAGTAGATCGGTGATGCTTGTCAAACTGACAAGCTTAACAATCCAGAGTAGAATCGCCGCGAGATAAATCTGGCAGAAGCTGATAAAGAATCTGAGTAGGAGGATGCACAAGGCGAAGATGTCACTGAAGTAGAAAAGAAGAGGCAGAAAACGCAGAAGCAGTATCAAGATAGAACAAGCCGCCGCTCTCATTCTCAGTAACAATCACCTCCTTGGAATGAGGAATTTGAAAAGCACAAGTAGAGAAAGTAAAAATAACTTCACAGCGCAACTGTTTGCAAAGAGCAGTAACAGAAAGAAGATTGCACGAAAAATTCGGGACATAAAGGGTGTCCTGCAGCTGAAGATAGTGAGTAATATGCACAGTGCCAGACCCACAAACCGGAGATGGAAAACCATCCGCAATAAGAACCGGAGGTAACCAATTGTTCTTGTCAAGAGAAGAGAAAAGGCGAGAATTGTCGGTCATATGATTCGTAACACCAGAATCAATAAGCCACATACCTGTTGTAGCCAACTGAGCAGTTCCAGAAGTAGCAAGAGAAGAAGTGGATGGCTTGGAGGAATCAGCAGATGTTGGACGAAGATGAGGATATTCGGTCTAACAACGATCAACCAAGTGACCAAGTCGGTCACAATGTGAACAAAGATGCTTGGAGTAACCACGGCCACCACCACGGCCACCAATACGGCCACCACGACCACCAGAGATTTCATGACGAGCTGGATGAGCAACAAGATCAGGAGACGAAGAAGAGAGCAAAGGACGTTGAAGAAGAGTAGTAACAGCAGATATCCTAGCAGGAGTAGCATGTAGAGTCGGAGTATCCGCCTCGCCAAGAATTTGTTGGAGGATCATATCATTGGAATCCGGTAGACGAAGCAGATAGCAAATAACAAGAAACTCCTGAAAATGTCTGTGTTGCTCAGCCAAATTAGCAGAAAAGGGTTGATGCTAAAGAAGTTCAGCACCAAGAGTTTGAACCTCCTGATAGACAGAAGCAGGTGTCATGACAGGTCGAGCGAAAAGATCGGCATACAGAGTATAAATGCGCGAAGTTTGAGCTCCCATGGAATATAAGACAGCAAGATGATTCCAGGCAGCCTTGATCGTCGGATCATGCCGGATGACAGGAAAGCACTCCTCAGACAAGCTGTTGGCCAACCAAGCTCGCACCAACGCATCAGAAGCATCTCGATCATCAAAAGAAGTAGATTCAGAAGGAGGAGGGTCATCAGTCAAATGATGACGTTTGCGCTGATAACGCAAGAGAAAAATGAAAGACACACTCCAGTCAGGGTAATTGGGACATGTAAGCTTCGAAGCAGTCTCCAAATTACCAGAAGCAGAGAAAGAAGAAGTAGAAAAAGAAGGAGGAACAGAGAAAGTAGGAGTGTCCATAGAAAAAAGATAGAAACGAACGGTTTCACAAAAACAAACCGCGCGAACAAACAGCGCAAACAAACCGCGTGAACAAGAGGAGAGACCGCACGGTCAAGGTGACAACACACCAGCGACAGGAACGATGCCGCGACCAAAATGCGGAGCCCGCAACAAAGAAGAGAAACCGCGCGGACAGAAAAGGGCGCAAGAAACAAGTCGCAAACAAAGCGACGAGCAAGGGAGGGAAAAAGGGAGGGGAAGAAGCCTGAAGAAGAGGCCGCGCGGTTAAACAAACAAACCGCTATCTATTTGGAGCAAAGGATCGGTTCGCTCTGATACCATGTGAAAAAAGAGCGAGAAAATGGTCAAGAGGTAAATAAACCGCAAATTTTACTGCTCCAAAAAGATAATCCTTACATAGGTATACTCTCTTATTTAAAAAAATTAAGAGAGATGAGATAATACAACAATCGATGTGAGACTAAATACAAGTCGGGCGGCTTATGCGGTTTGACATGGTCAAACCGCACACTATACAATGAATAACTGAACACTCAGCGGCAACTAAGGCAAACCGTCACACTTCCAGGGAAGACTGCTGATACAGGACGCCAGACCGCAACTGCGGGTTGTCACCAGACTGCAGTTGCGGCTAACCATCTGCTGCTGCGGCTTCATCCAGACCGCTGCGGCTAACCTCCAGACTGATGTGGCTAACCTTCATCCTACTGTTGCGGCTACACCAAGACCGTTGCGGCTACACCAAGACCGTTGCGGCTAACCTCCAGACCGTTGTTGCGGCTTACACCCAGACCGCTGCCTCAGACCACCACTGCTGCTGTCCTCCTGACCGCTAGCTGAGATTCACCACCAAACCGCTGAGCCAAACCGCTAGGCCACTGAGAGAGGCAGACTGCTGCGGTTAGACATAAGACTGTCCGGTCTCCTCACGCTCCACCAGGCCGTTGAGCCAAACCGCTAGGCTGCTGAGAGAGGCAGACCGTTGCGGTTAGATGCAGTTAGATGCGGATAGACATAAGACCGCCCGGCCTCCTCAAGCTCCAACAGGCATTAGCCAGATTATGACTAAAGATAGGGCGCAATGGAGACAAATGATCCATATAGCCAACCCCAATACGGTGGGAAAAAGGCTTGAGTGTTGTTGTACATAATATATCGAATTTGATATATCGGCTCAATATTATTATTTTTTTATGTAATGTTATAATGTGATTGGAAGCGGAGCCTTGACGCACCATTTAAGGTGTTGCAGTGTGACCTTGAGGTCATAGGTTCGAGTTCTGAAAGCAGTCTCTTGCAAAAATGAAGTGATTTGCCTACATATCACCCTTGTGGTGGGACCCTTCCCTAGACCTTTGTGCGGGGATGCTTTGTGCACTGGGGTTGCCCCCTTTTTAATGTTATAATGTGTTTATAATTTATCCCTCACATTCAATCTCCCTCTCTGCCAACATCAATCATCTCCTCTCACATGTGGCATCTGGCTTATCTTTCTCTTTCTCGTCAACAATCCTCCTCTCTGCTGTCAACGAGCTTCCTCTTTGCCGTCGACAATCTTCCTCTTAACCTATGGCTTCTCTCTGCCTTTCTGCTTAGGAACTTTGTGACTATCGACGACGAATTACGCTCATCTCTTTCTCTTTATTTCTCTATTGTTGACAAATTGTGAGCATTGTTTACTTAATTGTTTTATTTAACTAGTTGCTGCTCCTCTAGGCATGGCCCATCACTTCCTCTCTGTCAAAGCTTGTTGTGCCTGTCTGTGAGGTTTTTCCTTAAACCTTAACTTCTAAGAGCTTGTTTGCTTCTGTATTGTTTATTGCAAAATTGGACAAGCATTTGCTTTCTTGGCTTTGTACTATTAATTGCAAAACTGGATGAGCATTGGTTGTTTGGCTCTATTTCTTTTCACCTTGTTAGAAGTTAATGTTTGGGTAATTTTTTTCTTGTAGCAAATTGTTATTGTTTGATTCGAGTCCGGACGCAGCTTCTTGTAAAAAAATGCAGGGTAAGGTTTGCCTACATTTCACCCTTGTGGGGGGATGATGTAGGGTAGGCTATGTATTATGCAACCTAGGTTGACTCGAGTGAGTGGACACGTGAATGCTATGATGAGATGCACAAAAACCCGTTAGGCAATTACTCCAAATAATGATTCACAACCATGCATAATTAAATTAGACAACAATAATTCTTTTAGGGCGATCAAGCAAAGCTTTCCGCCAAGCGGAGGGCCAAATTAAGCGCGCTGCGAATAGCTCCTTCCTGCAATCAATATTTTCACGGGCAAAATTCCACAACAAATATTTTACGCAATCACAAAATATCTCAAACAATATTCAAAACTGAGAACTAGAAATCCATACAACAAACAACTCATAAACATAAAGGATGTCCGAGGCGGGAGAGATCCGGCGGTTTCGGGAATAGATCCGGGTTGGTGAATCGAAACGGTGGTTGTCCACGGTGGAAGATGGGTGCGGAGGGTTGGAAACGGGTAGATCCGGTAATATTATGACGGATCCGGGTTACGGAGGAGGGGATATATGAGTGGATGGTAGATCGGGGAAGGTAGTGCTAGATCAAGGTAGATCTAGGGTTTTCGGAGGGGATTAAAGTGGATCCACGAAGGGGTTAGTTGGGGGGTGGTCGTCTAGGGTTGAGGGGCTGTGTGAGGGGCGGGTATGGACGGGAAAAGGGAGGCGGAAGGGGGCTGGGTTGGCAGCGGGGCTGGTGGCCGGTTCCAGGTAGCCCGGCGGCGGCGGACAGGAGAAGGAGGGCTGGGCGGGGGCCGGTTTGCAGGCAGCAGGGTAGCGGTGGTGCGGGGGGGTTGTTTTGCGGGATTCCGGCGGTGGGGAAGAGGGAATAGGGTTGGAAAATGATGGAGGGGAATAGGGTTTACCTTGGAGATGAAGTTCCACCACTAGGAGTCAACACTTAGGGCTCCACAGCGTCGGCACCGTGGCGTGATCGCGGAGGTCCGGGAATCTCTTCTCCAAAACCAGCAATGATCCTCTCCAAGCCTCTAACACTCCTATTTATAATATTCTAATATTAGGGCGACCCGGATTCGACGGCTATGATTGGTCGACGAGTCCACATGCCAAACATAAGCAAATGAAATTAAAAATAACAAAGTTATATATCAAAAAGATTCGCGGCGCGCATCCGGACGTATCCGCGGGATCGGATCGTCCCTCCGCTCAAGTCTTCCGGCGAGAATATACGAAAGTGGGCCCCGCTTTGTTACGGGCCGATGGTCCCCCATCAACTCCCCCCGACTGAAAAGAATTCATCTTCGATGAATGGAGAGAATCATACTGTCGTCGAAGCCCAGGGGCGAGTCGGTCCAACTCTTCAGGTAGAATCCATGTGTCATCAGAGGCCGAGCGGCCTCTCCAACGAACCAAGTAGCGGCATGAAAGTCCCGTGGTGGTAGGGACGTACTCATGGGTGACGATATCTGTAATACTCTCAGTAGACTGCTCTCGTGAAACGGATCCCGGTACGATCAGGGGTGCAGACGGTGTCACCATAGATGATGGACTCCCAAGGGTGCGGGTAGTAGGGGACAAGGTCAGTGGTGGAGGTGAGTGGGCCGAAGCTGTAGCTGGTGGCGGGGTGGAAGGGTGGTGATCATTCCAACTCGGGTCCGAATATTCGCGAGGTTCATAATACGGAGTCAAGTCCTCAATATTGAATACCGGATGGATGCCCATACTTGCGGGGATATTAAGTTCGTAGGCATTTGTCCCGATCCGCTTAATGATCGAGTAGGGACCGATTCGCTTAGCGCGTAATTTTTTGGCAGGCCCCGGTGGGAGCCTCTCCGCCCGGATTCGGACCATTACTTGCTCGCCTTCGTTGAAAACCTGTTCTCGCCTGCTTAAATCTGCATGGGTTTTATAGCTGTCATTACTTGAAATAATTTGCCGACGGACTGACTCATGTAAATCATGCAAGTGACGTGCAAAAGACTCGGCGGACTCGCTAGGACGGGCCTCTAATGGGTAAGGAAGGAGGTCAATGGGCTTCTTGGGTTCATATCCTAATACTACGTGAAATGGGCTCAACCCGGTAGACCTATTGACCGAACTATTGTAGGCGAATTCCGCAACAGGAAGGACAGAGTCCCAACTCGCCACATGCTCGCCAACGAGACACCTAAGCAAGTTCCCTAGACTGCGGCTCACTACCTCAGTCTGCCCGTCCGTCTGGGGGTGATAGGCAGATGAAAACTTCAAAGTAGTACCCGTTTTGTACCATATGGTCTTCCAAAAGTAGCTCACGAATCTAACATCTCTGTCGGAGACTATGGATTTCGGTAGGCCATGTAGCCTAAAGACATCCCGAATAAAAATGGAAGCAACACGTGAAGCGTCAGCGGTCCTACAGCAAGCGATGAAGTGTGTCATCTTGGAAAAACGATCAACGACGACAAAAATGGAGTCGTGCTTTCGAACCGTGTGTGGCAGTCCTAGTATGAAGTCCATACTAATATCCTCTCAGGGTCTAAGTGGGACCGGCAAGGGTGTATATAATCCCGTGTTTTGTTTAGTTCTCTTCGCCGTCTGACACGTACGACAATGTCGAACAACTCTAGCCACGTCCCTCTTTAGACCTGGCCAATAAAACTGATCCTCTACGATAGCTATGGACTTATCCCTGCCAAAATGCCCGGCGGCTCCGCCTGCATGAAGCTCCCAAATCAGATAGTCCCGGTATGAAGTGCGTGGGATGCACATGTGGGAACCCCGGTAAAGGTAACCTTCCCAAATCTGGAAACCATCGACAAGTTCGAGTGGGTCTCGGGATAAGGCTGCGTATATCTCGCCGAAGTCAAGACATCCAGGATAGTCAAGAATAATCTGCTCAAGTCCGTCCACGTGGGCTCTCAAGGTCTGCAAGAGGGTGACCCACCGACTCAACGCATCAGCGGGCTTGTTCTCAACACCGGCGCGATGTTTGAGAACATAGTGGAAATCCTGAAGGTACTCAACCCACTTCGCATGCTTATGTCCCAACTTCTTCTGTGAGTCTAAGTATCAGAGCGCCTGGTGGTCAGAGTAGAGAACGAACTCTCGGGGGAGGAGGTAGTGTCTCCAGTATCGCTAGGACTGAACGATCGCATATAACTCTCTATCGTAATTGGAATACTTCTGCTTGGCCTCATTTAACTTTTCGCTGAAGTAGGAGACTGGGTGTCCCTCCTGGCTCAGCACGCTGCCGATCCCAACTCCAGAAGCATCACACGCAACCTCAAAAGCCTTGCCAAAGTCAGGGAGTCGTAAGACGGGTGTCGTGGTCAACTTCTCCTTAATCTCTTCAAACGCTCGAGTGGCTGCGGGGGTCCACTGAAATTCACCTTTCTTCAAACAGCTAGTGAACGGGGCCATAATCGAGCTAAATCCACGAACAAACCGCCTATAAAAGGTAGCTAGCCCATGAAAGCTGCGAGCCTCGTGAAGGGTCGTAGGCAGGGGCCACTCACGGATGGACTTAACTTTCTCAGGGTCGACTGACACCCCTGTGGATGATACGATAAACCCCAAGAACTGTACCGACTCGGCGTAGAATGAACACTTCTTTAGGTTCACAAAAAGTTTCTCCTGACGAAGGGTCTCAAAAAGTAGCCTCAAGTGCGCTAGGTGATCACCATGGGTCTGACTGTAGATCAGAATATCATCAAAATATACAACGAGGAATTTGCCCATGTAAGGCCGTAAGATCTGTGTCATAATCCTCATGAACGTGCTCGGGGCGTTGGACAACCCGAACGGCATGACCAACCACTCATACAAGCCATCTTTAGTCTTAAAGGTCGTCTTCCATTCATCGCCCTCCCGTACTCGGATCTGGTGGTACCCACTCCGCAGATCGATCTTGGAAAAGAGTTGGGCACCAGACATGGTATCTAATAGGTCATCCAGACGAGGGATGGGGAACCGGTACTTCACCGTAATCTTATTGATGGCACGACTATCGATGCACATGCGCCAACTACCATCCTTCTTAGGGGTAAGAAGGGAGGGAACTGCACAGGGACTCAGGCTCTCCCGAATGAACTGCTTCCGAAGAAGCTCGTCAACCTGCCGCTTGAGCTCGGCGTGCTCATCTGGATTCATACGATAGTGCGGCAGATTTGGGAGAGGAGCTCCTGGGACTAGGTCGATAGCGTGTTGGATATCTCGCAAAGGTGGGAGTCCATCAGGTAACTCCTCCGGCATGATGTCGGTAAACTCGTCAAGTAGGGTCTGGACCTCCGGGAGAAGATGCGGGGTCACTATCGGACTCTCAGAAGCCATAGTGGCGGCAACAATGTAAAATATCTCGGCATCCCTACTCTCCCGGCAAGAACTCACTACACCGCAGGAGATGTAGCAGTCGCGACGATATGGTGCTCGGGGAGGTCTCAATCGGGCCCTTAGATTTCTCCTTGGGCCGGGTTGGGGACAGCGTGATCTTACCTTTATCGAAGAATGTGTATGTATTCGACCGACCGTAGCTCGTGACGTCGCGGTCGTACAACCATGGTCGACCCAATAACACGTGGGCAACGTCCATAGGAATGACGTCACACCACACGTTATCCTCAAATGTAGCAAGCCGAATAGGAATGAGGCACCGCTGTGTCACCTGGATGGCGGTCTTGTCCACCCAAATGACTCGATACGGGTGGGGGTGGGGCTCCGCCTTTACTTGCATACGCTCTAAACCCCTCTGGGCCACGATATTGACACAACTCCCACTATCAATGGCTAGTTTGCAGGGTCCGCCTGTACTAGGAAAATGTGTAGAAGATAGTGGTACGGCGCCAATCCTCGTCCGTACGGGGGGTATGTAGGAGACGTCGAACTACTCCCATCTCCAGGGATCTCTCAGCCTCGCTCTCCCATCCCTCCTCGATCGTAGCTTCGACCTCCTCGGTAACATCCTCGGCTCCCTCTAAGCCCATCTCTTCCTCTCCCTCGAATAACAGATTTCATGTGGGGCAATGCGCCGCCACATGTCCTCTGCCAGCACACCTAAAGCACTGGATACCCCCGGGCCTCTGACCCTCCGTGGCGATGGCCTTGCCCTTCATGTCAATGGCGATCCGTGGGAGTGGGGTGGCCGTGGTGGTCTGGAAAGGTGTGGGTTTCTTAAATGTCGAGGAATCAGTGCACGAGGGGAACTGCCTCGTACTCGACGTACGGAGATACTGCTCGTACTCTAAGGCGAGCTGGAATATCTGATCAACCGTCTCGAGGCGATGGGGGATTAACTCTCTCCGGAGCTCTGAGCGAAGGCCAGCCTTAAATCGCGATGCAGTGGCAATGGGCTCTTCCGAAATGTCACTCCTAACGACCAACTCATCGAATCGAGCCATGTACTCCGCTACCGAGAGCGTTCCCTGACGTAGGTTCTGCAGCTGATCCAGCAACTGATCCCGGTATGAGGCGGGAAGATATTTATCTTTCAGTCTCTCCTTCATCTCATCCCATCGGGAGATGGGATAATAGCCTTCCCTCTCGACAGTTCTCTCCACACTAATCCAAAATACTTTGGCTTGCCCAACCAACTTCATCTTCGCGAAACGGACACAACGCTCATCACTCATGTCGTACCAGTCAAAATAGTGATCCATGTCGAGGATCCAATCACTAAAGGCCTTCGGATCCAAGCGGCCGTCGAACGATGGGGCGTCGAGGCGAATCCGACGGGTGATATTGAAGGCATGGCCACCTCTCCGCGGATCGGGGTAGTCCCCTGGATAGTCATCGTAGTCGTAGTCAAACCTTCGTCGATCTGGCGGGTAATACTCATCCCGGTGTTGTTCGCGGCGACCAGGTGGAGGCACCCGGTCCCTAAGGTCCGATTGCGGCTGACGGGGCACACGGTAATCCTCACGTGGCGGCGCGAGCCTATCACGTGCTGGCTCAGGGTTTCGCCTTGCCGGTGGGGCTGGGGCCCGGTAGGGAATGTCACGGCGACGGCGTCCCACTGGTGGTTGGCCCACCCTTGGGTGCTGGTCGGGACGTGGAGAAACATCAAGGTCGTCCTCCAAAGGATCGTCACGATGTGTAGGTGTGTCCCTAGTGTTCTCTAAGTGGTCCAGTCGTACATTTACCTCGGCAAGGTCCTGTCGCAAGTCGTTAAACTGGGCGCCTAATGTGTCAAAACGATCTAAGATAAGGCGCTGGAACTCAGCAAACGCGGTGCCCGAATTTGAGCTTCCCGCACGGTCATCGGTTACTTGTGGTTCAGCCATGCTAGTCCTAAATGTCCTACCACTACGGAGCATGCAAGTGGCCTAACCTGCCTCTGATACCAATTGATGTAGGGTAGGTTATGTATTATGCAACCTAGGTTGACTCGAGTGAGTGGACACGTGAATGCTATGATAAGATGCACAAAAACCCGTTAGGCAATTACTCCAAATAATGATTCACAATCATGCATAATTAAATTAGACAACAATTCTTTTAGGGCGATCAAGCAAAGCTTTCCTCCAAGCGGAGGGCCAAATTAAGCGCGCTGCGAATAGCTCCTTCCTGCAATCAATATTTTCACGGGCAAAATTCCACAACAAATATTTTACGCAATCACAAAATATCTCAAACAATATTCAAAACTGAGAACTAGAAATCCATACAACAAACAACTCATAAACATAAAGGATGTCCGAGGCGGGAGAGATCCGGCGGTTTTGGGAATAGATCCGGGTTGGTGAATCGAAACGGTGGTTGTCCACGGTGGAAGATGGGTGCGGAGGGTTGGAAACGGGTAGATCCGGTAATATTATGACGGATCCGGGTTACG
This sequence comes from Platanthera zijinensis, assembly GCA_039513925.1. NCBI lineage: Eukaryota > Viridiplantae > Streptophyta > Magnoliopsida > Asparagales > Orchidaceae > Platanthera > Platanthera zijinensis. The sequence continues at coordinate 37,841,294 of CM077084.1, read as the reverse complement.
GAGGAGGGGATATATGAGTGGATGGTAGATCGGGGAAGGTAGTGCTAGATCAAGGTAGATCTAGGGTTTTCGGAGGGGATTAAGTGGATCCACGAAGGGGTTAGTTGGGGGGTGGTCGTCTAGGGTTGAGGGGCTGTGTGAGGGGCGGGTATGGACGGGAAAAGGGAGGCGGAAGGGGGCTGGGTTGGCAACGGGGCTGGCGGCCAGTTCCAGGTAGCCCGGCGGCGGCGGACAGGAGAAGGAGGGCTGGGCGGGGGCCGGTTTGCAGGCAGCAGGGTAGCGGTGGTGCGGGGGGGGGGGGGGGGGGGGGTTGTTTTGCGGGATTATGGCGGTGGGGAAGAGGGAATAGGGTTGGAAAATGATGGAGGGGAATAGGGTTTACCTTGGGGATGAAGTTCCACCACTAGGAGTCAACACCTAGGGCTCCACGGCGTCGGCACCGTGACGTGATCGCGGAGGTCCGGGAATCTCTTCTCCAAAACCAGCAATGAGCCTCTCCAAGCCTCTAACACTCCTATTTATAATATTCTAATATTAGGGCGACCCGGATTCGACGGCTATGATTGGTCGACGAGTCCACGTGCCAAACATAAGCAAATGAAATTAAAAATAACAAAGTTATATATCAAAAAGATTCGCGGCGCGCATCCGGACGCATCCGCGGGATCGGATCGTCCCTCCGCTCAAGTCTTCCGGCGAGAATATACGAAAGTGGGCCCCGCTTTGTTACGGGCCGATGGTCCCCCATCAGGGGACCCCTCCCCGGACTCTCATTGCGCGGGGATGCTCTGTGCACTGGGCTGCCATTTTCTTGAGTGAATTGTTATTGTTAGGGGTTTGTTTCCTTCAATTAGGCGGCTATTGATTGTTTTATTTCATTGGCTACTTCTTTGTGTCTTAAACTCCCTAGTTTTGTGACATCACTGTCTTGTCTTGTTTGTTGGTAGCATGTTGCTGTTTGGTTATATTTCATATTAGAAATTGTGTGCCTTTAATGCCAGGTGAAATGGAAGGAAGCAAAGATATATCAAGCTCGATATTACAATTTGTGTCTTCATTATGTTAACTTGTTAGTTATTAGCATGTTACTGCTGTTTCTGTTCATATCAGGAGTTTTGTTCCTTCATTGCCCTACTTTTGTACCTTCTGCTTCATTTTCCAGCAATTGTAACATATTGGTTCTATTTCATACTCAAATCTGATGATTCATACTTTATTTCCAAGATATATTAGTTGTCCTGCCATCTTGTGGTTACGATTATATGGTTCCTTTTGTGACTAACACCCATATATTATTACTGTTGTTTTTAATATATTGGACGATATATTAGTTGTGCCTAGTTTTGTACAAAGTTTCGATTTTCTCCTATGCCTTAGTTGTTGCATTTTTTGTAACATATGATCTCACTTAAGTACACAAGTAATCCAAGTACAAAACATAATTTTGCAACATATAATTTATATGATATTTCTTTATGTGAAACCGATGAGTGATGAATGATGATATTAAGCTGCTTTCGGGATATCATTGCCTTGAATGAAATAACGAACTGTTGTGGCCCGAATCGGAAGTTCTATCTTTGTTCATTTTCTCAAGTTGAGCAAGCTTGATAAGTGACAGATGAATTATGGTATTGAGTTGCTTTAGGAATACCATCTCCTTGCATGGAATCATGCATTGTTGATGGCATGATGGTGCACTATCAGTATTCATTTTCTTAGGTGATGAAATTAGCATATTACTAAGTATTGATATTGCAAAATTGATGTTGAGGTTGGATGATGAAAGATGATTTTCCCAAAGTTGCAAAAACAAAAACTATTATTGATGTTGCAATTTGTTTGTTCATGAATTGTGAGATGTGACTTTCTTTTTTATAATGCTATTAACAAGGATTTTAGCTTGCTTATTTAACTTGAGAATGTTTATTTAGCTTATTTGAAGTTAGTTTATTTAGCTTTTAAGAATTGACAATGTTATAATTTATATATAATATTATATATAAATGCATCAATGTACATATTATATTATATATATATTAGCATCTTCGAACGGGTTTCGCCCGTTCTCGATGTGTCGCTGCGGGCTTCGCCCGCTTGGCATTCAAGCGAGCTTCGCCCGCCCGCCGCCCCCCCCCCCCCAGCGGGCTTCGCCCGACCCCGGCAAAAATTAAAAGTACTCAATAATTTTATAAATTATAAACAAATTACTTGTTATTTTTTGTTAGAAGTTATGTTGAGTTTTATTTTTTTTGGTGTGCTTTTAGCCTTGTATTCTCCCCTCACTATATAAGAGGGGGTGCTTGTTATAATTTATTATGTGTGTTTTTACCTAATTCTAACATGGTATCAGAGCACGGCGTAACCTAACCCGCGCGCCCGCTCGCCCGCTCGCCTCGCCTGCGCCTGTCCGCCGCTCGCCCGCTCGCCCGCTCTTGTCCGCCGCCGCCCGCCTGCTTCCGTAGAAGTGCCCACCGCCTCCTCTCCTCTCTCTCCCGCCTCCTCTCTTTTCTCTCCTGTTTGCACCCGACGGTCTTGATATGGATTAACCGGCGGGACTTTTTTTCCTGCGACCTTCCAATGGTCCGATTGAGCCGAAATTCTGGGAATAGTTTCGCTTTCCTCTCCTTATTATCATACTTGATTCTTGGTGGTTTTTACCGGTTCGTCTTTCCGGAGATTCAGATCTACTTTTTCTCTCCGTTTTTTTACCGTCGTTCTTCTACTCCCGGAAGTTCAGATCTATGATGCCCTAAGGTTCCCCTTTTCCTTTGGACCGTTCTTCTTCGTTGGTGTCATGTCAGACGTTTATTCCGGTGCTTCCGGTGCCTCTGTGCCCCCCGCTGGATCTACCGGGGTTGGCTCCGATCACAGTTTCTCTCAGCTCACTACGATTCGTCTGGATGACACCAACTACCTATCTTGGTCCCGTTATATTACTCTGGCCTTAAAGAGTCGGCGTCTCTTTGGCTATGTTAGTGGCGACACTCCTGCGCCTGCTCGCACCTCTGCTACCTGGTCCCAATGGGACTTTGAAAACTCGTTGGTCATGTCTTGGCTCATCAATTCCATGCAGGAGTCCATTGCCCGGAATTACCTCTTCCTCGACACTGCTGCATACATCTGGAAACGGGCTGAATCTACTTACTCCCGCAAAGGGAATGCGGCACAAATCTACCATCTTCGCCGACAGCTGTTCCATCTTTGTCAGGGAGATCGTCCTCCTTCTGCCTACTATTTGGAGTTTACCCAACTCTACCAGGAGTATGACCATTTTGAGTCTCTTGCAATGGTCTGTGATGTTGATGCCCTCCTATTAAGGGCTCGTGAGGATCACAATAGGGTGTTCGAATTTCTCCAGGGGCTTCACCGCGATTTCGATCAGATTACTGTGCAGGTTTTGGGCCGCGTTCCCATTCCCTCCTTGCCTGAGGTCTTTAGCATTATTCAGCAGGAGTTTGATCGTAGACAGTCCTGGAACATGACCACCACTCCTGAGGGTTCAGCTTTGGTTGCTCATCCTCCCACCACTGGTAGCAGGGCCTCTCAGGACTTCAAGCCCCGTGCCACGGATAAGGATCATCTCATGTGCGATTATTGTGGCAAGCCCCGTCATACCCGGGATACCTGTTACAGTCTGCACGGCTTCTCTCCAGGATTTTCTTCTCGGGGTGGGTCTTCTTCCCGTGGGGGGCGAGGTCGTGGACGCACTTCTGGCCGTTCCCATCATTCTGCCCATCTGACTGAGATTCCTGAGAGCAGCCCTCCGGGTCTTCTTGGACCTCCTCCTGCAACTATGTCCTCTTTTTCTGCTGATGAGATGCAGACTCTTCGCCGCTCGATGCAGGGTCTTCTTACTGAGCCGGTTACTGCTTCTTCCTCATCTGCCCTTGCCCATTCAGGTATCCCAGGTGGTCACTCTGCTACAATTTGCTCCTCTCCCCATTGGATTATTAACTCCGGAGCTACTGATCATATGACTGGATCGGCTTCAGGTTTTGTGTCTTATTCCCCTCTCTCTGGTCGAGATAAAGTGAGTATTGCTGATGGATCCTTTTCCTCCATTGCTGGAAAAGGGTCCATACCTTGTTCATCTCTCACTTTATCTTCTGTCCTCCATGTTCCAAACTTCACCCGAAGTTTACTTTCTGTTAGTCAGTTGACTACTTCCCTTCAATGCTCAGTCACCTTTTTTCCTACTAATTGTGTTTTTCAGGATCTGAAGACGGGGAAGGCGATTGTGTCTGGTAGCTTGCAGGACGGCTTGTATGTGTTTGACCCCTCCAACGGGTCCACCTCTCCGCACGCTCTTCATGCCACCCAGTCATCCCAGCTGCTCACCTGGCATCGTCGTTTTGGCCATCCTTCTGTTTCCACTATGCAGCGTCTTTTATCTACTTTTCCCTCTAGTTGTTTTAAAAATTTTGTGTGTGATGTATGTGACGTTGCAAAACATCATCGTCTACCTGTTAATCATGTTTCTTTACCTAGTACAATTCCTTCTCATATTGTTCATTCTGATGTGTGGGGGTCTTGCTCTATTGGCTCTATTTCTGGATGTCTCTGGTTTATTTCCTTTATTGATTGTTTTTCTCGAACAACGTGGGTTTATCTCATGAAACATAAGGGTGAAGCTTTTTCTATTTTTCAACGCTTCCATAAGATGGTATCTACTCAGTTTCCTGCATCCATCAAAATTTTACGCAGTGATAATGGTAAAGAGTATATCAACTCTTCCTTTGACCACTACCTTACCACTCATGGCATTATTCATCAAACTTCTTGTGCTCATTCCCCGTCACAGAATGGGGTAGCCGAGCGAAAGAACCGTCACTTGCTGGATGTTACCAGGTGCCTCTTGCTTACTATGCATCTCCCCAAGTTCTATTGGGGGGATGTTGTCCTTACCGCTGCTTATCTCATTAATCGTTTGCCCTCTCCTGTCCTTGGTAACAAAACTCCTCTCACCACCTTAGGAGTTTCTCCGACATCCTCTCTTCCTCCTCGCATATTTGGGAGTACGTGCTTTGTCAACATTCCCTCTCCTGGGAGGTCTAAACTCGACCCCCGCGCCCTCAAGTGTGTCTTCATTGGTTATTCCCCTACTCAAAAGGGGTATAAATGTTATCACCCTCCTACTCGTCGGACACTTATATCTGTTGACGTTACTTTTCGTGATTCTACTCCTTATTATGCTACCTCACTTCAGGGGGAGCCTGCTGTTGAAGTGAGTTCTCCTACCTTCTCCCTTCTGATTCCTCCCTCTAGCGAGAATATCATACCGGTTATTTCTCCGGTTGATCATCCAACTGTTTCTCCCGTTGCTCCTCCCGTTATCTCTTCTCCTCCGCCTACTCGTCCCTTACAGGTTTACACCCGACGGCGTAAAGGTCAGAACACAACGGCTAATCCCATGCTCCCAGACCCTATGCCAACTTTGTCAGAAGATCTCTCCCTCCATGAAGGTATCAGATTGAGTACTCAACACCCTATATCTCAATATGTTTCCTATGATACGCTGACTCCCTCTTATAAAGGGTTTGTGTCGTCCCTTGCTTCGGTCTCTATTCCATCTACCTGGCAGGAGGCACTTGAACATCCTGATTGGAAAAGGGCAATAATAGAAGAAATGGCAGCTTTGGCGAAGAATAATACTTGGGACTTAACCACCCTTCCACATGGGAAAAAAACAGTCGGTTGCAAGTGGGTCTTTGCGGTCAAACAAAATTCCAAAGGCATAGTGGAACGTTTCAAGGCAAGATTAGTGGCAAGAGGGTATACTCAAACTCTTGGCATTGACTATCAATAAACCTTTGCTCCTGTAGCAAAAATGAATTCTATTCGAGTCCTGCTGTCATGTGCTGCATGCAAGGGTTGGGATCTCATCCAATTGGATGTTAAAAATGCCTTCCTTCATGGCAATTTGGAAGAAGAAGTGTATATGTCCCTTCCACCCGGTTTTATCTCTCAGGGTTCAGATGGAAAAGTTTGCAAATTGAAGAAGGCTCTCTACGACCTGAAGCAATCCCCAAGGGCGTGGTTTGGACAGTTCCATAGCGCTATGGTCTCCCTAGGGTACAAACAAAGTCATGCTGATCATACTCTGTTTATCAAAAAGAGGGCCAACATGGTAACAATTTTAATAGTCTATGTTGATGACATCATTATTACAGGGGATGACATTGATGAAGTAAAAGCCTTAAAGAAACACTTGGCACAAGAATTTGAGGTGAAAGATCTTGGCAAACTGAAGTATTTTCTGGGTATTGAAGTTGCCAGATCTAAGAACGGCATTCTCATCTCTCAACGGAAGTACATTCTTGATCTCTTAGAACAAACGGGTCTGAGTGGGTGTAGACCTGCTGACACTCCCATGGAGGTTAACCACAATCTTGTTAGAAATGATGGCGATCTTATAGAAGATGTTAAAGGTTATCAAAGACTTGTAGGGAGATTGATCTACTTGTCTCATACTCGACCTGACATTGCTTACGCCGTTGGAATTGTGAGTCAATACATGCACTCTCCGAGGGCCACACATCTTGATACTGCCCATCAGATCTTGAGATACTTGAAAACTTCACCTGGAAGAGGAATCCTTTTCACCTCCAATTCTGACCTGAAGATCGAAGTTTATACTGATGCTGACTGGGCAGAAAGTGTTGAAGATAGACGATCCACGTCTGGGTATTGTTCATTTATTGGGGGGAATCTTGTCACATGGAGAAGCAAGAAGCAACAAGTCGTCTTCAGGTCTAGTGCTGAAGCAGAATTTCGTGCCATGGCACATGGCATTTGTGAAGGACTCTGGCTGCGCTCCCTCATGAGTGATCTGGGGTTGAGTGAAACTGCTCCTATTTGGTTGTACTGCGACAACAAGGCTGCCATTAGCATTGCCAACAATCCTGTTCAGCATGATCGCACAAAACACATTGAGCTGGACAGACATTTCATTAAGGAACACATTGAGAAGAAGATCATATGTATTCTCTTTGTTCCCTCAGAGGGCCAACTTGCAGATATTCTTACAAAGAGTCTTGGGGCAAATCTTCACTATGGCTTGATTGACAAGTTGGGCATGAGAAATATAACATGCCCAACTTAAGGGGGAGTGTTAGAAGTTATGTTGAGTTTTATTTTTTTTAGTGTGCTTTTAGCCTTGTATTCTCCCCTCACTATATAAGAGGGGGTGCTTGTTATTATTTATTATGTGTGTTTTTACCTAATTCTAACATTTTTAAACCAAATTATCTTTATTATAATTTATTGCAGGAACTATATATATATATATAACAAATCTCAAACTCCACGGGTACTTCGCAGCAGGAATATATTATAGATATTAAAATCTAAACGCATATATATATATATATATATATATTAAAAAGGCAAGGCTCTGGATGAGTGAGGAATCTGGATGGGTATAAATAAATTATTATTTATATATATATAATTTAATAAATTATATAATTAATAAAAAACAAAAACGATAACCCCCCCCCCCCCCCCCCCCGCCCGCGCCGATTCCGCCTGCCCACAGAGCCCCTTCTCTGTCGTCGGCGGCGGAGCCGCCGGGGGTTGTCCGGCGGCGAGCGGGCAGGGCCACCGCCGGCGGTGGCCCTGCCCGTGATACCCAAATCTGGGTCTCACGGGCAGGGCCACCGCCCCTGCCCGTGATACCCAAATCTGGGTCTCACGGGCAGGGCCACCGCCAGCGGTGGCTCAGCTCGCTCGCCGCCGGACAACCCCCGGCGGGTTCGCCGGAGGCCGGCGAACCCGCCGGTGGGCGCCGGGCAGGCCGCCGGCGGCTCCGCCACCGGCAACAGAGAAGGGCGCTGGACGGTTTGGCGGAAGGGGCGGGTATCAGGATTTCTGTTGTTATGAACAGTAAAATTTTTTGAGATTTTTTTAATGGCAGGCCTATCTCTATAGATCCAATGGTCAGATGAGATTCCTAGAGATCGTACGGTCCACATGAATTTCGTGGTGTGCTTCAAGAATGCACTATTGTTTTATATAATAAAGATATATATTATAATTAATATGCATATGCATATAATAAAATGTCCTCAATATATCATGCAATGTGACATCTATTATTTCAAACTCAAACCAACATGAACTCAAAATCTAATATCTACAACCTTGCAATTTTATTACCATAGAGAGCATAGTTGATTAAAAATAAGTTACAGAAGCTTACACAATTTACAGTCTTAAAATTCTACATATATGGTAAATAGCAGAAGACAAACATGACGAAAGAATACTATATACTAGCCTGGATCAAGTGGAAAGAAAAGACCATAAGGTTTCAAATACTCATTGAGTTCCATCCATCCAATTCCAGGCTCAACGACTACATCCATGTCCTCAATATGCAATGTTTTAACATTCTGCAATTTTCAAAATAAAGCCATACAGATTACCGTCACATGGTTGGAATGAAGCTCGGATGCACATACATCATTATTACCTTATGCTAACATGTGTAGTGTGATGTGTAGTATACTATTTGTTTCTGTCTAATAACTAATGGGGATCGTGTCACATGAGTGATGGTCTACACGCACAGACCACGAGTCCAATGACGACCAGGGCCGCTCATATCGAGCGGGTCACCGGTTGTTGTATCTTATGCAAATTTCATTTACACGTATGCTAATTTTATTTTTGCGGATTTTTTATATATGTATTACTTGTACATTTAGGAGGTTACAATGAAAGGAGAATCAAGACCTTTCATTGTCCCTCCCTAGTGTTGGAGCAAAATTTGTCACCCCAACTTTCCAGACTTAGCGACAACACGGGGGAGTTTGGTGGATAGATCGGAGACCGCAAACAAACAATTACTAACCCTGCGAGTGCTCAACGAACAAAAAAGAAACTCACAATAAGGGGTGTCGCTGGCAGCGGCGAACACCATATTTGACCCGCAGCGGCGAATGTCTCTCTTGCAGGCCTTTATATAGTTTGAATAAAGGATTACAATAGAAGTAGCGTGTACAGGCGAATACAAGAGAAGGAAAAAAGAAAAAGGCAACCGGCGGGCAGAACTTAGTGACCGCACCTACAACGGGGTAGTTCTGACCCCAGTTCGTTGTCCCTTCCAAGCACCCATGTCCCTCTATTTATACATGAGGGTAGGCTGCTTGAATGGTTCATGAAGAGACGGGCATTAAATGGCTCATTAAACATGGAATTTAATGCCTCATTAAATATGACATTAAATACGCAGCTGCCCGAGGTACACAAAGTCGGGCAGCGGGGGGTGAGAGAAGAGGTCGCGCGGACTCGTGGACAAGCGGGCGAACTCCTGGGGAGACCACGAGGTCTCTGGAGACGGTCGCGAATACTTCTGGAGACGGCCGCAGACACTTCTGTAGATGGCTGCGAACACTTCTGGAGATGGCTGTGAATACTTTTGGATACGGTCACAAACACTTCTGGAGACGGTCGCGAACACATCTAAAGGCAACGCGAAAAGGCCAAGGAAAATCACAGGCAGCGGTTAGAAGAGCTCGCAGCGGCAGAGGTCGGGCGAGGAGATTGGGCGGCATGGCGAAAAGAAGAGGGCGGCCTGAGAGAGCAGCCGAGAAGGGAGTCCACGGGAGGCACGCAACCTGAGAGCCCACAACGGCTAGAGGAGAAGAGGTCGGCGAACAGCAAAGAAAGTCCGGGCAGCAAGAGCAAGTTGCGGTCAAGCGGCCAACACAGGCAGGAAGCAGAACTGAGAAACCGCGACAAGAGAAGGTCGCGAACAAACCGCAATGGGACGGTAAGAATGATCGGCAGTCCACGAGAAGTTTGGCAGACCGCGACGAACAGCAGAGAGAACAAGGTCGAAGCGATCAAAGAGAATCAGTCTGCGGCGAACAGCGGAAAGCAGTTCGTGAGTAGGATCACGCAACTAGCGAACAGAAGGAGTTCGCGACTAGCAGTAGAGGGAAGGTAAATTGCGCGGGCTAAGGCAAATCGCAGCGGGATAACAAGAGACCGCGGTGGACAGAGTCAAACTGCAGCGGACTGACTAGAGACCACGGCGGACAGAGGCAAAACCGCAGCGGCAAGGTAAGAAGAGACGGCGGCAGACTGAGGCGATCAAGAAGCCCCACAAAGCAGACCGCAGCAGACAAGGGGAAAGCGGGCCCCATTGTCCAGAGAAGAAGAACTATAAAGTCAGAAAGAAGTGGGGAAAGGCGGGGTGGAACCACGAGAGGGAGAAACCGGCGGATAAAAAACTGGAGTCCGCACAGCAAAGAGACCGCAAGGTGCAGGTAGGAAACATGCGGTTAGAAGAGTCTAACCGCCAAGTGAGAACAAGATGTGGTTAGGAAAAACACTATCCGCCCAGGTTGATTGGTGGCTCTGATACCATGTAAAGAAAAGCCAAGAGAGAGAGAGAAAAGCCAAATTTTATTAATTTCTCAAACTTGTATATCTCTTGTACATGTAAGCATACATATCTATAGGAAGAGAGAGGAGGAGAAAACTCCAATCCTATGATATACACGCGGGCGCGCGGGCGCGCACTGTAAGAACCACACCCAAAAAAAAGTGAACAATGCTTGTGTCGGCGACACACCTACGCTGGCACTGTTCGTCAGCCAAGTTTCTTTATATTAATTATAGATCTATATATACACTTATTATATCTATATAAGTATATATATGTAATACACATGTATGAAATCCTTTGGCATGTTTGATTTCTTTTCCTTATTCAGCTTATCTATGGGAAACTTTCAAATGTTTGAAGATTAACAAAAAGTCTCCAGGTTATGCAAAGACTTCTAAAATGCACCATTGAACTACTATTACCACTTACATATTTAATTTTGGTAGGTAAAAAAACCTTATTTGAATATCAGGTTCTAGGGTACCATTTAACATTATCATTGACAATCATTTTTTCCTTTAAAACATATTTGGAACCCACAGTTTATTTCTAAGGAACTTTGAGATGTCAACAGCCTGCCATGATGCAGATAACGGTATGAATAAATCGCTTAAATGTTGGATCAACTTTTGAGGTTTTACTTAAGTAGTGCGTGCACGTTTCGTTTACACAACTATGTTACATTTTGTCATGCATTTATATTGAGGAAATTAGCACATACTTTCATCATTGACGTATCAATGCATACACCTCCGTTGGGAGCTAAAGTGTGGCCCTCAATTGATGTAGCACCACCATAGGGAACAACAGGAACCTGTTTTCAAAAATGATAAATTACACAACAAACACATTTAGAGGTAACCTGACCCATAAAAACCATGATAATAATGAGAATGTCTCAGATAGCAATAGCAAAATTAGAAGGCAAATGATTTCAAAAAAAAAATTATTTTCTAAATTGCTAATTTTGCTAAAGTACACAATATAGGTAGCTCTAAATGCGTACAAGGATTTGTAACTATCTGCATTCTTATCAGTCTAAGCAATTGACAATCTGCATTTTTAGAGGTGTAAGCAATTGACACCGACATTCCTATCAGTAAGCAATAGACCACACTTATATTAAAAAAAAGGAACCAAATCAAAAGTTGAACTTAGCAAATAGCTACGTCTGTTGTGTAAGCGATTGACTATTAAGGATGTTTATTGCATGCCTTCAACTTCGACAATAAACATTTGTACACCCTTTTGACCTACTCCACTAGTGTATATATTTCTTAAATAAATAAACGTAAAGTTTTTCAGTAAAGAGCCTGTTTTTGGACCTTCACACAATCTTCCAAATTGATTGTTTTCTTACTATAACTATTAAAAAATAAAATATTTAAAATAAAAAAGGTCTTTAAAATGGATTGAAAATACTTTCCTCGTGATGCAGTTTTCAGAACTGTTATATCTTCCCACCCACCAACCCAACACACGCGGCGAACTTAGCTAAATAATTACACAGTAGAAACAAACAAAATGGCAATTATACTTTGTACTTGTTACATGCAATGACGATCTTCTGCACATCATCCTGTGACCTGTTTCAAGTATAGAGACTAAAAATCAGCTCCAAGAAAACAAGGATTTTACAATTAAAAAAATATAACTACGGAGTGATTTCTACTAATAGCGTCTAGTGCACTGATTCTAATAGAAAAATATTGATATGTAAATTTTGAAGTATTACTTAAAGTTACTGATATAATGTATTTATTTTTAAAAAATAAGTGAGCAGGGTACAGTAAACTAAATTCCAAGCTAGAAGCACACAAATTCCTTAGGTGCCTTCAGTTGGACGGAATTGGGCTTGCATGCAAACAATTGATTTCTGATTAGAATTGTAATTGCTCAAAATTTCCACTCTAATTTTTGGTAAGACAATGAAATCGAACATGTGAAAATAGAATCAATCAAAGCCTCAAATGATTTACTAGTATTGCTAATTAATACTAAAAAATTAGAATCAAATAGCACTCATAATATATCTTATAAGATCATCTCTAATAATTAAACAAGTAACTTTAATTCCATCACATATTTTATATTATATCACATGTCCATCTTTCTCCACTTTCTCCCCAAAGAAATCTCATTCGGATTCTCTCAGTAGATATTTCTTTCTTTAGAAAACTCGCTATATTATCTAACATGGGTTGTATGTAACTAGGATTCTCCTAGTTAAAAAAATTCTCCACAATTTTTTTATATCAAGAAATTTCATCAGGATTCTCTCCAGAAATCCATCCATCAGGGGTTCTATCTCACCGAGATCTTACCAAGATTACTGTTGAAAGGCGGGGGCATGGTGCCCAATTAACCCGCACACTTGGGTATAAGATGATGTGTTGACATTCTTTTATAAAGGAGATCACTAGTTCAAGATCCGACCTCAACAACCAACCCCCGGATTAAATGGCCACCATACCCCGGAGGGAGATTTGGTTGGGATGCTCCGACTGCAATTGGGCTGAGCAGGTTATTTTTTCACCATGCCCCGAGATTTGGTTGAGATGCTCCGACTGCAGTCGGGCTGTGCAGGTTAATTGGCCACCATGCCCCCATTAATTGAGGCAGCATACTTAAAGTCTTTATACAACAACAACAGCACTCAAGCCTTTATCCCACTATAGTGGGGTCGGCTATATGGATCCTTTGTCGCCATTGTGCTCTATCTTTTGTCATAATTTCACTAATTGCAGAGAAGATGCAAGAAGCTCGATTAAGATGGTTTGGACACGTACAAAGGAGACTATTAGAGGCATCTTTTATAAAGGAAGCAATTTTAAGGCTGATTACTTAAAGTCTTTATAATCATGGAAAAAATTTATCTACAAATCTCACGAGAACTCTCTCTAAATTTCTAGTTCTTAATGATTCTATTTCACTATGATTCTCTCGCTTTCACTCCAATAACTTTTCCCTAGAAAGTTTCTCTCTACAAATATCATTAGAATTCTCTTTAGAAATTGATGGCTCCTCAACTAGTCTCGATCCCCATCAGCTCAGACAGCAGAATGCGTCAAGTGGAAGATATTAGTTGTCGGGGTACCGGGCTTCTTGAGTGTAAGATTGAGCGTGGATACCATATTGTGAACTGCATGGCTGATTATTGTGCTAATACGAACTTTGTGCGGGGAGATTTCTCTTGTTCTAACGAGGATCTTCCCATTTATGTCAGGGTCTTTACAGATGATGACATTAATCAGCCTCATTATGAAAGAGTGTGTTTAGAAGTCTTACTCTGTGACACGTCCTCAATATATATAAAAAAAAAAGATTGATCTTCAGTTCTTCACTATCCCAGATTAATTTCATACACCCAAATATCTAATAAAGAGTAAACACATTCAAAGGAGGCTAAGAAGAAACGCACCTGGGATACACAACCACATCCGGAACATTAACAGCCTTGTGGAAGCTGTTCTGCGGCTTCCCATGGAAGTATCTCTCGTCGTAGTCCAAAGTCATGTCGTCCTGCATACCCACAATTCCCGATTAAAAAAGTAACAAATCCAAAAATATCAATAAACTGGATCGGAACGGAATCAATTACTTGCAGAATAGTTTTGAGCTCGTCGATGAAGACATTTGGGACCTCCTTGCTGAGATCCGTACTTTCCGCCAATCCATACCTGCAACAAAGAATCAGGGGTCAGAGTAGAACTCTGGAGAATATAAGGGGAGAGAGGGAGGGGGAAGTGGTACTGATGATGGAGGAGGGGGTCGCAGTAGGCAGGGGCGTGGAGGAGGTCGAGGGAGAAGACGCCGGCAGAGGCAGCTAGAGTTAGTGGAACGATGGCACGGTGCCACCAGAGAAGTTGAGGCTGCTGATTGGCGTCTCCATCGCCGTTGGATTGCAAGGTGGGGTGTGAGGAGAGAGCAGTGGAGGCGGCGGCGGGGAGAGGGGAGGATGAACGGAGAAAGCATAGGAGGCGATTCGATGAGGAGGAGCGCAAACGAGAGATGGCGGTGGCGGGGAGAAATCTCATGGTGAGGACAGGAGAGAGAGGAAGGGAGAGACTGGGGAGCAAACAAATATCGGGCCCGTTTGATTGGGATTATTTGGAGCTATTTCAAAAGCTGCCAACAGAAAATTGAATTGTTTGATATTAGCGCTGTTGACTATACGCATTTTTGATTAATTATAAGCACTATTTTTAAACATTGGCTATCCGCAAACAATTTTATATAAAAGAACAAAATATTGAGAAATCCCATTTCAAAACATTAAAAAAAACATCCAAAAACATTGTCAAAATCATACGAAAAAATATCTTCAATTTTGTTTCTCCTTCTTGAATGAATAATGATGTTTTTCCTTCAATTTTTATTTGTAATACCAACATAAGTAAAATAAAATTACAAAATAGATATGTTAACAAAAGTTGTACCAATTATAAAATTAAAAATGAGTGAGGTTAGTAGCAAATTCTGTTTGGTTTCTAGCAAATCATTACTATTAGCAAACCCTCATTTTTCAAAATGGCTATTTGAAAATCATTTTGTTACTAGCAAATCAACATAATTTTTTTAAAAAAAAAATTTAATTTTGTCTAAAACATTCATTCTTTCAAAAAAACTCACTGCATATAATGACATTACAAATGATTCCAAATATATTCATTCAACCACTTATGTTAGCATTATAGATGAGTCAAAATGCCGCAAATATTTAGTATGTCCAAAACTGCTTTTTTAACAAAATATCATTATCTGCATCAAAATCTTTAAACAAAATATCTCTCGGTGATGAGTTCCACCTTCATTTATAGGAGAAAAGCCCCTCCGCCTTCCATGATCTCCTCCAAAAGTGGGTCATGGATGGCCCACCCCCTCCATGACCTCTCAGGAGGAGAAAATCATGGGGGGGGGGCGGGACCCACTCCCTCTCCCCGTGTTCTTCTCGGGTGTTTCAGCCTTGTGTTGATGAGTTGACACGGTCATCCACACGGTCGTGTGCTGGTTGACACGGGCGTGTCAGAGAGTGACACGGGCGTGTCGTAGCCCGTGTTCTGTTCCAGATTGAGTCGGTTCCCGAATCGCTCAAGGAACACGGCCTGTGACATGGGCGTGTCACAGGCCATGTCAGATCAGTTTAGATGCTTTTCAAAGCGATCGAGGTCGTTCGTTCCCTTCTATTTGGATCTTATGGTCCAAGTTCATCCCTGCTCTTATAAGGTCGAGAATGGAGATGAATATCTCATTCTCATATTGGTCATTCTCTTTCTAAAGTGAAGAGAGAGAGGAGAGCAAGGAAGGAAGAAGGAGAAGCTTTCCGATCGCCGGTGGAGCTTCAACGGTTCGAATCGAGAGCCGAGTTCAGCGGTGCGGAGGCAAGGTCGCTGCGGGGACTTCCATCCGGCTAGTTCTTTCATGGCACCGAAGCGATCGTCAAGGGTAACGGTCTTTCTTCCTTAGGCAGGTGAAGCCCTTTGTTTATGCATGTATATCTGTGGAATCCTCCATCAAAAGATGGAAGAGCGTAAGTGATTCCAGCGGTTGAGTCTGCATCTTGAGTCGGAAATGTGTAGTACGGCATAGGCATGCTGTGTGAAGCCCATCTGGATGGATGTCTGGATTAGTGATGCTGCGAACCGGAGAAGACTCCGTGTATAAATCGGTTAACCTACGGAGATTGGTGAGGACGATTGTGATGGTGAGAAGGAAGCTTTGTATAGCTCTTGTGGTTGTATGCTCGGCGCGAGCTGTATTGATGGAATGGAAGGCGGCACTATGTGCCGGTGTTGGGAAGGAATGCGAGAACCTCTGAGTGGGTAGGGCACCCACCAAGTTCAATGATCGGATTGTTGTAAGCGAACACCTCTGAGTGGGTGAGTACGAGAGGCCTCCAACAGGGGTTTGACGGCTGATGCCCATAGCCAACAAGTTAAGAACCTCTGAGTGGGTGGGTCACCCAACAAGTTCAGTGGTAGGATCGGGTGAGCGGTCGATTGGTAGCAATGCAGCGGGGCGATTTCCCTAGGCTTGTTACACTACGGGGTAGGTCGACTGATAGTGCTCACAGTTTGCTATGAGGTGCGTGCCTCTGAGCGGACGGGTGCGTGAGGTCTCCAACATGGGTTTGGAGGCTTATGCCCGGCCAACAAGTAAACACCTCGAATCGGCGGTGGAACCCTGAGAAGCTTGGTACACCGTAAGTGTGCCCTGAGTGCACGGAACGTCTGGCACGAAGGCCGGCATTTGTGATGATATTGTGTATTGTATATATGTGTTGAGACTGAAATACATGCAGGGAATGAACCACTGCCCCGGGTAAGGGGTAGGGTCGTTATAATTGGTCAGCTGAATGCAGACCGTTGCTTTGTTTGTCACCCCTGGGGTGGATGTCCTAATGCAGGTGCTGACCTTGTGGATGCTGAAATGGATTGAGCGAGCTGAAGCCCATGCTGCTACTGGTAGGCCCTCAAAGGCCGTGCGAAGATTTGGATTTCATGTGTGGCCGGTCTGCGTGCCGATGTATGAAGTCATATGTTTGTAAAGAGAAACTTGTAAGGCCTTAAGGCCATGAGCGGTGTGCTTGTGTACATTCCTGTTCTTGTATATAAATGTGTTGTTTATATAGTAGTGGACATTCATGGATTGAGTTCGTGCAACTTATAAACTTTCGCTAGAATGCTCTGGATTAGGATGTGTTGGTATTTTGGTATTAACCTGTGACCTCGCCGTCTGTTTGTGGCATATAGTGTGGGGCCCCGGCCGGACCTTCTATTATATGTTATTTAACGGGTCAGGTTGTTACATGCACTCTCCTCCAGCTAGCGCCCCGCGCGCTCTCCCCCAGCAAGCGCCCCGCGCGCTCTCCTCCAGCTAGCGCCCCTCGCGCTCTCCCCCAGCAAGCGCCCCGCACGTTCTCCTCCAGCTAGCGCCCCGCGCGCTATCCCCCAGCAAGCGCCTTGCGCACTCTCCTCCAGCAAGCACCCCGCGCGCTCTCCTCCAGCAAGCGCTCTGTGTGCTCTCTACCAGCTAGCACTTTGTGCACTCACCTTCAGCAAGTGCTCCGTCGTCAAGCCCATCCAAACGCGCCTCCACGCACTCCATCGTCAAGACAATCCAAGCGCACCTCCAGCGCTCCGCCGTCAAGGCCATCCAAGCGCGTCTTTGTGCGCTCCGCCATCAAAACTGGTCAAGCGCGCCTTCGCACGCTTCGCCTTCAAGACCTTCCAAGTGAGCCTTCGCGCACCCCGCCGTCAAGACCGTTCCAAGCGCGTATTTGCACGCTCTGCCAGGACCACCAAGCCTCCTCAGTGTCAGCAAACCAAGCTCGCCAGAGCACCCAAAGTTCGTATATCCCGCATCGTCAGTAGTTTACAAGAGCAACTTCAGAGCCTGCCAAAGACCGCTCAACTACAGCCTTACGCGCAAAACACTCAGCATTCCCAGCACCCTCAACAAGCTCGTCCGACAGCAACAAGTTTGCCACTCCATACTCCTCTAAACTCTGTACAACATAAAGCTCTTAATTGCAGCGGAAGCAAAAATAGCTCAGTGAGTGGTAGTCTGCCACCCTCAGAGTCCTTCTCATTCTCTTTCTTCATAATTGTAATGAGAGACGGCATGTCGCACTCGAGTTCTTCAAGAAAACTTTGTACATCAACAAGCAAATAGTGCAGGTTTGACCGGCACCGGCACAGATCCAACCACGTGATTTTTTTCACCCAATTGATGGGTTTTCCACATTAAAAAAAAAATCTTTTTCCAGCTCTTTTCTTACTGTGACTGTTGGTGCACTCGACCGCTCCTGAGCTAAGGCGGACCAATTTAGTCCGTTCTACATGGAGCCTTGAGCGATCCCCAACAGTTTGGCGGCATCTGTAGGAACACAATTCTCAGCAATCCTAGAAGTCAGTACCCTCAACACAGCGGTACTCGTGACTAAAAAGCATGGCAGGAAAAGCCACCCGCACAACTAGAAGAACGATCCATGGGGGCACATTGATTCAGTTATTCTTCCTTTGCTCGACAACATGCCTGAAGTAGTACTCCCTAGTACGAATATTCAAGGCCGCGGAGCCCGTCCTGACGGAGGTCCTGAAGCTTAGTATCACTGAAACCGCCTTGAAGAAGCAGGCCTCGATGGGAGGCTCGCGCTTGAAGAAGTTCGTGGCATAATCGTTGAAGAGCGCGAACAAGCCAGATAATGTGTCGCTTCGGACCCCCTCCCTCTCCATCGTCGCTCGTCATTCGCTCTTGAGCTCTCGACATATTCAATCCCCCCAGGCTTTAAACTCCCAAAGATCGAGGCATACGATGGAGTGGGCGACCCGTCGGAGTACGTTAGACACTTCGCAATCATGATGCGACTCTGCAGCGCCCTAGATCAACTGTTGTGTCAAACCTTCCAAGCAACCTTGAAAGGACAAGCATGCATCGGGTTCCTTTCCTTAAAAGATAGAGAGATCAAGAATTTCACGAAGCTAGCACAACAATTCACGGACCAGTTCATCGTCAGCCGACGAATAGTCAAAGACCCTTCTCATTTGTCTAAGATCCGCCAAGACGAAGGGGAAACACTCAAAGACTTATTCTGTCATTTCACTATGGAGGCGTGATAAATCTCTGGAGTCAACCAAGAGCTCCTTCGAGAGTTTCTTCTTGGAGTACTCCGCCATGGTGGTTTTCACTCAGCGCTACTGCTGGAGACGTTGCCTAGCTACCCCGATCTTGTTCGTCAGATCGATGCCTAGATTGCAGTTGATGATGCAGTTGAAACGCACCACCAACATTTCGAAAGGAACTCAAAGAGACAAAAAAAGCAAGAAATAGAATCACGACTAATTCACCAGAAGAACAATTCACGTCGTGACAATCCTCGACGAGCCGCGGGGCATCATCACAAACAAACCTTCACTTCCCTCAATACTTCGCGAACGGAGGTCTTGCTCGCCATACGCGACCATCTCTCTCTCTCCAGAAGCCAAGGGCTCTCACACTAAACTCTAGGAACCAGTCTAAATAGTATAATTACCACCCAGGTCACAGGCATGGGATTGAAGATTGCTCGCGACTGAAGGCAAAGATCGAAAGACTCAACAGTCAGGGGTTTATCGAAGAATTTCTGTAGCACAGGGGCCTCGAACTGGATAGGCCTGAATGAACCAGTATGGGGGCAATTCCCAACCAGGTCGTTCCAATAGAAGATTTGTTGCCTGCTAGTGGAGAGACCAAGAAGCCTATCGAATTTATTTTTTCGGTGCCTATGAATATAAACAACAAGTATCATTTTCAGTGTAATTGTATGTTGCATGATTCTCTTTACAGAGTGTTCAAATCTCCGCATGGAAACTCCGACCTTTACTTTATTGAGTGTTCATATCTTCGCATGGAGACTCTGGCCTTTACATTACAAAGTGTTCGGATCTCCCCGTGGAGACTCCGGCCTTTACTTTACAGAGCGTTCGGATCTCCGCATGGAGACTCCGACCTTTACTTTACAGAGTGTTCGAATCTCCGCATGGAGACTCCGGTCTTTACTTTACAGAGTGTTCGGATCTCCGCATGGAGACTCTGACCTTTACTTTACAGAGTGTTCGGATCTCTGCATGGAGACTCTGGCGTTTACTTTACAGAGTGTTCGAATCTCCACATAGATACTCTGGCCTTTACTTTACAGAGTGTTGGAACACCCTATTACTAATTTGGGTCAGGATCACTATGTCTATAGGATTGTTGCTTTGACCTTGTTGTATAGAGTAAAGATCAACTAGTTAGGTCTAAGGCTTAGGACTTAGGTTGGAAGCTTTCCCCAAGACCACCTAGTTCAGATGAGAAGCCCAGAAAAAGAATTCAACTTGTCGTCGAGCTCAGATCGACGAAGCGTCGAACCCAGTTCGACTATCTCTGAGTTCAGGTCGACAAAGCGTCAAACCCAGTTCGACGATCTCTGAGCTCAAGTCAACGATGCGTCGAACTCAGTTCGACGATCTCTGAGCTCAGATCGACGATTTCTATCTTAGACTAATTCCAATATCTCTGAGCTCAGTTCAACGATAGTTGAGCTCAGATCGACGATTATCTTTTGAGATCGACGATTTCTTGAATTCTGTCAGTTTGTTAAGGATTTCAAATGTCTTCAAGTCAGAGCATTTATTGAAGAAGATTTCTAGCCGTTATATTAAATCTGGAGCAAGTTTCAAGGAAACAAAGAAGGAATGTTTTTAGGTTATTTCCTCTAGAGACAGTTGACATTTTAAGAAAAGTTTTTATGACTTTGCTAACGGCTATCAAGAAGATTTGACGACTGGATTTCTTATTATCATTCAGAGAGAACAAGAATATATACACAGCAGTATACACAGAAGTATACACAGAACACACATAGAAAGGAAAAGAAGATCAATAACACAGAAAACAGAACAAGTTTTCTTTCTGATTCCTGCTGATTAAAAGTTTTCTCAAGTCTTCATCATTCACACTCCAGACAACAAATATTTTAGTTCAAGCTGAAATCATCTTCTGATGGAGCATTCTTTCTACTGAAGACCTATCACCCTTGCAAAGCTTCCAGTTCCTGAACTCTTGCTAATCTCAGGGGGAGCTTTGACAACATCTCATCCACTTGTGCTTCTCTTTGATTGTTGACAGAGAAGGCAACTTCACCTTTTTTTTCTTTTTCCTTTCCTGTAAAAGGGTTTTTGAACTCCCTTCAAAAGTTTTGCTTTGGTTCCTGAGACCTTATCAAAACTCAGTGGTGGCAAGACACATGATCAAAAAATCTGGTTTGGTTTTTGAGCACCTTATCAAAAGCTCATTGGTGCCCAGGACACCTGATCAACTCATCCTGCAGCGGATTCCTACCAAGGGTGGTAGAAGAGTGGATGTACCCAGGTTTTGGGAACCACTATAGCTCTTTGTATCTTCTGGTTGTTTACTATCTTATTTGCTGTGTGCTGTGGATTTGCTCTTGTAGTTGTTTTATTTTGATTTCTGTCAAGCACTCTACACTAACTAAATTAAGTCTTCCATTGCTAGAATAATTTTTATATTTGCAAAATTATTTTAAAACACTCTATTCACCCCCCCCCCCCCCCCCCTCTAGAGTGAAGGATTAATCTTACACTCACTTTCAATTGGTATCAGAGGGAGGTTGGTTGTTCAGCCAGGTTGGTTGTTCATACAGGCTAACATCTGAACCAAAAGATCTCTCTTAAGATCCATCCTTAATAGAGGGTTATTTTTGTTTCATTTATTTTAATCTAAACTCATGGCACAGAACAAAGATTATGCTAGCACCAGACCTCCAGTGTGCAATCTCTCCAAGTTTGCACTTTGGAAGGCAAGGATTAGATTATACATGAATTCCATTGATGAAGATATCTTTAATTCTGTTTTGACAGATTGCCCCAAGCCTCCTGCAAGCACAAGTACAAATGTTGTTCCACCACCTTCAGGAACAGATGCTGATATAAAGAAATGGAAGGTTATTGATGCTAAAGCTATGAACATCCTAGCTCAAACAATGTCTGATGACATCTTCTAGAGGTAGCTGAATGCAACTCAGCTAAAGAGATTTGGAACAAACTATCTGAGATTGTATCAGGATCAGCTGATGAGAGAAAAGATAGGAGATCTCATCTTATCACTCAATATGAGAATTTCAAGAAAGCAGAAAATGAGTAAGTAGCTGACATGTACAGTAGACTAAGTCTAATTGTCAGTGAACTCAAAACATTGGACAAGGAGATCTCTCTCACAGAGATAAATGACAAAATAGTAATGTGCTTCCCCAGCACTTGGGATTCAAGGATCTGGCCCATCAAGGATGCCAGAAGTCTGAATGAGATCACTACAAAAGCTCTATTGGGCAAGCTCAAATCTTATGAGCAGCTCATCAAGAATAGAGAAGAAGAACAGAAGACAACTTCTCCAGCAGTCAGAAAGGAGAAGTCAATTGCTTTCAAGGCAACAGAAAATCAGCCTGAAGACAAAGTCACAGGCAATGAAGAACTGATGTGCCTCCTAGCCAAAAGGTTTTACAAAATGGTCAGGAAGGACTTCAGAAAAAGGACATCCAGAGGCCAAGAAAAGCCAAGTTATGATGAATCAAGTAACAAAGAAATTATGTGTTATGGTTGCAGGAAACCAGACCACATACTGCCTGATTGTCCAGAAAGTCAAAACAATGACAAAAAGGACAAGAGAGAAAAGATAAAAGATAAAGACTCCAGAAGAAATCACCATGACAGATCCTCTTCCAGCAAGAACAAGCACACGAGGAAGGGATTTATTGCTGAAACATGGAGTGCAACAGAAGAAGAATCTGATGCATCATCAAGCTCAAGTGATGATGAAGATGATGCACAGGAAAAGGATTTCTTCATGATGGCAATCAATGCATCTCAAAACAACACTGATTCAGAACATGCATCTGAATCTGAATTTGAACCAGAGCTGGAAGAAGACCAGTAATTAGTTCTTTTGATTTTAATTCTGAGGACTTCAAGTCTGAATTTAAAGCACCGTGTTTAGATTTACTTAAGTCTGAGAAAGAAATTATCTCTCTCAGAAATCAATTATCTGAAAACAATACCTTAAGTTCAAATAACCTCAAACTCTCAGAAGAGTTAGAATGTTGTAGGGAACAGATAGCTTCACTAAAAAAGTGAACTATCTGAGGCCAAGAAGTTTGAAGAATCCCTCAATAGGAGAAGTATCAAACTGATGGACATCACAAGCACAGCGAACTCAAGATTCAATAATACACTGGGCTTGGGTGCTTCATCCAGCCAACCTATTGTGTTAACAACTCCCATTAAATTTATCTCTGATAAAGGAAAAGGAGTTATGGAGGTAGCTAGAAAAAATTCTGATCTACCCAAAAAGAACAAAGTTCAACAGAAATCGTCGAACAGAGCTCGACGATCTTCGAACGGAGCTCAGCGATTTCATGTTGAATCGTCGAACTCAGGTCGACGATCTCTGATCTCTGAACACAGGCAAGATCGATCGCTGAACGGAGCTCGACGATCTGACCCAAGATCATCGAACTCAGTTCCATGATCGTCGTACGGAGCTCAGAGATACGACCAGTTCTCAAGAGGTATGTCAAAAATTAATTCTAGATATCCTACATCTCAAGGGTTCAACCCTTATACTGAATGGATAATTCCTCCTGGGAGATATCATCCTAAAGGATATAAGAGTCAACCAGAGATGTCTTTCATTTCTGATTTCAAAGGTTATCAAGCTAGACCCAAGGTAAACTGGGTCAAAAACAAATGAACTGTTATTTGTGCAGGTGAAGACCTATCCAACCATGGACCAGCATTGGTATCTGGATAGTGGGTGCTCCAAGCACATGACTGGAAGCAAGGATAACCTAATATCCTTCAAGGCTAAACATGGACCCAAAGTCATGTTTGGAGATTCAAACTTTGGACAGACCAAAGGATATGGTGCAGTCCAAATAGGATCAGTAACATTCAAGAAGGTAGCATATGTGGAAGGACTGAAGCACAATCTTATCAGTATCAGTCAGCTATGTGATGAAGGCTACCAGGTTATATTCAACAAGTCTTCATGCATCATCAAATCAGAAGACAACACAACTGTGTTGACAGGTAACAGAAGAGGTAACATCTATCTAGTAGATTTTCATTCAACCAAGGTAGACATCTGTTTATTTAATTCTCTTAGCAAACCTAATGAATTATGACATAAGAGATTAGGACATGTCAACCTTAGAACTATTGCTAGGCTATCCAAGGACAACCTTGTTAGAGGACTACCTTCTGGCCCCTACAAGAAGGAAGGACTCTGCAGGTCTTGTCAATTAGGCAAGCAAACTAAAAACAGCTTTAAGTCACTTAATAAGAGTGATTCACCTAGGATTTTGTACTTGTTACATATGGATCTGTTTGGACTCATTACTGTACAAATCCTAGGAGGGAAATCTTATACTTTAGTAGTTGTAGATGACTTCTCTAGATTCACAAGGGTGTTCTTTCTGAGGAAAAAGCCTATCAAATTTATTTTTTCAGTGCCTATGGACACAAACAACAAGTATCATTTTTAGTGTAATTAGATGTTGCACGATTCTCTTTACAGAGTGTTCAGATCTCCGCATGGAAACTCCGACTTTTACTTTATTGAGTGTTCATATATTTGCATGGAGACTCTGGCCTTTAACTTACAAAGTGTTCGGATCTCCCCATGGAGACTCCGGCCTTTACTTTACAGAGCGTTCGGATCTCCGCATGGAGACTCCGACCTTTAATTTACAGAGTGTTCGAATCTCCGCATGGAGACTCCGGTCTTTACTTTACAGAGTGTTCGGATCTCCGCATGGAGACTCCGACATTTACTTTACAGAGTGTTCGGATCTCTGCATGGAGACTCTGACGTTTACTTTACAGAGTGTTCGGATCTCCGCATGATACTCTGGCCTTTACTTTACAGAGTGTTGGAACACCCTATTACTAATTGGGTCAGGATAACTATGTCTATAGGATTGTTGCTTTGACCTTGTTGTATAGAGTAAAGGTCAACTAGTTATGTCTAAGGCTTAGGACTTAGGTTGGAAGCTTTCCCAAGACCTCTTAGTTCAAGTGAGAAGCCCAGAAGAAGAATTCAACTTGTCGTCGAGCTCAGATCGACGAAGCGTCGAACCCAGTTCGACTATATCTGAGTTCAGGTCGACAAAGCGTCAAACCCAGTTCGACGATCTCTGAGCTCAAGTCGACGATGCGTCGAACTCAGTTCGACGATCTCTGAGCTCAGATCGACGATTTCTATCTTAGACTAATTCCAATATCTCTGAGCTCAGTTCAACGATAGTTGAGCTCAGATCAACGATTATCTTTTGAGATCGACGATTTCTTGAATTCTGTCAGTTTGTTAAGGATTTCAAATGTCTTCAAGTCAGAGCATTTATTGAAGAAGATTTCTAGCCGTTATATTAAATCTGGAGCAAGTTTCAAGGAAATAAAGAAGGAATGTTTTTAGGTTATTTCCTCCAGAGACAGTTGATATTTTAAGAAAAGTTTTTATGACTTTACTAACGGCTATCAAGAAGATTTGACGACTGGATTTCTTATTATCATTCAGAGAACAAGAATATATACACAGCAGTATACACAGCAGTATACACAGAACACGCACAGAAAGAAAAAGAAGATCAATAACACAGAAAACAGAACAAGTTTTCTTTCTGATTCCTGCTGATTAAAAGTTTTCTCAAGTCTTCATCATTCACACTCCAGACAACAAATATTTCAGTTCAAGCTGAAATCATCTTCTGATGGAGCATTCTTTCTACTGAAGACCTATCACCCTTGCAAAGCTTCCAGTTCCTGAACTCTTGCTAATCTCAAGGGGAGCTTTGACAACATCTCATCCACTTGTACTTCTCTTTGATTGTTGACAGAGAAGACAACTTCACCTTTTTTTCCTTTCCTGTAAAAGGGTTTTTGAACTCCCTTCAAAAGTTCTGCTTTGGTTCCCGAGACCTTATCAAAACTCAGTGGTGGCAAGACACCTGATCAAAAAATCTGGTTTGGTTTTTGAGCACCTTATCAAAAGCTCATTGGTGCCCAGGACACCTGATCAACTCATCATGCAGTGGATTCCTACCAAGGGTGGTAGAAGAGTGGATGTACCCAGGTTTTGGGGAACCACTATAGCTCTTTGTGTCTTCTGGTTGTTTGCTATCTTATTTGCTGTGTGCTGTGGATTTGCTCTTGTAGTTGTTTTATTTTGATTTCTTTCAAGCACTCTACACTAACTAAATTAAGTCTTCCACTGCTAGAATAATTTTTATATTTGCAAAATTATTTTAAAACACTCTATTCACCCCCCTTTAGAGTGAAGGATTGATCTTACACTCACTTTCACAGAGTGTTCGGATCTCCACATGAAGACTTCGACATTAACTTTACAGAGTGTTAGGATTCCCCAAAAGGAGACTTCGATCTTTACTTTACAGAGTGTTCAGATCCCCCAAAAGGAGACTTCAGCATCTCCAGTTCGAAGATCCACTCTTCATCGCCTCTTTGGGACCACATCCCAGTGGCCTCTCACTGTCGACGATCGAAGGTCTGCCCTTCTCTCCATAGTAGGATGCGGCGTTGTCAGGACCTGCCCCCTCACTCACCACAGGTTTGAAGATCCGCTCTTCACCATAACTTCGGGACCACTTCCCAGCGGCCTCACACTGCCGACGATCGAAGATCCGCCCTTCTCTCTGCAGTAGGTCGCGGCTTTGCTAGGGGCCTTCCCCCCCTCGCTCGCCATCGGTTCGAAGATCCTCTCTTCACCGCCTCTTCAGGACCACGTCCCAGCGGCCTCCCATTGCCGACGATCAAAGGTCTGCCCTTTTCTCTGTAGTAGGTCGTGGCGTTGTCAGGGCCTGCCCCTCCCCCCTCACTTGCCACCAGTTCAAAGATCCACTCTTCACCGCCTCTTCGGGACCACGTCCCAGCAGTCTCCCACTATCAGTGATCTAAGGTATGCCCTTCTCCGGCAGTAGATCGCAACACCGTTAGGGCCTACCCCCCTCGTGATCACCCTAGTTCGAAGGTCCGCCCTTCACCAGCACACGCTCAGCGACATCCTCCAGCACGGCGTACCTTACCTCTCACAACCTGGCTCGAAGAGTTCGTCCTTCTCCCTAGTAGTAGGTCGCAAAACCCACTGGGTCTCGTCCTTAAACATCAACCTCAGAGGAGTACCTCAAAGATAATGAGGCCGACATTACAAATCTCACAAGAAAAATACAAAACAACAAAGGTATAAGCCCCGACCCTAAACTCTAGAAGAATGTGTCGGGGAATCACATAAGACAAAGCAACGAACATTACGAGGAAAAGTAAAAGGCTAACAACAAACTGCAAAAAGTAGCAAGAGCTCACAAACTAGCATGCAGTAAAAGTACAAGAACGCCACCAAGGCAATAAGTATACAAGACAGTGCTAGATACAACGAATTAAGGAGTATGATCCTCCTCATCAACGTCAAGCTTAGCGCATTCATCATCAGAAATGTCATCAAAGCCAAAATAAACAACGACACACTCACTCCTGCGGGATACCATCCGCCCTTCGCCCAGATAGTGGTCAGGGTGTCGTCCGGACCTCCCCCTCCAATCATCGGCATCTAAGAAGCAGAACAAATTTGCTTGCGCGGGATGACAGTTCAAACACCACCAGATGTTCTACTTTCACAAGCAAATGCGCAAAACTGAAGAAGTTTACAATCAATCAAGCAATGCTTACAGAGCATCTGAGGCACCGCAAACACAGTACAAAACCACTACATGACGCAGAAGTACAAAGATATAATAAGGACATAACTATACCTCGTCTGCATCAACATCGAAGCTCTCGCTCCCATCAAAGTTCTCCATTACCAAATTCGGCTACACCGCAATCGCGCGACCACGCCATTATGCAAAGGAACGTCACCTCTAATCTAGCAGGTATCTCTTAATCTTCAATGTGCAGTGCGTCTGGTGCGTGTAGCACCTTGTGCGCACATTGCACATTGCACCCCGTGCGAACATAGCGCACATTGCACATGTTGCACATTCAGTGCACATTGCGCCCCGCGCGAACATAGCGTGCATCACGCACATTACACCTTGCACGCACGGTGCACATTGCACCTAGTGCGCGCACATTACACCTTGCAAGCACGGTGCACATTGCGTCCCACCGCATAGCGCACAACGGACACGTTGCACCTTTTACGCAATGTACATATTGCGTCATGCGCACACACCACACACAGTACGCTCTGCGCACGCAGCACCAATGACATTTCATCATGCAAGCATCACCACAAAACACTACGTGTATAGCCCAGCATTCAATCAAGTCCCCGTCTCTAAATCGCTTCGGCACAAGGATACGGGTACTTGGGGGCAAATGATGGGTTTCCCTTGAGCCTGTTCGACCAAGCCCCTAGAACCGTGCGCGACCACTAGAGTCTCGGGTGAGTCGGCATGTGCCGACTTGGCCCCGTCTCGTCGTACGCGTCCATGCGAGCACCGGGCCACGTGCGTCCTTAGACGCGCACCTCTGCGCGTCACAGCGCCTTCGCAGCCTCACCGCCCTCTGGCCGCCCATAAGTGGGTGGCCGTTTTCCGACAGTGCAAGAGGCCAAGCAGCCGTCCCGCCCTCTGGCCGCCCAGACTTGGGCGGCCTCTTGGCCGCCCATACCTAGGCGGCCTCTTGGCCACCCAGATCTGGGCGGTCGTGACCTGTTAGGAGCAGGAGGCCACATGCCCGCCCGCCCCTCTGGCCGCCCTGATCTGGGCAGCCCCTTGGACGCCCAGTTCTGGGTGGTTGTTCCATATCAGGAGCGGGCGTCCACAAGGTTGTCCTCCCCTCTGGCCACCCAGATCTGGGTGGCCACTTGGCCGCCCAGTTCTAGGGGGCCGTCCCATATCAGAAGCGGGCGGCCACATGGCCACCCTCCCCTCTGGTCTCCCAGATCTGGGAGGCCACTTGGTCGCCCAGATCTGGGAGGCCACTTGGCCGCCCAGTTCTGGGCGGTCGTCTCCTGTCAGGAGGCAGCCACTTGGTCATCCGCCACTCTGGCCGCCCAGATCTGAGCGGCCTCGCGGCCTCCAGGATATGGGCCACCTTTCCCACTTATAAAGGGTGGTCGTGCGGCCGCACCGCGCTCCAGCAGGGTTCGCCTCCCCGCCTGCCTCCTCTGGTTGCTGCCCTCGTTGATCGCTCCTCCCCTCGCGAGAGGAGCGGTTATTTTTCGGCGAGGGCGCTTATTTTTCGGCTGTGGGCGATCTTGTCATTTGTGTAAATGTGGCGATCCTTATGTCTCATTTTGAACAATTCTATTGGTCCGGTCGGTGGTTATTAGGAGAAATTACCGGCTTGCCCTCCTAAAATCGATAAATATTCGCCTTTCCTATTCATTTGCATCTTTTCTCGGGCGGGTAAATCATCCTACAAATTTTCTCTCTCCACTCCTCCTACGATTTTCTCTCTTCACCGCTTCTCTTTTTTGCGCGCTTCCGTGTGCGCCTCTTTCGTGTGCGCTCCCACGTGCACCCCTTCCTTGTGCGCTCCCGCGTGCACCCATTCCTTGCGCACTCCCGCACGCTTCTTCCGTGCGCGCTCCCGCGCGCCCCTCTTCCTTGCGCGCGCTCTCCTTCAGGAAGCGCCCCACATGCTCTCCCCTAGCAAGCGACCTGTGCGCTCTCCCCCAACAAACGACCTGTGCGCTCTCCCCCAGCAAACGACCTGCGCGCTCTCCCCCAGCAAGCGACCCGCACGCTCTCCCCCAGCAAGCGACCCGCACGCTCTCCCCCAGCAAGCGCCCCGCGCGCTCTCCCCCAGCAAGCGCTCAGCGTGCTCTCCCCCAGCAAGCGTCTCGCGCACTCTCCCCTAGCAAGTGCCCCGCGCGCTCTCCCCCAGCAAGCACCTCGCACGCTCTCCCTCAACAATCGTCTCGCACGCTCTCCGTCATCAAGCGCCCCGCGCGCGCTCTGCTAGCTAGCGTTCTGCGCACTCACCTTCAGCAAGTGCTCCTCCATCAAGACCATCCAAGCGCGCCTCCACGCACTTCATCGTCAAGACCATCCAAGTGCGTCTTTGCACGCTCCGTCGTCAAGACCATCCAAGCACGCATCTGCATGCTCTGCCATCCAAATTGTTCAAGTGTGCCTCCGCGTGCTCTATCGTCAAGACCGTTCAAGTGCGCATCCGCACACCCCGCCGTCAAGACCGTTCCAAGCGGGCCTCCGCACGCTCCGCCAGGACCACCAAGCCTCCTCAGTGTCAGCAAACCAAGCCCGTTAGAGCGCCCAAAGTTCGTGTGCCCCCACCGTCAGTAGTTTACAAGAGCAACTTCAGAGCCCGCCAAAGACCGCTCAACTACAGCCCGTCGCGCAGAACGCTCAACATTCTCAGCACCCTCGACTCAGCAGCAAGCTCGTCAGATGGCAACAAGTTTGCCACTCCAGACTCCTATAAGCACAATAGGAGACAAACCACGGAGGATTAGGCGTGCGAAGCACGCCACTTGAACTTTCAAGCCCTAGACGAATAGACGCAACAAGTTGCTCTCACCTTCAAGCTAACGTAAAAACTCCAAAGCCTCCACAGCATAAAGCTCTCAATTGCAGCGGAAGCAGAAATAGCTCAGTCAGTGATAATCTGTCACCCTCTGAGTCCTTTTAATTCTCTCTCTCCATAATTGTAGCGGGAGACAGTTTGTCGCCCTCGAGTTTTTCAAAAAAATTCTGTACATCAACAAGCAAATAATGGAGGTTTTCCTAGCACAGACCCGGCCACGTGATTTTTCACCCAATTGACGGGTTTCCACGTTAAAAAAATTCTTTTTCCAACTCTTTACTTACTGTGACTGCTGGTGTGTTTGACCATTCCCGGGCTAAGGCGGTCCAATTTAGTTCGCTCTATCAGGAGCCTTGAGTGATCCCCAACAGCGCGGTTTAAAGTATTTTTCCCAATCTTCTGCTACCATTTTATGATATCTCATCCAACTTGGAACAATATGCGGTATTGGAGAACATTCATCTAATATCAAATGAATGAAGTGATTTTCCTTTAAAAATCCAATGCAAACAAGGTTTGGTACTGTCGGCATGGATGAATGTGGTGGATTAAATATCAGATTTTGCACTTTTGAAAGTTGAACTAAAGCGATGTTTTAGCACGAACTGATTACAAGTCTTGTATCCAGCATTGTCAACCGTTTGTCAAATGGTGTGGGAGTTTCTGTGCACTTTATAGAATCCAATAACTCTTCATATCTATGGTGGCCAAAATTTTGACCGTATAAAATGCTTCGATTTTCAAGCTCTCAATTTCGATCATTTATGAGTTGTGACCAATCTCTCATAACATCTAAGGCATGACTAATAACATGATATCCGCAGTGACCAGCTCCCAATGTATCTTTTCATGTATGGACATTAATGAACTTGTATAAAATGTGCCCCTTTTTCACTACATCCTCTTCCTCTTTAATGAGTCATAAGGTTTCTATAGAAATTTTTCTTGCCAACTCGGAATAGTGTACTTGTGTAGTCTTTACTTATTTTGATGCAACTGTCTCCGAATGATCTTTTAATATCGATATGTTGTAGGTTGCTCACTTGATCGAATGTTTTTCATACGGTAGTTAAGTTTCCGATTGAAACTTCTAAGAACTTTTTCAACAAGCTATGACCCCCATCAACTCGATTTGTGTTTGAATTTCCCAAATGCATGAATTTGTCAATCCAAGCGGAAAAAAATAGTCTTTGTACGGCTCTATCCAAGTTGTGGTAACATATTCTAAAACATCAGAATGTAATACAAAATATTGTACAACTAATTTGTTGAAAGATAAGAGAAAATTACTTTCAGAAATAGCTTCAATCATCCTTTACTAAATAGGTTCTTACAATGAGCCAATATATTTCTATTTATGTAAACCCAGCAGAGAATACTTGCTCAAATCAACTTCGATTTTTTGATCTTTTTCATCATTCGAACATTTTGGGTCTTCATATTAAACCAAAAACAATAAAAATCAATGCCATGAAAACAAAATTTAAAATAAAGAATATGTGAGTATGTTCGTACGATTACAACTAAAGATTTAGTTAACAAATCTTCGGAAATCATATCCTCCAACATTCAACCATAAAATACATAAAAAAAAATCTAGAACTCCAATAGCTAGTAAAAGATTGAACCAAAGGATAATAACATTAATGGATATCACATTCATACATGAAATGAGGAATACAATAGCCTAGTAGCCTGAGAGGATGAACATGTTATTCACAAAAGCACTAGAGACATTACATTATTCTGTAAAAAATATGCTTCTATAGCACTGGATCATGATTGATGTACATTTGGCAATAAGTTAGCCCCTTCACAAGCGCCTTGAATATCCAGAGCCACCACATCTCTTACAGAGCAGAAGCCCTGAGGAAGAAAAGAGAGTAAAATTAGTTGGTCTTTCCCTTCATGGCCAAATAAAATTGGGACATTAGACATTGTTAATGCTGCCTTCAGTGTTAACATTTATTATATTCAATAAGCTCTTGTTCGTGCGAGATCTATGGATAAGTCGCAAAATAGAAGATAGAAACACCCAAATAAGGCTATGTCCAGGGCAGCGGTTTATTTCACCATGGAAAATAGAGTGTTATAGTCTTATAGAAGGAGGACAAATTTTGTGTATATCAAAATAATGGAGTATATATAAGATCTGCAATACTTTGGATTAAGAAATTCCAAAAAGAAGTCTGAAATAAAATACACTGAAACATATAACAACTGAAAAAGATGCATAAACTAATTTTGGAGCGGCTATTTCCCGGATAGAAACCTCCTAGACATTGCTTCAAAGTTCAAGCCCGCCCTAAAATCAAAAAATGTGTAGGAGAAGAATTGTATGTAAGTTATGAAATTAAGAGTTTCTAACTGATAATTTCCTTCTAGAAGTGCAACTAATCACAGTGTTAATCTCTAAGGGTCTGTTCGCTTAGGGGGCCTGAAATTAGAACTATTTTCATTGAAATTCAATCACAAATTCAAATTCCGAAGCTTCAATTCTGTCCAAAATTAATTTAAACAATACAAATTACAAATCAACAATGCTGACCAGCCATAACTAGCCGACCACGTCAACAGATCGCCATTCAGGAGTCCAAATATCTTACACACAGATTTTAATCATCGGGCATTAGATCGACAAGCTGTTTTCACATGCAAACTTCTGTTGATTTGATCTTCAATCCCAAAGGTGCTAACTTTTCTCCCTAGCTTGGTGCAAGGATGAAGAACATGTGTCATTTTTGGCAAATTCACCAATGGCGTTTCCCTGAAAGAAAAAAAAGAAAGATGGCAGGTGGCCTGAAAGAAAGATGGCAGGTGGCCTGAAAGAAAGATGGCAGGTGGCCTGAAAGAAAGAGGGCCGGTGGCCTGAAAGAAAGAGGGCCGGAGGCCTAAAAGAGGATCAACTTACACTACTAAGATGGACCGAAGGATGAAACCATGAAACCTGGCGATGCTAAGAATGGAGTACGATGGAGTGATATACCTGTGAGGTAAGACTGCTTGGCGAACAGCCAAACAACTAACTATGATATTTAGCTTGTGCAGATGATAGTAAAAGATAATTTAGTGCTCGTCATAGGCATCTCAATAACAAGTTCATAGTTTGCCGGAAAGGTGGCTAGAGATGGACTTAGTGTAGGCAGGGATATTGTAAAGCTGGAACTGCAGCTGACTAAGAAGGATGAGCTTGAGAGAAGAGAGCTACCACAATCTCAAAAAAAGG
Organism: Platanthera zijinensis; assembly: GCA_039513925.1. Taxonomy (NCBI): domain Eukaryota; kingdom Viridiplantae; phylum Streptophyta; class Magnoliopsida; order Asparagales; family Orchidaceae; genus Platanthera; species Platanthera zijinensis. The sequence goes on along the minus strand of CM077084.1, from coordinate 37,807,567 downwards.
GAAGAGAGATTCAAATTTCTGTTTGCCTTCATTCAAATATCTCATATCTTTAAATAAACTTACATGACACCAATGACTCATCCAACTATTAATAATCAAAAATAATAAATATGACTTCCTTTACCACTAACAACTGACATAATAATTAAAATTACACAAAAGATAACTAGGTGTGAAGGTATGTAAGATTGTAACAGTGTTGCACATGCAGATAATCCAAAAAATAAATGCACTGCTAATAGAGAACGCGGATAGAGGGCGGGTGTTACGGTTGCGCATGCCGACGGGGAACGAACACGCAGTCGAGATGCCGGGGGGAGGCCACAGACGGAGGAAGACGATGATGGGTCCAAAAGGAGGCGAGCCCGAAGATGTGTCGACGACATGAGAATTTTATTCGCATGTTGTTATGTTATTTCCGGTAGTGTACTTTTATTTTTTGCATTGTTTTTCGTTATTCACACCCCGCGCCTATAAAGGCGTGTGTTGTACTCTTTTTCTGTATTCTTGGATGAATAGAAAATTAGGGTTGCTCCTTAAGGATTTTGTCTCATTCCATCCTTCTTCCTCTTCCTCACCTCCGCCGGCCCTCCCCCTTGCCGGATTCCTCTCGGGTTTGTATCAATTTGGTCTGACCTGCCTCACTATCCGCTCATTGCCGTCGTGTGTGCTTCTGCTCCCAGATCCGCCGACCATCCACTTCCAGAGCCAATCCCCGATCCGTCGCTTGCTCAGCCGCGCGAGACGCTTCCACACGAACGATTCAGCCGCTCGATCAAGGATCCTCTTGTTGCCGCTCGCCGCAGATCCATTCAGTCGCAAATCACTCGCTGATCGGTTTGCGTCTGCCGGCTACGCTTCGCGGATCCATTCGATCTCGTCGTTCCGCTCAATTAAAAATTTGTCGCTTCTGCCTGCTACGTTGCTGCTGCTGATCCCCAATCCGCCTGCTCTGCCCAGTCCTAGGGTCGTCGTTCCTGCTTCTGTTGCACGCCAGCAGCTCTCCTCCATCCACACAGCTCCCAACACCCGCTCTATCGGCGACCCTCCTCCCGATGCCACCGTCGACGGCTTGAGCCGTCGCATTGAGGTTCAAGAACAACTTGTCGCCTCCATGCACAGAACACTCCTCGCTCTCCACTCCAAGATTGACTCCCTCCAAGTGTCCGAAGCCGCCGTGTCTGCCTCGTCCGGCTCCGGCTCACCCGCGGACGGCGGCTCTATCCTCGGCGCCAGTCCGCCGCCCATTTCCTCCGGGACCACTCCTCCGCCCATTCCGGGCCGGTCCTCCCTCTCCCTTGACATTCCATCTTTTGTCGGCATCAACCCGATGGGTTGGATCGCCAAAGCGGAGAAATATTTCGACCTCAACTCCACACCGGAGCGCGACAAGGTGTCTACAGTAGTGGTTGGCCTAGACGGCTCGGCGCTCCACTGGGCTCGGTGGCTCCGCCAAACAACCTTGTGCCTCTCTTGGCCCGAGCTCAAGCAGGAGATGATTCGGCGGTATGACACTCGCTACTCCGGCTCCTCCACTATTGAGCGCCTTTGCAGCATCCGCCAGCCTGGACGATTATGCTGATGAGTTCGTCGCCCGGGCCTCCCACGTCCCCGGACTACAGCCCGATCGTTACCTGGGCTTCTTCATGTAGGGTCTACTGTCACATATCCGCTCTTGTCTTCGCACGCATCACCCTCACACAGTCTTCGACGCCATGAATTTGGCACGTCTGGTGAAAGCCAGCCTCTCCCCCCGGCCACATGCTCCTACGGTCGACCACCACCATCCCCGACCGCCTTGGCGACCACCAGCCACGACTCCTCCACCGCGGCCGCCGCCTTGGGGAAACCGACTGTGCCGCCCACCGACCCCTTAGCGCCTCTCAAACAATGATTACAATGAACTTCGCAGCAAGGGTCTCTGTTTTTGGTGCCGCCAACTGTACTCCCCCAATCATGAGTGCTCCATGAAGGAATTCAACGCCATCATCGGCAATGCCGATCCTGGGGTTATCCTGACTGACTTTGAGACCCTAGAGCTCTCAATAGGGGATACACCTCTCGACTCCACCGCAGCTACATTCCACCGGTTGGAGCTATATTGCACCTCGACAGGTGGGATCTCCGGCCACCAGACTATGCAGCTCTCAGGCACACTGTGGGATTGCCCGATTATCATCATGGTGGATAGTGGAGCAAGCCACAACCTCATCTTTGAGCATCTGGTGTGGCAGCTCCGTCTTCCATCGGTTCCCTCCCCGGATGTTGGATTCATATAGGCGATGGGCGCCACCGACCGACTCAGGGTCGTTGCACTGCCATCTCTCTCTCTATGGGGCCCTGCTCCATGACCGCGGACTTCTACACATTCAGCTAAGGCGACCTCGACGCCATTCTGAGAGTGTCTTGGCTCCGTACGCTCGGCGATGTATGCGTCAATTGGGAGACTATGTCCACGTAGTTCCTACACGGGGGGCAGCCATGTCACCTCGACGGTGACTCTGCCCTCCTACGCTCTTCGATCTCCCTCGAAACGACCCAGCGGACCACGAACAACGACCCCTCTGCGGGATTGTGGGCCCTCTCGGGCCCGTACGATGTACCTTGCCCTTTCTCGACGAACCACCAAGAGCCTTCTACTGCGCTCGTCGACGTCATCTAGCCTCCAATAGGATTCCCACCAGCCCGACAGGATTGCCACCAGCCCGACCGATTCTGTTGGTCCGGAAGAAAGACGGCAGTTAGCGTCGTTCTACCCAACCAAGCTACTTGATCGCCGCTACAATCTTTCGGGGGGCTCTGGCTTGCAAGAGGTCCTTGTTGCTGGGTCTCACCGTTTGGAGTCCGAAGCTACGGAGTCGCCTCAGGATCACTTCTGCAGCCAGTCCTCCGTCTACTGCCTTAGGGACAAAGCATATTTTCCAGACTGCGGCATTGTTACGGTTGCGCATGCCGACGGAGCACGCACACGCAGTCGAGACACTGGGGCGAGACCATAGATGGAGGAAGACAATGATGGGTCCGAGAGAAGGAGAGTCTGAAGATGCGCTGACGACATGATCGCATGTTGTTATGTTATTTCCTATTATGTACTTTTATTTTCGCATTGTTTTTCGTTATCCGCACCCCGCGCCTATAGGGGTGTGTTATACTCGCTTTTTTGTATTCTTGGAAGAAAGGAAAATTTGGGTTGCTCCCTAAGGATTTCGTCTCGTTCCCTCCTCCTTCCTCTTCCTCACCTTCGTTGGCCCTTCCCCTTGCCAGATTCCTCCCGGGTTCATATTAGCGGGGGACACGTATAAGAGCCCGCACGAGTTTATCGCATGAGGCAGAGATAAGATCATCATATAGACAATGGGCCTAATTGGGTCGGCGGTGGCAATGCTAAAAAGCTTTATTTTCACCGACATCGCCCTTTTAGACTGTTTGGATGAGGAGCGGTGTCAAAAGAGCTTCTCCAAAAAGGAGTTTTGTGGCTTTTATGAAAGCAGGTTAGATAGGGCTTTTGAAAAAGGGATTTCTAGCTTTTAGCTTTTCGTAAGTGTTCTAAAATCCACACCCCCGACAACTCCCGATACGCACTTTCTTCTTCCTTCCCACTTGTGAACTTCTTCCTACTCACAACACCGGTTCTCCCATTCGCGCTCCCACTCGTGATCTCCTTCCTTCTTGTTGCGCGGGTTCTCCCATCCGCGCTCCCACTCACGATCTTCTTCCTTTTTGACGCCCTTTCTTCTTCCCTCCTCGACGTCGCTGCTATCTTGCGCAAGTTGTACACCATCTATCGTCCGGTGAAGTTGCTTGGATTTCTCTAGGGTTTGCCACCGATGTCAACCTCCTCCTTGAGGACAGAGAACAAGCCACAATTTTAGGCCAGTCTCCTCCTTCATCCTTATGACCAGGCATTTCTGATTTGGATAACATTTCCCTCAATTTTTCATCCCTCGCCCCCTTAAAATTTCCAAGGTTTTTTCACTAGGAACTTTAGTGGAGCATTAAGTGGCAGTATTTTGTAACTATATTAGCCTAGTTCTATTCTTGATAATAATCTGTTTAGAAGGTTGTTGTTCTGGTTTTAGTAGGCAATTGTCCAGGTTTTAGTAGCAGTTGTCCAGGTTTTAGTAGCAATTGTCCAGGTTTTAGTAGCAGTTGTCCAGGTTTTAGTAGCAATTTGACTGTAACCAAAAAAGTGATAATGAACCAGTGATGAGACTTTCTCAGTAATCCGAGATTTTATTGATGATGAATTGTATAATGCTCACAAGTACAATAGTAAATCTTGGATTTACTGTATATTTGTTACTATAAAAAACATATCACTACTTTGAACCTATGAAACACGAATACTTTCCCCAAGGCAACGTACCAGTACCGGATACGTATCCGGTGCCGGTACGTACCCGATACTCGACGGGTACACCTATGTGGACACACTTGGACTTAACACATCATTTTGCATATTGTGATAGGAGTCTGTTTTTTTAGAGTAAACAAAAGTTGGATCTATGGTAGGAAGCGTTGGTACGTCCAATTAAGTTGAGTATCTATACCGAAAATAGTCCTGGTACTGGTACGTTTATGTTACAAGTACGTGTATTGAACGTGTTGATACGACGTAAGTTATTAACAAAACAGCTAACTTGTCTCCGGAGATCGAAGATGTTGATCTCTAACAATGAATTTGATCTCCAACAATAAAGAAGAAGAAAAAAAGACGGATGAATAGACTTAAGTTTAATTTTATCTCTTTTGGTTAAACATATAAGATGTTAAATTTTGTAATATTTATGAATGCTTAATGTTTGAAAACTTTATGTTATGTTGTATTGATTTGTGGACTTGTACTTCAAGTTATGATTTATGTTTGATGTTTCGATATTTTGAGAACTATTTATTGCACTTGTGATATATATATTGTTATAACGTATCATGACGTACCCGCATTTTTGTTTTTTAAATGTTGTCGTACTGCCGTACTGGATACGTATCGTACCCGGTACCCGTACCGGTGCTTCCTAGCTTTGTACATCTTGCAGCACATCACATGTAGATGGAATTCTACAAGGAATGGAAGATAGGAAAGACATTGGAGATTATCTATCATGTTATGTATATCGTTATTTGAAACTTCACATATTGCTATTTTAAACTTCATGAGTGATGTTGGAGGGAAATTATTTTTTTATAATCTACTTATTTTTTATTTATATAATATTTACTTATCTCTAAAATAAATGATTAGCATAAAACATGTTTCTACTATTAAAAAGTTCAATTATTATTAAAATGTTGTTCTTCAAAACAAAAAAACATAAAACACCGTTTTAAAAAACACTTCAATGAAGATTTTCCAGACAGTCTACTGTTTTTTTCAAAATAATTTTCTGGACAGCTCAAATGTCATCACTAGTTTCCCACCACTATTTATTCCACCGTCACCGCCGTCCCAAACAAGCCCTATAAGAGTAGGGCACATGTAGAGAATCCTAAAAAATAAATGCACTACCCTATCAAATTGAAGTACTATGTTGGATAAATCATGCAGATGAATTCTTCAACCACCATGCATGTGTAAATATATGAAAATATTCAACATGGATAAGCAATTCAAGATGACAGTGGAATTATGTGTCGAACAAATTATGGTCATCACATAAAAAAGGTATGGACAACAATATTTTCATATTTATATAAGCTTAATAAATAATCAGCCAATACAGTAGTACCAAAATTAATAAGAACTGTATACCTGCACCTTTGCATGCTCGACAATCAACAAAGCCAGTATCTTGCTTCATCTTACCATTGGTGCAAAATACACACTTTGTGCCGCCTAAAATATTCAAATCAAGCGCATTATAGGATTATGTGAAAGACTGAAGGCCTTGCAATTATTAGAACTCAATCTACTATGTGTAAACATCTAGCACATGTGCTTAGTAAGATTATATTCAAAAAAATTCAGCTTAATAATATATTTTTATTTTACAATAATCATTCAACTGGGTTGCACTACTTCTCGCTATTTAGGGTCGCCTCAATGAATCTATTTTCCATTCGTTCTCGTTGAGTGTTGTTTGAGGTGTACACAAATCATCTTAAACAACTTACATTCATGTTACACCATTAGGTCTATCCCCTCTTACATATAATCATTTGACACCAACTCTATATACTCCTCTAACTGGCGCATTTTCTAACCGTCATTGTGCATAGTCAAACCACTTAAAATTTAATCATTTTTCCTATTTTGGCACACATCCATTTTAGCATTTTAATTAACAACACTCAACTTAGATATAATATTTTTTTATCGCCCAATATTTGGATTCATACAACATCATCCATCTAATAACAATTTAAAAAATAATAACAACTTTTAAGTCTCCGTGGTATCCATTTATCGTACAATACTACTGAGGTGCTGTTCATTTTAACCAACCAGTCTTAATTCTAGAAGTTATATTATTATCTATATTTATGGTCTCCTCTTATTGCATAGTATTCCCAAGGCATTTGCTCATTTAACCAATCATTCATAACTTTAGAAGTTATATCCTCATTTTTTTGAAAAACTAATCAATGATACTTAAATATGATGCAGGACGAATCTACAGGTGACGGACGTGTAATGACTAACCTTAGATGCAATGCAACCAACCACAGAGAAAGCAATTGATTCACGACAAACTCTAAAATTATGATGAGAAAGGATGCATGCATGCAATCCAATGAACAAGAAGCTCGCAACTTAAACTCTAACCCTAAAGAAATTGCGGCACTTCAATCATGCAGCTAATTCTGACACGCAATTAATTAAATATCGCTAATTTAAAAAAAAATGCGCTAACACCACCAGGGATCGCAAACATTGCATTTTTAGCAAACGGATGGCAATTGTAAACTAAATGAGAGTGTACGGCAATTAAATGCAAAGGAAAAAAATTATACACATTCCAAAATTAAATGAGCCAAAATAAGCAAAGCGAGCTAACAATAAGAATACATAGTCGAAAACATATCGCGTAAGGAAACAAAACTTAATGAAAACTCACACATAGATCAACCCCAATAAGGTAAGCGGGTTTGAGATTATCACGGGTGCATCATATTGGATCGGAAAGGTGGTAGTGGTTGAATGATGGCCGTCGGAGAGGAAGAAGGGTTATTGGAGATTGGACGGGGGCTATTGGAGGGTGGACGGAGGATGTTGGAGAGTGGATGGGGTTGTTGGAGGGTGGGTAGAAGGCTGCTGGAGGTGACCAAATGTGGTGTGGCTGAAAGGGAATCAGGGGGTGGACGAACTTGGGAGTGTGGCTAGAAGGGAGGAAACCGAGCTGGACGGGGGAAAGTATGGTTTGCTGAAACGTTGGTCATGAATTACTGAACCGCCAACCATGAATTACTGTATTGAACTGCCGGTCATGAATTACTGAACCACCAGCCATGAATTACTGAACCGCCGGCCATGTATTACTGAACCATCGGCCTTGAATTATTAAACCGCCGGCCATGAATGCCTAAATTACTGATCTTTTGGCCATGAATTACTCATCCGCCAACAATGAATTACTGAACTGCCGACCAAGAATTACTGAACAGACTATGAATTACTGAATCACCGACCATGAATTACTGAACTGTTGGCCATGAATTGTTAAACCCCCGTCCATGAATTACTCAACCGTCGGCCATGAATTACTCAACCGCCGGCCATGAATTACTGAACCCCCAGACATAAATTACTAAAACACTAGTCATGAATTACTGAACCGCCGACCATGAATTACTGTATCGTTGTCCATGAATAATTACTGAACCGCCGCCTTAAATTACTGAACCGTCGGCCATGAATTACTGAACCGTAGTCCATGAATTACTGAACCGCCGTCCATGAATGAAAGGGGATGTGGCTGGAAGAATACCCGGAGAGTGGTGTGGGCTGGGAGGGATGTTGAAAGGGGTAGAGAGGGGAGCCAAGGCTCGAACTGTATTTTGGTCGTTGGAGTGTTGTCGAGTGGGAAACGGACTCGGGTAAGTCAGTGATTGAGGGGAAAGGCTTGGATGAGGCAGGAGGCAGCAGATGTGGCACTCCAAAGGGCGACGGTGGCTCCTGGCATTGGAGACGGAGCCCACGACGTCACATCGTGAGGAAGAGAGGAGTTCGTACCTCTCTGGACCAAGCAACTAGTGTAAGGAAGTTAAGTCTCAATCCCTAGATAACATAACAGGAGTATATATAGGAGAGGGAATTAGGTTAAGTGAATCTGACAAGTCAAATAGTGAGTCCGATCAGATGACCAACCCAATTCTCAAAATCCTAGAAAAATAAAACAAAATACATAAAAATAGGAAAAATCGAGGCAGGCAGTATCGTGGCCTCCGCACGTCCGCCCGACGATCCAAAAGTGTCAATAATGAAAAAAGCTAAAATGAGATGAGCTCAATCTCTATCAAAAATTTTCGCATATAGGCATCCTAATTCTAATAAGATCTATTATAAATTGATAATCACCACAACTAAAAGTTTGTCTAGGTAGGTGCTGGTGGTTGGAGATGTAGTTGTTAGAGATGAAGATAAAATATTATTTTTGAATGAAGCTTCCTCACTAGAATTAGGGCATAAAATGGTGTTTTGGGGAATCAGTGGTTCCAACTGAAGGATAGTCAAAGTATAAAAAATGGCATTTGTGTTTTTTAAGAAACTCAACGGAGAAAAAACGCTCAAACAAATGGAGTCTAAAACTATTTAACAAGTACTATCTTTTTATTCTACTAACTTGAGCACACCTATCTTCTAAACAATATCTATGGTGTTCTAACTTTTCACTTAAGTGGGGAAACTATGTTTTTGTTGTGCTGTTGATGGAGATGGCAGTGAAGGCTTACAAGAAGGTACAACCAACCATGGTGAGTAAAGCAACTGAGAACCTTTGGATAGAAGGAGAGTCTACTAAGCAAATTTTACTTACGTTTGATGAGCCCTTCAAGGTATTCCCAATTGTTTTCCTGGAACCACTGGTACATGCAAGAAGAACCAACCAACCGAACAGACCATCTTGATCACGCGGTATTTCAAACACTAGCTGCGACAAAACAACAGGATTAAGCCAGAGGAAGTGCAACCCAATATCCAGGAGAAGCACAATGTACTACAATGCACTCCCGGTTGTTCTCTTGGGGGATCAAGAGATTGGATCGCCTTTATAAGTTGAGCTACCTAGCACTCCCCTAGAGAAGACTCGGTGTCCGATCTCTGGAGTCATCACCTTCATCAAGATCCTCCTACCCCAACTCTTCGAGATGTAGGTTATAGATAAGTTAGCAGTGAACCTACCATCTCCATTATGTCCGAAGGACTCACGAGTGACACTTGCATACACCAACAAAGACACCAACCACCATGTTATGTGAGTTTCTTGTATCGCAGATCCCAAAGTAAACTTGAGCTGGATTTATTTCCAAGATATGGGGTCTAGCTCGGACGACTTCTTCAGTGACGATGCAATCACTTCTGATTTGCTTAGCCGGCTCCTTGAGATCTATTTGTCGAGATCCCCTTCTGATGAGGCCACATTCCTGCTTCCAAAGTCCACTTTTGAGTTACTTCTAGAACGACCCCTTCAATGATAACATAATATCGATTTGTCGAGTTGGACACTCACGAACAAATTGTTAAGTCTCGCAATATTCCTTTCTTGTCTAAACAACTCTGAGCAGAACCCGGCCTAAATGGTTGTGCACATTAATACACTGAAGTATTTAAAGTTCAGGTCAGACAGACATCTATCCTTTTTATTTATTTGTTTCTTTTTTATTAATGTAGCATGTGGATGAAGCCTCACTTTTGTGTCATAAATATCGTTCTGTGATATGAACGCACTTAGCTTGTGTTTGATTGTTCTCTCCTCTTTGACTGGTGGTTGGATAAAGCTCTGAGACTGTTGTTGGTGTTTCGTAAATTGTGTCACTGTGACTACTGCAGTTGAAAAATAATTGAGGAAGAAGACATATCATCTTCATTACCATAAGTCTCATCTCAACTCTGGGGAATGGCTTTATCAGAACTGCTCTTTCTTATTGAGTGATGTAGTATTTGCTAGCTTTATTTTGCACAAATTCTCAGCTTCTAACACGATGCCTTTGGGCTGAAATTTATTTAAAGAAAACATAAGAAAAAGCTACAACTTTAGTCTACTTAAGAGTTAAGAAATAGTCTTATATGTAGTATGCCCCTTTCTAAGTAAGAAAATAGTGTTAACATAAATCTAAAAGAGTACAATTAAACTATTATAAGAATCTCCATGATTCATGAACTATAAAACCTACAAAGGAGTATGTATGTTATGTATGTATGTATTAGATTAGAGCCTCTTCCTTGAGAAAGAACACGACAAATGGCAGAGCTGACAAAGTAATTTTGTATTTGTTCATTGATCTCTCACTTAGGCACTTAGGCACTTAGCTATATGCTTTTAGCATGAGGTGCTTTTGCCAATGCTTCCTTTTGTTGGCCTCTTAGCTTTATGATGTGGAGCCCTTTCAGGTTATTATTGATCAGTTTCGTGTCATTTATCACTTCAATTTTATTTAGATTTATGTGTAACTTTGTGTTTATTATTGAGGTTTTGAGCACTTGGATTATATATAGCCCCATTGTATCTTATTATGCTTATGTTTGGAGTAGTTGGCTTATATATGGCCTCATTGTGATGCGGCACAGGCGTCACACATGTCCGCCACCCTGGAGTCCCACCAAGGGGCCCACCTGGAGTCGGCATCAGGTGGCTTTCATCAAGCCCGTGGCCCATACACCCCAACAAGCTCTCCGCCATGGAATCACCGCCATGCGGCAGGTTGTTGAGGCCGGGGCTCGATCCCCTGACCTCCTAGATAAGAGGCTTTCAACAGCGCTCTCATCACCAACTGATGATGCGGCACAGGCGTCACACCTGCCCACCACCCTAGAGTCCCACCAGGGGGCCCACCTGGAGTCAGCACCAGGAGGCTTTCATCAGGGTCGCAGCCCGTACACCCCAACTAGCTCTCCGCCATGGAATCACCACCATGCGGCAGGTTGTTGAGGTTGGGACTCGATCCCCTGACCTCCTAGATAAGAGGCCTTCACCAGCTCTCTCATCACCAACTGAGTCGAGGATCAGTTGGTGATGAGAGCGCTGGTGAAGGCCTCTTATCTAAATCGAGTCCCGGCCTCAACAACCTGTCGCATGGTGGTGATTCCATGGCGGAGAGCTGGTTGGGGTGTACGGGTCGCGGCCCTGATGAAAGCCGTCTGGCATTGACTCCATGTGGGCCCTCTGGTAGGACTCCAGGGAGGCGGGCAGGTGGACTCCTGGTCCCGCATCATAAAATTGCATCACCACCATGCGACAGGTTGTTGAGGTCGGGACTTGATCCCCTGACCTCCTAGATAAGAGGCTTTCACCAGCGCTCTCATCACCAACTGAGCCGCGGATCAGTTGGTGATGAGAACTCGCATGAGATTTCTTTATCAAGGAGGTCGGGGATCGAGCCCCGGCCTCAACAACCTATCGGCCCTGTTGTGGGGCCAGGGATGGGTTGGGGTGTATGGACCGCGGCCCTGATAAAGCCGTCATGGTGCGACGCCATGGTGGGCCCCCTGGTGGGACTCCAGGGTGGCAGGAGGGTGTGACGTCCATCCTGCATCATAAAAGTGCACTTTTATGATGCGGCACAGGCGTCACACCTGCCCGCCACACTGGAGTCCCACCAGGGGGCCTACCTGGAGTCAGCATCAGGCGGCTTTCATCAGGGTCGCGGCCCATACACCCCAACCAGCTCTCCGTCATGGAATCACCACCATGCGGCGGGTTGTTGAGGTCAGGGCTCGATCCCCTGACCTCCTAGATAAGAGGCTTTCACCAGCGCTCTCATCACCAACTGATCCACGGCTCAGTTGGTGATGAGAGCGCTGGTGAAGGCCTCTTATCTAGGAGGTCAGGGGATCGAGCACCGGCCTCAACAACCTGCCGCATGGTGGTGATTCCATGGCGGAGAGCTGGTTGGGGACCTGGGGTGTACGGGTCGCGGCCCTGATGAAAGCCGCCTGGTGCTAACTCCAGGTGGGCCCCCTGGTGGGACTTCAGGGTGGCGGGCAGGTGTGACGTCTGTGTTGCATCACGTTGTATCTTATTATGCTTATGTTTGGAGTAGTTGGATATCAAGCCTAAGGTTGGCCATAACTCCTACAGTGGACATTTTCACATCTTATCCCATTTTCTGATCCGTCTCGACATATCTCAATCATCTTCCACTCACCGGAAACCGAAGGAGCTCCAATAGTGGCTAAATACAATGTCAAGTTCATTTGTACTGCAGAGGTTTCTCCAAGGAACTTTAATCTGTGTTGGCAGAATGGGGCAGACTATAGTTTTTACATAAACTTTGAGGCAATCATTTCGGATCAAACTCAATTACTCATAGAGTTTTGCATTTATTTTTATGTCCTTTACATTGTATGGAAGTACTCTTTATTTCTAGTAGTGGTTTGCTCTAAGTAATGATGACTGATTTCCTGTCATCGTATGTGCATTTCTTATAAGCCATGCTTTTTTATTTTGGTGCAATCTTAGTAGTTTTTAAATCATTATTTGTTTACTAAATTTAGAATATTTATAATTAAATTTGATTAATTGTGTGAGTTGCATATTTTACTGTTTATTAATTGTTCGACATAACTGAAAGTTGACTCATATAGGTGCATTGCATTAGTGTTAGGTAATTTAATTTATGTTCATCATTGTGCGCATGTTTGCATGTATGCATTTGCATCTTCATGTTGAAAGCATATAGATTCATCTTATTTCACAGAAACTCTCAAGACCAGAGCCATGGTGGAATGGCTGGTTTCTAAGACAATTAAAAAATAAGAGATTTTATAAGATTGGCGAGGTATTACCATGGATTCATTACAATCTGCGTGATGATAGCTCCACATCTTATATACTAATTACTAAATAAGGATAAATTTAAGTGGAGTGAAGAAGGCAATGAAGTTATTGAAGCATTAAACAAGGCAATGTGTTCCCCACAAAGATTAAGTTTGCCAATTTTTAATAAAGTCTTTACAATAGGAACAAATGCGTCGGAGATTGGAGCGAGTGCCATATTAATGCAAGGGGGTCATATTGCCTATTTTGGCAGGGGTATGGGGAAGAAAATTGTAGTACTATGAGTGTATGAAAAGAAGTTAATAGACATATTGATCATCAGAGTCGTGAATTTTTGTTGGAGCAAAAAATTACAACATCCGCCTAGCAGAAATATGTATCTAAATTAATGGGTTATGAGCACACTCCATCCATTATAAAAAGGGGACAAAAAATTTATTTGCAAACACCTTGTCTAGAAAAGGTTTGAAGGTGAAGGTGGCAAATTAGTTGCAATAATAACAGTGAAATCTGATATTATGCAACAAATAAAGGAAGCTTGGGTGCAAGATCTACATATACAAGGCATTATTAAAGAATAATAAGCGGACACTTCAGATAAACCCAGTTATCAATGGACTCAAGGTATACTAAAAAGAAAAGGCAGACTGATAGTGGGGGGGAAATGAGAATGAGAAGGAAACTATTACAATTATATCATGATGGACCAATGGGAGCGCATTCAGGTATGATGTCCACTTTCAAATGGCTTCTTCTTTTGGAAGAAAATGAAGATCAATGAAGGCTGGTGTGTTTGAATACATCATGAAATGCTCAGTGTGTCAGTAATATAAGACGGATTGCTGGAAACTGATGGGATTATTACAGTTCTTGCCCATACCAAACCGAATGTGGCAAGACATATCAATGCATTTTATCAAAAATCTTTTAAATTCCGTGGAATTGGTGTGCTTGGTATTAATAGACAGACTCAGCAAATACACCCATCTCATAGTCATTCAACATTCCAATTCTGAAGCCGCAATTCAATCCAACCGAACGGGATTTATTCATTTGAGGCTCTGTTTGGCGCGGCGTTTTTACTCTGGTGAGTTTGGACAAAAATGTCACAGTCATAGAATGTATGTTTAGCATGACAACGGTGATGAACGCCAACAAGAAAATAAAATCAGTTTTGAACATAAAAGTTGATGAAGCTCCTTAGGTGAGGTCGGGCGTTCACAAATGAAGGTTCATAGCCACCAAGTTCATGACCACCACCGCGCCAAACGGAGCCTGAGTCTATGTTCTCAACAATCTAGTTATTTTCAGCATTAGATCCTTATCAAGACACAGTAAAAGGAATATCGAGATTCTACTCTGCTACCAACTTGAACATGAAGAAATTGGGTAAAAATAAAAGGGTGATGTTATATATAGATCATGTTTGGCTATATACAAACCCAAAATTTGATTATTTTTTTGTCTTTTTTTCACACTATATACAAACCAAAAAATACTTTTCCTCATTTTTTTTATTTTGCAACCCTAGCCGCTTCTCGCTCCCTGCTCCTGTGCGAAAGGAGAACCTCCCAATCCCGTCTTCCCTGCTCGATCCAAGCTCGTCGGTGGCCAATGTCCCCTGCTACATCACCGACAAGCACTCCAGCGGCCCAATGTTGTGAAGATCGAGATCTTAACTAAGATCGGGAGACATCCCTAAGATCGTAAAACGTAAGATCGACACGGATCGCAAGATCGTATTTTAATAAAAATTAAATCAAAAGCATGAGAAATATGTATTAATCTACATACAGTCAAATAAAAATATAATATTCCATACCTAATGATATAAGAAATTCTGTCCAGATTAGTGTGAAAATTTGGACAGGAATTTTGTCCAGATTAGTGTGAAATCTGGACAGAATTTCTATTTCTGTCCAGATTTTCACACAAATCTGAGCAGAATTTCTGTCCAGAATTTCACACAAATCTGAACAGAAATCTGGACATAAACCTAATGATATAAGGCTATCATTAGAGTATACAGAGGAAGATGGAAGAAGAAGACCTGCTGCGGTATTGCCTGTTGCAAAATCAGGACACATGTTGCTAAATCTAGACACCTGCTGCTAAATCTGGACACCTGCTGCTAAATTTGGACACAGAGGAATAATAAGAAATCAGAAGAAGAAGAAGGGATGACCTAGAATGCTGCGGGAGCGACGAAATCGGGATGTTGCGGGAGCGACGGAATCGGGATGCTGCGGGAGCGACGAAATCGGGACTGCTGCGGGAGCGACGGAATCGGGATGACCTAGAATGCCGATCGGGAAGAAATAGGGATGTGCGGGATTTAAACGCTAGGATCGAAAATGATCGTAGGATCGCACGATCCTACGATCTTAAACGCCGATCCTGGCGATTTTGCAGGGAACCCGATCCAGCCTAACTCGTGACTCGTTTACCCCGTAAAACTCGTAAGATCATAAGATCGTCCGATCTAAATCGAGATCTTAACAACATTGCAGCGGCCTACTTCAAGGTCGGCGAACCTCCCTTGTCCGACGATTCCGGACGGAAATAGGATCCCGGCGAGCACTCCAGCAGCCACTCAGAATGAGGTATTCAAAACCTCACCGCAAGCTTTCTTCCTCCCTCCGCATTCAAAACATATATTTCGGTCGTGATTTAAAACCATCGAAAGTGTGATCATCAAATTTAAATATGATATTCAAAATCATATTCCGGTCGGGATTTATTTTTGTTGAATGTGAGCATCCACCTACTGTTTTTAGGTTATGAGTTTAGTGTTTTGAATATTTACTATTTTTTGCATATTATTGTAGGATCAATCATTAGCAATTAGAGCAATGGAGTTGGATAATGTGGAGATTCCTTCGTTTATGCCGGAATATGGTATTGTATTCTATTCAATGTAATTGGTGATGGCCATTGTGGTTTCCGTGTTGTTGCTCGAGCATTAGAAATGGGTGAAAATTGGGCACAAGTGAGGTTGGATCTTATCAATGAACTCAAGGTTAAAGTGAGCATGTATGTTGACATTTATGGAGGAGGAAATATTGCAAGAGGTGATGTCTTCTCTTCAATGTACGGAAATACCGACACCCCCAAATAAATGGATGTCAATGCCAGACATGGGTCTTGTGGTAGCTTCATGCTATAATATAGCTTTTATCCAACTTTCACAGTTTTAAAGCCTCACTTTCCTACTGTTGAATTCACCGTCGCCGCCAACACATAGTCTAGTTGCAATGGATTACAAGATGGAAATCATTTTGTACATTTGGTGATTGCTTATAAGAAAATTAAGTTTGATTTTTTTTTTAATTTTACATTGGTCTGCATATAACTGGTTTTGGATTAGTATGGTTTGTATATAACAATGGTTTGTATATAGCCAAACATGATCTATATATAACATCACCCAAATAAAATTGAGTAAAAAGATCTCACCATTTCCCCCGCAACGACTGCAAGGCATTGGATCTCCCTACCAAAAATATAATCACATACACAAAAATCAAAAAAAAATAATAGAAATTTCATAGAAAAGGAAAGTAACAACTAACAACCTTCAACCCTAGGAAGAGGGAGAGTGCGACGGCGGAAATGACACTGGCGGAGACAATGAAGGTCTGAGTGTCGATCGTCCGGTCTACGCCATAGAAATGGGCGGCGCAGCGGCAGGGATACCTCGCCGGACGACGAGCAGAAGTCGTCAACGGCGGAGCGGAGAGAGACGAAGTGATGGATTTCGGTTTCCGAGTTGGATTGAGGTGGATGGATGGAAAAGAGAGGAGAAGAAGAGGGAGAAGAGTGGAAGGAGGACATGAGAGCGGAGGAGAGAAGGCGGCCATGGAAAGCGAATAAGGTGCCAGTGAACATAAGAAGGCCGGGAATTTGGAAAGGGAACCCAGTTGTAAAAAATCATCTGCACTCTCCCGGTTGAATTGGTACTCTTACCGCCCAGTGAGCAGAGCATTCAGTGTTCCGCTTCCGCGCTTGCGATCAGCCTTGCCCCGCCAAAAAAACGACCTCTTGGTTTGAAGATAAATGGGTTAAATCGAGATCTATTCGGGACTGATTCTGTAGGTTCACTGATATCTCCTGTTTTTTTAAATCAAAAAAAAATTATGTATCAATATTTCATGTGATAATGCATTCATAATATAAAAAAAAGAAAATTAATATTCGTACTTCATATTAGGCTATTTGTATCCCAAATATCATTAATATTTAAATAGCAAGACCCAAATAAAAAATTGTAACCCTCTTCGTTTCTTCCGTCTCCCGTGAAAAACCCAAGCAGGCATGTTCGCCCGCTCTCCCCCTCCGCCGGCCAGGCGTGCCCGCTCCCTCCACCGTCGGCGGCCTGCTTTCTACCGTCGGCGGCCTGCTTTCTACCGTCGACGGCCTGCTGTCTTTCGTTGGCGGCTTGTTCTCTTTCGTCGGTGACCTTCCATTCCCGCTCCTGGTGAGTTTCCCCTCCTCCCTATTTTTTTCCCCGGTTGCAAAACCTAAGTTTTTTGGAAATCCCTAATGTGCAATCCCGTGTTCGCCGGGTGGGCCCATCCGGCTAGGCGAGCGAGCCAGGGCGACCGGCCCGCATTAATACCATAGGTGGGCGAGTCCGAATGATCGGCTCGCTCTCATCAAGGCCAGGCAAGCGAGCTATGCGAGCCGGCCCATCTAGCTCGTGCCTGCCTAGGCGACCTTGTCGCCGGCCCGCCTCCATATAGTGTAGGCGAGCCATGGCGGCCCGGCTCGCGCTTGCCTAGAGATAGCAGGCGAGCCGCGGTAGCCAGGCCGCGTCCGCTCAATAGGTTGGCGAGTTGACCCCGTGTCCAAGAAACTCGTCCTATAGGGTCCAGAGGCAAAATTATCCGGATGCCCTCGTTATGGGTGCGTGTAGCTTTCCAGAACAGCGGAATTACGTTGTTGTCAGACCACTTTTGGCTGCATATAGCTTTTCAAAACATCGGAAGTTGGCTATTTGCAGTCTGTTTTCAGAAATATATAAATAGACCCAATGGGGTACCTCAGAAGGCATGCTTACTTGTGCTTAGCTCTTCGTGCGCTTTCTGAGATACCCTTAGCTCGGCATTTGGCTAGGGAGGGGAAGCGCTCTAAGATCTTTCGGGTGTGTGGTGGGACCTCCATGTCGAGCCCTTAGGTCCTTTTCCTGCTCTTTTTCTTTAGTTGTTTGGCTCGCGAGAGAGAAGTAAGTGTGTGATCATGCCTTCCCCAAGGGTGAACTTCACAGAGACCGAGTTTTCGGTTTCAACATTTTGGTGCGGTGAGCATGGAGCGTGGTCAGCACAGAAAATCTTCAGTAGGCTTGATGATTGGAGGAGAAGGGCAAGGTTCGAACAGGGCCGACTCGCCACCCCCTCCCCCTCTCGCCACGGTGGGGATGTTCGAAGAGTTCAGGCAGGAGGTGTCTGGGCTCGTCAGGTTCGCTCTCGGCGCACGTGCCGAGAGCTCGACGCCAGCAGTTCTAGTAGTCGCCGCCCCGGCCCTAGGTGAGGATGCACACGGCAAGCGAGCCGGGAAGGAGGTAGCAGATGGAGGAGGCGAACACGAGCTGCAAGGGAGAGTGCACTTCCCCGGGTCGGCGAGCGGAGGCCGGTTCGGCGAGATGGGGGTGCGAGACCCTCTAGCTCACCCAGCAGGAGGAGGAAGCCCCTTCAGCGAGTTGGTCTCTTCTGCCCCAGTTCCAGAGGGGTTCAGGGAGCCGGAGATGTCCTATTACACCGGGAAGGACGATCCGGTCCAGCACATCTAATGGTTTGAGGATGTGTTGTCGATAAGGCAGATGTCGGATGTCTTCAAATGCAGACTCTTCGCCATCACCCTCAAGGAGAAGGCGAGGGAGTGGTTCTACCAGTTGCCGACCAACTTAATCTACTACTTCGAGGACCTACGATGGGGGTTCATGTTGAGGTTCACCACCTCCAAGAAGAGGAAGGAGTCAAAGTCCCTGTTCCACATCAAGCAGGGAGTGAACGAGACCTTGGGGAGCTACGTGGATCGGTTCCAAGAGGAGGTGACTCAGGTCCAGGAGATATCAGAGCACACCCTGATGATGGCCTTTACCTTAGGGCTGTAGCAAGGTTTCTTCATGATGGAGCTGAATAGGGTGTCACCTCTCTCCTACGAGGAGTTGATGGAGAGGGCGGCAAGGGAAGTCGACGGGGAGGCGTCAAACCCCGAGTTCGCGAAGAAGCTGGACAGGTGGGCCACGGAGGAGGAGAGGGGCCAGGAGGAGGTCGGGGTTAGGAGGTGAGGATAGTTGGGCCCCAGTAGTGAGAACAGTAGCAGCAGCAGCCGAGGTGGGGGCGCCAGGAGCCGAATAATCGGCTCGACTGGAGGCAGCAGGAGTGGCAGGATCAGGGCTAGCAGAGAGGTTTCCATGGAGAAGATAACCGTCAGTGGGGCCAGGGTCAGTTCCACCCTCCAGGCTGGAGGCAGGGTCAGAGGCCCCCTCTCCCCGATCAGCATTAAGCTATGACAATAGCCATGTAGAGGAGGAGGAGTTAGCAGAGGAGGATGAGGGAAGTTACGGTGGAGTTACCCTATTGTGACTTCCACCTGGAGGAGAGACACACTACAGCCATGTGCCCGAAGTTCCTCGAGATGAGAGGAAAAAGGGAGCAGCAACAGCAGCAAGACTGCCGGGAGGTGCGGATTGAAGAAGTCTTGCCTCGGGCAGAGGAGGACAGGTGTGAGGACCGGGTCGATGTTGGGGCCCGAGGAGGGATCAGAGAGATCCATGGAGGGGTGGGGGTCGAGGCTTCCCAGAAGGAAAGTCTCCACACCATGTACTGCCGGAGCGGTTGCTCCACATCCCAGACCCCACCCCTAGAGGAGAAGATCACCTTCTCAAGGAAGAACATGCCAGATCATGAGGACTCCTTCTACGACGCATTGGTCATCCAGACCACTGTTAAGAACTTCACCGTCTCTCAGATCCTCATCGACAACGGGAGTTCGGTCAACGTCATCTTCAAGAAAGTGTTCGACGTGATGAAGGTGGAGGCCAATATGGTGCTGGCCTCGGACGGACCTCTGTTTGGGTTTTCTGGGGAGAGAAAGGAGGTGGAAGGAGGAGTGAGGCTCCATGTCACTATAGGGGGGCAGTCCCGAAACTGTAGGTTTGTCATCGTGGATGCCCCAGCAGTTACAATGTCATCTTTGGGCGGTCTCTCATCAGCGCCTTCCACTGCGTCCCCTCATCCTTTCACCAGTGCTTAAAGTTCAATGTTGAGGGGTTCCATGTATGGGTCCGAGGAGACCCCAAGGTGGCGAGGTAGTGTTACGTCACCGTGGTGAACTCCATTTCTTGGCAGGAGGGGGCCGAGGAGATGGAGTGAAGGATGGAGGAGGCGGAGCAGGGGGTAGGTGGAGTGGAGATGGAGGTGGAGAGCCGCACCCAGGTGGAGGTGATGGAGGGAGTCCAGGAGGAGTTGGCCGAGGTAATGGCCGTGGAGGAGGCTGAGGATGAGGTCCTTGTCCCAGGAGAGGGGGACGTCGGAGAATGGGGAGAGCAGTCTCGTCTGGAGGATGCAGAAGAGATGGTGGAGATGGAGGTTCTCACCCTTGGGGAGAAGGTGGAGAAGGTGCGCATCAGTGAGGGGCTGACCTCGGTGGACCAGGAGAGGATGATGGCATGCATCGAGAAGAACGTGAACATCTTCGCTTGGAGCGTCGCGGAGATGTCAAGGATAGATGCGGACTTTGCTTGCCACTGCCTCAGCCTGGACCCAGAAGCTCTCCCTATCCAGCAAAAGAAGAGGTCCATCGCGGACAAGCTGGCCGAGCCTATCAGGGAAGAGATGGCCAAGCTCCTAAAGGCTGGCTTTGTATCTGAAATCCAATACCTCGGTTGGGTCTCCAATGTAGTATTGGTAAAAAAACAGAGACGGCCGGTGGAGAATGTGTGTTAATTTTTCTTTGCTTAATAAATCATGTCCTAAATATTATTACCCCTTGCCTCGAATCGACGCGTTGGTTGACTCAGCCATTGGTTTTCCTATAATGAGTTTCTTAGATGCTTTTTCAGGTTATCATCAGATCAGGATGCACCCCCCCCATGTAAAAGATGTCTCCTTCGTCACCGGGGATGGGTGTTATTGCTACAAGATGATGTCCTTTGGGTTGAAAAATACATGAGCGACATATCAAACGATGATGGATCGGGTCTTCCAGGAACAAAAGGGTAGGAATCTCGAGGTGTATGTGGATGACCTGATGATCAAGATCCGAGGGGTGGACTCCCACCTCCAGGATCTAGAAGAGACCTTCGGCACCTTGAGCAAATACAAGATGAGGCTGAACTCCTTGAAATGTGTTTTCGGGGCTAGCAGGGGTAAGTTCTTGGGCCATCTCCTCACACTCGCGGGGGTGGAACCAAATCCTGATAAGGTTAAGGCGATCATGGAGTTGGGGTCGCCTCAGAATGCTAAGGAAGTGCAGCGGTTGGCAGGGAAGTAGGCAGGGCTGATCAGGTTCCTTTCCCGGACTAGGGAGAAGTGCTCTCCCTTCTTCAAAGCATTGAGGGGAGACAAGAAGTTCGAATGGACTGGGGAATGCGAGGAGGCGTTCCAGGCCTTGAAGAGGCAGTTAACTCGGGCCCCCCTTCTCCAAGGGCCAGAGGAGGGGGAGAACCTATCTTTATATCTCGGGTCGGAGCAGGGGCATTAAGCTCCGTCCTGGTTCGGTAAGAGGGGAAGAGTCAGCTGCCCATATACTACATGAGTCGGGTCCTGAGGAAGGCAGAGCTCAGATATCTCATCTCGGAGAAGCTGGCCTTTGCTCTGGTCATCTCGGCTCGGAGGCTCCGACCGTATTTCTAGGCACACTCCATTTGAGTGGTGACTGACAATCCCCTCTGCAACATCTTCGAGGGGGTGGAGCATTCAGGCAGGTTGGCCAAGTGGTCGGTGGAGCTGAGTGAGTTCGACATCTCATTCGTCCCACGCCTCTCGATCAAGGTCCAAGCAATGACCGACTTTTTGGCTGATTATGTAGTCGAGGTGGCAGAGGCAGAACTCACTCGCCCGGTTCCTTGGAAGTTGATGGTGGACGACACTTCGGAAAGGCATTCCCTGGGTGTGGGGGTGATCTTAGAGAGTACCTAGGGAACGAGGATCGAGCATACGGTGGTGGTGCATTTTCCCATCACTAATAATCAAGTCGGGTACGAGGCCGTGATAGCAGGGTTGCGCCTAGCCAAGGAGCTGGGGGTGCATATTGTGGAGGTCCTCACTGACTCCATGGTGGTGGCCTCCCAGATCAATGAGGAGTTTGAGGTAAGGGAACATGTTCTCTAGTTGTACTTGGCAAATGTGAAGGGGGTCATCGGCACGTTCCAAACCTTCTCCATCCGACATATGCCATGGGAAGAGAATGAGCAGGTTGATCAGCTAGCCAAGCATGGTCCCCGGGTGGGGGGCACCATCACTGACATGTTCCGTCCGTCCATCCAAGATGGAGAGCTAATGGAGGTGGACCAACACCCCTCATGGATATATTCATTCACAACATTTCTGTCCACATGGGAGTTCCCAAAAGGGAGAGATAAGAAGAAGTTCAAACATAAGTCAGCATATTATCTTATGCGCGACGGGCAATTGTATAGGAAGACACTCTCAGGGATGTTGACATGTTGCGTAGTCGAGGGGGAGATCTAGAGGATTCTAGAGGAGGTGGATTCAGGGGAGTGTGGAAGCCACTCGGGGATCAGAACCTTGGAAGGGAGGATAGTCCGACATGGGTACTTTTGGTCGACCCTAAGTCAAGACGCTGCGGAGTTCGTAAAGAAGTGCCACAAGTGTCAGCTGTTTGCCCCCCTCCAGCTCCAACTAGCTCAGCGACTCAGGAGTATCACAATCCCATGACCCTTCGCCATTTGGGGATAGGATTTGGTAGGGTCTTTCACCCAGTCCAACGGGCAGAGGAGATTCCTGCTGATGATGATAGATTATCTTTCTAAGTGGTTAGAAGTAAAGGCGCTAGCCAAGGTGACCTCTCAGGTAATCAGAAACTTCGTTTGGAGGAGATCCTCTGCCGACACAGTCTGCCCCAGGCCATTGTCACGGACAATGGGCCTCAGATCGTCAGCACCGAATTCATCAATTTTTGTGGACTGCTAGGGATCGACCTCAGGTTCGCGTCGGTCCACCATCCCGAGAGTAACGGGCAGGTGGAGGCGGCGAATAAAATCATCGTCAACCTCCTCAAGAATAAGGTGGAGAATTTAAAGGGCAGCTGGGTGGAGCAGCTTCCTTCAGTTCTTTGAGCCCTTAGGACCACTCCCAACACGGCCACGGGGGAGACCCCCTTCATGCTCTCCCATGGGTGCGAAGCCGTGCTTCCAATAGAGTTCGAGGTCCAGACGCCACAGGTGGTTGAGGCAGAGGTAGGAAGGGAAGAATGGAGAGCTGAAAACGAGGAGGAGCTACGACTTTCCCTTGACATGGTGGTAGAGCTTCATGATCTCTCCGCCATCCGACAGGAAGAGGTAAAGCGAAGAATGACAAAGTACTTTGACACGCACGTCAGGGTCAAGCAGTTCGCGGAAGGGGACTTGGTCCTGAAGAAGGTGGATGCAATAGGGAGATCAGCGGCAGTGGGGAAGCTCAATCCTAACTGGGAGGGCCCGTATATTGTCCAGGAAGCCCTAAGGTCAGAGGGTACCATCTCCAAAATATGGAGGGCGAGACCCTGAGTCACACTTGAAGTGGTGATGACTTGAAGCGTTTCTATCCGTAAAAATATGTACGTCCGTTCCTTTAATGAATATGAATTTTTTTGATGTTTCAACCCTTTTTCAGATCAAGTTTATCACAAGTATTTATGAAGCTGGGTCCCAAAATGCTCCCACTGCCAGGCTTCCGCCTAGCTGGTAGGGCCGGGGAGCAAAGGAAATTTTTGTCGCTCTAGGGTTAGGTTTCAGGATGCTCCCGCTGTTAGGTTTCCACCTAGCTAGCAGGGCCGGGATCCTCGTTGGACGTCATTATGACCCTGGGGCTGAGCCTGGTTGATGCTCAACACCCGCCGTCAGACTCTCACCTAGCTTATTGGGGCGGTGGTAGCGCCCGAAGGGTGGCCAAAGGAAAGTATTTTCGCTCTGGGGTTAGGTCCCGGGATGCTCCAAACAGAGCTTTTTGAGGCGTTTGTCAAGGCGGTTGGCCAAAGGAGGTTGGCCAGCGGGTGGAAACGGAGTGTTCGAATCAGAGGGGGGAGGTGGCTGCTCCAAACAGAACTTTTTGGGGCGTTTCTCAAGGCGGGCGGGTGGAAACGGAGTAAATGCCGTCGGAGGTTCATTTGTTTACCCTCCTTCCGACAGTGTTTGCCCAAAACGGAGCAGCGAAATGCCCAAACAAATAGAGCCTAAATATTTTACAAACTTGTATCATGATCTGTGCCGTTCAGTTCGATCTGGATCCCACATGGATACTTTTTATAAACAAATTTTAATTTTATTCTAAGTTGATTTGCATGATAAATAGTTTATATAAGAGTTTAACACATTTTTTTAATTAATGTAATGCATGGGACATGGTATAAAATAAAATAATGTGAAGGTGTTCCCTTTGATTTTCTTCATGCTAAGCACTACATGAAATAATTTAAACATATTAAAGTCCCTTTGGAGGGACTTATTTTTATCATTCAAGCGGTTACGACTGCATGAATCACACCTTATGTGGTCGTAATCGCTTGACCGGTGAAAATAATCCCCCCCCCCCCAATAGAGCCTAAGGCTCCGTTTGGAGGGACTTATTTTCACCGGTCAAGCGGTTACGACCTCATGAATCCGGCCTTAATTAAGGCCGGATTCATGCGGTCGTAACCGCTTGACCGGTGAAAATAAGTCCCTCCAAACGGAGCCTAAGTATAGAAAAATACTATGAAGATAAAATATGATGTTTGGGGCCGTACAAAGACGGGGTTTTTGCACAAGAAATGGAGGAATAATAAAGACGACGGGCTCGCTGGCGGCCCGCATAGGATGGCCGTGAACAACGACAGTGGGATCGAAAAGGAATGGAGTTGTCGTGTTGTGGAAGCCCCAGACACAAGCGTGCGCTGACGGATTGAGGAGGCACATGGCCGGCGGAATCGGGCAACGCTTGTGATGATGGGCTGGATGTTTGACTCCTCTCTTTAATGCTCTGCACATTCGGCTCACTCTTGAGCTATGCCGATTTGACTCGACCGGTTCGTGAAAGCGTTGATCGACCTGCTGTATATATACAATCAGTTGGCACGGGAATATCTATTTGACCGTTATTTTGAGGAGCCCGAATGTTACACCATCCATGAAATCGGGTTCTCTTTGTTGGAAGTGATCCCGTCACAATCTTTGCGTTTGAGTCTTTCGGGCGGCCCACAATCAGACTGCAGTCCAACATGCCCAAACCCTCTCCATAACCGCGTTCAGCCCAACCCAACACCGGGCTTACAGGGTTTCCCTTAACTGGTTACTGACGGGTTGTTATGGTACACTGTAGACAAGCGCTAATACCCGATCCTGTTAGCCTGGTGTTCGGTTATGGAGAGGGGTTGGGGCTTGTTGGACTACAGTCCAACTATGGGCTGCCGGAAAGATTCGAATGCAACGAGTGTGTCGGCCTACTTCCAACACTCTTAGGCTTCGTTTGATTCGGCAATGGCGGGACAAGCCGGCGGGTCCAGGGGGAGGAGCTGCTGCAGACGGCGGGCTTTGCTCCGTTCTTCACGACGCAGCAGGTCCAGACGAAGCAAACGCACCGAAGACGATTGCTCCAAACGCCATGTGAAAGCAGAGCGCCAAATGAAGCTATTAAGAAATATGGGGTTAGGACTTAGACTCTGTTTGGCGCGGCGTTTTTGAAGCAGCACACCGCTGATTCTGCCACCGCCGCGCCAAACAAATTTAGGGGGAGGGGTCCGGTGGCATTAGCCACCGCTCTTTTGAGCGGTGGCCGGTGTTTTCTGAGTCGCGGAAAAAAGTGCGGTGCCTTTTTTTTAAATTTTTAATATTAAATTATTATTATTATGTATATTAAGTTATATATATTATTATTATTATTATATATTATTATATTAAATATATTAAGTTATATAATGTATATAAACAGCACTGCAAACGCTGCTCTTCCAAACAGATTCACAGATTCTGGCATCACTCTGCAAAACAGCTGATTATTCCGCCACTGCTTCCCACCACTGCTTCTGCAGTCGCTGCAGCTGAGCCAAACAGAGCCTTAGGAGTGAATCGGGCGCAGAGAAAGCTGCTACTCACAGCACACTAATGGGTAATGGGTTTTAAGTGGGCTGAATCGGGCCTTACAAATATCAGTGTGTTGCTTACATGGCCATAGTTGCTGCTGTTGGCCAACGCCCGCCCAGCTCAGTCATTTCCCACGTGCAAATTTTCATAACTCGCCACTGCCAATTTTGTAACGTCCGTCGTCCGCCCTTTTTTGTTTTTTCCCCCAAAATTCCACCGTATCAACTGTATTTAATATTTATTCAAATATTAGTCAACATTTTTATTATTTAATTAGAAGAGTGATTTATTAGACCTTCTTTTGTGGCGGAATCTTTGGGTCCTCCCGCCAATATCTCAGATAAATCCAGAATATCCTCCAATTTTAACTAGATATTAAAGTATCTAAATCAACACGTGGATTTATCCCGTAATCGGGTTTCGGTCGTAAATATTTCTCCCTTTTGTGTGGTTTTTTTTCCCCTGCTTTTTGGCATTTTGCATATTTGAATTATCATATTTTAACATTTTCTGAATTTTTAAAATTGACAATTTGCACTCTTTAACTATAATTTGTTGGCACTTTGGATCCAAGACTGAAATTTTAAAGATATTTAGGTCCGAGCATCACCCAAAATGCTCATTTTGACACTTTATAAATTGCCAAATAAGGTAATTAGGGGTGCACGTGTCAAAATGAGCATTTTTTTGGTGATGCTCGGACCTAAATACCCTTTAAATTTCAGTCTTGGCCTCCAAAGTGCCAAAAAACGTAGCACATTAGGCGCGCCTTATGGTAGCTTATTTGCTCCGGCGAGATTGGACAAAAACGTTATTGTATGTTTGGTATGACAAATGTTACTACCGTTATCAAAAAAAGAAATTAATTTTGGACACAAAATTTTTATCCAACCTCACTGAAGCAAATAAGTCACGATAAACTTCGTCAAACGCAACCTACGTTTGAGTCTAGCTAAAACAACTTGGATATTCATGTATTTTGATTGAGGTTTTTTCGCAATCATTCACATGAGCTGAACGCGCTCGTTGATCATTTTGGTTGACCCATGCACATTAATAGATTTAGGCTCTATTTGGGGGGAATTTATTTTCACCGATCAAACGGTTACGAGCGCATGAATCAGACCGCTTGACCAGTAAAAATAAGTCCCTCCAAACGGAGGCTTAATGACATTCAAAATTGAGATGCCTTAGTTAAAAGTATTAGGTCTTTGCTATTTACAAGTGTGAGTGAATATCTCGACATTTGAGTTCATGCTTGAGATCACTCAGTGTTAATTATTGATTAAAATCATGTTATGGGAATGATGACAATAAACTTCCCCCAAATCACTCCCACATATAGCTTTTAATGCTCACAAAATTTATTAATGGGAGAAGTTGAATTTTTATAATTGATCCTAACTAGAGTTATATTTCTTACAACTTATACAAGGCAATTGTTTTTATTCTGTATTCATGTTAGCAATTAATAAAATAAAATAACTCAAAAGAATGAAAGAAATCACTTTTAGGCTATGTTGGGGGCAATGGTGGGCCCGGTGGCAGTGGAAAAAGCAGCGGCGAGAAATCAGTGGTGGCATTGGAGCACTGTCGTGTATTGCACGGGGGCTCCTTATGACAGCATTGTTGGAATACTGTTGTTGCAGAGAACATCGAGCACGAGCATAACTGGTGCGAAAATGCTTGTAATTAAATATATAAAATTTGTTAGTCCCACACTAAAACATATTCGAATTAAAAACACGGAACATTCGGTCATTGTATTATGTATAGACAAGTTTAGAAAGAAAAAAAAACTGAACTTTGAAATCACTTTCGCCCACCGTGAATGGACCAATGGGGTAGATTGCCGCCACCTACCTCCAGCCACACCTCACCGACTCCTTTGCCAACTCTTTCCATGATATTTTATGAGCAAGCTACGAAATAAATCAATAATTTCTTATAAACCTTTATAATCCGAGATGGGTTTAAAATTGGGAAAAATTTTCCGTGCGGTATCCCCACGGGAGAACTGTATGGGATCTTTTTTTAGTTCAAAAGTACAATTGAAAATACGTTGTATTGTAAAAATGAATTTTTAACTCAAAAATGGACTGGATTTTCATTGATTGTAAAAATGAATTGAATTTTAGTTCAAAAAATGGACTGGATTTTTTGTTCAAAAAGGAAACTTTTTACAGTTGTATTTTCACTCAAAAATATAGACATATGAGTACTTAAAATGAGCATAAAAATACATAGATCAATATTTTGTGACTTTTTTTGTGAAAAAATAAAAATCATAGGAGAATTTTGTATTTTCAGTTATACAAAAAAAGATTCTCCCACGGTTCTACCATAAAGGTACCGCACATAAAATTTTCCCTTAAAATTGTGGGCTAATTCGGCCGGTGAAAATAAGTCCCCTCAAAGGAAGCCTTAATTACGAATGTTTAGCCCTTTGAAATTATAAATTACATTCGAAGCATGAAATAAGGTGGTTGCTATGGACAAATGTATTTTGAATAGTGCCAAATCAATTGTGCATGCAAATATAAAGATTATATATGCAAATCAAATTATTACTTACAAACCTAATAAATTATTCTAATTTGCCAAAATAATAACTAATAGTTATATTAATAGTACAAATTTTAACGGATAATAAAAGCATTAAATTCATTAAAAATTGCTCTTTTAGAGTTTTAGTAACAATTAAAATTAAGAAAACCAAATAAAAATTAAGAAAATTTAACTGGAATGGTAGAGAGCGAAAGTTTTGAGTTTGGGAGGATTGAATCAAAATTAAAAATAAAATCAAAATGAGGAGAATTTACCCAAGTGTTTGGAGCTTTGGAGGCAAAAACGAGCGGCAAGCGGCAACGCTCGCTGGGAATGAACGGTGTGGAAACAAGCGAGAGGTGGATGCTCGCCTACTGCTTCGAATCGAAACTCTAACGAAGATGAACGAAGCGGGAAACGGGAGAGGACATGAAAATATGATGATTTGCTTATAAATAGGACTTCAGGGGTACAAGGGAGAGACCAAAAAATCCTCTGCAGGATACTCGCGAGTTCTCCTTTCTAGACACTAGCCGAGTCTTTGGACTCCTTTTTCCTTAGAAGATCAGGTCGCGACCTTGTGATTTAGTCGTCAGCTAGTCTCCCTCGTACCTACCTCGACCACTTTTGTTTGAGAAGGGATTGCTCCTTTCGAGCATCTGGGTATGTGGTGGGACCTTCCTGTCGCAGCTTCTGGGGTCCTATTTGCCCTAATTCTTCATCATAGTCATCCTAGCCGTCTGGCTTTACCCCTGAACCGATAACCTTAGGCGGGCTTGATCTGAATCCTGAGGTTGGGAATTTCCTGGCCTCAACACTTGGTGCGGTGAGCGTGGATCGCTGCCAAGGAGGAAAGTTTGGTGGTTTAGTAAGATGACCAATGGTGGCGAGCATGGAGAGTTGGTCAGCAACTCGGCGGGAGTTGGTGATCTCGCGCGAGGTGGCGAGTTCGTGACAGTTTCTGCGTTCGAGGAGTTCGCGAAGAGGATTGAGAAGATCATCCTCGCCAGGTTTTCTCATCGCCCCGATGTCACAGCGACCTCCCCCCGTTGCGTGACACCGCTGGATGAGAAAGCGCCGCCGAGGCGAGCTGGGAAGGAGCCCGCTTGGGCAAGAGAGGAGCGACCGATGCAGTCGCGACATCATCCGGCGGGCAGCCAAGGGGTCCGCTTTCGGGATCCAATATCGCCGGTGAGATACCGTGATACTCGCTAGTGGAGCGAGTATGATGTTTCCAGCGAGGATGAAACTCGCCATTGCCAGGGAGGGAGGAGCCCCTTCTATTTCGAGATCCTTGCCGCTCCCGTCCCCGAAGGGTTCAGAGAGCCCGTTCTCACCTATTATTCCGGCAGAGGTGACCCGGTCAGACATCTTCAGTGGTTTGAAGACGTCGTCTCCATCCGCAACATGTCCGACACGTTCAAGTGTCAGTTCTTCTCCATCACCCTCAAGGGCAATGCAAGGGACTGGTTCCACCAACTTCCAGCAGGTTCCGTCTACTGTTTCTCCGACCTGCATCGAGGCATCATGACGAGGTTCGCAACATCCAAGAAGAGGAAGAAGGAGGCAACGACCCTCTTTAAGATTACCCAAGGACAGCAGGAGAGTCTCGGCCATTACATCGATCGTTTCTAGGAGGAGATCTTGGCGGTGGAGGAGGTGGATAGCTTCACTTTGATGGTGGCCCTGAAGTTCTGATTGAAGCAGGGTCTTTTCAGCATGGAGATGGGATCCAACCCCCCGAGGTATTTTGAGGAGATGATAGAGAAGGTGAATACCTTTGCCCGAGGAGAGGAGAAGAACAAAGATTTCTTGGCGCGGCTGGACGGAGATGATCCTTTGGAAAGGGGGAGAGCAGGACCTTCAGGGGCGAAGGCTAGAAGTTCGCCAGAGAGGCAGGTCGGGAGTGTAACGCCCCCATTCGTCACATGGAATATAACAGAGGGTCCGGCCGGGGCCCCACGCCATATTTCACAGACAGACGAGAGAGTCACTTGAGAGTATCAAAAACCTTTATACACGCATCCTAACTCAGAGCATTCTAGCGGAAGATTTTAAGTTACAGAACTCATATCAATGAATGTCCACACTATATAAATATCACATTTATATATAACACCAGGAATGTTTACACGAGTACACCGCACACGGCCTTAAGGCCTTACAGGTTTCTCTTTACAAATATATAAGTTCATACATCGGCACGCAGGCCGGCCACACATGAAATCCAACACTTCGCACGGCCTTCAAGGGCCTACCAGCAGCATGGGCTTCTGCCCGCTCAATCCAATCAGCCCGCAACACCTGCATATGGACGTCCACCCCATGGGTGATAAACAAAGCAACGGTCAGCATTCAGCTGACCAATTATAACGACCCTACCCCTTACCCGGGGCAGTGGTTCCTTCCCTGCATGTATAGCAATCACAATATATATATATCACACACAACATCACAAACGCCGGCCTCAATGCCAGGCGCTCCGTGCACTCAGGGCACCTTTATGGTTTGTACTTGGTAGGCGGGCATAAGCCTCCAAACCCCTGTTGAAGACCTCACGCACCCGTCTCACTCAGAGGTACGCACCTCACCAAAACCCGTGAGCACTACCAGTCGACCTACCCCCGTAGTGTAACAAGCCTAGGGAACTCGCCCTGCTGCTTTGCTACCAATCGACCGCTCACCCGATCTTAACATCGCCACTTGGTGGAATGGGCATAAGCCTCCAAACCCCTGTTGAAGACCTCACGCGCCCACCCACTCAGAGGTGTCCGCACTCCAATAACCAGCTCTTAACAAGCATGCAACCAAAGGAGCTATGCAAAGCATCCTTCACACCAAGCACATCGTCCTCACCATCTCGGTAGGCTAAACGATGAATACACGGAGTCTTCTCCGGTTCGCAATATAAACATCACCAATCCCGACATACGTCTGGATGGGCTTCACACAGCATGCCTATGCCGTACTACATCCTTCCGGCTCTAGATGCAGACTCACCTGCTGGAATCGCTTACGCTTTTCCATCTCTTGATGGAGGATCCCATGCACATGCATAAACAAAGGGCTTCACCTGCCCAAGGAAGAAAGATCGTTACCCTTGACGATCGCTTCGGCGCCATGGAAGAACTAGCCGGATGGAAATCACCGCAGTGGCCTTGCCTCCGCAACGCTAAACTCCGCTCTCGATCCGGACCAACGAAGCTCCACCGGCGGCCGGAAAGCTCCTCCTCCTCCCCCTCCAAGCTCTCCTCTCTTTCTTCTCTTTAGAAAGAGAATGGCTAAGTGAGAATGAGATTTCATCTCAATCCACGGCCATATAGAAGCTGGAAAGGCTTGGGACCACAAGATCCAAATAGAAGGAAACGAACGGCCGAGATCTGCTCTGAAAAACATTTCAGAAGGCCTGACACGCCCTGTGACACGCCCGTGTCACAGGCCGTGTACCCCCAGTCGGTTAGCAACCGACTCAAAAGATACCAGAACACGGGCTTGGACACGCCCGTTTCGGACCTGACACGCCCGTGTCAGTCAATCGACACGCCCGTGTCACCCCTGTAACACGGCCACACGCAATTGCCAAAACAACCCGAGAAGTACACGGCCAAGGCACACGCCCGTGTCCATGGCCGTGTCCCTCAAGCTCGACTATCGTCGACGTCGACCGCTGCCCCACTCTCATCGACCAAGTCTGGACACGCCCTGGAACACGCCCGTGTTCCAGGCCGTGTCACCGCTTGTCGACCGCCAAACGCCAGGTCGACAACTCGACACGCCCAGGATGGACACGTGTTGGACACGCCCCAGACACGCCCTGGGACACGCCCGTGTCCCAGGCCGTGTCAAGCGACACGCCGCCCGACCTTGCCGCCTACAAGTCGCTGGCCAACACACGACACCTGGCTGGACACGCCCCCCGACACGCCCGTGTCGCCGGGCGTGTCAGCCCCCCCTCAACAATTGTCGAGAACAATTTGTTGAGTAAACGATCCCGAGCAACCCAAGGAAGACACGCCCTGGGACACGCCCGTGTCCCAGGCCGTGTCAGCCTAAAAAATCTCCATTTTGTCATTGGGGATATTTGGGGTGTTACAATCCTTCCCCCCTTAAAGAAATTTCGCCCCGAAATTTAGCGCAACACAGATGTATCAACACAACCATGCTATGCGATACAAACCAAAACGATCCAGGTTTAGAGCTCAGAGGCCGCAGCTTGTCTCGCCCCATGGAATCGTACCACCACAACTGATTGTCACAAACATAGATACATACATACATACATACAACAAAAGATAATAAAGTGCAACTCCACTTTATTTCGGCTTCTCCGCATCTCGCAAAATCCGTTTTGCGGCTTCCATTAATTCCAAAGCACGGATTTGCTGTTCTGCTTGGTTTGCACTTTGCGGCTCCTGCAACTCAAGAGTGTAAATTCGAGGTTGCGCCCGCGATGCAGATGATTCTGCCACGGCTTTGCCCTTCTCGTCATAGGACACACCTGCCTTCTTTTCACCACCACTCCAGCAAAATCGGGCGATATGCCCCTGCTTCCCACAAATGAAGCATGTACGCGTCCCATTCCGTCCTTGCTCAAACGTAACTCCTGACGCAACATCCGAGTTTTGTTCAGCAGGCCTGAACCGCTTCTTATCACGTTTCCTCAAATCTGATTGCTCGGATTACGGACCTTTGAATTCGGACTTTTCCACTGCCGCATTCTTCTTCTCCCGCACCCGCTTCAAATCCTTCTCCAGCGCACTAGCGGTATGTACCAACGCTTGAAATCCTTGGTTCACTGAACTCGGGAGAGCCAACCTCAGCTCATCACGCAGTCCTTCATAGAACCTATTCGTCTTTCGCGCCTCTTCCGCAAACGTCGATCCCGCATACCGACCAAGTCTGGTAAACTCATGCAGGTAATCGTCTACGGTCTTATCATCCTGCACTAGACGCTGAAATTCATTTTCCATTGCAATTCTCTGCGACATTGGCAAGTATTTCGCCCAGAATAATCCGGAGAATTCGTCCATCGATATGTCGCCCAGGTCTCTACCTCTCAACTGGTGCAACTCGATCTCATCCCACCAAAGCCTCGCCTCTCCTTCCAGTAGGAAAGTGGCTAACGGGACTTTCTGCTCCTCACTAATCCTGAGCGCAGCTAGGATTCGTTTCACTCTGGAGAGCCAATCCTCTGCCTCTGTTGGAGACGTCGTCCCGACAAACGTAGGCGGATTAAACTCCATAAATTGCTTCAGTTGCTCGTCCGCTGCTTGCACAGCAACCGAAACCTCAATATGCTCTTGCCTCGCACCAACCTGTACTGGCGCCACAGCAGGCCTCGCTTGCCCGAATGGTTGTGCTTGAAGCATGACAAAGATCACCTCCGCAACTAAGCGCACCGTTTCCGCAGAAGGGGGAGGTGTAGGCACCTCAGCTGGTGCCGCACTCTCATCCGAACGCTGGGGCTCCGACTGCCCAGCTCCACTCCTTGTCACCTATAGGTGAACAAGAAAGCATTACTCTCCATGCTAAAACGGCAAACAAACCGAATAGACACACACACATTCCTAGTGGACATTCTTGAGTTCAATTATGCGCTCCCAACTCAACCCTATCCTCTGATACCAAAATTGTAACGCCCCCATTCGTCACATGGAATATAACAGAGGGTCCGGCCGGGGCCCCACGCCATATTTCATAGACAGACGAGAGAGTCACTTGAGAGTATCAAAAACCTTTATACACGCATCCTAACTCAGAGCATTCTAGCGGAAGATTTTAAGTTACAGAACTCATATCAATGAATGTCCACACTATATAAATATCACATTTATATATAACACCAGGAATGTTTACACGAGTACACCGCACACGGCCTTAAGGCCTTACAGGTTTCTCTTTATAAATATATAAGTTCATACATCGGCACGCAGGCCGGCCACACATGAAATCCAACACTTCGCACGGCCTTCAAGGGCCTACCAGCAGCATGGGCTTCTGCCCGCTCAATCCAATCAGCCCGCAACACCTGCATATGGACGTCCACCCCATGGGTGATAAACAAAGCAACGGTCAGCATTCAGCTGACCAATTATAACGACCCTACCCCTTACCCGGGGCAGTGGTTCCTTCCCTGCATGTATAGCAATCACAATATATATATATCACACACAACATCACAAACGCCGGCCTCAATGCCAGGCGCTCCGTGCACTCAGGGCACCTTTATGGTTTGTACTTGGTAGGCGGGCATAAGCCTCCAAACCCCTGTTGAAGACCTCACGCACCCGTCTCACTCAGAGGTACGCACCTCACCAAAACCCGTGAGCACTACCAGTCGACCTACCCCCGTAGTGTAACAAGCCTAGGGAACTCGCCCTGCTGCTTTGCTACCAATCGACCGCTCACCCGATCTTAACATCGCCACTTGGTGGAATGGGCATAAGCCTCCAAACCCCTGTTGAAGATCTCACGCGCCCACCCACTCAGAGGTGTCCGCACTCCAATAACCAGCTCTTAACAAGCATGCAACCAAAGGAGCTATGCAAAGCATCCTTCACACCAAGCACATCGTCCTCACCATCTCCGTAGGCTAAACGATGAATACACGGAGTCTTCTCCGGTTCGCAATATAAACATCACCAATCCCGACATACGTCTGGATGGGCTTCACACAGCATGCCTATGCCGTACTACATCCTTCCGGCTCTAGATGCAGACTCACCTGCTGGAATCGCTTACGCTTTTCCATCTCTTGATGGAGGATCCCATGCACATGCATAAACAAAGGGCTTCACCTGCCCAAGGAAGAAAGATCGTTACCCTTGACGATCGCTTCGGCGCCATGGAAGAACTAGCCGGATGGAAATCACCGCAGCGGCCTTGCCTCCGCAACGCTGAACTCCGCTCTCGATCCGGACCAACGAAGCTCCACCGGCGGCCGGAAAGCTCCTCCTCCTCCCCCTCCAAGCTCTCCTCTCTTTCTTCTCTTTAGAAAGAGAATGGCTAAGTGAGAATGAGATTTCATCTCAATCCACGGCCATATAGAAGCTGGAAAGGCTTGGGACCACAAGATCCAAATAGAAGGAAACGAACGGCCGAGATCTGCTCTGAAAAATATTTCAGAAGGCCTGACACGCCCTGTGACACGCCCGTGTCACAGGCCGTGTACCCCCAGTCGGTTAGCAACCGACTCAAAAGATACCAGAACACGGGCTTGGACACGCCCGTGTCGGACCTGACACGCCCGTGTCAGTCAATCGACACGCCCGTGTCACCCCTGTAACACGGCCACATGCAATTGCCAAAACAACCCGAGAAGTACACGGCCAAGGCACACGCCTGTGTCCATGGCCGTGTCCCTCAAGCTCGACTATCGTCGACGTCGACCGCTGCCCCACTCTCATCGACCAAGCCTGGACACGCCCTGGAACACGCCCGTGTTCCAGGCCGTGTCACCGCTTGTCGACCGCCAAACGCCAGGTCGACAACTCGACACGCCCAGGATGGACACGTGTCGGACACGCCCCAGACACGCCGCCCGACCTTGCCGCCTGCAAGTCGCTGGCCAACACACGACACCTGGCTGGACACGCCCCCCGACACGCCCGTGTCGCCGGGCGTGTCAGCCCCCCCTCAACAATTGTCGAGAACAATTTGTTGAGTAAACGATCCCGAGCAACCCAAGGAAGACACGCCCTGGGACACGCCCGTGTCCCAGGCCGTGTCAGCCTAAAAAATCTCCATTTTGTCATTGGGGATATTTGGGGTGTTACATGGAGGAGGGAGGAGCCGAGGAGAAGAGAGGAGAGGAGGACAAGAGAAGAGCCTAGGAGGGCGGAAGAGAGGAGGCAGGGAAGAACTCGGAGGCAGGAAGAAAGGAGGCCTACAGAGGCTCCGACAAGAAGAGGGGAAGATAGACGATTCCAGTATCCCGAGAATCGCCCCTAGTGGAGGCCACCAGTGAGACAACGTTTCCAAGAGGAGAGGAGGAATGACAACCAATAGGAGGAAGGACGAGGAGGAGCAAGGAGGGAGGCGATGGCTATCGTTCGTCAAGACAATAAGCGTCGCAAGTGGGAAAAGAGGGCAAGGCGTTAGGAGGCGAAGATTCCTCTTTTCTGCGACATCCATCGAGTAGAGGGGCATGGGACGTTAGCTTGCCCGGAGTTCTGAGAAGCGAGGAGGAGGTTGGAAGCAGGAGTTGCAGAGAGAGAGTAGTAGAGACAGGAGGCCCCGGTGGGGCAGGCGGCATTTCAAGCTCCACTGAGGATAAGGAATGAGGACCGGGTCGACCTGGGAGTTCGGGGAGAGGTGATCCATGGCCCAGGAGATGGTCGGGTTGGAGTGATCAACGGAGGAGCCGAGCTCGGAGCTTCCCGCAAGGGAAGTCTCCATCAAATCTACAAGAAGAGCATCGCCTCAACCTCGCAGAACCCACCGCCGCTGGATGAGATTACTTTCTCAGAGGAGGATATGCTAGGAAATGAAAACCCCTTCCATGATGTCCTGGTTATTCAAGCTATCATCGAAGACTTCACCGTCGACTGAATCCTCGTGGATAACGAGAACTCGGTGAACGTCATCTTCAAAATAACTTTCGTAGGGCTCCAAGTGAAAGCGTCTCGGGTCCAGGCTACAGATGGACCCCTATTTGGCTTCTCAAGCGAGAAGAAAGAAGTGGAAGGGGCAGTGGAGCTCTTGGTTACTCTCGGCGGGACTTCGATCCTATGCCGCTTTGTCACCGTCGATGCGCCTAGCGGATACAACGCCATCTTCGGGCGGCCCCTCATCAACTATTTCAAGGTCATTCCTTCGTCTTATCACCAGTGCCTGAAGTATTGGTGAGAGAAGTGCAAGATGTGACTCAACCCGACCAAGTGCGTCTTCGGTGCAGGAAGAGGAAAGTTATTAGGTCACCTCCTCACTCTCAGGGGGTGTAACCTAACCCAGACAAGGTCAAGGCCATTTTGGAAATGACATCCCCGAGAGATCCCAAAGAGGTCCAAAGGTTGACGGGAAAGCTGGCAGGCCTTAGTCATTTTCTATCCAAGGTGGGAGAGAAGTGTTCTCCATTCTTTAAGACTCTTCGAGGGAATCAGAAGTTTGAGTGGACTACGAAGTGCGAGGAGGCCTTCAGGAAGCTCAAGCAACAGCTAACCCAAGCTCCTCTCCTCCAAGGCCCGCAGGGATATGAAGACCTCCTACTTTATCTGGGAGTAGGAGCGGAAGCGGTTAGCTCGGTGTTGGTCCGATAAGAAGGAAAGAATCAGCTCCCCATCTACTATGTGCGTAGAGTGCTACAACAGGCGGAAGCGAGATATCCTATACTGGAGAAGTTGGTGTTCGCTCTGGTGGTTTAGGCTCGGAGGCTCCGTCCTTATTTTCAGGCTCACTCCATCAGGGTCGTCTCCGATCATCCTCTATGTAGTATCTTGGATGGAGTGGAGCATTCAAGCAGGTTGGCGAAATGGGCGATGGTGCTTAGCGAGTTCGACATTTCTTACTCTTTGAGGGTAGCGATCAAGGCGCATACGGTAGCAGATTTCCTGGCTGAATTCTCAGCCGAGGTAAAAGGAGACGAAGACACTTCTAGCCCAGTCTCTTGGAAGATGTTCGTGGACGAGGCTTCAAGTAGATATTCCGTGGGAGCCGGAGTCGTGCTAGTAAGTCCAAAGGGAACCAGGATTGAGCAAGCTGTCGAGATCCTCTTCCCCGTCACGAACAATCAGGCGGAGTATGAAATCATGGTGGCTGGCTTGCGTCTCGCCAAGGAGCTAGCAATTTGGGATATCAGGGCCTCACCGATTCAATGGTGGTCGCGTCGTAGATCAAATGAGAATTTGAAGTAAATGACACAATCCTGCAGAAGTACCTAGTCAAAGTGAAAGGTCTGATCGGGGGGGGGGGGGGGGGGTTCAATCTTTCTTCGTCGAGCATGTACCCCGAGAGGAGAATTCAGAAGCTGACTACCTCGCCAAGTACGGTCCCCGGGCTGGGGGAACCGTGACCGAGTTGTTCCGACCGTCAATCGAGGAAGGGGAGATGATGGAGATCGAGCAAAGAACCTCATGGAAGGATCCGTTCATTACGTTCTTAACGAAGGGACAATTGTCTGCCAGCGATGGGGACCAGAGAAAGTTCTGTTACAAAGCTGCTTATTACTTGCTATAAGAAGGGGAGCTCTACCGCAAGACTATCTCAGGCCCGTTAGCCAGATGTTTGTCAGAGATCGAAATCCCTCGCGTTCTCGAAGAGATCCATTCAGGAGAGTGCGGCAGCCACTCAGGAACTCGTACTCTGGAGCAGAGAATTCTAAGGCACAGATACTTCTGGCCAACCATTCGGAAGGATGCGGAAGCTTTCTCCAGGAAATGTCCCCAATGTCAGCTCTTCGCACCCCTTCAACTACAACCAACTCAGCATCTTCGCTCGATCACTGCTCCATGGCCCTTCACCATCTGGGGAATGGACTTGATCGGCCCTTTTCCTCAGGCTAGCAAACAGAGGAAGTACGTCCTTGTCATGATTGATTACTTCTCCAAATTGATCGAGGCAAAAGCTCTAGCCAAGACCACTTCTCAAATTGTAAAGAACTTTATATGAGGAGAGATTGCATGTAGGTTCGGGATTCCTCTCGCCATCGTCACCGACAATGGTCCACAATTTGCCAGCTTGGAGTTAGAGGACTTCTGCAAGTAGCTAGGGACGGATCTTCGATTCGCCTCTTTGCATCATCCTCACAGCAATGGACAGGTAGAAACCGCCAACAAGCTAATCATCAACTTACTGAAGAAGAAAGTCACCAACTTGAAGGACAATTGGGCAGAGCAACTCCCCTCAGTCCTTTGGGCTCTGAGAAAAACTCCAAACTCGGCTACGGGGGAAACTCCCTTCAAGTTGTCCCACGGGTCTGAGGCACTCATCCCAGTGGAGTTTGAGGTTCGGAGCTCAAGAGTCATAGCAGCGGGAGATGGCAGTGAAGAGTGACGCTTAGAGAATGAAGATGCTTAGAGGCTCTCGCTGGATTACGTGGAAGAACTTCGTGACTTAGCCTCCATCCGCCAGGAGGAAATCAAGCGGTGCATGGCAAAACACTTCGACAAAATCGTCCGCCTAAAACACTTCCTCGCGGGAGATCTGGTCATGAAAAAGGTGGACGCCGCGGGAAGGGGAGCAGCAGTTGGCAAGCTACATCCTAATTGAGAAGGTCCCTTCATCGTCCAAGAAGCCTTGGTCACTGGAGGCTATTATCTCCAAGATCAAGTTGGGGAGCAGCTGGAAGGTACTTGGAGTGGGGGATGACTTGAAAAGGTTCTATCCCTAGCAGTAACGCTGTATTTTCCTTGTAAATCTTGATTATATATATATATATATATATATATATATATATATATATATATATATATGAAATCAAGATTTCTGAGAATTTAAGGTTCAGCTCCGTGCTCGATCTGAGAAGCCGGCTATCGACCTGTTCCTCATAAATAACCCTGTGTGGACGATGGGACGATGCCTCGGGAAGCGCTCTTGTAAGACCGAGCCTCTGCACTGACGGCCGAGATCAGCTCCCCCTTTGCACGTCGGCCTAGGTACCCCTGATGTTGAAGCCGAGAAATATCTCAACCTCAGAAATCGGACTAGGCCACCTGAAGTTACTGGTCGAGCGGTCAAAAAGACGGTCTCTAGTCAGGAAACAGAAGCAAACTGTGCGAACAAGACCCCAGGTTGCTGCGGCAGGAAGGTCCCACCACATACCCAGTTGCTTAGAAGAAGCAACCCCTTCTCAACCAAATTGGCCGAGCTAGGTACGAAGGAGACGAGCTCAAGCAATAGCGAGTCGAGGGAAATTGTTGGAACTCGCGAGGGCTCAGGCCGAGATTTGCTTGTCCCTCTCCCTCGTACCCCTGGGGTCCTATTTATAGGGAAATCCAAGGAGGGGGGGGGGGGGTCTTACTTATACCCCCATCCTGGCGAGTTGGCGACTTCCCTGGGGAGCTCGCCT
Source organism: Platanthera zijinensis (assembly GCA_039513925.1). Taxonomy (NCBI): domain Eukaryota; kingdom Viridiplantae; phylum Streptophyta; class Magnoliopsida; order Asparagales; family Orchidaceae; genus Platanthera; species Platanthera zijinensis. The sequence continues at coordinate 37,766,802 of CM077084.1, read as the reverse complement.
AGAAGAGGCGAGCATCTGGCCATAGTCGCCACCTGGCGAGTTGGCCTGGGGAGCTCGGCATACTCGCCCGAACCTCCTGCGGCCTGAGGTGCTGATCTGGATCCCCATCTTGCCTTGTTGACTTTGACTTCTGATGACCTGGCGGTGGTAGGACCCACCCTCGTCGAATATAGGTTGTACACAATCCCCGCTCTTTTTGGGCGACGTAGGAGCCCGGAAAGAATCATCCAACGCTTATTCGGCGAGTACCTCTGCCGAGTATGTGGACAGCTCGCATCGTCGTCTGCTAGTAGAGTAGTCTATAAATAGGGGGGGCTTGATTTTCGAGACGGACCCTGAAGCTCGCCGAAAATGTCGGATGCTGAGAAGTTGCTGATGGACAATCTCGCCGCCCTGTCTGGCCTCCTCGGCATAGCCAGACAGAAAAGGCCGCGCGAGGAAGACGCCACCGCCTCGACCCCGCCGAAGAAGAAAAAGGCGAAGAAGGTCAAGCAGTCCGCCACTGTGGCGGTCGGCTCGCCTCCACCGCTGAACCAAGTCGCCGCGGCGACTGGAAACCCCGCAGCTTCTTCCAGCACCCAGAAGCTATTGAGCGATCTCGGGCTTGACGACCTCCCCGGATCTGTTCGGGACAGCCCGCCGGAGGACCCGGGAGTGGCCGAGGAGCTCGCGGCCGCTAAGGAATCCGCGGCGGCTCAGGTCGAGGTCGTCACCGTGACAGGTCGCCATCTGGAAATCTTTCCTGCTAGGTTGTCGCCGCTTCTTCTTTACTGACTACTTTTCTATGCAGACTCTCCGACTGCCGCGGACGCGACTCTTGACGTCGTCCCGCTGAGCTCGGCCCCCCTACTCGCCCTGGCGACCGATAGGCCGTCCAAGACCGCCTACACGGTCCGGATGGGCCTTAGCTTGGGGAAGGCGTCGGGGGCGACGTTGGTGAAGGGCACCCCCCCGGCGAGCAAGGAGTTGCCGGTGAAAGAAACTCCCGCTGGGTTGTCCGGGTCGGCGCGCGAGGATCCTCCGGCGAGCAGGGCGGCCTCCGCCGTTGCGAGTGGCGGGAAAGTAGTCTCGGCGAGCGCCTCATTGCCGCCGCCGCCGCCCTTGGTCGCCACTCCTGGCCAGATGCCGGGCATCGTCCTGCCCCCGCCGCCGCCTTTGTCTGCTTCGCAGAGGTCGGATCTCCCGCGACCTCCTCCACCTCCTGCGCCGAGGGCTCCACACCACCCGGCGAGCTCATCTCAAGCTCCGCCGCCTTTGCAGAAGCCGGAGAGGCAGCGACCGGCCTACTTCCCTCCGCGGGTTGGAGACCCTGACTACGTCGGCCGAGGGTCGGGAGAGCGCGGGCAGGGCAGGTCTGCCGATCTTCCGAGCAGCTCTTCGGGGAGGCGAGATACCTCCGGACGACCTCCCTCGCCGCGCCGATCCCGATCTCCTCGCCGTGGTAAGCTTTTTTACCACTTCGATTTCTGCTCCACTTTTTCCGACCTGACGATCTATTTCTCTTTCTTGTCAGATCGCCCGGCGACCCCTGGGGCGGCTTTCATCGACGCCATCGGGCTGTCGGGGAGCGAGTATCGCCAAGCCGCTGCTCGCGCCTACATGGAGCTGGAAAGTAAGTTCGACCAGCTCGCTATCTGCGACCCTCACCGACGCATCTCGGCTCTGGAGGCGAGGATGGCCAAGGTCGAAGGGCTCCAGGCGACCTTGGAGAACTATGAAGCTCGCTTCCACATGGTCAAAGAGAATGATCGCCAGCTGCAGTTGAACAACCACCGCCTGCAGCTGGTGCTTGACGTGCTGGCCGACATCCGGGCGAGCATGGGGTCTGCTGGACGTCTGGCGAGGATGGAGGAGCAGCTCTGGCTCGGCGACGATGCCATGGCGTTGGTGACGGAGCATTACCGGCGTGCACGCGAGATCGGCTGGGCCGGGCGACATCCTCACCCCCCTGAGCGGCCTAGGGCGCCTTAGTAATTTTGCCTTTTGAATGTAGCTCGCCATGCGCGACTTTGTACTTCTTTCGGACATCTATTTTTTTTTATTGATTAATTCATCTTTGCGTGTATGAGTATTCTCGCCTCCTGATTCTTCGTGTGTGCGCTTTCTTTGTGGTGTGCCGAGCTCTAGGTCTTCTGGCAATGTCGCCTCTTATTCTTCACCGCGCGAGCTCGTTCGATACTCGCCGAGACGGGCAGACCCCCCCCCCTTTTCCTTGCCATATCTATAAATATGAGGGGTAGGTGGGTCATAAAGCGTACGTTGTAGCGATCTTCTCTTCATATCGGCGAGTATCCGAACATCCAGCTCGCCTTCTCTCGCTCTTTTTATAGCTCGCAAACATGATCGGCAACGACGCCAGCGCTCGCCGACAAGCTCACGCCATTAACTTCGCGGATGCGGCATTCAAGAAGTCCATCACCTCAGAGAAGGACCTGGCGGCCTTCAGGGAGCGCCTGCTGCCCAAGGACTACTCGGCGAGGCTTCCTACTCGCGGCGAGCGGCTCAACACATATGTTGAGGGCGCCCTTGTCTTGTCGCTGCGATATTTCGACGCCGGCCTGCGGCTACCCTTCTGGCCGGAGTTCTGCGAGATCCTGCGCTACTTCAGGATCGTCCCTGCGCAGATCAACCCCAATGGCATGGCGATCATCATGGGGTTCCTATGCTTCCTCCGGGAAGAGAGGATCGCCTTCGACCTCTCCGTCTTCCGCCGCATCTTCGCCTTTGCGGTGACCTCGGAGGGAGTCGTCTTTTTTAGCAGCCACGTCTGCACCTTGGTCGGGACCGCGAATAAGGTCCACCGCTGGAGCGAGCAGTTGGTGGTCGTCCACGGCGACTTCGGCGGGATTCTCGGCAGGCCGCACCAACCGGCCGACGTCGCCTTCCTTCCTCCCATCCTCGAAGGAGCTCGCGAGCAGCTCTTCGAGTACTTCCGGGGTCGGCGATTTGACGTCATTTTCTGGCGTCTAAACGTCAACGTGCTTGAGGCAGTCCACCCCCGTGAGAGTAAGCCGAGCTTAGAATGCGTCCTGGTTACTCGCTCGTTGTCCTTTTTCCGCTGAAGCTAACTTGTCGCGCGTTTTGCAGTTCCCAACGAGCTTTCGGAGAAGCCTCTTCCTTTGGCGAAGGAAGTCGCCACTACGCGCTCGGACGTTCGCCCCCCTGCCGACGTTGGGGAGAAGAAGGCGGCCAAAGGAAAGTCGCGGGTCAGCTCGCCAGGTCCCGCGAGGAAGAGGGCGAAGGCCTCGTCGCCACAATCCGTCGATCGCCGGTCGCCGACGGGCGCCCGGTCGCCCCACTTCCACCCCAACTACGGCCTCGGGCAGGGGGTGGTGGATTCTTACGGCCGCCCGCTCATGACTTGGTCGGCGGAGGACAACTCGGTGTCGCTGAGCACCAACCTCCCGTCCTGGTCAACCGACTGGGAGGACAAGGGGGAGGCTTTCGTCGTCCTCCACGCCATATATGGGCGAGTCGATGCGGAGTCTGCCGAGCTGGGGCACTACTCGGCGAGGGAGCTGCTGGAGACGACCGATGCCCTCAAGGTCGTCTCCAAGAAGGCCATCGACCTCGGCATGCAGTCGGTCCGCTGGAAGGACTTCGTGGTGAGCTGTCCTTGGGTTGGTTGCTCGATTTGTTTCATCGATAGGTCCTGACGTCGGTCATCTCGCAGGCTGCCGAGATAAAAGCAGCAAAGAAGCTCTCTGAGTGCGAGGAGAAGCTCGCCGCCTCCCAGGCCGAGCTGGATGCGGCCCAAACTCGCGCAGCGGAGATGGAGACGAGGGTGGTCGCTGCTGAAGGATGGCCGAGCTCCTCAACCCCGCTACCCGAAGACCCGGCGCGAGCGGTGAAGCAATCCCGCGTCCTCTGGGAGGAGAGATCCTCTGTTCGCCGCGAGATTGCGCGGGCGGCGGGGAACATCATACTCGCGCGCCTCAGGCTCGGGGGCCAGCTCATCGAGGGGGAGAAGCCGCTCACTGTCGACGAGCTCATTCCCGAGCTACTCGCCGAGGGGGCCATCCCGCCGTACCGCGCCTCGCCGCCGACCAGCTCCGGCGATTTCGATGACAGCAGCAGCGGAAGCAGCAGCGGCGGGAGCGAGAGCGATGAATCTGTAGATATCGGTGATATCGTAGACGACGAATATCGGCCAGATACTAGCGACGAGGAGTCCTAGTTGCTCGTCGATATTCCTTTTGTAAATCAATTTTTGACGTGTGATTTATACAAATTTTTGCTCCTGCATTTTTCTGACATGTTGCTCGCTAGGCTCATAGGCTCGAAGAGGAGCGTTCGCTAGATCGCAGGGGGATAGTCCCGACATCGATCATCCGCTCGCCGGGACCTACTCGCCCCTGCGCCCGGGTACTCGTGAACCTGCTGGGAGAACCTCGCGCACCGCGCGGGTCGGCGCGTGGGACATACTCGCATGCCCTCCGGGGCTCGCTTACTTGCGCGGTTCCAGCTCGCTTACCCGCGTGGGATCAGCTCGCCTACTCGCGCGAGATCAGCTCGCCTACTCGCGCGAGGCCTGCTCGCCCACCTGCGCGTGACGCAAGTCGAACCTGGCTTAGTTGTCGAATCATAACCTGCGGGCCTCTCATTCTCGCAATCGAGGAGATCGGCCGATTCCCGAGGAGAGGAGCTCGTGGGGATACCGGTCTTACGACGCTGCTCAACTCGAAGTCTTGAATTACAATCGAGGAGATCGGCCGATTCCCGAGGAGAGGAGCTCGTGGGGATACTGGTCTTACGACGCTGCTCAACTCGAAGTCTTGGATTATAATCGAGGAGATCGGCCGATTCCCGAGGAGAGGAGCTCGAGGGGATACCGGTCTTACGACGCTGCTCAACTCGAAGTCTTGGATTATAATCGAGGAGATCGGCCGATTCCCGAGGAGAGGAGCTCGTGGGGATACCGGTCTTACGACGCTGCTCAACTCGAAGTCTTGAATTACAATCGAGGAGATCGGCCGATTCCCGAGGAGAGGAGCTCGTGGGGATACCGGTCTTACGACGCTGCTCAACTCGAAGTCTTGGACTACAATCGAGGAGATCGGCCGATTCCCGAGGAGAGGAGCTCGTGGGAATACCGGTCTTACGACGCTGCTCAACTCGAAGTCTTGGATTATAATCGAGGAGATTAGCCGATTCCCGAGGAGAGTAGCTCGTGGGGATACCGGTCTTACGACGCTGCTCAACTCGAAGTCTTGAATTACAATCGAGGAGATCGGCCGATTCCCGAGGAGAGGAGCTCGTGGGGATACCGGTCTTACGAGGCTGCTCAACTCGAAGTCTTGAATTACAATCGAGGAGATCGGCCGATTCCCGAGGAGAGGAGCTCGTGGGGATACTGGTCTTACGACGCTTCTCAACTCGAAGTCTTGGATTATAATCGAGGAGATCGGCCGATTCCCGAGGAGAGGAGCTCGAGGGGATACCGGTCTTATGACGCTGCTCAACTCGAAGTCTTGGATTATAATCGAGGAGATCGGCCGATTCCCGAGGAGAGGAGCTCGTGGGGATACCGGTCTTACGACGCTGCTCAACTCGAAGTCTTGAATTACAATCGAGGAGATCGGCCGATTTCCGAGGAGAGGAGCTCGTGGGGATACCGGTCTTACGACGCTACTCAACTCGAAGTCTTGGATTACAATCGAGGAGATCGGCCGATTCCCGAGGAGAGGAGCTCGTGGGGATACCGGTCTTACGACGCTGCTCAACTCGAAGTCTTGGATAAAATCCTGCATCCTTATATAGTTTGGAGATTAATCTCAGAGACATCTTGACAAGAAAGAAACTCTCTCCGGAGAGACGCTCTTGACCCTGCCAAATCGGGGGGTTGGCGTCCAGACCCGTTCCTAAGAATTCCTCTAGTCGGAAGAGAGATGCACTCGGGGAGACCTAGGCCGACATGCAAGGGGGGAGCTGATCTCGGCCGGCAATGCAGAGGCTCGGTCTTACAAGAGCGCTTAAAGTCCCGAAGCATCGTCCTATCATCCGTACTAGGCTATTCAGTAAGAACGGGTTGAAGGCACATATCTCGATTTGATAGTGAAGATCGCTTCCAGCTACGATTCGAATGGGGGTGGTGTTCATCGAGGGTCCTCTCCGGACGCACTCGGAATCAACACACACCCCTGGGCTCGTCCACGCCCTCCCTTCAGCAGGTTATCCTGCCTTGTTGCTCACTTGAGATTTTTTCCTTCTGGGTGCTTTACGAGGCCGGCCTCTCCTCGAGTCCGGGGGATCAGGGTGCGGATCTGTTCCTCGTAGTTCCTCCAGACGGAAGAGAGATGCACTCGGGGAGACATAGGCCGACATGCAAGGGGGGAGCTGATCTCGGCCGACAATGCAGAGGCCCGGTCTTACAAGAGCGCTTAAAATCCCGAAGCATCGTCCCATCATCCGTACTGGGCTATGTATGAGGAACAAACCGACCACTGCCTCCCGAAGACGACTACGAGGCGGGCCATGGAAACACTCAGAAGCCTTGAGGCATGTTCAACACAAAAGAGATAAAATCCCGCATCCTTTGTATATTAACTATGTTTACAGAAGGTAATGGAGAAGAGCCGGCACTTGAGAGCATCGGACATGTTGCGAATAGACACCACATCTTCAAATGTCTCACCGGGTCGTCCTTGCCGGAGTAGTACGAGAGGACCGACTCTCTGAAGTTGTCGGGGACCGGTTAAGTTTTGATCATTTATTTGACGAGATCTAAACTCATTTCCGGAGCGCCATTGCCAAAAGGTGCGGGTTAGTTAAAATACGGGTTGTTGCTAGTCATCGTGCGTAGAACTTAAGTCGAATCGATCTGAACCGTCTGATCTGCGATGGGTGGATAACGGTGCGGATCCATAAAGCTTGGTGTTGTTCCCCTCTTTAACCAAAGTATTTAAACTTCTCTCATTGAATCCCATTTACACAGTGAGATAAAGAAACGCGGCTTAGATTTTACGGAGGAAGACCCGCAGCCGCGCCTTTCCCCTTCTCCAGATCGCGATCGGCGAGCGGCGGCCTCCAGTGTTCGTGGTCGTCTCTGGCGAAGCTCCGACGTAGGTCGTAGTCTCCGACGAAGGTGTTGCTCCATCCTTCCTCTCTGGATCTCGTCCAGCATCGGGCGTTCGGCAACCATAGAGAGCAGGAGGGGTTTACAGAGGGGTTCTTTCAACTACCTCTATCGGGACTGACTCTAGTCCAGTCAAAATCCATACAGCAAGAGGAGAACCGGCTGACTTTATTCTTCAACCGATTCTCCAATGGCTTCAGGTATACTAAATGTTCTTCTCCCATCTTCAATGAGAGATCCTTGGCATACAATCTTTGCGATTGAATCAACACCAAGACCTTGCCACTATAAAATTACGCGGCATGCATATAACCGTTATAAAATTGCACGGCTTGTACGTATCTCAAATAGCTTGTTCATCACAAAAGAGGAGCAATTTTTTGTGCGGGTAGCGTACAAAAGGTACTGTGTGGGTTGGATGAGTCGATGACTGACAATCTTCCGATCGGATGACAACCTTTCGATCAAAAATTTCTTTTTTTAAAATACAGGAGCATGATGCGATCGACAAACCTATTTTTTTATTTAAAAAAAGTTGTCTGTGCAGATATGCAGTGTTAAGGATAATTGATAAGATGCGCCCTTCAAATGCAGTGTTTTGCCAAAATGCACATTAATTTTTAAATATTGCAAAATATATCTCCAATAAAAAAGGTGATTGTTATGGGCAAACCAATTTTGGATAAGTGCAAACCAATTTTACGAGCAAACAAAAAATTTATATGTGCAAACCAAATTTTTACGTGTAAACCAATATAAAATATTTCAATAAATTTTAGCAAAATTTGAACAAATTGTTTAGCATCAATATTATAAAATTTAACGTATTGCAAAAGTTTCAAATTCATCGTAGAAATTCTCTTTTAGCGATGAGTGCAACTTTTTGACATTTTTTTCTTCGTTGGAGAAATACGAAAAGAAATAATGAAGATGAGAAATACGAAAAGAAAGGTTTAAACCTATGACTTGTTTCAGATCAAAGAAGCTGAAGATGAGCAAGAATGTCCGACACAAATAAATCTGGAGCTCCTGCAGTGGTCAAAAGCGAGGATGTGTGGTAGGTGTCGTTGCGTATGGCTTGCGGTTGGCGTTGGCGGCGGTGTCGGCGGCAGCGGTGACGTCGGCGTTGGCGGCATTGAAGAGAGAGAGAGACGTCGGCGGTGGTGACGGTGGTGACGGTGGTGGCGGAGTCATCGCCTATGGCTCGCTCCTGTCAACGTGATGGGGAAATGGTTTGACCATATCAATTTTACCGTAACATTTAAAATAATTATTTAATAGTTTTTATTTTAAAAATTATTTTACACCTATCGAAAATAGATTTGCTCATAACAATTACCTAAAAAAAGGGCACTTTGGATCCTCATGAGGGATTTATTTTTAGGTAGGTTGAGCTTATAATAAGTATATATATCTTGAGTTTTGGTACTTTGCACTCCCAAATAGGGGGTTTTTGCACTTTGCACCCTTCAAACCATTGACTTTGACACCTTCTCCTATTTACCATGATTTTTTATTTCCTTTTAAAATATAATCTGAAGGGTATTTTGGTCAACAAAAACTGACACATTTAATTTAGGTGGATTTTAAAATGAAATTCCACCTTATTTTTCCCCTAAACTAGCTACTAAAGTTTCACATCAAAATAATGAATGATTTAGAAGATTTTAATTTTTGTATTGACTGAAAGAAATTAACAACGTTTCATGATTTTTAAAAGAAATTTCACATCAAAATAATGAATGATTTAGGTGGAATGAGAGACAGAAATTTAGTGTAAGACAACATTATATTAACATGAAGCTCTCTGCAGGGTAGCTCTCGGCAGGCTAGAATAAATATATCAAGATGAACTCATGCAAGTAACCAACAAAACTCCGATGATTTTTTAAATGAATATAACTCGTACATCCACTTCACTGTCTCTCATTTCACCTGATTTTTTTTCCTGAACATAACTCATACAACCACTTGAACATAACTCTGATGTTTTTTAAAATGAATATTCAAAAAATTGGCTTACAAAGCAGTAGTCTTTGAACATAACTTTGATGTTTTTTTTTCCTGAACGTAACTCAATCACTTGAACATAACTCATACAACCACTCAAACAGAACTTATACATTACTGATCATAAACAATCATCATTACAGAACACTAAAAACATCAAATTATCTGGCTGATCACATATGTAAAAGAACACTAAAAACACCAAATTATCCAAAATATAACAAAATAACAACTTATAAAGCAGTAGTCTTTGTAAACATCTGGCTGATCACATATATGCAGTGTAGTCTTCGTAAATATCCGACTAACCTGCGTAGAACACAAAATTAATTCTAGAATAAAGCCCATAATTCTCGTTTTCCTCAGATATTGTATTCACAAGATATTTTGTTCAAAAGATGTAACATTTGGTTGAGTACCGTCAAAGAAAGAATGTGATGACCCACTTAATCTGTCTTGCTCAACGACATTTGAACGTTCGGCCCTCTTTTGCACCTAAATTGAAATAGTATTTAAATGCATCAAAATTAATATCAACAATGAATCAAAGCAAAAAGAAAATATTACTTGTACTAACCGTTAGCTTGAGTCTGGATTTTGTTGATAATAGTGGTTCAGTTTTCTTGGACGACTGCCCACAACTCTTTTTGTTATGTCCAATTACCCCACAATTGGAACAAGAATATTTTGTACATATTCTATTTACACCATATTTCATGTTACTCTTCTCGTCTTCATCTTTTCTTCTTGCATGCTTTGAAGGTCTTCCGCGCAATTTTGGCTTTGTATTTCACGGCACCACAAGATTTAAATTACATCGAGGCCACTCACCTTGTCCTTTAATGAGATTCAACATATGATCATAAGCTTTCAAGAATGTAGTCTTCTTAAACCAGTGATCTACGTAGTCTTCAACCTTCTCCCTTTTAAAGAAGATGCACGCTATAGCATGCACACATGATATTCCGCTTGGGTCTCACTTTCTGCAACTACAACTTTGGGATGTTAAATCAACTATATATCTATATGTCACGTGCCCACTCCTTAACCTCAAATTTCTCTTTTCCATTCCACTCTAAAATATAATCTTGAACCCCTTTTTTGTTATTTTCTATGATCTTTTGAATTGCCGGACATATATCTCCAACAGATTTAAATATTTTCTCTCTTTGGATATGTATCCTTCTCATTATAATTATCCTTATTATCTCAAGCATTGTGATGATAGGTTTGTCTCTGACCTTTAATATTACATTGTTGAAGCTCTCACATAAATTATTAAGTAGCATATCACATTTTGGCAATGTGCTAAAATGTGATCTTGCCCAATTTTTTTGGATCTCTAGCCCTTACCCATTCATAAGCCGCATTGTTGAATTCTTTCAAATTTTTCATCTCCCTGTTAAAATCAACAACTTTTGTAGAAGATGCAGCCTTCCACAATAAAGATTTGAGATGTAAGCCTTTGTGTAATTGCTTGAAATTACTATACATGTGCCTTAAACAAAAGCGGTGTTCTGCATTAGGTAATAATTTTTCAACTGCCCGTATTAGTCCCTTCTATTTATCAGAAATTATAGTCCATGTATATTGATTTACAATATTTAAATATTGCATTAAAAGAGTAATAAATCATTGCCACATTTTTCTATTCTCTCTCAAGACCATAACATAAGCTATATGATACATACCATTGTTCCCATCAATTCCAACCGCGCATAATAGAACTCCTCGAGTAAACGTTTTTAGGTGAGTTCCATCAAGTCCTATAACTGACCGACATCCAACAATAAAACCCATCTTTAAAGCACTCCAACATATATTGTACAACCCCGTATCCGGCGAGTGGGGTCGGCAGGAGCCAGACTGGCTAAGTCCAACCCAAGACCCAGGCGAGCCAGGTCCTTGGCGTCGAGTCTACTCGACGCCCCCAGCCTCGGCGTCGAGGGAGACGACCTCACTCAGCGCCTTCAGCCTAGGCGTCGAGTGAGACGAGCTCACTCCACGCCTTTTGCCTAGGTGTCGAGTGAGGTGAGTTCTATCAACGCTTCTTGCTCTTGGCGTTAAGAGACATCTTAGTATCCGCCGGCTTACACTCTCCCTAGAGAGCTAGGCAACAGCCCCGACTCGCCAAGGCGGGGTAGATGCTTCTGGGAGGCGAGCTTATGCTCGTCAAGTCCCGCTCGCCGAGCTCTTTGCTGTTCGTCGAGCTCCGGGCCTTTCGCCGAGCTCCTGGTTGTTTGTTGAGCTCTGGGCCTTTCGTCGATCTTCGGGCCTTTCGCCGAGCTCCTAGCCGTTCGTTGAGCTCTGGGCCTTTTGTCGAGTTCCAGGCCTTTTGTCGACCTCTGTGCCTTCTGACGATCTCTAGCCGCTCAACGAACTCGCGGTAGGCGAGCAGGGCCAGTCGGGCCCGTGCTCGCCAAGGACTAGGAGGAAATGACGGGTGCCGGCTCCATCGAGCACTCGCCACCCCTACCGAGTAGAGATTGTTGAGGGCTACTCGTCTTGTGCTCTGTGATATGTTTTTACCATTTATCCCCCGCCGGCCTGCCCATAGCTAGTTAGAACAACGGAGTTATGCTGTTGGCAGACCCAGTTGGGTTGCACATAGCTATTCAGAATAGCGGAGGTTGGCTACTTGCAGGTCGTTTTCAGAAATCTATAAATAGGACCCAAGAGATACCTCAGAAGGCATGCTTACTTGTCTCCCAGTCTTCTAACGCTTTCTAAGGTTTCTTTAGCTTGGCTCTTGTCTAGGGAGGGGAAGCGCTCTAAGATCATCTGAGTGTGTGGTGGGACCTCCGCATCGAGCCCTTGGGTCAGTTTTTTGTTCTTTTTCCTTGTCTTTTTGCTTACAGGAGAGAAGTAGGTGCACGATCACCCCTTCTCCGATGGTGAACTCCACAGAGACCGATTTCTCGGTTTCAACATATATATAGTCATTTGAATACACATGCTTGATTTTCAGATACTTGTTTGCACTGCAGTTTTACCGTTATATTAGAATTACTTTAGCGTATTTCTTCGCAGTAGTCTCATAGGCTGGCGTATTGCTCTAACTCTGTACTATGAATTATCTTGTTGACATGTTTTTTTGCCCAATACATCTTCCATATAGAAAGAGAAGTTCTATTTTTCATTTGCATTGTCTCTTGCATTGAACATATGGGCCACTCAGGATTACTTCTCAGGTGGTGTTGATATTTATTTGCAAGGTAATCTGAAGTACAATGCTTAGAACTTGGGGCTCTATAGCATGTGTGTTGACCTCTGATTGTCTTCACTTGGAAGGTGTGATCATTCTTAGAGATAAATGCGGCGTATATAACCCAGTCACATTCGCAAGTAAAATGCACTTTATCATTACAATTTTTGGTAAATTTAATAGGTCTCCCTTGCATACTGGAATAGGTCCGCATAGCATCTCTGAAATCTTGAGTTGTATTAAAGCATAGTCCAGCTTGAAATTCAAAATATGATTCACCTGCATCCCCATGATAAATCTGACAATGTGTTGATTTGTTTTTCTTTGAATTTGTAGTGGTAAGAGAACTATTGGGTTCAATAATTTGAGTTGGCTCTTTACAACTGACCAATTCAACAGCTTCATCAATGTTTTCATCAAATTGCAAGTCATCACTATCATAATCACCATCTTGAAAACCATCAATGAAAGTGGAATTCGTGTCATCAGTGTCATCTTCATTGCCCACCGAGTCGATGTAATTTTGAAGTTCTATTATTGGTGTAGTGTCATCATTGCCTCCAAGCATATCTTGTTCAGCTAGAGCTTCTACAATTTCAACATAAAAATCAACTTCTCTTTTCAAGTTAATATATTGTATCAAACTTTTAACAACTTCATCATTGTCCAACAATGACAAATTATTGCAATTATTACGACCAGATAAACAAAAAAAAATCTAACTCATCCATTATGACCAAGGCTTATTGCCATTTCATGCAAATCATGTAGCACTATCTCATCAACATTACAGTAGTCAATATAATTGATTACATTTGGTATGTAAGCTACATTTGCAGGGCCTATGAATGAAACTGAATGGTTCATTCAGATAGTGAATAATGAGGTTTCAAATGACATGTAGAATGCACAATCACTTACATCTTTAGTTCTATTAATCCACAGTATCCTTTAACCTAATGAGTAAGAGCAAAAAATTTAAACAAAAATGAGGGGAAAAAACCTATAACAGATATGGATTTTGGGGAAAATAACTGAAAATTGGATAAATAATAGACAACTACTGTTGAAATCGAAAAATCGGTTTCTGTGGAGTTCGACCCTTGGGGAAGGGGTGACCGCGCACCTACTGCCCTCAAGCGAACGATCTAGGCACAAGACTAGGAACACAAGGGACATACCCAAGGTCTCAGCGTGAAGGTCCCGCCGCATACCCGGAAGACTAGCGAACTCTTCCCCTCCCAAGCCAAAGGCTGAGCTAAGGCACCTTCGGAGGGCTCTCTTGGCCAACCGGAACCTCTAAGGAGAATCTCAAGACCAACTCTCTCCTTACTAGAGGTGCCTCCTCGGGTCTATGTAAATTGTTCCTCATCCGCCCTACCAATTGCGTAATCTTGCCGAACAGTTCTATTTCACGCAGCCCCAATCGGGCCGCCAACAACGTAACTACGTTATTCTGAAAGGCTATTAATTGACCTTCAAGGGTATCCCGGTAACCTTACCTCGGGGTCCCCACGGGGCGAGCGGTTCGCGAACATACCGCCCGCCTAAGATGAAAAGGATAAAACACATTCACAGAGCATCACATGCATTTAAATAACAGGAATATAAATTCCATACTTCGGCACGCAGGCCGGCAATATAAACAAATTAGGTCTTCTTGGGCCAGCACAAACTTGAGCTTAGCCCGCTATTCCCCGCTTGGTACTGCAGCACCTGTATGCCAACGTTCCTCCAAACGGTGGCAAAATAAATATCGGCTCCACCTCTGCCTCGGGGTGGTGATGCTTATCTCCTAAGTGCAAATAATAAACAACTTCTACGGAGTTTTCCCCGGGAACCCCAGAACATCACCAATCCGGCTTACACATCCGGATGGGCTTCACACAGCATGCCTAAATCCGTACTCATGCTTCCGGATACTAAATGCAACCAGCTACGGGGATGTACACATCGACCTATTGGAGAGCCCGCTTCCCCCCCACTCGTTAGTGGAGAGGGGCTTCCATGCAAATATGAAAAATAAAGGCTTCACCTGCCCAAGAAGAAATTTCGTTACCCTTGACGCGTGTTTTGACGAAGCCGCAACTGCGTGTCGTGCTCGGGATTCGACGTCTAGCAACCGTGGCGGCTGTCCACACTCAGATCCGACCTCCGCTAGAGGGTTAAAATTAAAGCTCCAGGTGATTTCTCCTACATGGCCGAGCCTCTCCATGGTCGAACCTTCTCCAAGTAGCACCGAAGAAGTCGATCCCGACCTCCATAACTTCAGGCGGCATCGTGTTGCCCCTGTTGGCCGACGGGAGAGAGGAAGGGTCGAGGTTCGGCCTGGATTTGTTGGCCGACGGGAGAGAGGAAGGGGCGGCGTCGGGCTTGCCTCTCCTTGTCGCGGCACCGAGGGAGAGAGGAAGAGGCGGGCTCGGGCTCTCCTTGCTGGCCGACGGGAGTGAGGAAGGGGCGGCGTCGGCCTCTCCTTGCTGCGGCGGCGGGTTAGAGAGAGGCGGGTGAGATCGGGAGAAAAAGGGGGTAGTGCAGCTTTTCTTTTTTTGGCCGAGCCCTAGGTCCCAGGCGGAGGAAGCAAAAATCATGCCCCCCTTTACATATATCTCCTATGATATATGTATAATATAATATATATAATATAATATATGCATTATAATATTTATTATATATATATATGTATTAAAAGGCCTATGCACATAAAACCTCCGCACACACGCATGGGGCTACATCAAATCGTCGCTCACAGCACGCCCCGAGCCCCGAGCCCGCCACTTGGGGAGGATCACACTCGGCCGGGTATGGGGTTGTACACAATCCCCGCTCTTTTAGAGATTGGCACAAGCTCGAAAAGAAATGTCCAACCCGAAAGTATCCGGCGAGTGGGAGCCGACCCAAAGAAAAAATTTAAGAGAATCCGAAATTTGCATTTAGAACACTAATCTCTCCATGCCCCTTTTGATCTTTTTGAACCACTCGATACCTGTAATGCTCACTGCTATTCAATTGCTCTTATACTATTTCTTACAATCAATATATAATTTCTCATGATATTGCGAAACAACAAAGCCATATATTTTGTATTTTCTTGTACACGCGGAGTTAATCCTTTCCCCCCAGGTGTGCCTACGGACCTGCCAGCTAGATGGGAGCCTGTGCAGCGGGTCTACCTAGGGCCGAGCCAGGCTCGGGGTAGTGCAAAAGTCTCCAAGAACCAGCCCTTTCCCCCCAGGTGTGCCTACAACCCTGCCAGCTAGTGAGAGCCTGACAACGAGTCTATCCGGGACCGAGCAGCACTCGGGGTCCAATAAAATATCCAAACTCTTTCAAAATTTCAAACTATCTCCCTTACCCCCAGGTGTGCCTACAGCCCTGCCAGCTAGTGAGAGCCTGACAGCGAGTCTACCCGGGGCCGAGCAGCACTCGGGGTCCCTTACCCCCCAGGTGAGCCTACGGACCTGCCAGCTAGTAGGAGCCAGACAACGAGTCTACCCGGGGTCGAGCATCACTCGGGGTCCTGCAAAGTATCCAAACTCTTTCCAAATTTCAAACTGTCTCCCTTACCCCCCAGGTGTGCCTATAACCCTGCCAGCTAGTGAGAGCCTGATAGCGAGTCTACCCGGGGCCGAGCAGCACTCGGGGTCCCTTACCCACTAGGCGAGCCTACGAACCTGCCAGATAGTAGGAGCCAGGCAGCGGGTCTACCCGGGACCGAGCATCACTCAGGGTCCTGCAAAGTATCCAAACTCTTTCCAAATTTCAAACTATCTCCCTTACCACTCAGGTGTGCCTACAACCCTGCCAGCTAGTGAGAGCCTGATAGCGAGTCTACCCGGGGCCGAGCAGCACTCGGGGTCCCTTACCCCCCAGGTGAGCCTACGGACATGCCAGCTAGTAGGAGCCAGGCAGCGGGTCTACCCGGGGCCGAGCATCACTCGGGGTCCTGCAAAGTATCCAAACTTTTTCAAAATGTCAAACTGTCTCCCTTACCCCCCAGGTGTGCGTACAACCCTACCAACTAGTGAGAGCCTTACAACGAGTCTACCCGGGGCGGGGCCGAGCATCACTCGGGGTCCTACAAAGTATCCAAACTCTTTCCAAATTTCAAACTATCTCCCTTACCTCCCAGGTGTTCCTACAGCCATGCCAGCTAGTGAGAGCCTGACAGCAAGTCTACCCGGGGCCGAGCAGCACTCGGGGTCCCTTACCCCCCAAGTGAGCCTACGGACCTGCCAGCAAGTAGGAGCCAGGCAGCGGGTCTACCCGGGCCCGAGCATCACTCGGGGTTCTGCAAAGTATCCAAACTCTTTCCAAATTTCAAACTGTCTCCCTTACCCCCCAGGTGTGCGTACAATGGTACAACCCTTCCAGCTAGTGAGAGCCTGACAGCGAGTCTACCCGGGGCCGAGTAGCACTCGGGGTCCCTTACCCCCTAGGTGAGCCTACGGACCTGCCAGCTAGTAGGAGCCAGGCAGCGGGTCTACCCGGGGCCGAGCATCACTCGGGGTCCTGCAAAGTATCCAAACTCTTTCAAAATTTCAAACTATCTCCCTTACCCCCCAGGTGTGCCTACAACCCTGCCAGCTAGTGAGAGCCTAACAACGAGTCTACCCGAGGCCGAGCAGCACTCGGGGTCCCTTACCCCCTAGGTGAGCCTACGGACCTGCCAGCTAGTAGGAGTCAGGCAGCGGGTCTACCCGGGGCCGAGCATCACTCGGGGTCCTGCAAAGTATCCAAACTCTTTCCAAATTTCAAATTGTCTCCCTTACCCCCCCCCCAGGTGTGCTTACAACCCTACCAGCTAGTGAGAGCCTGACAGTGAGTCTACCCGGGGCCGAGCAGCACTCGGGGTTCCTAACCCCCCAGGCGAGCCTACGGACCTGCCAGCTAGTAGGAGCCAGACAGCGGGTCTACCCGGGGCCGAGCATAACTCGGGGTCCTGCAAAGTATCCAAACTCTTTCTAAACCCCAAACTATCTCCCTTACCCCCCAGGTGTGCGTACAACCCTGTCAGCTAGTGAGAGCCTGACATCGAGTCTATCCGGGGCCGAGCAGCACTCGGGGTCCCTTACCCCCCAGGTGAGCCTACGGACCTGTAACCTAGTGAGAGCCTGACAGCGGGATCTGCTTGGGGTCTGGGGCAGACTCCCTCGAGTGACATCCAGCCCTGCCAGCTAGGTGAGAGCCTGACAGTGGGATCTGCTCGGGGTCTGTTAAACGAATACTTCGATCGACCACATAGGTTGCGACGGGAGCATTGCCACTCCAAATTTCATAACGATGTCCAGGGTCATAACGATGTCCACATAGAATCGTCCGGGCTCCCGAGTGATACCTCTGGTTCAGTCAGCTAGGTGAAAGTCTGACGACGGGTGTTGAAAATCGTTCGGGTTCAGGTCTAGGGTCATAACGACGTCCATCGAGGATCTCAGCCCTGCCAGCTAGATGGAAGCCTGACATCGGGAGCATCTTGAGACCTAACCCCAGAGCGAGAAGATTCTCCCTCTAATCTTCCCGGGTGCTTACAAAATCAAGAGCACTATATCACCATCGAAGCCTTAATATAGACTTAAAGTAGACTGTCCGAAAATCCTAAATTCAAGGATGGGACGACTCCAGGTATGAGGACCTCACATACAAAGTATCAATGCATGACCTTGGTCGCCACTTGGTTCCCTTTATATAGCCATAACATTCGCCATAGTTCTTCTGTGCTAGTCACTCTCCACGCTCACCGCACCAAAATATTGAAACCGAAAAATCGGTCTCTGTGGAGTTCGACCCTTGGGGAAGGGGTGACCGTGCACCAACTGCCCTCAAGCGAATGATCTAGGCACAAGACTAGGAACACAAGGGACGGACCCAAGGTCTCAGCGTGGAGGTCCCGCCGCATACCCGGAAGACTAGCAAACTCTTCTCCTCCCAAGCCAAAGGTTGAGCTAAGGCACCTTCGGAGGGCTCTCTTGGTCGACCGGAACCTCTAAGGAGAATCTCAAGACCAACTCTCTCCTGACTAGAGGTGCCTCCTTGGGTCTATGTAAATTATTCCTCATCTGCCATACCAATTGCGTAATCTCGCCGAACAGTTCAATTTCACGCAGCCCCAATCGGGACGCCAACAACGTAACTACGTTGTTCTGAAAAGCCATTAATTGACCTTCAAGAGCCTCCCGGTAACCTTACCTCGGGGTCCCCACGGGGCGAGCGGTTCGCAAACATACCGTTCGCCTAAGATGAAAAGGATAAAACACATTCACAGAGAATCACAGACATTTAAATTACAGGAATATAATTTCCATACTTCGGCACGCAGGCCGGCAATATAAACAAATTAGGCCTTCTTGGGCCGACACAAACTTGGGCTTAGCCCGCTATTCCCCGCTTGGTACTGCAGCACCTGTACGCCAACGTTCCGCCAAACGGTGGCAAAATAAATATCGGCTCCACCTCTGCCTCGGGGCGGTGATGCTTATCTCCTATGAGTAAATAATAAATAACTTCCACAGAGTTTTCCCCGGGAACTCCAGAACATCACCAATCCGGCTTACACATCCGGATGGGCTTCACATATCATGCCTAAATCCATACTCATGCTTCCGGATACTAAATGCAACCAGCTGCGGGGATGTACACATCGACCCGTTGGAGAGCTCGCTTCCCCCCACTCGTTAGTGGAGAGGGGCTTCCATGCAAATATGAAAAATAAGGGCTTCACCTGTAACGGCCCAGCCCGCGGCTCAGAGGCTGCCGCACCCGAAATGGCCGCACAGCGTGGCCTGGAATCCGGCACCGTTAACAAGGCCTGCAGGCCGTACACTTTTTTGTAACGGCCCGGCCCGCGGCTCAGAGGCTGCCGCACCCGAATGGGCCGCACAGCGTGGCCTGGAATCCGGCACCGTTAACAAGGCCTGCAGGCCGTACACCCCAACGCCTCTCCGGCCTGTTTCTCAGCAACAGCGCGTTGTTGGCGCAGGGATTCGAACCCGCTCAGTTGGTGATAGCTTCTGTTGAAGTGTTATCAAGGGTTGCGGGTTCGAATCCTTGCGCCAACAACGCGCTGTTGCTGAGAAACAGGCCGGAGAGGCGTTGGGGTGTACGGCCTGCAGGCCTTGTTAACGGTGCCGGATTCCAGGCCACGCTGTGCGGCCCATTCGGGTGCGGCAGCCTCTGAGCCGCGGGCCGGGCCGTTACATCACCTGCCCAAGAAGAAATTTCGTTACCCTTGACGCGTGTTTTGACGAAGCCGCAACCGCATGTCGTGCCCGGGGTTCGACGTCTAGCAGCCGTAGCGGCTATCCACGCTCGGATCCGACCTCCGCTAGAGGGTTAAAAGCTCCAGGTGATTTCTCCTCCATGGACGAGCGTCTCCATGGCCGATCGTGCTCAAAGTAGCACCGAAGAAGTCGATCCCGGCCTCCACGACTTCAGGCGGCGTCGGGCTGCCCCTGTTGGCCGACGAGAGAGAGAAAGGGTCGGGGTTCGGCCTGGATTTGTTGGCCGACGGGAGAGAGGAAGGGGCGGCGTCGGGCTTGCCTCTCCTTGCTGCGGCACCGAGGGAGAGAGGAAGAGGCGGGCTCGGGCTCTCCTTGCTGCGGCGGCGGGTGAGAGAGAGGCGGGTGAGATCGGGAGAAAAGGGGGGGGGAGTGCGACTTTTCTTTTTTTTTGACCGAGCCCTAGGTCCCAGACGGGAGAAGCAAAAATCCTGCCCCCTTTACATATATCTCCTATGATATATGTATAATATAATATATATATATAATATAATATATGCATTATAATATTTAACATATATATATATATATATATGTATTAAAAGGCCTATGCACATAAAACATCCGCACGCACGCACGAGACTGCATCACATCGTCGCTCACAGCACGCCCCGAGCCCCGAGCCCGCCACTTGGGGAGGATCACACTCGGCCGGATACAGGGTTGTACAACTACCACATTAAAGGGTCAAAAAATCTACCACATTCCAAAAATCTACCACATTCCAGATGTCTACCACATTCCAAAAATCTACCTTAAATAGGGTATAAATATCTCCGCATTCCAGAAATCTACCACATTAACGAACAAAAAATAAGGATTTATACCTGAATAAGGTTCAGATCTCGGCCAAAAAACCCTCTCTGGGAAGATGAAGACCTGGAATCTACCCGGTATTAGATAGCTTGGAACGGCCTTGACGTCGGAGGACGGCCTTGACGCCGGAGAACGACCTGAAATCGTGTCGCGGCAACCGGAAATGGCGTCGGGTTTTGGCCTTGAAGTCGATGCGAAGGAACAGCGGTAGATAGCGTGGACGATGGCAAGCGCAGAAGGCCAAAACAGTCGCCGCTGCTCCTTGACGTTGGAGAACGACCTGAAATGGTGCCGCGACTACCAGAAATGGCGTCGGGTTTTGGCCTTGAAGTCGATGCGAAGGAACGGCAGCAGATAGCGTGGACGATGGCAAGCGCAGAAGGCCGAAACAGTCGCCGCTGCTACTTCACGCGCTGATCAGCGAACAAGCGGTAGGGTTTGCCGGTTTTAATTATATGGTTTAATGAAATGACAAAAGTACCCTACATAATTTCATTAAAATGAAATAAAAAATCATGGTAAATAGGAGAGGGTGCAAAGTGCTGGTCAATGATTTGAAGGGTGCAAAGTATCAAAACGAAAAGTAAACGATGCAAAGTGCCAAAAACCTCTCTTTGAGAGGTGGAAAGTGCCAAAAAATATTAAAATATTTCCAATCGGTTTTTTAACAAAGACCAAGATTTCTGATCAAAAATTTGCTACATGCAAGGTGCAGTGTTCACATTCTTTCAGTATTGTACTTCTTGTTCGTAGCCGCGGATCTTCATCATCTATAAATAGTATCGGGCTCTCCCACCGGCTTCTCGCCCTTCCTGCCACTCAGATCTCCTCCAGCCGTTCTTTTTGTTCTTCGGGACCGAGCCCTTCGCCGCCGAACTTGCGAACTTCCGTCGCGAAAGCCGCAGATCGTGCGAGCTTCTCTCTCGGTCACCGAAGAAGGTGCGGGATTCTCTCTCCTTCTTGTAGCCGCGTAGAATATCTAGCTCTTGTTCTCTGTCTTTCTCTTCTGCTTCAACTAGTTTTGGGCCCTTCCAGATCCGATCTAGGTTTTACCTCCTGTTTTGTCACATTCTTTCGATTTTCAGCTAAGCCCGGTAAGTTGAATGCTGGGGATTTACTCTTTCTTTTTTATCCGCCGTATGCTGACGGCTATTCTACTAGCCTTACTTGGTCGAAGATCCGGCAATGTTTGCGCTTAGGGTTCTTAGAATCAATATTCGTATTGCTAGCGTTGAATCCCGTGTGAGTTGTCTCGTTTTTGGTGGTGGATCTGGCGCATTGGGAGCTTTTAGGTTGAGATCTGGTTGTAGGTGATTTTGTACTTCTGGATCTGATTTGTAGCACTGTTCAAGCTTCAGATCTTACATAGTTTGGCTTTGTTTACATGTATGGATTTGCGATTTGTTTGTGTTGATTACCAGATCAGCGGATCACGCTGCAAAGGCTATTGTTTACCCGCTATCTTCCTACCTTCCTTCCACTTTCTCCGTTTAGCTTGTAGATCTGCTAGTAAATTATTCAAAATAGTATAAAAAGTAAACCAGATGTTCTGTTCACACCCCAGCTGTTTATCTAACCGGGTCGTTGTTTACTTCTCAGATCTATGGCGTCCCACATTGTAGGATACCCTCGCGTGGGGCCAAAGAGAGAGCTCAAATTTGCTTTGGAATCGTTTTGGGATGGTAAAAGCAGTGCCGAGGATCTGCAGAAGGTTTCTGCTGATCTGAGGACTTCTATCTGGAAGCAGATGGCTGCTGTTGGGATCAAATACATTCCCAGCAACACATTTTCCTACTATGATCAAGTTCTTGACACAACTGCGTTGCTTGGAGCAGTTCCTGAGAGATATAGCTGGAACGGCGGAGAGATTGGTTTCGACACCTACTTCTCAATGGCTAGAGGAAACGCCTCCGTGCCGGCCATGGAGATGACCAAATGGTTTGACACCAACTAGTAAGTCAAACTTGTTTTAGCGTGATATTCTACTGGTTCTATATCAGAGTTAATATTCCTTCAATTGATTTTGTTGATCCAGCTCTTCTCCATACTGTTTGAACTTGTTTTAGCGTGATATTTTACTGGTTCTATATTAGTGTTAATATTCCTTCAATTGATTTTGTTGATCCAGATCTTCTCCATACTGTTTGAACTTGTTTTAGTGTGATGTTTTACTGGTTCTATATTAGTGTTAATATTCCTTCAATTGATTTTGTTGATCCAGCCATTTCATTGTGCCTGAATTGGGCCCCAATACAAAGTTCTCATATGCGTCTCACAAGGCGGTCTCGGAGTACAAGGAGGCTAAGTCGGTGAGTACTCATCCAGTCATCCAAGTTGATTCTTTTATTCTTGATCATGATTTACCAAGTTGAAATTTCTATGAGGGGAGGTTATTGGACATGTGGTTATGATATTCAGTTTCTTAAATCTACTAGATTATAGGAATTGGAATTGGAAGTGGCTCGCCAATTCCAAATTCCGTGTTCAACACACCTTTTAATGCGGGAAGTAATAGGAATTGGACCATTCCTGCAGAATTCATAATAGGAATAATTATCTCGCAAAATTCTCGGGACCGAGTTCACGCAGGAATTGATATTGTGTCAATTCCAATTCACACCCCTCAGTTCTCTTCCAAAGAACGGAGCGACTGGATGTTTACACTTGATACTGTAAAATTTTATAAAGCGGGGTAGGTCGCATGACCACTCAACCTACCAAGCCAAATAAAAAGTAGCAGATAGAAGAACAAGAGCTGAAATTGTATTAACTATATTCTTTACAAAGCGACACATACATTGCAAGATATGATTTCGCAATGCACTCGATGGAAATCACAAAAAATAAACAAGAGCAAAAACTGGCGGACAGAGCACTGTAACCGCCTATCCGCTCTGCTAACCGCAAAACTGCGCAAACTGCTGAAGAATCTAACCGCGAAGCCGCGCAGACTGCTCCTTATTAACTGCTAAGAATTATGCCCCTATCCGCACTTCTTGGTCGCCTGACCGCGATGTCACCTAACCGCAGAAGTTGCCGCGAAGAGACTGAACTGGAACTGAGCTACCAACTGTCTGAAACTCTTGGTCGCCTAACCGCCAAAGTCGCCTATCCACCGAGTTGGGCGAACAACTTATTCAAAATGCTAATCAGATCGTCGGAGGCGAACTGATTTATCCAAGCTGATAAAAATGTCGAGGAAGAAGACTGCCTTGTCGCTGAACCCGCGACCTACTGCTAATCGCCGATTTCTATCCGCTTAACTGCACTGCCTTCTTTGACTTCACCGTCAGAACCAGTTGTCTGGTTGCTTAGGCTAATCGCACAATATGCAAACACAGCAATAGATCATGTCACTTTTTCTTGCGGCAGGGTTACAAAAACTTAACCGCCGAGTTTAACTCACGTTACAATTTTTACAATTTTCGTTATTAATGACGTGGCCAACACCCCTATTTATAGGCTGTCAGGCGGATGCCGTCACCGCCCAGGGGGATAGGATAATCACTAATTGCGTGGCAGTTAACAACACCAGTCCGCTCAACATGCAGACTTCCAACACCAGATCGCGTGCGGTTAACAATGACAGTCCGCACAGCTATGTGGACAGCAGACTCAGTCCGCGTGGACTTAAGTGGACAAGTGAACAACCATGCGAACTAAACTTAGCCACGCACGCACACAACGGTCTACTGGTCTCCGCAGTCTACCAATCCAGACCGTGCAGTCCGCAGTTAGCTAAAACTAACCACGCGGTTAACATCTCAGGGACCTTGCTAAGTCAGACCGCGAGAGCAAAGATGGTCAAGAGCCACATACCATTCGCTAAGACCTATTCGCGCAAGTTGTGCGGTCTCGACGGTCTGTGCGGTCTGCACCATTCTGACCGCCCACTTCCAACTTCAACATTTTCACCCTCCCCCCCTGAAGTGGGAAATGGAAGTCAGACCAAACAATCCCCGTAACCGCACAAACGGTCCCTTCGATTGTGGCTTTGTGAAGATGTTCGCGACACTATCTTGGCTCTGCACATATTCCACCATAAGAGATCCCTCCAACACCTTCTCCCGAACGAAGTGATGCTCGATCTCGATGTGTTTTGTCTGCGCGTGACAAACTGAATTTGTAACTATCTTTAGAGCAGTCTTGTTGTCACCACATAGCTGGGTGGGACCTCACACCTCCTCTTGGATGTCCTCCACCAAACTCCTCAGCCAGATAGCTTCCTGAGACGCCAAGGCAGACGCCTTGTATTCGACTTCAGTAGTGGAGACAGACACAAAATCCTGCTTCTTGCTGCACTACGAGATAGTTGTTGATCCGCACATGAAGACGTATCCAGACCACACGGCGGTTAACTGAAGCTTAGCCGCGCACACGGCGGTCTATCGGTCTCCGCGGTCTCCCAATCCAGACCACGCAATCTGCGGTTAGCTAAAACTAACCGCGCGGTTAACATCCAAGGTACTCTGCTAAGTCAGACCGTGAGAACAAAGATGGCCATGAACCAGGCCATTCGCTAAGACCTATCCGCGCAAGCTACACGGTCTCGGCGGTTTGTGCGGTCTGCACCCTTTTGACCGCTCACTTCCAACTTCAACATTTTCAACCGATACACAGCTTTAACTGATTGATTAAACAAACATTAGATGGTATTACTTTATTTAATAATACTTTGAATAACATTGTGCAGATTTTGCGTAAAGGTGAAGTCTTTCAATGTGTTTGACTTATATATTTTGCATGCTCATTGACTTGTTTCTCTACCCTCGATCAGCTTGGAATTGACACCGTACCAGTGCTTGTTGGACCCGTGACATACTTGTTGCTCTCCAAGCCAGCCAAAGGCGTTGACAAAAGCTTTCATCTCCTGTCATTGCTCGAACATATTCTGCCTATCTACAAGTAGGTTTTGAATTAATAGCGAAACTGCCAACTCGAATCATTCGTCTCCTTGATAATCTGTCACATTCCATTGCTTACATAAGTCAAACATGAAACAGGGAAGTTATTGCTGAGTTGAAGGCCGCGGGTGCTTCATGGGTTCAATTTGATGAGCCCACCCTTGTCAGGGATCTGGATTCTCACCAGCTGGAAGCATTTACCAAGGCCTATACAGAACTCGAATCATCTTTATCTGGATTGAATGTGGTCATCGAAACATACTTTGCCGATGTCTCCGTTGAGGCATACAAGTTAGTCAACTGTCATTCTCCTTCCTCAGCCGTGATCATCATAGAAACAACTAATCTTACATTCTGTCTACCCATTCCAGGACCATCACCGCCTTGACAGCCATCACCGGTTTGGATTCGATCTTGTGCGTGGAACCAAGACACTCGATGTTATCAAAAGTGTCGGATTCCCATCTGGAAAGTATCTCTTTGCCGGAGTCGTGGATGGAAGGAACATCTGGGCAAACGATCTTACTGCGTCCCTCAGCACTCTCAAAGATCTCGAGAGTGTTGTCGGCAAAGGTATTACACATTTTTGAATCTTCTTCAAAGAATTGCGTCAAGTCAATTTATCCTACTGTTTTCTTCTGCAGATAAGCTTGTGGTTTCAACTTCTTGCTCCCTCCTGCACACCGCGGTTGACCTCATAAATGAGACCAAGCTGGATGATGAAATCAAATCCTGGCTGGCTTTTGCTGCACAGAAGGTGGTGGAAGTCAACGCACTTGCCAAGGCTTTAGCTGGCCAAAAGGATGAGGTAATTAAAATCTAATTTCGAATCATCATGGCTGGTTTTTTAGGGTTCAGTAAATTCTGATGTAATGATAAAAATCCAGTAAATCTTTGAATTAATGTGCTCTAAATTGAAAGATTTGTGGAATTGTTCTTCCCCTCTTACAAATTGCCACTTTTTTAGGCTTTCTTCTCCGCAAATGCTGCTGCTCAGGCTTCAAGAAAAGTGTCTCCTCGTGTGACCAATCCAGAAGTACAGAAAGCTGTACGCACTGATTCTATTACTTTTTGAATATTCCTACTCCATAGAGTACTCCATACTAATCAGCGCTTGGCATTTTCTATTCTCAGGCTGCAGCTCTGAAGGATTCCGATCACCGCAGGACGACAAATGTCAGCGCCAGATTGGAGGCCCAGCAGAAGAAATTGAACCTTCCAATTCTTCCGACCACCACCATTGGATCATTCCCTCAGACCATTGAACTCCGGCGAGTGCGCAGGGAGTACAAGGCTAACAAGTATGCTCTCTCTAATATTTGAACTATTTTATTAAATTGATCTTAACTAGTACTATTTTATTACTGCATTGTAATTTAGGATCTCGGAAGAAGAGTATGTCAATGCCATCAAGGAGGAAATTAACAAGGTTGTTAAGATCCAGGAGGAATTAGACATTGATGTCCTTGTCCATGGAGAACCCGAGGTAAATTGCATTTTTTTAAAAATTCATCCTACTCTGATCCAAGGTTTACGGAAGGAAATACAAGATTTAAGAAAGAAAAATAGATATATTCTATCCTATTTGATTGAGAATTCTATAATGGGGAAGAAGAAACATATTCACAAATTTTTTATTGCAAAGGAAAAAAAGCTTAGAAATAAAAAAGGGAGACTTTTTTAATACTTCATGTCATCATCGGGAATAGATATTGATGAGCAATGGATTTATTTCTCTTTGTAAGATAAAATAATTTCGGCATTACAAAAGAGATAATATGCGCGGGTGAATATATTCTTGCCATTGTTGTTTTTTGATAATGCGGTGTTTAGATTTTTCTGCTGATTGAGGGTCCATTTGGCATGGCGGTGGCGGTCATAAACACTGTAGTTATGAACCGTCGTTCACGAATGCTTGACCTCACTCACCTATGGAACTCCGTGCACTTTTATGTTCAAAATTAGTTTTTTTTCATCCCAAACATATATTTTATATTGATAGTGTTTTTATCCGAACTCACCGGAGCAAAAATGCCCAGCCAAATGGTGCCTAAGTCTTCGAGTCACAACAGTGATGAATAAAATTAGTATTAATTTTATGATTTGTATTGAAGTTTGACAGAAATTTCTCAGTGGAATCTCATTTCACATATAAATGCATTTTCATTCCCTTCACACCTTCAAATCAAAAATACACCCAAAAAATTAAAATCAAATGAACAAAAATGTAGATTCATATAGCTGCAAATGACATTAAAAACTTGCATGCATGCAACCAGTTTTGCACAGAAGCATGACCTCTTCATTCCCTAATGCAGAGAAATGACATGGTGGAGTATTTCGGGGAGCAGCTGTCCGGTTTCGCTTTCACCGTTAACGGCTGGGTCCAATCGTATGGTTCCCGGTGCGTCAAGCCGCCCATCATCTACGGCGACGTCAGTCGCCCCAAGGCCATGACCGTGTTCTGGTCCTCAGTCGCCCAGAGCATGACCTCCCGCCCCATGAAGGGAATGCTCACCGGCCCTGTCACCATCCTTAACTGGTCCTTCGTCCGGAACGACCAGCCAAGATTCGAGACCTGCTACCAGATCGCTCTATCCATCAAACAGGAAGTCGAGGATCTCGAAGCCGCCGGCATTAATGTGTGTAATCTCCCCGAATCACTCCTTCCTATGACCCTTCAGGGAACGACACTGACCATGCTTTTTCCCCGCAGGTCATCCAAATTGACGAGGCGGCTCTCCGGGAAGGCCTCCCCCTTCGCAAGTCCGAGGAGGGTTTCTACCTTGACTGGGCCGTCCACTCCTTCAGAATCACCAACTCTGGAGTCAAGGATACCACCCAGGTTCTTAAAATCTGCCACTGATCTGCTGCGAAACTTGATATACTACTCAAAAATATATGATAATGTTATATGCAGATCATTTTTGGTTATGTGCAGTACAAGGATAAATGCAGGCCAAACTAAAATATCATAGAAAGCTGTCAACCCTTAGAAGCTTTAACCCGCACATAATCTTTATGAAATTGCACGGCCTGCACATAGCTAAAATTGGCCTGCATATAGTTATTACCAAAATATATTGCATATACGCATATACAACGCTTCAACATACATCGTGTTGTATCACTGCGAAAGTGTTGGATACTATGCTTTTGCGTACACTGTGAAGTGTTGTGTATTTGGGTTTCATATACCTGGGCAGTTAATATTTTAAATATATGCTTACTTTAAACCCCTCTTGTTGCTGGCAGATTCACACGCACATGTGCTACTCTAACTTCAACGACATCATCCACTCCATCATCGACATGGACGCCGACGTGATCACGATCGAGAACTCGCGCTCCGACGAGAAACTCCTCTCCGTATTCCGCGAGGGAGTCAAGTACGGCGCGGGCATCGGCCCCGGGGTCTACGACATCCACTCTCCCCGGATTCCTTCCGCCGAGGAAATCGCCGACCGCGCCCGCAAGATGCTCGCCGTGCTCGAGGCGAACATTCTCTGGATCAACCCAGACTGCGGGCTCAAGACCCGCAAGTACCCAGAGGTCAATCCCGCGCTCACCAACATGGTTGCCGCCGCTAAGAAGCTCCGCACCGAGCTTGCCGGCGCAAACTGAGGAGATCATTTTTATCAGGCCCATGTTATTTTTTCCCGCTATCACTATTTAAATCTCAAATTGGAGCTTACATAATGAGTCAAAAGCTTGTTACAATTATGAGAAGGGATTGTTTTAAGTTAATATTGCCACGTGCTTTGCTGTATAAGAGCTGCATTGTAGGTTTAAATTACGCAATGAAGTTATCGTTTAAATTATGCAATGAAGTTATCGTTTAAATTACGCAATGAAGTTATCTTCTTGATTTTTTTGATTATATATTTGATATATTATATCCAAATCCCCAATTATTATTATTTTTAATTTCCTGATAATTAGATTTATACCATAGAGCGTATCTTTTCTATAGAATTTAAATTTGAGTTTTTGAGGTAATTATTTAGAGCCCTACAATTATATTCATAATATCAAAGCGCATCCCAAAATGCTGTCAAAATGTATGTTCAATTTTTATTTTGGAGTACATCAACAAAAATTAACACTCAAAAGTAGTGATGGCGGTTGAAAAAGCATGGGTTAAACCGACATTTGTTAAGCATTACCTAACAAACATAAAAGTAACGAATGACAATTTAACCCCTATGTTCCTTAGGTGACGGTGATCGTGAAAATCGCTACATGGTATTGCAAGCAGGAATAACCGGGCAAGCATGCGAAACACGGGAACACTCTTGTGAGGGAGAAGTGGGGTGAGTCATTGCGGATAGTTTTCATTCAAGCCGTAAACGTCAAATTGGATCAACATGTGTATAGAATTTGTATATGGGGGCTTTCATGCCAAAGCCCCTGTGCTAAACAGACCCTTAGGCTCCGTTTAATGTAGTATTTTTGATCCTTTGAGTTTGAATAAAAACACCATCATCATAGAATGTTTGTTTGACATATAACGAACAATCACTAACAAAAAAAGAACTAATTTTATTCATAAAAATGAATAAAATTCCTTAGGTGAGATCAGGCCGCCAAATTCATGACTGTCATCAACGTGACAAACGGATCATGAAGAATCACATTTTATAAATTTTGCAGTAGTTTGTGTATAAACAAGAAGAAATTTTATCTACATATAATAATTTTTTCTTTATTTTTATTCACATATATATAATTTAATTTATTCTAATTTACATATATATAATTTAATGTATTCTAATTTACATATATACAATTTCATCATCAATCCTCATTAGACATTATAAAATATATGTACGATAAACTCTTCATATAAACCAAATTATTTAATTATAATTTAAATTAATTGTCCTAAAACAATAATATTAAGCATCCACACGAGCACCACATTATCGCCAAATCCTCTAGAACAACATTCAAGCCTTTATTCCACATTATCACCACATTGTCGGCTATATGGATTCTTTGTCGTCATTGTCTCCTATCTTTTGTCATAATCTCACTAATGCCTAAGTACATCATGTCTTTCCTTACAGTTTCATTCCAAGTCTTTATTGGTCTGCCCCTCCCTCGTTTAACATGTCTAGTAACTAGACTCTCACAATGCCTAATAGGGTCCTCTAATGGTCTCCTTTGTACGTGTCCAAACCATCTTAGACGGGCTTCTCACACCTTCTCTGCAATTGGTGATACTCATGTCTTATCCCTGATACTTTCATTCCTAAATTTATCCAATCTCGTGTGTCCACACATCCACCTAAGCATTCTCATCTCCGCAACTCCCATTTTTTGTTCATGCACATAATTCACTGCCCAACACTCAGAACCATAGAGCATCATGGGTCTAATTGCAGTATGGTAAAACTTGCTCATAATGAAAAGAGAATAACATCAACATTCAAGCCTTTATCCCACTATAGTGGGGTCGGCTATATGGATCCTTGGTCGCCATTATGCCCTTTCTTTTGCCATAATCTCACTAACGCCTAAGTACATCATGTCTTTTTTATAGTTTCAAACTTAACATAAAATATGGAAAAGGGAAAAAAAATAAAGGCACTATTTTAAACAATAAGCTTAAGTTGTGAGGCTAATTTAGGTATTTTACCCCCAAAATTAAGAATTATCAGCGATAAAAACTGTAGAAACTCTGAATCATTATGCAGGCATTCAGTTAGCTTTACAGTTCATGCTATAAGCCTGCTGTGGCTAGTTTCTAATGTCAATACCACTACAAATCACATTCTAGCCATCCAATTCATTTTAGATGGCTGTGATCGAATTCAGAAAATCCAAATCATATATATAGGAATAATTACAAAAACTTCCACTAGAAGTCATTGTACCCCTCTTACTTTTGAAATTACAAAAATCTCTCATATAATTACAAAAATCTCTCTTGTAAGTTTATTTTTCACAACATCCATACACAAAAATACTCCGCTTTGAGTAACTTTCAAGGGGAGTCGTCTTCTTGTGCATGGATGTTTGAAACATAAATTTAAAAGAGATCAATTTGTAATTTCAAAAATAAGAGGTGTGCAACTTATAATTTAGCAAACTTAAAGGGGAGGTCTCTCTCTATATAGGGTTAATTATCGGGACCTCCCTAGGAGTTTGCATAATTACAGGTTGTGCCCCTCTATTTTTCAAAACTACATTTACCTTCCCTCTAAATTTTCTCAATTTACAAAAATATCAAATATGAATGGAAAATGATAAAATCAGCCAATTTTATGATATTCAATTGTACCCTTGTATTGATATTCAATCATACCCCTTTTCCATTACAAATATAAATGGAAAGTAATAAAATATGCCAAATAATTTTATGATATTTAAATTTTATCTTTTGTAATAACTCTATATTGAAAAAAATGTGTTGCATTTTCCCCCTCAGTAATGAACCTATAATCATTATAAAAGAATAAAATTGAAACATCATAAAATAATTCCATTGATTTTTATCATTTTCATTCATATTTTTAACGAAAAGGACAATTTTGTAAATTGAAAAAACTTCGAGAAGAGGTAAATGTAATTTCGAAAGATATAGGAGTCTCAGTAATTAACCGTATATATAGGGTTATTTACGTGGACCTCCCCTCAAAGATTGCGTAATTACAGCTTGCACCCCCCCCCCCCCCCCCCTAACTTTCTAATATATGAGACCAATATGAATATGTAATTCTAGAATCCAGACATGTATTCACAACTCATTCTTATTATACACCAACATGTTCAGGGAATAAGCTTTTACCTGAAAATAGAATAAAGAGGGGAAAATTGAAGAAATCTCTTCCATCTTTCTATGTGAAGAACACCAACACAAAAAGAATAATAAAAAGAATTAGCAAAAAGACTATCAGCATAATTTGCCCCTTCGCCCCAGCCTTTTTCAGGACCATACCAACTTTTTTCTGCAACACAAACCATTTCATCCATAAAAAATTTAAAAAAGGAAGAAAAACGGTTGAAGGCTTGCGGTGGGGAAGATTTCGATGCACTACAATGAACGTAATGCGAGAGTAACCTGAACAAAGTCGAGCCGGTTCGATGCCGTCTCCATGTCCGCGCTCAGTTCATCCATGATCCTCTCCTATTGAACCATAAGAAAAAACATTCCATAAATAGCACTATTCAAATCTTGCTAATTTCATTTAGGACATACTAGCAGGTGTGCAGGGGTTCCCTTGCCCGCATTGTGCGACGGTGAAAGTACTGGATATCTGCTCGGTATACCACATAATATTTACGACATAGGTATATTGCGACCACACAAGTAGAGCCATATGGATTTTGGTGATAGAATTTCATAACCATGACCAACCCATGTTTAACTTCTTTTTTTTAAAACAAGAGCCACATTGTTCCAACTCGGCGAGGACACTTCCCAGCAACGACACTTGGGCGATCTCTGGTAGACTTCTTCGAGTTTTATCCGGCATGCAACGAGAGAATTTTGATCCCTATTAATCGGGAGATGAATTCTTTCAAGCCGGGGAGATTGATGCGGAGCAGAGACGATGACACGTTTTGGGCCCTTTCGGGGCTGATTTGACAACTTTCCATATATGGCGTGCCCGGATCGACGATCGGGTTCTGCGATTGCGTCCGGAGCGTCGCCGCGAGTCAAAACACTATTACTTTATATTTTTTCAGTTTATTTTTGATGTATTTTAAGGGTGAACCCACCGGCTAATCATAGTCGTTGATGGGGAAACCCTAATGTGTCTTTTCTTATAAATAGGAGATATGAGGTCTGATTTGAGTCATTGTTGGATTTGGAGAAAAAGCTTTCCCGGATTCCAGCGATCCCTCCCCGGTGCCAACGCCGTGAAACCCTAGGTGACGACTCCTAGACCGCCAAACTCCTCCCCAAGGTACTACCCATCCATAACCTTCTTCCCCCTCCGAAACCCTCATCCGCAACCCCTACAGCCCCCAAATCCCAACCCTTACCGCGGTCCAGGAATCACGAAATCACTGTTCGCCCGAAATTACTGCTCGTCTGCACTGTTCATCCGTCTGCACTGTTCATCCGCGCGGTTCATCCGCCGGGACTGTTCATCCGCACTGTTCACTCGTCGGTGCCGTTCATCCGTCGGCACTATACCAATCCCGCGCCCCTTCCCCTCCCTGGATCTACTTCCCACCACTCCGAAAACCCTAGATCTATCTTGATCTAGTGCTACCCCCCTCCAACACGTCATTTTCACCCATATTCCTCTTCCCGTAGCTCGGATTCACCGTCAAATTATCGGATCTATCCACCTACACCCGGATCCATTCCCTAGTGGCCGGATCTCTCCGTTTCCGGCACGTTCTCCCTCTTTTCCTTTGGCCGAAGATTTCCCAGATCTTTGATTTGAAAGATAGAGTTTAAATGTTGTTTAACATGTTGTATCCCAGCGGAGTCATCACCAGTGATCAAAATATCGTCCACATAAACCAGAAGTATTATAGTCCTAAGCGATTGATGACGAGTGAAGAGAGAGAAATCTGTCGAGCTCTGTTTGAAGCTAACCTCACAAGCGGCCTTGCTGAATTTTTCAAATCACGCCCGTGGAGACTGTTTGAGACCATAAATAGATTTGCGAACCAAACATACACGAGACTCCCCCGTGGTCTCAAACCC
This sequence comes from Platanthera zijinensis, assembly GCA_039513925.1. Taxonomy (NCBI): domain Eukaryota; kingdom Viridiplantae; phylum Streptophyta; class Magnoliopsida; order Asparagales; family Orchidaceae; genus Platanthera; species Platanthera zijinensis. The sequence continues at coordinate 37,732,850 of CM077084.1, read as the reverse complement.
GGACGGTTGATGCATGCACACAGTTTCAAGAAGATCATCATTCAAAAAAGCATTCTTGACATCCAGCTGATGGAGACCACTGGCGATGAACAGCTAAGGAGAGCAAGACTCGAATCGAATTTAATTTTGCGACCGGGGAGAACGTTTCATCATAATCAAGGTCGTATTGTTGAGTAAAACCCCGTGCCACAAGCCGAGCCTTTAAGCGATCAACTGTCTCATCCGCGACATGTTTGATTGTAAAGATCCACTTGCAGCTAACACAACTGTGGATAGGAGGAAGAGACACAAGATCCCAAGTGTGATTACCCGACAAACAGTCATTTCTTCATCCACGGCGGCACGCCACCCCGGATGCTGGAGAGCTTCCTGCACAGAGTTAGGGATAGAGATAGAGGAGAGAGAGAGAAAGCAAAAGTAAGAAGAGGTGGAGAGAGTCGATGTAGAGAGACATAGTTGGCCAAGGGATGAGCCGTCGAGGGAGATTCTGGATCAACAGGTCGCGAGATCACACCGGTAGAGGCGAGCTGCTGCAGGGCATCTGGACGTGGCGAACGACGAGTGTAAACCTGAACGATAGGAGGTTTGGAGGATACTGGTGGTGGTGTAGGAATTGGAAGCAGAGGAGTAGGTAGAAGAGGTGGAAGCGAGGACGTAACTGGAACTGTGGGCCGAGGTAGCGGAGGAGGAAGAAAGGGATCAGAATGACTAGTGTGATATGGTTGGTCTTCATGAAAGAAGACATCGGCAGATACAACCACCTTACCAGTGGTAGAATAAAAGCAGACATACCACTTCTGAGTGCGGGAGTACCCAACAAACAGCTTTGGTAGCATGAGGAGCTAACTTGTCATTTGAAGGACCAAGGTGGTGGACATAACATGTACATCCAAACATACGAGGTGTGAGAGAGGAGTCGTGGATGGGTAAAGGAGAGTAATGAGAGCCACAAAATGGAGGACAGACGAAGGCATACGATTGATGAGGTGGCAAGCAGTAGAAACCGTAAAGTTCAAATAGAGAGGAGGAACCTGCATTTGGATCATGAGAGATCTAGCAACATCAAGGAGGTGGCGATTTTTAAGTTCCGCTATTCCATTCTATTGAGGGGTATAAGCACACAAAATCTGATGTATAATACAAAACTCGGCGCACAGATTTGAGAAGGTACGACCAGTATACTCACGAGCATTATCTGTACAGAGAGTTTTTATACAGGTAGAAAACTAAGTGCGAGTTTTCGTAAGAAACGTACGGGACGTGGAGGTGAGTTCGGTACGATCACAAAGTAAATACAATCAGGTAACCCGCGAGTAATCATCTATAAAGGTAACAAAGTAGCGATACCCAAAAACACTAGGGACCTTATAGGACCCCCAGATATCAGAATGCACTAAGGATAAAGGAGCATCGCTCCGAGTACAAGAAGAAGAAAAAGATACACGGTGGTGTTTGCCGAAAATACAGAATTCACAAAAAAATTCTTGAAGAGAAATAGTGGGAAGAGCTTTCTTGAGAATTGGAAGAGGAGCATGCCCAAGACGACGATGCCAATCAGTGGTGGAAACAGTGGTGAGAGCAGCTAGAGAAACATCGAGAAGATACAACCCGTTAGACAGTCGACCTCTACCAAGCATATTCTGCGTTAGTCGATCCTGCACAACAAAGGAAGAGCGTGAGAAAGTTACACAACAATCAAGATCTTGTGTAAGGTGGCTAACAGAAAGTAGATTAAAAGGAGAGCCCAGAACATAAAGAACCGAGGATAAGGAGAGGGAAGGAGTAAGAGGCGGATGAGCAGTGCCAGAAACCAGGATCGAGTCACCATTAGTCACAGTGATGTGCTTGGGATAAGCAATATTTAAATATTGAGGCGGCCTTTGCGGAGAGAGATGATGTGTAACACCCGAGTCCACAATCCAGTGGGAGCTGTGGGAGAGGCAAGATATACCTTCATTGGAGATCGAGGTCACGGAGCCAGAGGACCGACTAACCACCCCTTGAAGCTGAAGAAGTTGAGCACGTAAAACAACAATATCATCACTAGTGGTGGAGGGAGGTGTGTGAGCGACTGTTGCAGTAAGGTGAGGGGGCAGGCCATGCTTGCGGTAGCAGGTTGCCTCCAGATAACCATCCCTGCCGCAGTAAGAGCACTTGAAGAGAGTTTGACCACCACGACCGTGTCCCCGAGACTGGCGACCACCACGAGCCGGAGGACCACGAGAAGATGGAGCGAGAGTAGCCACGGGCTGCTGAAGAAGAGCTGGAGAAAGAGACGGAGCATTCGTAGGAGTAACTTTCCGAAGCATCGAGCACACATCCGAGAGGGACAGAGTAACAGTCGATGATAGGATATGAGCGCAGACACTATGGAGATGTGCAGGAACACAGACAATCATCATAGCAATCCCCACTGCCTCTTTCTGCTGTCGTTGAGTAACCAAGTTCGTGGTGGGGTGCTGATGCTAGATCCAAAACTCAACAAGAGTTTTAGCCCGAGCAACAAATGAAGATATGCCTCCAGTAACACCAGCATTGAGGGACTGAAGATCAGTAAGAATATCAAACAAGTGTTGAAGACTGTCCTTCCCAGAGTAGAGAGAATGAAGATCTGTCCACATAGCATGAGTCGTCTCGTGATACATGGCCATACGATAGGGCTCGGTGTCCAGAGAATTGAGAAGCCAAGATTGGACGCGTCCATCGTCACGGATCCTCCACTCATCAGTGGGTTCCGTGGGAGGAGGCCTTGTGAGGTGATGCAGGAGACCTTTAGTTTGTAGCACACGCCGAACTGAGTGTACCAATTCCACAAAATTTTGTTTACCACGAAGAGAAATGGTGGTAATGCGTAGTTCATCACGAAGCTCAAGAGGAGCAGCACGAGGATAGCCTGGAAGAGTAGACGAATCGGAAGCAGTTGTGAAATCGGAAGCCATCTGACACAACCAAGCCCAGCGACTAGGTGAAGTAACCAAGCAGTAAGGGAAGCACGCGGCAAGCCGGACAGGTCGCGCGGCGACTAACGAAGAAGCACGGAGAATAGCGACTAGAAGTTGTCGCGCGGGCAACAGCGACTAGAAGTTGTCGCGCGGGCAACAACGACTAGAAGTTACCGCGCGGGAAACAGCGACTAGAAGAGGTCGCAGGAAGCAGCGACTAGAAGAGGTCGCGCGCGAGGCAGCGATTAGAAGAGATCGCGCGGAAAGCAGCGACTAGAAGAGAAACCAGTAAGAACCGCGGGCAAAAAACAAAGCCGCAACGGAGAGAAGCAGTCCGCAATCCGCGACGGATAGACCGAGTCAACCAAACAGATAGAAGAAGCCGTTTGATAAGAAGAGGGAACGGAGAGTTAGAAGGCCACCAACCCGGCAAGAACAGAACACGCGGTAAAATAGACTGCAGCGAGGAGAAAAGGATCCGAGATCCTCCAGTGATAAGAGAAGTCGGCAAAGCAGCGCACGGGGAGACCGTCGCGACTAGAAAGAAAGGGCCGGCGAGAAGATAACAGCGGCAAGGCGAGCAAGTTGCGAGAAGCTGAGGAGAGCGCGCGGGAAGAGGCGACTAGCAAAGATCTAGTCGGCAAGACCGAAGGAGAAAGACATGGCTATAAGAGAGTCAAGAAGAGGATGAAGTGGAAGCCACGAGAGAAGCGGGAGTGGGAGACATGGAAGCGGTTAGAGGAGAGGAGACCGCACAAAGGTTGCGGTTAAAAAAGAGACAAGCCGGGAAACAAACCGCACAAGGGTGCGGTAAGGCGGGAAGAGACCTGCGGGAGAACCGAGCACAGGCGGTAAAGAACAGGCTAAACGCAAATTCGAACCTCCCTCTGATACCATGTAGAAAGCAATGGGCAAATTTTGTATATCCTTCTTCATATGTCAAATACATACAAATATATAGGAGAAGAGAGCGAGAAAGAATCGTATACAATAGATGTGGGACTAAAGAAGAAAGAAGAAATGGCCTATAAATGGGCTTTTACATCGTTTTCCCTTATATCTTCTAACATTTATGAACATAGGGTTAAATTGTCATTCGTTAACACCCACCTAAGAAACTTCATTCACTTTTATGTTCAAACGGATGATGTTTGTTAGATGATCCTTAACAAATGACGGTTTAACCCATACGTTTACGACCGCCACCACCATGCCAAACGAAGCCTGATACTAGATAGCATTCTCTCAATCGGGGGAATACAAATTACAAGCAAATTGGCAAAAATTACAATTTTAGTTACCTGCCCAACAAGTTCTTCATGAATGGTGAGACCCACCCCTCCGATTACCCGAACAGTGGCGCTTAGTTCATCCAATTCTTCATCTTGTTGCCTGAAGTATCACTTGGATGGATAAGTAATCAGCAAATTGCAATTACATATATATTATAAATAAACATCATTCTCAAGTGGCTAGGCAGGTATCAACAAAACTAGCTGCGGCCACCTGACAACCATAATTTAACGAAAAAGAGGCCCAATATTTGAAACCTAAGCGGCTTTCTCCGCAATATCAATACAGACAGTAGCAAGGAACGAAAAAAAAACAACGGAGCGGAGATAAATTCGTAACATGCAGTTCCGCAGCAGGAATAATTTCCTTCAAAATTGCAACCTTCATTATGTCGGCAAACCAATTTCCGCCAAACACAGACTTGTTTTCACACACAAGCATAAATGGACGTCACTTCCGTAGTAATCTCAAACGTACATGTGAGTTTCTATCTTGAGGATTTGGAAACCAACTTGGATTTCGCCTTAAAAAAAAATCTAATAACACAATAGTATAACGTTAGAATAATAGTCATAGGGTTGGAATGGGGTTGGAATATGATAGTTGCACACTATCACAAACTGATAGTAAGATTGAACATAAAATAGAGTTACATATGCAGAATTCTTGAGGGTTGGTTCCCCCTAAGAGCCTCTCTCACCTAATAGAGCCAAACACTCACAATATCTCAAAAGATAAACATAAAGATACACTATCACTCCTACATATAGGGAAGTGAGACATACAAAGTACGATAATGACCTAGCGCAACACATGCAGAGAGAGACATGTGTTCAGGAGATTGTATTTGTATCAGAATATAACATAATGCAGAGTGAAGAAAATTGAAATTCATCTTTAGACCAAACAAACGCAATAAATTAGTTTGCGAGGAATGAGTTCCTGCAAAACAAACAAGCCCTTTGTAGTAACATGGACGAGACTAAGAATCAAACTCAATAAAAACAAGTAATGAAATATAACCCAGAAGAAAGTAGCATGAATGATCGGTATTATCTAAAATGAAGAAAAAAACATACTTTATAAGAAGCATCTGGCGATCTGATTCAGAGGCAATGAAATCATCATCATTATCTCGAGTGTCATAGTAATTTTTCCGATCATTTGGAAGCCTCATCAGCCCTTGGGGTGTGCCGTTGAGAGAAATGTTCTTCGCCTTCCCAGCTTCAACAGCTTTTCTTATAGCAGCAACCTAGTTGATTCAACAACTGTCAAGAATCTCACAATACAAGTAAATAAATCGCAGAGGATAGGCATTGTAAGTTGGGGTTAAAATGGAGCCAGCAAAATAAACTATGTTTGTATCTACCTGATTATGAGCAGAATTAGTCCACCGTCTTCTTTTCTCGAGCTCCGCTTCATCGAGCCCATACCAGGCAGGATTTCTTGCGGCTACGGTAATAGCCTTGTTCAATTCATCAACCTAAAACATTGTGTGACAAATCATGACTGAGAAATTTGAAAGTCGTGCCATCGATTAACAGTGTACAAGAACTAAAATCATTTTATTTAAACTTGCAGTGTCTATAAATCCAATGTTATCATAAAAATAAGAATTTTTTTATGGATAAATAGTCTCTAAAAGACCACTTCAACTTCAAAAAAACGAGCATACATTTGTTAGTAAAATTACCTGCCATTCAATACTCTCACAATTTGTAAGGAGTTCCTTGGTTAGACGAACACGCTCCCCTGTTTCAGAAGGTGTTTGTTCCAATTTGTGAAAAGTAGCTTGTAGCTTGTCAATCTACAGAAGATAATGAGGAGGGAGGGTTATTCTCAAATCAGACAACACCCTGTGGAGTATGAACTCATTCCAATGAGCTTTAACCAACAATTATACAAATGAAAATTATCAAATACCTCCCCATGACATCCTTTTAATCCACAAAATATTTATGCATGTGTAACTACACATAAATATATAGCGGGAGATGCACGGGTTGGGAATGTTGTGCACGCTACTTACAAAAATGCATTCACGGGCATAAAAAGATACCAAAGAAACATCGCAGGGGGCTTCGAGTTGAGATGGTTTCATAAAAAATGATTATATCATCAAATATATGTGGCCAACTCATTTGACCTAGGGAAGAGGGATGAATATCTTGAACCCCAGATCATGGAACATAGACTACGTTTAGCACGGCGGTGGCAGTCATGAGCGCGGTGGTGATGAACCGTCGTTCGTGAACGAGGTGGTTATGAACTATCGTTCGTGAACGCGGTGGTTATGAACCGTCATTCGTGAACGGGGGTGATTATGAACCGTTGTTTGTGAATGCGATGGTTATTGTTAAAATAGCCCATGTAAAGGGCCCATTATTGGGCCCATTTATTGCTTTTATATTCTCTCCTCCTTTAGTCCCACATCTTGTATAGGATTTTTCTCCTCTCCTCTTCTCCCTATATATTTGTATTCTCTCCTTGTATTTATATACAAAAGTAATACATACAAGCTTTTGAGCATTCTTAACATGGTATCAGAGCCAGGTTACGATCCCAGCGGTTTCCAGTTTTTTCTAACCGCCCTGTGTCTTTTCTAACCGCTCAGCCCGCTCTTCCTCCTATCCGCTGCTTCTGCGGCCTGACGGTCTGTCCGCTCCTCTCTTATCCGCGCGGCTTCTGCGGACTGCAATCTGTAACCGCTTCTCTTCCTCTCTTCTTTCCTCTCCGTGGTTCCACCCCTCTCTGGCCCTTTTATAGCCTTCTTCTCCTCTGTGCGGTGGGCCCCCCCCCCCTTCTACCCGCTGCGGACTCCCCTCCTGTCCGCTGAGCTCTTGCTGCTTGCGGTCTTCCTCGCGGATTCTTCCTATCCGCTGCAAGCTCGTCTTTCTCCTCTTCAGTCCGCTCGCACTTCTCTTCCCGCGGCCTCCTCCTTATCCGCTGCGGCTTCTTGCCTCTCCGCTGCGAGCTCCTCTCTATCCGCTGCAAGCTCCGCTTCCCGCCTCTCTCTCCTCGCTTGCGACCTCGCGATTTCCTTCGCAAGCTGACCGCTGCTAGTTTCACCTTGACCGGGGCGGTCTCCCGTTTGTACCCGCCCTCTGGTCGCGAACTGACTACTCGCTGGTGTCTGGCTTGACCGTGCGGACTGCTGCATATCCGCATTCTGGTCGTGGTCTCCCTCAGTCTTTCTCGCGGCGGCCTCCCGTTCTTCTCGCGGACGGCTTGTTCTGTTCTCGCTGCGCCTTTTTTTCTCTCGCGGCGGACTCCCTTTCTTCTCGCGGCGGCCTCCTTTCTTCTCGCGGCGACCTCCCGTTCTGCTCGCCGCGGCCTCCTTCCCTTCTCGCATCTTCCTCGGCTGCCCGCCCGGTCTGTCCGCATGGGCTCTTCCGGCAACTCTTCTGGTTCGACGGCTAGCCCGCCTGCTGACCGCCCGGCCTGTCCGACTACCCTTCCCGAAGTCCGCGATGAGCTGCGCATCACTACCATATCTCTCTCTGGAAAGAAGAACTTCGTCCCTTGGGTGCATTCCGTTCGACGGGTTCTTCAGGCCAAGGGCCTTCTTCCTCACCTAACGCAGGCTCCTCCTACCCCTCCTACCGATGACTGGCTCCGTAATGATGGCCGAGTTCAGACGTGGCTCTTGAACTCTTTAGATGGTGAGCCGTATCAAATGGCTATGTATCATGAGACCGCGAAAGATATGTGGACTGAGCTACACTCCTTATATTCTGGACGGGACAGCCTCCAGCATCTCTACGACATCCTCACTGACCTGTTCTCTCTTGATGCCGGAGGGGCTTCGGATATGACCTCCTTTGTTGCTCGTGCGAAAACTCTTGCTGAAGCATGGATCCAGCATCAGCCGTTCACCAATGATGCTGCTGCTCAACGTGCTCAGAAGGAAGCTGCTTGTACTGCCATCCTTATGGCCCGTCTTCCTCCACACCTTCAGAGCGTTCGTGCTCAGGTCTTGGCCTCTTCTACCACGCCATCATTTTCTGATGTGTGTGCCATGCTTCTCCGTGTTCCAGCTCCTCCCGACACTACGGCTCCTCCGGCCCTTCTTCAACAAGCTCCTCCGCTTCTCCCTTCCCCCCCTCCCTCCACTCGGGGGGGTCGCTCTGGTACTCGCGGACGTGGTCGTGGTGGCCGGGGTCGGCCGAGGTGTTCCTTCTGCGGGAAAGATGGTCATCTCGAGGTCACTTGTTACAAGAGAGTTGGCTATCCTCCACGCCCGACGGCTTCTGTTGCTACTGATGCTGGTCCTCCTGATCTTGAAAGTGTCCGCATTCAGCTCCAGCACCTCCAGGGCCTGCTCAACCCACCGTCTGCCTCCATTGCCTCCGTCTCTAACACAGGTACCGCTTGTCTCTCCACTGGCTTGGGTTGGATTGTGGACTCTGGCGCTACCCATCACATTACTCCACATCAACCGGCCCAGTACCTGAAGTCTTCGTATCCCCAGTCCATTACTGTGGCTAATGGGGCTACTGCCCCCGTCTCCGGCTCGGCAGATCTTTCTCTCACCTCCTCCCTCTCCCTCCGCTCGGCTCTTCATGTCCCGAGTTCCCCGTTCCATTTACTTTCTGTTGGTCGTCTTACTAATGATCTGGATTGTACAGTTTTATTCACTTCTTCTTCTTTTGTTATACAGGATCGGCGGACGCAGACTATCATTGGTAAAGGCCGGCTGCAGAACGGGCTCTACCGTCTCGACATTTCTCCCACCATCCTCTCATCCGTTTCTTCTACTGATTGGCATCGACGGCTTGGACATGCCCCTCTACCTATCCTCCAGCGGGCTCTCCCGGATGTTTCCTTTCTTCCTTTTCAGTGTGACTCATGTATCCTCGGAAAGCAAACTCGTTCATCTTTTTCTTCCCATTGTACTCGGAGCGCTGCTCCTTTTGATTTAGTGCATTCAGATATTTGGGGACCATTTAAAATTACTAGTATTTCTGGTTTCCGATATTTTATCACATTTATTGATGATCACTCTCGCACTACTTGGCTATACTTACTCCGTGACCGCTCCGAGCTTCCTCGTGTCTTTCGGGCATTTGTCCTCGAAACTCGTACTCAATTCCACCGGACCATCAAGGCTCTACGAACTGACAATGCCCGTGAGTACACCAGTCACGAATTTACTGCTCTCTGTTCTGAGTTTGGCATTCTTCATCAAACTTCCTGCGCTTACACACCACAACAAAATGGTGTTGCCGAACGCAAGAATCGCCACTTACTCGACGTTGCCCGCTCCCTCATGCTTCAAATGCATGTCCCTAAACCATATTGGAACTTTGCGGTCTCGACCGCTTGCTTTCTTATCAACCGTCTTCCCTCCTCGATTCTCAACTATGCTACTCCGTTTAGCATACTCTTTCCCTCCAATCCGGCCTTTCCTCTCCCACCTCGTGTGTTCGGTTCCACATGCTACGTCCACCGTTTGGGGCCTTCCTTGGATAAGCTAGACCCTCGCGCTACCAAGCATATCTTTGTTGGCTATTCCCGCACTCAAAAGGGCTACGTATGTTATTCTCCTACTACACGCAAGATCTCCGTTTCTGCGGATATCACTTTCCGCGAAGATCAACCGTTCTTTCCTGCTCCTTCCACCGAACACCTCCCACCCACACCTTCTCCTTCGTCCATCCCCCGTCCCGTGATTCCTACCATTCCTCCGACTGTCGTTCCCTCTGAACCAACTGCCGTTCCCTCCAAACCACCAGTTATCCGCGTCTACCACCGTCGCCCTTCCACTTCCGTTGCCCCTCTGCCGTCGGTCTCTCCTCTGGATACTCCGTGTCCCGCTGATCAGGTAATGCCCTCCACTGCTCATCCTCTGGCCAACTACGTCTCTCTCCATCGCCTCTCTCCCCATTTACACACGTTGGCTACTTCTCTCTCTTCGGTTGCTATTCCTAATTCTGTGCAGGAGGCGCTTCAACATCCAGGATGGCGAGCGGCCATGGAGGAAGAAATGTCTGCTCTCTGGTCTAACCAGACTTGGTCGGTTGTCTCCCTTCCCCCAGGCAACAAACCGGTTGGGTGCAAGTGGGTGTTTGTCATCAAACATGCTGCGGACGGGACGATTGACCGCCTAAAAGCTCGTCTTGTGGCTAGAGGTTTCACTCAACAGGAAGGGCTCGATTATGAAGAAACGTTCTCTCCGGTAGCGAAACTTAATAGTGTTCGCGTCCTTATCTCTGTGGCTGTTCATCGCCGGTGGCCTCTCTTTCAGCTGGATATTAAGAATGCGTTTTTGAACGGGGATCTCCAGGAAACTGTTTACATGCAACAACCACCCGGGTTTGAGACCACGGGGGAGTCTCAGGTCTGCCATCTTAGAAAGGCTTTATATGGTCTCAAACAATCTCCACGGGCATGGTTTGAGAAATTCAGTAAGGTTCTCCGTGAAATTGGCTTCACTCGGAGCTCGGCCGATTTTTCGCTCTTTACTCGTCACCGACCAACAGGAACGGTTATTCTGTTAGTTTATGTCGACGATATTATCATTACTGGAGATGACTCCCAAGGGATACAGGCCGTCAAAATCCATCTGAACTCAGTTTTCCAGACAAAGGATTTGGGGTTTCTTCGCTATTTTCTGGGTCTTGAAATTGCTAGAAGGCCAGATGGGCTCACTCTCTCCCAACGGAAATACTGTCTTGACCTTCTTCATGATGCGGGTCAATCCGGATGCAAGCCAAGTGATACTCCTATGGATGTAAACCACAAACTATGTGCCCAGGCTTCTGACTCCGATCACCTTCTCCAGAACCCTGAATATTATCGACGCCTTGTTGGAAAACTGATATATCTCACAGTTACCAGACCTGATATATCCTTTGCTGTTGGTCTTGTCAGCAGATACATGCACTCTCCTCGAAATTCTCATCTTCAAGCAGTAGAACGAATCCTCAGGTATCTTAAAAACGCTCCTGGCCAGGGACTTGTCTACAAGACCTCCTCTTCTGCTCCTACACTTGTGGCATACTCTGATGCTGATTACGCTGGCTCTCTTGATGACCGGCGATCTACAAGTGGTTTCTGCACGTACCTTGGAGGACATCTTGTTACTTGGCGAAGTAAGAAACAAGCAGTCGTTGCTCGATCTTCAGCTGAGGCTGAGTACCGAGCAATGGCATCGGTTGTATCAGAATTGACATGGCTTGAAAGTCTTCTAACCGATCTGGGTGTAAAATTACCATCACCGGCTCGTCTCCTTTGTGACAGTCAAGCAGCCATACACATCGCAAAGAACCCGGTCTTTCATGAAAGAACGAAGCATATTGAGGTTGATTGTCACTTCATCCGGGAAAAGGTTCAAATGAAGAAAATTGACCTAAGCCATGTCCCAGGATCAGAACAAGTTGCGGATGTCTTCACGAAAGCTCTCTCCAAGACGCTCTTCTATCAATGCTTGTCCAAGCTTGGTGCATACGATTTGTACGCTCCAGCTTGCGGGGGAGTGTTAAAATAGCCCATGTAAAGGGCCCATTATTGGGCCCATTTATTGCTTTTATATTCTCTCCTCCTTTAGTCCCACATCTTGTATAGGATTTTTCTCCTCTCCTCTTCTCCCTATATATTTGTATTCTCTCCTTGTATTTATATACAAAAGTAATACATACAAGCTTTTGAGCATTCTTAACAGTTATGAACCATCGTTCATGAACGCGGTGGTTATGAACTGTCGTTCATGAACGCGATTGTTATGAACCGTCGTTCGTGAACGCAGTGGTTATGAACCGTCGTTCGTGTACGCGGTGATTATGAACTGTCGTTCGTGAACGCGGTGATTATGAACCGTCGTTCGTGAATGCGGTGGTTATGAACCGTCGTTGTTCATGAATGCGGTGGTTATGAACCCGTCGTTCATGAACGCTCGACCTCACCTAAGGAACTTCATCCACTTTTATGTTCAAAAGTAGTTTTCTTTTCTTGGCGTGGTCATAACCATTGTCATGCCAAACATACATTCTATGACGGTGGCGTTTTTGTCCAATCTCACGGGAGCAAAAATGCCACACCAAACAGAGCAATAATCCACCATCCACCCGATTCAAAACATCAAAAGCTTGAAAAAAATATAGATTTTATAAGATTTAACTTATTAGCTCACAGTCATGCCATTCATACTTGGTCCCACTTAATGTTTAATGAAGTGCATGATGGTTCTTAGTGTGTCAAAAAAGTATTAACAGGGTAAGGGAGTTTAGCAAAAGATAAAAAGCAAAATTTCAAGAAAAGATAGCAAGCCTGGCATACAGAGTCTTGAATTTCCTCTTTCACAATATAAAAAGGATCTTGAGCAGAAGTCATAGTATGTAGAAATACAATTCCTGAAAAAACAGAAGATGAATGAAATTATAAAGCGACATATAAACAAAATGATAGAGAAAATGCAATGAATTCCAATTCGATTCATATTTCAAATACAAAGAAACTGACAAGGCTACGCAAATTATATTTACGTAAGACTTACGGGTGTCTGTATGACCGTTTGAAAATCTTCAGCTCTTAACAATGACTCATTTGACTTCAACTTATGCTATTATTCCCTATAAATGACAACAGATGAAACCATTAAGGACTGAAAGCAAAGAAAATAAAATCAAATTATAAAGAATATGCAAAGAGAGGAAAAATTACACTAAAAGGTTTATCTACAAAGAAAAAAAACTAAGATGGACCAGGAACATTATAAACTACAATAGGAGTTTGGTGATGGTAAAAGAGATGGGGAATGGACATTTTTTCAGTGTATGCTCCATCTTGTAGAAATTTTTTGAAACTCTTTTGTATTCAGGAAGTCAACGGTTGCTGAGGTGTTCAATCTTGTGAATACAAGGAATATCTTAATTCCTTCTTCCTCCGGTTTGTTGGCATCCATTTTGATCCAGTTCTGACTCTACTTTCTTAGGGTAAAATAGGCGAAAGAATGAAATAGTACATGTGGGGCTAAAAGAACATATTAGCGGATTACAAAAATACTCCTCCACAAAAGGGTAATTATCAAACAAATAAATCACAATAATTTAAGACTTTCAACACCTGACATAGCATACATGATGATGTAGTGCACTAGTGCCCTACGGAACTGTAGTGAGTGTACATTAGTGAAGTGTTGTCAGGAAGAATTAAAATGATGTGATGCTCAAGCAATAGTCCAAAAAAAACTAAACCCTAATACATGTAGGGCTAAAAGAACATATTAGCGGATTACAAAAATACTCCTCCACAAAAAAATAATATCAAGCAAATAAATCACATTAATTTAAGACTTTCAACACCCGAGTACCCGACATAGGATGGATGAGGATGTAGTGCACTAATGCCCTACAAAACTGTAATGAGCATATGTTACTGATGTGTTGTCGGGAAGACTAAAAATGATGTGATGCTCAAGCAATAGTCCAGCGAATAATTACAATAAATGATGACATTATCATTAAATCAACAAAGCAATCACACTAGAGATTAGATCTTAAAAACTAAGCAAATTTCAATTAAATTAAAAGAGAGTGCTTAATCAAATGTTTGGTAAATAAGGCTTTCAAGTAGAAGTAAAATTGGGTAAACTTCTACATGTTTAGATCTTGAACAATATGTTTCTTCACCGAATAAACAACAAAGAATAATAAAAACATCAAATGAAAGCTTACCCAAACAATAGGAGTTCATGGGAGTCGAAGAGGGCTGAATTTGGGCTGGAAAGGGATGAAACTGCAGTTCCAGCCCTCCAATGGTCGTTTCTGCTGTTTTCCGGGTCTGGACAGTAAAACTTATGCAATTCCTGTGCTGGTTGAATTTTCCGTAAGGAATCCCACAGTAATGATAGGGTCTGTGTACATAGGCGGGCTGCATGAAGGTTGGGAGAAGGCAGTTGGTGTCCGGCAAGTTGTTGTGGGGGTCAATGGAGGATTTTAATAGTGGCTGGCTGGTGAAAAAAAGATGAATCTAGGCAGTTCCAGGCGGCAGATTTCCTTGTTGGTGATGGGAAGAGGGTCAGTGAAATTGTGTGTGGGAAGTAGGCTGTGGCGTGTCGTGAGAGGGATGGGAGACTCCTGAATAATGGAGGAAAGGGATGATGTGTCTCAAAGGGAATCCAAAACCAGAAATGGGCTGTTGTGACTCTTGGGATGTCAGTTATTGGATTTGAAGACAGTTACGGGATAGTTTAAGCACTGACATGGACAGGTTTTAGGTGGTTAATTGGAATTATGAGAGCGCTTAGGATGTGTATGTGTAATTATGGGTGGCCGGAAATTTGAAGGATAGGGAAAAGGATTTGGCCAGCCGAACTTAGAGGAAATGGGGATATAGGCATCGGTACCTAGATTTCCTCTGAATCGGTACTGTGGTGTGATCACAAGAGCTCGAAAATCTATCCAAATTCTGCAATGCCTAGAAATCATCCCCTAGACCCTAATTTATAAACTTAGAATCCACTTAAGACGGACAAGATCGTCTGAAATATAGATCCACTAATTTTACATGAAATAAAAATACAAACATAAAAATACATAAAAACACATCGTTGTCGTTTTGAAAGTGACAACTGGCTCGGATCGTACATACGGCAATCATAGCTCAGCATCCTGTATATGTAGACTCGTGCGAGCTCCAGTAAGTGTCGGACCACTCTCAATCAGTGATCCCCATCAACACTTTCACTTGAATTTCCATAAAGATATCATCCATGTCCAGCTTTCCCACAAAGTCTAACTAAATTTTTGTAAAGGCCCATGTGTTACGGTCCTCCGTCAGTTATCTTCATATATATGTATCGAGTTGTGATATGTTTAGTTAGAGTTGTCGTTATTAGATTCGTCGTAATATTCTAGTATTTTAATATTTTAAGTGTCATATGTAATTACGAGTTTGCCCCGGGGGTCCTACATATATGGGCCTTGCCTTGTAGTTGAAGGCAAGCAATGAAGAAATGAATTTCCCTTCCACTTTCTAAATTCCTCTCTCTCTCTCTCTCTCTTTAAGTTCTGCTCTCCTTCCTCCACCCTCTAGGGTTTCTTCTTCTCTCATCTCCTCCTCCACCATTCTAGGGTTTGACCCTTGTATCACCGACGCCACCAACCCGCAACAAAGCAAGACCATAACAACTTTGTATCAGAGCTAGGTGGAGTGTTACGATCCTCCGTCAGTTATCTTCATATATATGTATCGAGTCGTGATGTATTTAGTTAGAGCCGTCGTTATTAGACTCGTCGTAATATTCTAGTATTTTTAAATTTTAAGTGTCGTGTGTAATTACAGGTTTGCCCCCAGGGTCCTATATATATGGGTCTTGTCTTGTAGTTGAAGGCAAGCAATGAAGAAATGAATTTCCCTTCCCCTTTCTAAATTCCTCTCCCTCTCTCTAAGTTTTGCTCTCCTTCCTACGCCCTCTAGGGTTTATTCTTCTCTCATCTCCTCCTCCACCATTCTAGGGCTTGCCCCATGAATTTCCGACGCCACCGGCCCACAACGAAGCAATACCATAACACCTTGGTTAAATGTTTGCAATTTGGCAAGCGATTGACATGAACATCGTCTACTTTTTGTTTAAAAAAACCTTTATCCACTTCAATAGTTCAATGTAATTCATATCGTGAAAGAACAAATTATGAGCAATAGAGATGGTAACCTTTTTATCATAGTAAACTGTTGTGTGCGGGTAATGGCCGGAGGCGGAGGGGATACTGTGGAGCCGGAACCGCGATTGCCTAGGATGGGCTTGCTCGGAAGGAGAGAGGCAGAGAGCTACCAAAATTTCACACAAGAAAAGAGGAGACTGGAGTATTTCTTTTATACCCTCATACAAACCCAACTTGCCTTTAAATAGGCTACAAAACTTTCATAATGAAAACCTAAACTAGAACAATTAATAATAATAAAGACACAAAGTAGAAAAGTTGGCCCTTGGCCCATGACCCATAATATCTAACAATTAAGCACACTCAATAATAATAAAAGACACTAAAGATACAAAAATGGGATTGGGACCAGAACATAAACCTTGACAAGTGATGACATAGATATATTGGAGTATTTTAGAAGTCCTATAATTCACGATACCTCATAATATAATGAGTAGCTGATATGAATTATGCCTCAGCATTGCTTCTTGCTACTACACTATGTTGTTTACTACTCCAAGTAACAATATTACCTTCAACAAATGTAAAATCAACATCAATGTAAGCTCAAGTGTCTAAGAAACCCTTTTTGGGAAAGCAGTCCATTTTCAGTACCTTTTAAGTATCTCAGAAATTTAAAAACATCAATGTTGGGTACATTGGAAAATGTGTACCTGATTTGAAGAAGCCTAACTTAGCATAATGATATACATCAAGCTGTATTTGATGTTGTTTAAGTTGAATGTGTGCAGGTTAAAAGTATGGAAAAATTTCTAAGTTCATGTGTCGACACCAGAAGAAGATGTGTCGACACTTCAGGAAGATTGTGTCGACACTTCAGGAAGATTGTGTCGACACTTGAAGAAGGCTGTGTCGACACAGAGATAATGAGTCGACATCAACTGTGTCGACACCAGAAGACTGTGTCGACACACAGAGGCAGAGTCGACAATATTTGTGTCGACACCAGAAGACTGAGTCGACACATATAGGCAGAGTTGACAAAAGCTGTGTCGACACCTGAAGGCAGTGTCGACACATACTATGTTCTGAATCTACATCAACTGTGTCGACACACAGGACTTGTGTCGACACATTGCCAAGTCTAGACCAAGTCATTTGCTGAAGAATGATGAAGTGTTTGAGTCAACACAAATACTCAGTGTCGACTCATTCTCAAGTTGTAGTATGCAGAAGCTGAGTCGACTTAAAGACAAACTTGTCGACTTCACCAGAGGCAGTGTCGACACCGAAGTTACTTGTGTCGACACATATAGACAGATGGTCTCGACACTTTCTGACAGACAGTCTCGACACTTTGTTGTCCAAGACAAAGGCACAAGATCTGTTTGAAGACTTGACAGCTGTGGGTTACAACAGGTTAACTGAAGCTGTCAGACTTGTCAGAAGACAGTTAGAAACCTGATTAGCCGGTCACCAAAAAGAAGGTCTATAAATAGACAGATTCAGAAGTAGAATAAAGAGTTTTTTTGTCTTTATTGAGAAGCAACACACATAAAAACTGATTAAGGAATCAAATCAAGAAAGTGCAAGGCACTGAAGAAGATCTTCATCAAAAGATCTAAGAAGACATTCTGAAGGGTTCAACCTCTCAGGATCAGTCTAAGGAGAATTTGTCCTAGAATTCTGAAGAATTTTCAAAGGGATTGGATAGAGAGGGATCCAGCCGTTTGAAGATCAAGAAGGAAGCTGTTACAGGTTTCTCAAGAAGCTGTTTGGAAATCAACTCAGCTAGTTCAGATTCAAGAAGCTTTGAAGAAAGCTAAGTTTCAGTTGATTTCAACCATCAGCTGATCAGGTGCTATCTTGTCCTTTCTCTCTCAACAAGGATAAGATTCTATAAAACTCTTTTCTAAATTCTGTAGGATCTATTAATATAGATCTGAGTTGTAAGCCTATATTATAAAGGCTGAGTGTAGGAGAGATAATCTCTGAGTTGTAGGTCTTGAATAAAGACTGAGGTAGGGCTGAATTGTATGAGCTGTAGGAGTGTGGTATCACTCTGAGTTGTAGGAATCCATTTTGGATTCTGAGCTGTAGGATCTGAGGATCTGAGTTAAGGAAGGGAGTTTGGCTGAATCTAGCACACTGCTAGATAGACGAAGGGGGAAAGTAGATGTACCCAGATCTTGGGGAACCACTATAAATACTTGTTGCAATCTGTGATGTGTAGTTCTAGATTGTGTGATTGTGATTGCTAAAGTAGCTGCAGAACTCATAGACAATAGTCTTTAATTATTTAATCATTCTGCCTTAAGTTTGAAAAGAAAATAAGAACTTATTCACCCCTCCCCCCCCCCCTCTAGGTGTCTAGGTAATCTTGAAAGTAAAACTATCAAGTGGTATCAGAGGGAGGTTGCTCAAAGTAAGACTTAACAGTCTGAGTTAGATCTAAAGGCAGAATGAAGAATCAAGAAAATGAGTTCAGGTGAGAATCACAAGGAGTTGGGATCTATGAAGCTTCCCATCTGCAGAAAAGAAATCTTTGGAATTTGGAAGGAAAGGGTTAGGCTGTTTATGGAGGCCTCAGACCCAAGAATTTATATCACAGTGAAAGAAGGTCAATACATTCCAATGAAGACTTCTGTGTTAGATGCAAATGAGAAAACTCCTAAGGATTTTTCAGAAATAACAAAGGAGGAAATCATCTTAGCCACTATGGACAATAGAGCTCAAAACATCATATTAAGTGCAATAGATGATTTCACCTTCCAAAATCTGATACATTGCAAGACTTCCAAAGAGATGTGGGACACCTTGATTGTCTATATGGAAGGATCTGAAGAAGTAAGACAAGACAGAAAATCAATGCTCAACCAAGAATATGAGAGCTTCAGACAAGGAAAGTCTGATAGCATAACTGAGTGTTATAAAAAATTCTATAGGATTGTGAATGAACTGATGTCCTATGGAAGAGTCTTCAGTACATATGAGCTGAATGACAAGTTTCTCAAATCTTTAACAAAGGATTGGGATACCAAAATATGTGTCATTAGAGAAGTGGCCAAGTTAGCTGATATTTCTCCTCCAACCTTGTTTGGAAAATTGCTTTCATATGAAATGCAATTGATGGCTAGGAAGGAGGAAGAAAGAAGTACAAAAGGTGAGCATAGATTTGTGGCTTTCAAAGTTGAAGCCACTAGAAAGAAAGAGAGGATGTCTTCATCTCCTCTCAAGGAAGCTACAGAAGAGATAACAGAAAATTCAGATAGTCAGAAATCAGGGAGCAGTGAATCAGATACTGACTTTGCTGCCTTTACAAGACAGTTTCAAAAGTTCTTGAAAAAGAAGCAGTGGAAGTCCAGGCCCTCCACATCACAGCCAGTAGATGAGTACTATCAAAAGAGAAAATCCTCAAGAAATGAGAGAAACAGAACTAAGCCCAGCAAAGCCATAACTTCTAAGATTGTTTGTTATTGCTGCAATAAGACTGGACATATGGTAGCTGAATGTCCAGAAAAGAGAAAGGAATCAGTAGACAGAAAAAGGACTCAACACAAAGGCAAGAAGGAGAAATCTTTTGTTGCAAAGAAGGATAAGAGTCTTTCAGATCAGTCCTCATCAGAGTCAGAATCTGAAGCAGAAGCATACATAGGATTGTATGCAGCCAATGAAGAAGAGGAATTTCTGCAACTGATGGATTCCATTCATGATCAAGAAGACAAGGAATGCATGGGTCTGATGGCTGAGTTAGAAGATAACCAATGCCAGGATCAGCCTAGTCCTAGTAAGGTACAAAAGGTTTCTAGTTCTTCTGATTTTAGTACTGGTTCAGAGTCAGATTCATCTACATCAAGTGATGTGAATGGATCTGAATCTGAAGGTGATATTCATCAGTTAATGGATGAATATAGGGTCTTGTTACAGGCTCTTAAGAAAAGCAAGAATCTAGTCAAAGTTCAGGCTCAGGAAATTGCTAATCTTAAGGTGGCTGCAACTGAGTTTGAAAAAGTAATGGATCAAAAGTTAAATGAGATTGCCAAACTGAAAAATATAACCTATATTCAGATGGGCACAATCAAATATAACAATGATCAAATTAAGAGTCTAGAGGCCAGACTAAGAATAGAGAAAGATTTAGTGGCTAGTTACTCTAAGCCAAAATCTGTCTTACCTTTAATAGATGAGTTTGTGCCTCAAAAGGGTAAGGTAGGATTAGGCTTCAAAGGTAACCCCAGGGCTGCCCAATTCAAAAGAAAAGGCAAAGCACCTGTCCAGCCTCTAAACCTTTCAGTCCCAGTTAAGTTTAGAAAGGTGCAAGTGCCTTCTAACAAATATGATCTTGAGAATATTCATGGTCATATTAAGACTAATGTTCAGATAAGCAAGGGTGTAAATGTCAATAGGTCTACCCATGTTCATAAACCCCATGGTTATAAGAAATCTGTGGGTGAAGCTGCAGCAGCACCAGCACTGGACAGAAATTCTTCTGTCAAGAGTGTATCAAGACCTAGATACAACAAGTTTGAATGTTGGTGTTGTGGCAAGAGAGGCCATTTTGCCTTAGACTGCTGGCATAACACAAATGTAAGGAAGAACAATAGTCTACCAGTTAGAAGAGCTGCTGGTAGTCTTAATATGAATGGTGCTAACTTGAACCAAGAACCCAAGACTTACTTGGGTTCTAAGGGAAAGTAATTCTGTATTGCAGGAAAGTCCAAGTTGTCATGCCCCTATATGGTAGTTGGACAGTGGATGTTCCAGGAACATGACTGGAACAAAGGGGCTGCTGAAGGAGTACACATCTGTCAAAGATGGACCTAAAGTAATCTTTGGTGGATCTGAAAGAGGAATCATCAAAGGGTTTGGTAACATTTCTTCAAACCAAATTACCATCACCCAAGTGGCTTATGTAAAAGATTTGAAACATAATCTGGTTAGCATAAGTCATCTGAGTGATCTTGGATATGACATTTCATTTGTTAAGGATGGATGTCATATCAAAAGGTCAAGTGATCAAAAGATCATATTTACTGGGTATAGAAAGAGAAATGTTTATTGTCTTAATTTTGTATGTGAGAACAAGGCTTCTCCCATCTGTCTTGTAGCTGATGATAATGCATCTCATTGTGTCAAGTGGCACAAGAGGTTGACTCATCTTAACTACAAGATAATTGGCCAACTCTTCAGCAAAGAGTTGGTGAGGAATGGTCCTCAAGTTAAGTGTATAAAGGAAGGGATATGTTCAGCTTGTCAAAAGGGCAAGCAGACAAAATCCTCCTTTCATAGTCTTGAAAACAAGAATTCTGTGAGGTGCTTATACCTCTTACATATGGATCTTTTTGGTCCTATGCCAGTTCATAGTCTAGGTAGGAAGGTCTACACTTTTGTGGTTGTAGATGACTATTCTAGATATACATGGGTGTTCTTTCTGAGACAAAAATCAGAAACCTCAAATGTCTTACTTAGTTTTGTGAAACAAATTCAGAATGAACTAAATAGTACAGTGGTCAAAATCAGAAGTGACCATGGCACTGAATTTCAATCTGAAAGTATGACAAAATTATGTGAAGACTTTGGAATTTTCCAAGAGTTCTCCTCACCTAGAACACCTCAGCAAAATGGTATTGCTGAAAGAAAGAATAGGACATTGATTGAAGCAGGTAGAACTCTATTGAGTGACACCTCTCTTCCAGAATATTTCTGGGCTGAGGCAGTAAACACTGCATGTCATGTGATCAATAGGGCTTCTATCACCAAGTGTCACAAAAAGACTCTCTATGAAATTATGAAAGGTAGAAAACCAAATCTATCCTACTTTAGGATCTTTGGTTGCAAGTGCTATATACTTAACAATGGCAAGTCATATCTAACTAAGTTTGCTGCCAAATCCCAAGAAGGGATATTTGTTGGGTACAGCATAAATAGTAAGGCCTATAGAGTCTTCAACTTGACTACTCAAGTTGTAGAAGAATCAGTACATGTTGTGTTTGATGAATCAAGATTAATCAACTGTGAGTTGTCTTGTAGTTCATACAGTCCAACAGGTATAAGCAAAAGGATGGACAAGCTTTCCATTGCAGAAGGTACAACAGCAAATGAACAGATGGAAAATGTTGACTGCAGTCCATGGGGAGTACATGATTCTATAGAAGCTGATGACTCCCAGGAAGTGCAGCATAATGAAGGGACTGGAAATAATCAACCAGAAGGAAATCTATCTCCTGCTATCAGACATCTTAAAGACCATCCAGCAAATCAAGTAATAGGTGATCCAAGTCAAGGAGTGCTGACTAGAAGCAGAAATCTGAGCACAGTCCTGCACTCAAGTTTCCTATCTCAATTGGAGCCTAAGAAATTTGAAGAAGCCATCCAAGACCAACATTGGATTAATGTTATGCAAGAGGAGCTTAATCAATTCAGAAGGTGCAAAGTCTGGGAGCTTGTTCCTAAACCAAAAGACCACAACATCATTGGAACAAAGTGGATATTTAGGAACAAGTTGGATGAGAGTAGAGTAATAGTAAAGAACAAAGCAAGACTGGTTGTTAAAGGATATAGGCAGGAAGAGGGAATAGATTTTGATCAGACATTTGCCTCAGTAGCAAGACTGGAGGCAATCAGGATGTTTCTTGCCTATGCAGCATACCAAGGATTCAAGCTATACCAAATGGATGTGAAATCAGCATTTCTGAATGGAGATCTAAAAGAAGAAGTCTATGTGGAACAGTCATCAGGTTTTGTAGACTCTCTTAAACCTGATTATGTTTTTAGACTTAGGAAAGCTTTATATGGGTTAAAGCAAGCCCCAAGGGCTTGGTATGACACCCTGTCTACTTTCCTTATTGAGAACAAATTCTCAAGAGGCAAAATAGACAAGACTCTATTCCTTAGGGAGTCTAAAGGCAAGATAATCTTAGTCCAAATCTATGTGGATGACATAATTTTTGGGTCTACAGAGAACAACCTTTGCAAGAAGTTTGCCAAACTTATGCAATGGAAGTTTGAAATGAGTAGTATGGGGGAACTTAAGTTCTTCTTGGGACTCCAAGTAAGACAGACTGATGATGGCTTGTTCATATCCCAGTCTAAGTTCACCAAAGAGTTGATAAAGAAATATGGTATGGAATCTTCCTCTACTATGAAAACTCCTATAGGAACAAATATTCTTATATGTAAAGATGATACAGGTAAGCCTGTAGATGAGTCTTTGTATAGAGGAATAGTTGGTTCTCTATTATACCTCACAGCTAGTAGACCAGATATTATGTATGCTACATGTGTCTGTGCTAGGTATCAGGCATGCCCTAAAGAATCTCATTACACTGCTGTTAAAAGAATTTTGAGATATTTAAAGGGCACACCAAATCTAGGCCTTTGGTACCCTAGGAATAGAGATTTTCAACTAATAGGTTATTCAGATGAAGATTTTGCAGGCTGTAGAGAGGATAGAAAGAGTACTACAGGTACTTGTCAATTTTTGGGAGGAAGACTGATATCATGGAGCAGTAAGAAGCAAACCAGTGTGACAATATCCACAGCTGAATCTGAATATGTTGCTGCTGGAAGTTGCTGTGCACAGCTATTGTGGATTCAGTATCAGTTAAAGGACTATGGTATTCAAGTAACTAGAACACCTTTATTGTGTGATTCTAAGAGTGCTATTTCTATTGCTAACAATCTTGTTTCTCATAGTAGAACTAAGCATATAGAAATAAAATACCATTTTCTTAGAGAGCATGTAGAAAGAGAAGATATCTCATTGGAATTTGTTAAAACAGATTATCAAATTGCAGATGTATTTACTAAGCCACTGGATGAAACAAAATTCAATAAATTTAAAATTGAATTAGGAATGCTGATCATTGATTAGTATATCAACAAACAGAAATTGGCTAAGTAAAATGGTGTCGACACTTTCAGTGATAAAGTGTCGGCTCAGTATAGTTATGTCGACTTGTCAGAGAATTTGTGTCGACACAGAGAATTTGTGTCAACACTTAAGGGTCAAATAGTCGACTAATCCAGAAATGTAGTGTCGACTTCACCAGAATAATGGTGTCGACACTTACAGATTTTGTGTCGACACTTGTACTAAGAGTCGACACAGAATTTTTGATGCTCTACTATGTCTCTCTTGTGTTGACATATCCTCAATTGGTGTCGACGCACAGTAGTCAACATTGATGTCGAGACAGTAGAAGTTTGTGTCGACACATTTCATCTGTATCGACACATTTAGTCTGTTTTTGCCCGACTTTTGACCTTCTTTCATTAGAGGGAATAAATAGGTCAAGAACGTATTCTGTCGACACGCTCACAAGGTTTTCGAGACTAAAACCCTGTGTCGGCATTCTCTCTCTTCTCTTCTCTCCAGTTTTCTCATCTTTCCAATGGCGCCAAAGGTTGAGGATAACGTCAATGAGGGATATGAGCTGGTTAGGGCTGCGTTCGACAATGCCACGCCTGAAATAAAACAGGTGATATCCTATCTTGCTGATAATGGATTGGAATATCTGGTTTCTGAACCCACCAAAATCTGGAAGAAGGAGGTACTTGAATTTTACACTTCAGCATCAGTGGATTCTTCTGGACTCAAGATCAAATCCACAGTTCATGGGACCAAGGTGAAACTTACTCTACGGAGTTTAAGAAAGATTCTTCAATTACCAAGCATTGAGAATGTAGAAGAGGTCCCAGCCTCTAAGACAAGGGAGGCTCTACAATGGTGTGGATTGGATCCAACCGTCAAAATTGGAGCAGCCATCAACAGAAAAGGAATGAATCCACAAGGCAAATTTCTATCTGAAGTGGTTGGGAAGGTGATTTTGTGTAAACCTGGCGGCCATGATAGGATTTTGGCCTTAATGTTTAACCTCATGACAAGGATAATCTTCAGGGTTAACACAGACTGGTCAGCAGTTGTGTTTGATAAAATCAAGGAAGGACTTAAGAAGCCAAATCTGACTAGGATTTTGAGTCTATATCTGGCTGGACTCATCCCAGAGGTCATGCAACAAATTCCTGGGTCTAAGATCAATCACATGAGAAAAATGGACATGAAATTATTCTCAAGATGGGATAGAATTCTGTCCAAAGAGGTGCCTGATGTGGACAGGCAGGACACACCAGAGAAATCCCCAGGTCATGATCAAAGTACTGAACAACTTCCAGGAGATCAAGTGAGAGAGCAGGCTGAAGACCAGCCTGAGTCTACTCAAGTCCAGGATGAATCTTTACCTGCACAGGTGCAGGGGGAGCAAGTTTATTCTCCTGCCCAAGACATTCCTAACACTGAACAGGTGCAGGGGGAGCAGATTTCTGAACAAGTGCAAGAGGAAGAACAAATAGATTTATCAAAAGATTTGCACACTGCTGGCCTAGATGACTCATCTTCTGCTCAGGCACAAAAGGAATTCACTCTAGATGAGTTGTTTCCTGATGTTGAAATTGCTACTGATAGAATTGAGGAGGAGCAAGAAATTGAGAAGGAGCTCGAAATTGAGGGGGAGCAAGTGATTGTTGACAAAGATCAACATGTCACTGAGACAGATATTCCTCCTTCACCTCCTGAAAGAGTTCAGATTGAAAGCTCTTCAGAATCTGAGTCTGCAGAAGCCAGAGTGGCAAAGAAAAGGAAGCTCATGGTTTTCAAAAGAAGAAGCCATAGCTACAAGCAGGCTCTACAGACTTCAACTCACCAATCTCCATCTGATTTTAATTACAATAAGTTCATGGTAGATTTGCAGGTGAAGCTAGATAATCAGAGATTAGCCTTGGAGAAATATGTTGATGAAAGTCATAAAAATCTTCAGTTTGATCTGGCTCAAGATATAAAGTCTATAAGATTTGAAGTCAATCAACATAAAAGAGAAATGACTGATTGTTTTACAAAAAGGGCACATGCTGTTGTATATCTGGCCCAACAACAAGGGGAAATGAAGAAAGAAATAGATGCTCAATCTATTAATCAAGGATACATTCTTGAAAATCAGAAACGGTTAAATGACAATCTGACAACTGCCAACACAGATATTCTTGCTCAATTTCAAACAAGCATGTCTAAATTGACTGAAGCTAGGGCAGCTGAAATGCTAGCATATGACACTAAGTTCCAAACTGCTTTAGACTCAGTTCAGTCAGCCATAACCACTTCCCAGAAGGACATTACTGCAAAACTTAACAAGTTGAAACCCTTCTTCAAAGATGGCATTAATTATCTAGATGGTCAGATCAGGTTTCAAAAGGAAGATCTCAGAGATCATGTAGCAAGAGAAGTCCTAAAGGGGGAGAGGGTACTTATTTTTGCTGGCTCAGAACATGTCAAGTGGGTCACTAACAGTGTCAGAGTCACATTGGGATATTCACCCCTTTGTGATGATGATAATATGGCAGAGTCAGGAGTTCAGTCACAAGGTCTACTTGAAGACAACCAACCAGAGGTTGCTCAAGTCATATACCCCCTGCAGATTTTGACTTGATTCATCAGATGGTGCAAACTATGTATAGTCCTCCAGAGGAGGTTTCAAATATTATACTTGGAAAAGTAGACATGCCTGAAGTTGCAATCAAGGCTCAGCAAGAGGCTCAACTGTCAAAGAAGAGATTTAGGGAGCAAGCTGAACTAAAACCTGATTTTGAACAGTGGAGCCCTACCTCTAGAAACATCATACTAACTGCCTGGAAAGCTGCAAAAGATCAAGTCCATGAAAG
Organism: Platanthera zijinensis; assembly: GCA_039513925.1. NCBI lineage: Eukaryota > Viridiplantae > Streptophyta > Magnoliopsida > Asparagales > Orchidaceae > Platanthera > Platanthera zijinensis. The sequence continues at coordinate 37,706,296 of CM077084.1, read as the reverse complement.
GGGCAAGTGGTACAATGAACAAGAATGGCAGAAGCATGAAGCCAGACAGGAGGTTATTGTTCAGTATAGAAGGAAAGCTAAGATGGGAAAGCTACATCCTGATGCTGTGGAGCCTAGCAAATACTTTCCCAAGCCGTATCACTATTTTGAGAGACAAAGACTGAAGACTGAGGCTCAGGTGAAGGCTGATCTTAAAGGCAAAAAGCTCATGGAAGAAACTGAACCTTCTGTGCAGGCACAAGTACAACCTGGAAGAGGGATTGTTATAAAGGAGTCTGATCTGTCTTAGTCTAAGATGTCTTAGTCTTAGTTTAAAAATGTGTAATGTGAAACATTCAGTGTTAAACATTTTGTAAACAATCATTTTGACATAATACACAAAAGCTTGCTCTTTAATTAATTTTTTGTGTATATCCTTTTATCTCTGTGATGAATCTGTGCAAGTGTTTTGATTGTTAATATTTTCTGCAATATTAAGCTTATATACATCATCATCATTTTTTTATTATTATCATAAGTGGTGCATATCATTAGCTAATATGGGTTATGACTTCTCCAAATAGGGGGAGATTGTTTGGTACATTGAAAAATGTGTACCTGATTTGAAGAAGCCTAACTTAGCATAATGATATACATCAAGGTGTATTTGATGTTGTTTAAGTTGAATGTGTGCAGGTTAAAAGTATGGAAAAATTTCTAAGTCCATGTGTCGACACCAGAAGAAGATGTGTCGACACTTCAGGAAGATTGTGTCGACACTTGAAGAAGGCTGTGTCGACACAGAGATAATGAGTCGACATCAACTGTGTCGACACCAGGAGGCTGTGTCGACACACAGAGGCAGAGTCGACAATATTTGTGTCGACACCAGAAGACTGAGTCGACACATATAGGCAGAGTTGACAAAAGCTGTGTCGACACCTGAAGGCAGTGTCGACACATACTATGTTCTGAATCTACATCAACTATGTCGACACACAAGACTTGTGTCGACACATTGTCAAGTCTAGACCAAGTCATTTGCTGAAGAATGATGAAGTGTTTGAGTCAACACAAATACTCAGTGTCGACTCATTCTCAAGTTGTAGTATGCAGAAGCTGAGTCGACTTAAAGGCAAACTTGTCGACTTCACCAGAGGCAGTGTCGACACCGAAGTTACTTGTGTCGACACATATAGACAGATGGTCTCGACACTTTCTGACAGACAGTCTCGACACTTTGTTGTCCAAGACAAAGGCACAAGATTTGTTTGAAGACTTGACAGCTGTGGGTTACAACAAGTTAACTGAAGCTGTCAGACTTGTCAGAAGACAGTTAGAAACCTGATCAGCCGGTCACCAAAAAGAAGGTCTATAAATAGACAGATTCAGAAGTAGAATAAAGAGTTTTTTTGTCTTTATTGAGAAGCAACACACATAAAAACTGATTAAGGAATCAAATCAAGAAAGTGCAAGACACTGAAGAAGATCTTCATCAAAAGATCTAAGAAGACATTCTGAAGGGTTCAACCTCTCAGGATCAGTCTAAGGAGAATTCGTCCTAGAATTCTGAAGAATTTTCAAAGGGATTGGATAGAGAGGGATCCAGCCGTTTGAAGATCAAGAAGGAAGCTGTTACAGGTTTCTCAAGAAGCTGTTTGGAAATCAACTCAGCTAGTTCAGATTCAAGAAGCTTTGAAGAAAGCTAAGTTTCAGTTGATTTCATCCATCAGCTGATCAGGTGCTGTCTTGTCCTTTCTCTCTCAACAAGGGCAAGATTCTATAAAACTCTTTTCTAAATTCTGTAGGATCTATTAATATAGATCTGAGTTGTAAGCCTATGTTATAAAGGCTGAGTGAAGGAGAGATAATCTCTAAGTTGTAGGTCTTGAATAAAGACTGAGGTAGGGCTGAATTGCCTGAGCTGTAGGAGTGTGGTATCACTCTGAGTTGTAGGAATCCATTTTGGATTCTGAGCTGTAGGATCTGAGGATCTGAGTCAAGGAAGGGAGTTTGGCTGAATCTAGCACACTGCTAGATAGGCGAAGGGGGAAAGTGGATGTACCCAGATCTTGGGGAACCACTATAAATACTTGTTGCAATCTGTGATGTGTAGTTCTAGATTGTGTGATTGTGATTGCTAAAGTAGCTGCAGAACTCATAGACAATAGTCTTTAATTATTTAATCATTCTGCCTTAAGTTTGAAAAGAAAATAAGAACCTATTCACCCCCCCCCCTCTAAGTGTCTAGGTAATCTTGAAAGTAAAACTATCAATCAAAGTGTACAGATATAAGGGCAAGTGACTGGAGTGACTCGAGTGAAGTAGTAACAATAACGTTTCACCACCAAGTTGATACGCATAAAAGGATCCCAAGATAACCGAAACGGGAGTTTCACCACCAAGTTCAAGAAATGAAATTGATGGTTATTTACTTAACCATCAATTATTTCATATTTATTATGTCATTATGACATAATAATAAATATGAGTCTTGAAATCAGAGTTTCATATTTATTATTCTTTACCTTCATTTTGAATCTATTTTTTCTTCAAACAAAAAATTTATTTCATTTTTTAACTTCAAATTATATCCCTACGAAGGGGATGCTTAAAAGAAGGATTTAATCGTTCTAATATTTTTGCGAAGTCTATAAATTATACGTCCCCTGGCTAAATCATAATGACTCATTTCAATTTTGACTCTATCTCTGGGTAGTATACGGATAAAACTGCGTCGGATTCTCAAGGAAGACCTTGGAAAGTTTTGGAATAAGCGGGAGGAATTCGTAAATCTTTCAAACATAGTGCCAGAACCTTCTTCAAAAACGTCGAAAGGATAAGCTACATAAGCTGACTACTCAAACTAACAACAAAGGTAATATCACACAATGTGTGAAAAAGGCATTCTACAGAGATTAGTCTCTCAACTAATCTTTAATACTGTTTTTCATCCAACATATTCATTGGTTGTAAACTAGTAATCTGCTCAAACTTTAAATTAGGCTCAATTGGTCTTATCATTAGCATTTCATCCGAGTATCTTGTTTCTTTTAGAAAACCAGGGACATATTTAAGTTGATTGACAAAAACTCCTTCCTAGATCTTGCAAACTCTGTTTCAATAAAGTATTTAATTCACCTAAGCCCTTATGTTCATTTTCTCTATCAGCTCTGAAACTCAGCAGTTGTTTCCAGTTATAATTATCATTTACATTTTACATACATGATTATTGTTACGAACTAGGACCTGGTGGAAGCGAGGGAACAATAGTCCAAAGTAAATTACATTAGCAAAAACAACACACAAGATATAATCTGAAGCAAGCCTCAACTAACACTCGAAGGCTGGGTCCTCCAGAGAGCTTCTCTAGCAAAAGAACATGTTGGATATAAGAAAAGGAAATAACAAGTGTTTTATTTATCCCACAAAGGAGGGTATTTAAAGGACATAAATGGACTCAAAACCTTGAAACAACAATGTGAGACTAAACCCGAATACACTTAAAGTCTCTAATAGACCGACATTGACTCGATAATTCCAACACTTCCCCTCAAGCTGAAGGGGAAACCTTCAGCTTAAACACATCAAATAACGGCAATGGAGGTAGGCGATGCAGGACAAAACATCAAACGAGCCACCGGGGGAAATTCCAAACCGGGGAATTAAGTTGGGGACAGCCTTCCAAGATGCTGACCCACACACGACGTGGACTTGCTAGAAACAGGTCAACCAACATCACCTACACACACAACATGCGAAAGAGAACGAAAGATGTGGAGCACATCATCAAACGAGCAACCGAGGATAATCTGTCGGGATAATCCACACAAAGGGGGGTCCCACACGACACAGTCCCCCACGAAAAAACCTGCCGAGATCAGAACACCAACAACAATCGTGTTCCAACACACAACCAATCAAAAGAAATATGAGGAAACGCATAACGACATACGCCATACCTAGAGGCCATGTGAAACAAAGCAAAAAGGTCTAGAAAGATCATTTGATTCGCCTTTGCCCCAAACACTCCCCCTCACGTGGAAAACACGTGCATATAAGCATGAAACACACAAACAAACATGAACAACCAAGCAAAAACACAAAGAAAACTACTAAAAAGCAAGAAAATCCTTCATGGACGAGAGAAGAACACCGCGCAAGAGGTAGCAGCAGCTAGTAGCAAGAAGGCAGCGAGCGGAGTTGGACGCTCCATACAGGGAGAGGAGTAATACAGCAACAGTGAACAACCCATAGAGGCGTGGAAGCTCAGGATCAGCAACAAGCATCAGTGGAAGGATGACAGGAGCTCGACCAACATCTGTCCACTGGAGCAGAGTAGCAGACCGAGAAAATGAAGCTTGACGTGATCTTGAACGGGAAAGGAAGTCATTGACGAGATGGGGAGCAAAGGGAGGCAGTTGTAGCGACGAGAAGATCTGCTCCCTCCGGCAGCAGCCGGACGAGAAGGAGATTGAATGCAGAGAGCACTGCGCAAGCGGGATCCATGGAGATAGCAGATGGGGATCCATGAAGGTGGCAACAATAGAGATCAGCGCAAGAGAATAACATGCCGACCGGATCATAGAAAGACCAGCAGGATCAATGGAGGAGAAGCTCGCATAAGGTTAGACAAGCACAATCATCGTCAATTGTCGACAAAGGAAGAATGAGAGCAGCCACAAAAGAAGCCTTCCAGCCGGAGAGGAAACGACCTCAGGCAAGTGCGAGACATCGTCGTCGACGGCACGGGAGCCGCTCCCGTTTACGGATTCGATCTGATCGACGGGAACAGGAGTGCGGGAGCAGAAAGCCACGATGAAACTACCGGCTAGATCTATCGACGAAACACGGAACGGGAGGCGGAAGCATCTCGAGAGAAATGGACCGGCCCGCGGGAATCGTCGAGGCTAGCGGATGATGTGATGGTCGTCTATGAAATTAATAGGAGTCGTTGGGAGCAGCGGAACGAGCGGATTACGGGAGTTATCGCGACGAGATCGTCAGGTGGGAACGACGATGACGGGATCAGAAGATTGATGGGAGCAGAAGGCCCGATCGCAGCTCTAACACACGGTACCGAGAAAAACCAGGGAGGAAAAAGATTTAATCGTTCATATACCATGTTGGATATAAGAAATGGAAATAATAAGTGTTTTATTCATCCCACAAAGGGGGTATTTAAAGGACATACATGGACTCAAAACCTTGAAACAACGATGTGGTACTAAACCCCAATACACCTAAAGTCTCTAATAGACTGACATTGCCTCGATAATTCCAAAAAAACATAAACTAAGAGATCCCAAAAATGTCAGTAGAATTAGTTACGGTGGCTTCCATATGTGATCTCCAGTGATTCTGACGAGGGTGGTCCACATGAGCAAATGTGTGAGTGTAATACTATACCACCCTTGAAACTCGACCTTGCCCTCAAGGTCAAAGCTCCAACTTTTGTCGGGATCTTTAAAAATCGTGATGGCATACAGTATCTGGGGAAACACATTATAGATAATAGTCGGAGGGAGCGGCGGAGGCGTGGTGAAGTAGAAAATATAAAAGGAGGGACCGATAAGTAATGGAGGCAGGTAAGGGTGAGATAAATGTAAAGGTTGGGAGAAAGTAATAGGGGAGATGTTGATGGGGGAAAGCGGGTGGGCTTTGGGTGGAAAGATATGTAGAGTTAGGGGTTGACAAGATATGATGGGGAGGGGAGGGTGGGACCCGCTGAGTTGGAAAAAAAGAGAATAAAAAAATGTGTGGAAGAGAAGAGATAACATGCAAGGCTGGAAGAGGTAGGGCTTGATTGTTGTGCCTAGGAGAGTGAACAAGCAAACGGAGCTGTAGGAAATCCGGATAAGACAAGTCGAAGTTGATTTTGTGGGGTCCTGGGGAAAGGAAAAGGTTGGAAGGAGGGGAAACAGGATGCAGGCGGAAATTGGGAAAGAGTGTTGATGACGCTTAGCATGGGGCAGCACGAAAAAGGAAAATGGAGGGGGGGTTGGCGGAGGGACATCATGGAAAGTGTGCATAGGGTTGTCGTCGAGTAGGGTTGTGGAATCTTTGGCAAAGAGGTGTGTCGTTTCCTCTTGGAAGGGGGGCCAATGAAGAACCCCCAGTGGTTGTAAATCCTAGACCGACGATGGTTGCGTCAAAGAGGTGTGTATTTATAAATAGATCTTTAAAGACCAACCTTTTCTCATTTCAAATTCTACCACTTATTCCTACAATAATTTTGTTAAAACTCATTTGACTATAAATCACTACAAATTCTGCAGAAAGTTTATCTTTCCTTCTAAGAAAAAAGAAATTTATTTTTGATATTACTTATGAAATCATCCTAACTAATCCATGCATGTTCTTCACCACAGAGTCACATACAGATTGAATTGTGGAGCTACGCTCAAGGTTGATGCCCTAGCATAAACTTACCTATTTACCAATAGATGTGTTAGGTTGGGAAGAGTCATTTCTAGGGTATGTATTAGCACTACCAAACTTCAAATTTGATTACAATTTATTTATTCCAATGTGAGATTTATAAATAGTTGCCAACATAACATGAACCCTCAATCTTTTTCATTCAGTTAGTTACATACAAGGGCAATGATGACTAATCAAACTTAAATAATAAACAACATATTGAAATAACAAATGTTGATAAGATAAAATATAGTATAAAATCATATTAATGTGCAATGTAGAAGATCATATCAAGCATAAAAGCTAGAAAAACTATATTAGTATATACATGTACCTATGTGAAGACTGGAAGCCATTAGAGCAAGCGAGAGATACTAACAAATATGTTTAAATCAAGGTGAGGATTTTTCTCCTAAGAAGAATTAACACACCGTCGCCAATTTCTCTCTCGCTCGAACTGGAGAGACGCGAATTGAACGAATCGCCGGAAAAATCACTACCATGATGTCTAAATTAACTTTAATTTACACGGAGTGCAGATGAAAAATACCGTCTCTGACGAAGGGGTGCAGATCCAGCGACGATGTGCTCTCCGGCGATGAAGTGAGCTGGGTGGCGGCTGTGTGAATGGTATGCCGCGGCCGGGGAGGAGCTGCAGATCTGGCGGTGGGCTAGGTCACCAGAGGGGGAGGAGGCGTAGTGCCGTAACTCAGCACATGGCTGCCGATTCAGGGAAAAATGTCGGTGTGTGTAATGCTGTAAAAAATACGATATCGCTTTTGAACAGCAAATATAGTTTGTATATTCTGAAACAAATTTAGGTGGATTACTCTCATCTATAAATAGGTGTTCAGTTAAATACTCATCGTTAATTTGATATCCTACGAGGTATGGGTCATATGGTATTAAATACTGACCGTTGATCAGTATTTCGAACAATCGTGTTATTTTTGCAGGAGATCAACGGTCAGTATTTAATACTGCACTTATTTCTATGTGAGAGTAATCCACCTAAATTTTTTCATATATTTTCGCAAATAATATATGACTAAAATCATGGATTATACGCCCGTATTTGCTCTTGCACGATAATTCATACGGCGGTATGTGCTCTTGCATGATAATCTATTATAATCACTGTACATTATGTGCATCTAAAAACACTATTTACATCACTTATTGACGATCATTTAAAATGGCTATATCTCAGACAATAATCGTATTAATATTTTCTCGCTTTCACACATATCAATACTAATATAAAAGGGGAATCTTTGTTGCTACAGTGCTAGAGTGACTCGTCGCCCAGTTACATTTGTTATTCCCATTTTACTCTCCTTTCATTGGTGTTCGTTCGGGGGAGGCTGCCGTTAAAAAAAATAAAAAAAATTGTCGTGGTCTTCACCGGCGGTGGAGGTGCCAACAGGGTGACCTGGCCCCATCGTCGGGGTCGCCAGTCGGCGGCGTCCTAGACGTAGGTCGTCTAGCGATGCTGGTCATGACCGTGAACTATCTAAAAAACAAAAGTTTATTCGTTGCCACCGTCGGAGGTGGAGTCCCTTGAGATCTGTTTTGGATGCACCGCTAGGATCGCCGGTCGCCGACGACTCTAGTGTGGGTCCTAATGTAGCGCCTTGGCAGGGCTACCGCTGGCGGTGGCCCGGATCATGATCGACAAACACGAGTCATGGTCAGGATCACTGTCAGTTGTGGGCCTGGTGGCCCTGTCGTAGTGCCTCAGGACGACCCACGTCGTGATCGACAGAATGCAACGACCCCAACGATAGGGCCAGGTCAGTCCGCCATCAGTGGTTGAAATCAAGGATAAAATTATAACGTGGTCGTCGTAGTGCCTCCGAGCGACCCACGCCTTGGTCTCCGAAGTGCAACGACTCCCACGGTGGGGCCAAGTCAACCCGCCAGCGGCCCCATCGTCGACGGTGGCTGGAATCGTTGTGTGCTCTATTTCGCCTACTATAATTAATAATATCTAATATAATATTATTTATATTTGTTGCGACCAACTCAACACTCCTGATAGATCAGACTAAAGTCACTAAACTAAATATTCTTAACCCATCGAGCGGTCAAACGCGCAAACAGCCACATAATAAATAAAGTACGCGGGACTATTTTAATATGGAAAAACCCCTCAACTGAGTAAAAAACTGCGTGACCAGTTTGGTATCGGTCAAACTTTACTATCAACAGCGGTTTACAAATTGTGGGAGGAATCGAGGGCGACAGATCGCTCCTCGTTACAGTTTGGAAATGAGAGAGATTACAGTCGCACTCAGTGGGCGACAGACCATCTCACACGAAGCTCAGTTTCTATAACTTTTTGGTGGTGACGGATGTATAACCCGTAATTTGTCGAGATCAAAAACGTCTAAGGAGACAGCTATTCGCAGACTTCGTCACGAGTAGATGCGAGCTTTGGCGAGCAGAGGCCAGCGTGGGCGAGCTTGGGCGAACTTGGGCGAACTTGGGCGAGCTTGGGCAAACTTGGGCGAGCAGGCGCGAGCAGGGGCGAGCTTGGGCGAGCTTGGGCGAGCAGGGTTGAGCTTGGTCGAGCAGGGGCGAGCTTGGTCGAGAAGGGGCGAGCTTGGTTGAGAAGGGGCGAGCTTGGGCGAGCAAAGGCGAGTACCTCGCGAGTATGGGTGAGTAGCATAACATCCCGACTTTTATTGGGCCACCAGAACCCTAGTGGGTCATATAAAAGTGACCCGAACCTCTACCTGTGGCTCATACCAAGGTAGGAGGTAACCCTAGACGGGGGCATAGAGCTAGAGAACTCTGATTTTAGTTTTGTCAGTTCTTGTGGCACCGTATAGTCAATACGAGTGCGTTGGAACTCATTCCGTTGAATTCCGAGGTCATATGATGGATATGGTCGTTCCTCGTAGAACGTCGCGAATGGAAACTCTTCATTGCTACAATGTCCTTTGTGTGTATTACATTTGCAATTCCATTTTTGCTCCTCGCGTTCGTCTATTTTTTAAAAAAATTTGAATCCATCGAGGCGTTTCTCCGGCGATCCATTAAAAAAAATTTGAATCCGCCAATGGGACCACCGCCGCCGGCTCCGGCGGCGAGAAGGTGGTGAGAAGGAGCCCTATGATTTTGCATACGGGCTCCAGGGGGCCGCGGGTGGCGGTTGCGGCACCGAGTCGGTGAATTGCGTGAAAGCGGGACCCGTTTCTATGCGGCCGAAGGCCGCTCGGAGCATCAAGCATGGGGAAGCCCTTGCGGAGGCAGGCGAAGCCCGCCTGGATGCGGCCGAAGCCCGCCTGGATGCGGCCGAAGCCCGCCTGGATGCGGCCAAAGCCCGCCTGGATGCGGCCGAAGCCCGCCCGAGAGCTTCGAGCGCAGACATAGCCCGTGCAAAGAAGCTCGTTATATGATATATGATTATATCATATATTAATAAATAATAAATAATATTGATGTTTTTTGGGTCGCTCGACGTTCCTGTTGTCCGGTCAAATTAAACCGTCTCAACTTGAGAGCTAGCCGACCACGTAGACAGTCAAAGTAAAGTTAGGCAGCTGTCAAGAAGATTTTTAGCATGAAAAAACCCCGGAAACTGGAAAAAATCAAATAGTTTGACCGGTGCCAGCCAAATTCCACTATGTCTTGATATATTACGAAAGAAAGTAGAAAATTCAAGGGCGATAAACCTCCTCTTGTTATAGTAGTAGAAGAAGAGCGTTCAAGGATGACAGGTCACCGTTCAAAAACCAAGTATTTTGTGGAGGAAGAAGTGAGAAGCTCAAATCAACTCTTGAGGAAAGTGACATCTTCAAGTTGTCTCTGAAGGAGATCTTAAAGGTGAACAAGATTTTCAAGTCCCGAAGGAGATCTTTGAATCTCGAAGAAGATCTTCAAGCACTGAAAGAGAACTCTGAAGGATTTCTTCGAACTAGCTCTCTCGGTCGCTGATGGTAAGGTGGCTTCAAATAATGGCTCCAGACATCTTTTATAGCTTTAACCAGAGGTAGCTTGATAACTTTGTGGTTGTAACCGTCGTAATCACCTGATGGGAGAATCACGTTCGTCAATCTGGAGCACGTGGATTGTCATTTTTCATATATGATCATTTTCCCCACGGGCAGTTTGGGTAGCTTCAGGCAGTTTCGTTGGCGACGTTGATGGCAACGAACACTACATGTTGCCTGAGAAGTTAAGAAGGTTAACTGTCGTGCACACGGTTAGCGCGGAGGTGTTTTGAGCGTGTTGTGAACGCGGAGGCATCCTGAGGGCATTGTGAGTGCATTGGCATTATGATGCAGGTCTACATGTCGAGGTGTTTGTGATGGCTAAAGCGATGAGTCTCTCAAGACCTTTTCGATCGAGCACGCGCGCACACGAGTTCATGGCCACTCTGATATTTCGATTTAAATCACAACACATGCACAATAAAAACCAAGAGGAAATTCCGACCAAAACGGCGATTCGAAAAGTGGTCGAATTTACTCTCAACAAGAAAAATAGCATAGGATTACCCACAATCCTTAGAGCGTCAAAACAAGGGTTTACCTAACCCAATCAATGTCACAATAAGGATTTACCCAATCCTCTAAAGCACAAGATTGATCAAAAAAACAATGCAAAATTTTGATTAAATCCCGTGATGTATTCAAGGGTTTCAAAGGCAACGTCGGCCTCGTTCACCACACAAAACTACCTACGAAGAAACACACACAAGAGAGTAGAGAAATTTGTTACCCCAAACTTACTAAGAGTTTTCAGTGGAGAAACTCTCTACCACGGATCTACCGGGACCGAATGGAGAAGAAGTAACGTCAATACTTCAAGTGATTCACACCAGCGAAGCTCCGGGAGCGGAATAACAACCCTCGCAAACTAGATGAGGTTCGACCAACCCGTGGCGGGCAACACTGGACGACAACAACCTCAGCCAGAGGTTCCAGCGACGGAATAACACGGGCGGGCTGCGAACTCTGGAGTCACACTAGTTCGGGAAGGCACTGGACGGAGCGGTGGAACCTGGAGTCGCACCAGATCGGAAGGCAGCAGACGGGGGCGGAGGATCCTGGATTCTCACCAGGTCAGAAGGCGGCGGACGGGGCGGCTGAACCTGGAGTCACACCAGGTCGGTCGGGAAGGCAGTGGTCGAACCCTAAGAGAACAACTCTTCACGGGATTTTTTTTCTCTCAAAATGAAACTGTCACTTTCATTCGATTCCTGATTAAGGGTCAGTTTGTTTCGGCGATAGCTGTGACAAAAGGAGCTGTGAGATTAGAGCTGTGAAAATGGAGCTGTTGGAATGGAGCTGCTCAAAATGACAAAACCGTTTGGTAAAACAACGGTGACAGAGCTGTTCAGAATGGAGAAACAGTTTGGTAAAACAGCGGTGACATTTTTGTTACATTTAATTATAAAAAATTCACAATTACACTAATTAAAATGGATTATAATTAATATTTATTATAAATTTAATTTATTATTAATAATAATCATATATAATATTAATACTAATTAGATATTGTGATCATAATATTATAATAATAATAATAATAATATAATCAAATTAATAATAAAATCTGAAACTTTGGACTTTAGATCACCGGAGGATCCAAATCATGGGAGGAGGGGGAGGCATCTTCGGCGCGTTCATGGCAGAAATCTTCACGGGAGGAGGAGGAGGAGGGAGGAGCGTCGGCGGCGTGAGGCTTTCTCACCGTGAATCGTCGGCGTTGAATCGCACAGCGAGGGGGGTACACCTCTCCGGTTTCCATAGCAAAATCGTCGGCGGTCCATGACAGAGAGAGATCAGCTCGTCCATGGCAAAATAGCCGGCGGGATAATAGTAATAATAAATTACTATTCATCATCTTCCATTAGACTAACCATACCTTCCATGACAACGCCATCGGAGCTTTGAAAAGGAGCTCTCGGCAGCTTTGGGAAAGCAGCGTTCCGGCTGGAGATTTTCTTCTCCATTCCCAATGTAATAACGGCAAAACAAACTGGACAAAAAAAATTCATGTTGCAATCAGGCAGCAATGAAGCTTGGACGCTGAAACAAACTGACAATAAATATATTGTCTTACTTATTACATTATGATAATAAAATTACTTTAGACTAATATATTAATCTAAACTTAAAATAATAGTGATGTGAAACTTAAACTAACAGTTAGCTTAAACTCAATTATTAAACTATAACTAAAACATATGTGAGTTATGCGGCCACATGTGGCCGTGCGCGGAGGTCGTAGCGGCGGCTATCTTTGTTGTCTTGAATGTTGCGGCGACGCGGCCGCGAGCGGAGATTGTAGCGGTGGGTATCTTCAAACATTTGCGTGACGACGCCATCACATTATGAGCGTGAAGTGACGCTGTGAGCGCGCAGTGTTGTTGTGAGCGCACAGTGACGTTGTGAGCGCGAGCTGCGAACTTAGAAGGGCTCAGCATGTGTTGCGAATGTGGGCTTAGGGGATGCAGACATGGCCATACCAGGAGGAAGTGTTGTCGAGCTGTCTCGAAGGGTGGCGAAACATTGGTCGTATTGGCCGCACCCAAGAGGGGAGTGCGGCTTTGTCTGCACCCCAAAGGCGGGAGGGTGTGGCCCTGGTCGTACCCTAAGAAGTGTGCGTCTTGGCCGCAACCAAAAGAAAGGGGGCGGCCTTAGCCGCACCCCTTGAGCCAAGAGAAGCGCGACTTGGGCATACCCAAAAGAAAGGGGGGGGGGGGGGGGGGGTGCGGTCTTGGCTGCATCCCAAGAGTGGTGTGTCTGGGCAGCACCCAAAAAAGGGTGGGTCTTGTTAAAACTTGAGAACCTTGGGGTAAAAATTGAAGATTTTCCGATTTCTTGGAGACTAAGTTTGCGCTCGGAAATTGATGCGCTCAAAATTTTTTCGAAAATGAAAATCGAGGCGTGTGGCTACTTTCTAAATTGAATATTAAGTTCAATTGATTAATCAACGAGACTTATCGAGACAAAATTTCAAGTTCTGAGCGTTTCAAGATTTTTGCAAAATCACCGAGCGCATCGTTTTTAAAATAATTCGGGTATTTGAGCGGACTCAGAAGATGAAAGTACGAGTTTTGAGTAGAATAATGTCTAACTTCGTTTTGGACGAAAAATTTTCCCCATGTGTTAGAAATGATCTTCGAGGTTAGAATTTGAGGAATAATGTGCTCTCTATCGAGAGAATTTGATCTGACGCAGGCTAAAGAGTTACTATTTATTCTTGGATAAATAATAAAAGTGTAACTCATAATAACCATCCTGATCTGATTAAGCCGTGAATGAAAGGCGCAATTGAATTATTATCAGATCTTAATAATAGGTGAAACTTAAACAAGCTTCCTAAAAACTGAATTGGAACTGAACTTGCCTCATGTAAATGGAGATGAAACTGAACTTGCCTCTTGTGAATGGAGATGAAACTGAACTTGCCTCCTGTGAACGGAGATGGAACTGAACCTGCATCTTGAGAATGGAGTTGGAACTGAACTTGACTCCTGAGAACAGAGATGGAACTGAACTTGTCTCCCGAGAACAAAGTTGAAACTGAACTTGTCTCATGAACGGAGATGAAACTGAACTTGCCTCCCGAGAATGAAGATGAAACTGAACTTGTCTCCAGAGAACAAAGATAGAACTGAAGCCACTTAATGGAGTGATTGGACTACTAACCATTTTATTTATGATTTATTTCAGTCTTGTAATGGTCCAGTTCATTTATTTATTTAAGTTCAGTACTTTCTTTTCAGTACTCCAGTCTCATACCGGTTCTGCTTATTTACTTTCATTTCAGTTCATTTCTTTTAAGCACTCATTTCAGTCTCGTACTGGTCCTGCTTATGTACTTTCAGTTTAGTTCATTTTTTTAAGTACTATTTCAATCTCATACTGGTAAAGTTTTTTTTCAGTACTTTATTTTAGTTCTTTCAGTTCAGTACTACTCTAGTTTTGTATTTGTCATATTATTTTTCAGCATTTCAATTATGCAGCTTATATTTTCAGTAATTTTTATTACCACACTTTCATTCCTACAATTTACTATTTTAAGCGTGAATCCTGCTCTAACGGAGCAGTTATTTGTTAGGTTGAGCCTTAGTTGAGGATAATGAGAGTTGAGATATTCCTACAGGATTAGCCTCAAATAAAGTGCTTTCACACTCTTTGTCGAAAGTCGAATCGATTGCCACTTGTCCGAATTATTTGAAGCATAGTAGGGCAGACCGCCGCAGACCCGGTATGTGTCAGCATAATTGATTAAAATTGATTGCTTGTAAAATGGTTGTGGTAAATCATGTCGGGACAGTCACTTTCGCAGACCGTTCGTACCGGTACAGGAAGTTTGACAACTCAAGGCGATAAATAGATGGGTACCACAGGTGGCCGAATGTTAATTCTTTCCCTGTCGGGTTTCCTCCGTTGGTCGGCTAAAATGTAGAATCACCGGATGACGCTCACATCCGAGAATACACTAGGTTGTACATTGGGATCTGGGTATTACAGTACGACCACCCCCAGAAGTGGCAGGACTGGTCACTATCACCGACCGTCATATCAGTGAGGCCCGCGGGGCTCGCTACCCTGCTTGAATAGAAGTGGTCCATACTATGTCGACATGGTGTGTGCGCGACTTTGAATGCCTGCGAAGTATTTGGCAGGTTTGAATACTTGTAGTGTGAATACGAGTTGTGAATATATGTCATGCTGATAGTTAGTGAAGTTTTTATTATAACTGATGTAAAAGGCTGCTATTATTCCAATTATATTATGTTATACCTTTTTTCTGATAGATGCTCCTAACTTATATATATGAAATGTTATACTAACCCTCTCGTGCTTCAGCTATTTACTTTTGTTGAGTGCGTGAGCTCGTCCCTAAGATGCGAATCCGGGGAGAAGAAGTATTTTCACTTAGATTTGTGACTAACAGTTATGTCAATAATCATTCACAGGAGACGGAGCACCGTGATGACCAGCTGTCACAGGACGACATGTCAGCTGATAGGGTCACCCGAGCATAGACACTAAGGGTGCAAGCTGGAACCAACCGAACCTCATAACCGAACCGAACCAAACCAAACCGCACGATTCACTTCGGTTTTAGTAGCCCATAGTTCGGTCACGGTTTCATTTTTTGAGAAATCGTGTAGTTCAGTTCTGTTCGGGGTTCATAATGTCAAACCGAACCGAGTTGAACCGAAGCATATTAGCTTTAATAATATTTTAATCTATTAGGAACATAATTATGGATTCGTTTGGTGCGGTGGTGGCGGTCGTGAATGTGGTGGTCATGAACTATAGTTCGTGAACACCAGACCTCACCTAAAAAATTCATTCATTTTATGCTCAAAATTACTTTATTTCTTGATAGCGGTCATAACCTTTGTATTGCCAAACATACATTCTATATAATGATGTTTTTGACTAAACTCACCGGAGCAAATAAACCGTGCCAAACAAAGCCGAGGTCTTCACTTTTCACTATTAATTTGTTATTACATGTTACAATTAATTATATAGAGCTGAGCTAAGTTATTAAAAATCAAGAGTGTTAATTATTATTTATCAAGACCTACGAGTTAAGAGCGGGGACTAAGGTCTAAGAGAGCTAATTAATACTCACACGATTGTCACGAACAATTTTTCTTTTTTACTTTGCACTCACTGTTCACTAATTTTACCTTTCTTTTTTTCTAGGCTACGACTCACAGAGGACAGGACAATTAAATGTTGTTTTTATTGTACTTATGGTATTTTTAGACTACTTTTATATAAAATGACAACTATTCCTTTATAAATAAGATCATTAAGATGACTAATTACTAATAAGAAAATCACTTTTCTCTTAATTATTAAACCACTCAAACCGAACCGAACCTAACCGAACCGTTCCGTTCGATTCCAATGGTGTGCACGGTTCGGTTCGGTTTCAAATTTTTGGAACCACACGTTGGTGGTTTGGTTAGCGGTTTTGATCAAAAACCGAACCAGACCGAACCGTTACAACACTAAGAGGCACCCCAGTCATCTCTAGATTTTCGAGACGTGAGTACTAACGAGCAGTCCCGAGAGTGTGTAAGTTAGTAGTAGTACTTTTGCAGCCTATGAGCTAGTTGTATTATACAGTGGCTATGACCTTAGTGTACCCTTTTAAATATAATATTGATATATTTTTGTGGTTTCGTGTTTATGCTTCCGCATACTTTGCGATGTGATGTGAATGCTGTGATACAAGTCAAGCAAGACAATCACCTAATGCTTGGAGGAGTGGATTGTTGCCACTTGGGTAGCACTGAGAGGGCGTCTTGGGCAAGTAAGAACCCCTCTGGCTGGATCCGGGCAAAGGTTTGGGAGGGGGTTTTACAAGTAGCGCTCGGTACTCGCTAGTATAGGTTGGATACTCGTCAGTCCCCCAAAGATTTCTCTATAAATATCCCCCCAGGGGTACTAGAAAGAGGATTTTTGGAAGAGGTTGAGGTCCCCCCAAGCGAATACTCGCCAAGTCCATATCTGCTTAGTACCTCGCCCAGCTTTTGATTGCGGGGGGGGGGGGGGGGGGGGGGGGGGGGGGGGGGGGGGGGGGGAGTTTCTCCCAACTTCCAGCTACGTGGTGGAACCTCCCTGTTGGAGCACCTGGGGTGTGCTTGTAGTCATTTCTCTCTCTCTCTCTCCTATTTTAGTTGTTCGGGCCGTGGAGTTCGATCGCAGGATCAGTAATATTAGGCTGCATTGATCCAAATTTTGGAGTAGGGATTTTCCCGGGCTCAACAACTGACACTATTGGATGTTGCACATATGTCGAGCGAGCACTGTTGCGAGGCATGTAAAGATGCGGTTGCGGAAGCTTGCTTGATGTTGTGCATAAAGACTACTTGGAATGGTTAGTGAGACGTATTCTCTTCCCTGAAGCGTTGTAGCTTAGACAAATTTTCGAGCAGCTCGACGAGAGGCGATGATTCATGGGAGGATTTCGACAGAGATTTGATCTGAGGAAGAAGAAAGTTAGGAGTACGTAGAAAATGTTAGAAATGAGAGAGGCCTGTGGGCCTTTTTTATAAGCTTCAGGTAGTTGTTATGGTAGTTATGTGGCTATATTCATACCGTAACCATCTAAATTATTGGATGTAGACCATATTCAGTATAGTTTTCAAGGAATATTAATTAATATATTTTTACACGCACATTATGATTAATTTATTAAATATTTTTCCCACTAACTATGGTGGTTAATTACGCGGGTGGTTACATACGTAACAAATGACGGTGATCGTCACGGGATGATCGGATGGTGCAGAGTGACCACCATTAACGGGCGGCTACCCCGCTGACGAGTGGCCGCCGGAGGAGGAGGAGGAGCCCCGATCAGCGGGATGACCGGTCGTGGCAAGCACAGAGGGCGACCGACCCTAGCGCCGACCGCTCCTTGCGGTCGCTCCCTGCGAGCGGCCGACCTGGGCGCCGGCCGGCTCCCACGACCATGACGTCGGCCAAACGCACCAAGCCAGAGGGGCGGGCGTGACCGGCTACGGCTCGCGACACCAGTCTCGTCTCGCGGTCGCGGGCTTTCGATCGCGGGGTGTAGCCACAAGAGTGGGCACACCCGCCGACTTGGAGGGCCGACGGTGTCGCCGCGCCTTACGGTCGCGGGCTCGCGACCTCGGGGCGCGGTGCCGACCTGCAGCGAGTCGGGCCGATAGCCCCTCGGCCCGAGGCGGAGCGGAGGCCGGCCACTGGAGAGCACATGCCGGCTAGGGGTGGATCGCGCACGCTGATCGCGCACACATTGGTTATTTCCATGATCCCCTCCAAGTTAGTGGAGATTATGGGTGATCAGTTACTTGCATCCCATTTTCTCTATAAATTTAACTTGATCTCCTCAATATTATATCATAATAATATAATATAAATATAATTTATTATTTATACTAAGATATAATATAAATAATATAATATTGGTATGCACCCATCAATTTATAGAAGATTAGGGGTGTGTTTAGCGAAAGACCCCACTAATGAGAGTGCTAATGGTGAAAGAGGTGGGGTCAAAGTCAACCCCCACCAAGGAGAAAAGTGGGGAAATCGCCATGAAACAACTGAACGGTAACTGCAATAAAAAAGCTAAAACACCGCACAATGGCCATTGCGCCAACCGTGTTGCATCGCCGCGGTGCGGTCCTCACTGCCGGGGTGCGGCCAAGGCCCAACCCTCCCTGTCGGGGTGAGGCCAAGGCACGACCCTCCTTGTCACTCTGTGGCCCCCCGCCCCCGCCCCCCGTGAGGTGCGGCCAAGCCGTACCCCCCCTGTGGTGAGGCCAAGGCCCCCTTTGGGGTACGACTTGGGCCGCACCCACCCTTTTTTGGGTGCTGCCCAGACACACCACTCTTGGGATGCGGCCAAGACCGCACCCCCCCTTTCTTTTGGGTATGGCCAAGTCGCGCTTCTCTTGGCTCAAGGGGTGCGGCTAAGGCCGCCCCCTTTCTTTTGGTTGCGGCCAAGATGCACACTTCTTAGGGTACGACCAAGGCCGCACCCTCCTTTGAGGTGCAAACAAAGCCGCACTCCCTCCTTGGGTGGGGTCAATACCGATGTTGCGCCACCCTTCGAGACAGCTCGACAACACCTCCTTCTGGTATGGCCATGTCCGCATCCCGTAAGCCCATATTCACAACACATGCCAAACCCCTCTAAGTTCGCAGCCCATGCTCACAACGTCACTGTGCGCTCACAACAACACTGCACGCTCACAGCGTTGTTGTGCATTCACAACGCCACTGCGCTCACAATGCCCTCAAGACGCCTTCACATTCACAACGCGTTCAGAACACCTCCGCGCTAACCACGTGCATGACAGTTAACCTTCTTAACTTCTCAGGCAGCATGTAGTGGTCGTTTCCATCAGCGCCGCCAACGAAACTGCCTGAAGCTCCCCAAACTGTCCGTGGGGAAAATGATCATATGCGAAAAATGACATTCCGTGTGCTCCAGATCGACGAACGTGATTCTCCCATCAGGTGATTACGGTGGTTACAACCACAAAGTTATCAGGCGACCCCTGGCTAAAGCTATAAAAGATGTCTAGAGCCATTATTTGAAGCCACCTTACCATCAGCGACCGAGAGAGCTAGTTCGAAGAAATCCTTCAGAGTTCTCTTTCAGTGCTTGAAGATCTTCTTCGAGACTCGATGATCTTCTTCGGGACTTGAAAATCTTTTTCACCTTTAAGATCTCCTTCAGAGACAACTTGAAGATCTCACTTTCCTCAAAAGTCAACTTGAGCGTCTCACTTCTTCCTCCACCAAATACTTTGTTTTTGAGCGGTGACCTGTCACCCTTGTATGTTCTTCTTCTACTACTACAACTAGAGGAGGCTTATCGCCATTGAATTTTCTACTTTCATTCGTAATATACCAAGACATGGTGGAATTTGGCTGGCACCGGTCAAACTATTTGATTTTTTCCAGTTTCCGGGGTTTTTTCATGCTAAAAATCTTCTTACTAGCTGCCTAACTTTACTTTAACTGTTTGCGTGGTCAGCTGGCTCTCAAGCTGAGACGACTTAATTTGACCGAACAACAAGAACGTCGGGCGACCCAAAAAATATCAATATTATTTATTATTTATTAATATACGATATAATCATATATCATATAACAAAGTTTTTTGCACGGGCTACGTCCGTGCTCGAAGCTCTCGGGTAGCCTTCGGATGCATGCAGGCGGGCTTCGCCCGCTTCCGCACGGGCTTCACCCATGCTTGATGCTTCGGGCGGCCTTCGGCATCATAGAAGCGGGCCCCGCTTCCACGCAATTTACCAGCTCGACGCCGCAACCACTACTCGCAGCTCCCGGGAGCCCGTATGCAAAATCATAGGTCGAGTGAGCAGCGACAGTGGGGTGCGAGTGACGAGAACAACTTCGTGCGGGCGGAACTCGCCAGGATGCGGACAAAATCCACCCAAAAACATCGAGCACGAACGAAGCTCGTGCGAAGATCCTCATTTGTAAACATGCGAATCACTATAATGTTTCATAAAGATGCTTAGAAGTGTTGGAAAGACTATGTTTTTGCGATTCCAACACAACATCGATGGGCATTCTAGTCCTTTGTCCGCTAGCAATTGGGCGTTTTAAAGAAAGGCGGTGTGAAGAAAATATGTGCATCGAAGATCATTGCGGAGTTTGAGAGTTTCTCATTCCAAGACCCCCGCCGCAAACAATTATCGGCCATCTTTAGGTCCCGTTTGGCACGGTGGTGGCGGTCGTAAACGCATTGAATAAATCGCCATTTGTTAAGGATCACCTAACCAGCATCATCCTTTTGAGCGTAAAAGTAGACAAAATTTCTTAAATGGGCGTTAACGAATGACAATTTAGCCCCATGTTCATAGCCGCCACTCACCACCGTGCCAAACAGGGATCCGTTTTATATTTAATGGATAAGATAAGTCCAAAAAATTCTAGTGGATACGATTTTTTTGAATAAAAAATAAATATAAAAGAATGAAAAAAACAGAACCCATCAAATCAAAAAGTGGATCATTGTGTCCGTGAAATGGATCCCCGGATAGTGATATGCGTTCTGAAATTGACTTTTTATAAGTTAAAGAAAAAATGTTATTAGCTGTGACAAAAAAATTTATTAGTTGCTTGATTTGTTAGGTAAGATGCATGTATAAATAAAGTCACAGGAACCCCACCGTTAGTCACGCACGTCTGGGGCACGTGGCTTCCGGCAGCGGGGCCCACCCTCACAAGCACTAAAATGATCTTTGGAATTGTTTTAATTGTCCGAGATTAAAGCTTCGTTTGGGAGGACTTATTTTCACCGGTCAAGCGATTACGACTGAATGAACAGGACTTTAATTGAACAGGACTTTAATTAAAGTCCCTCGTAACCGTTTGACCGGTGAAAATAAGTCCTCCCAAACAAAACTTTAATTAAACGGCCAATCATCTCTTGCCAACCTGAAGCTATATGAGGATGACTCCTCTTATGCTAAAGTGTAACCGAGAAATACCCCTCGGATTTTGTAGGAAGAGACCCGAAATCCGAAACCCGAATCCGAAAGCCTGCTCTTTCTTTCTTTCTCCCCACTCCCTCTTCTAGTTTGCAATTTTTCTTAGAGAATTGATATTAGCAGTCCATAAATGGCTATTCGCAGTCCAAAATGTAAGGAAAAATCCTCCTTTCTTCGCAGTCCATAAATGGCTATTCGTAGTCCATAAATTCCTTGATATATCACTGCTTCCACACTGCTCCTACACGCCTTTTAAAACTGCGTCTTTTAGGGGCATTTTCAGGAGAAGTGTTTAACATAAAAGTTGTAGATCTCGACGATATCTACAACTTTCATGTTGATTACTTTTTGATTTGAAACCGTTTAGGCCCCCGATTTGGCCCCCGAAAAAAATCACGCAGAACTTTCAAATGTTCCGCGTGATTTTTTTCGGAGGCCAAATCGGGGGCTTAAACGGCTTCAAATAAAAAAGTGTTCAACATGAAAGTTGTAGATATCGTCGAGATCTACAACTTTCATGTTTAACACTTCTCCCGAAAATGTGCCTAGAAGACGCAGTTCAAAAAGGCGCCTATTTATTTTAAAAAAATTTATTATTTTTTAAAAACGGGCCCCGCGCTAATTCCATTCTTCCTGTTCAAAATTTTAAGGTTTTCTAAGGTCCAATACACCCGAGTATTTATCTATTTTGTGTTTGTTTCCTCTTGGAGATGATCGCAACGAGGGCTTTAAATCAACACTTTTGCTCATTTTAAAAATTTTGTTGTTTGAAATTTTATTTTTGTATAATTGGACTTATATTTTTTTATTCTACCTAAGAACTTTGTTTGGACTGCAAATTTTATTTTGGACTACGATTATAATTTATGGACTGCGAATAGAAGTGGACTGCGAATAGCCATTTATGGACTGCTAATATCAATTCTCATTTTCTTATTGGGACTTGGAAGCAGTGCGTGATCGGCCGTCGATGATTTTCTGAGCTAAAATCTCGACCTCCGCCGGACCGCCAGGTTGGCGGCGTCTTCACCGGGAGTCAAAAGATGAACAATCTTCTAACGGTGAGTCTCTTACTTCAGGTTTTTATGTCGCAGTTTTCGTTTGCTGCAGAATGTCGTGATTTATCATGGGTTTTTTTATCTGATATAGATACCGGATTTATGATATTTTGTTTATGATTCGAGTGCAGCTGACGCTGTTTGAACTAAATGCTTGATTTGCATTTTGGATACTGTTGTTTCCAGATCTATCCGTTGGAATGGTTTGAATCTTAGTTAAGAGATTTTACTTATAGAGAGGAAAATAGTGTAGAGGGAAGAGAGAATAATTGGTTGACTAATCCATAACCCCACACAAGGCTCCAAATCCGGGTGACTACCTCGGCTAGAGAGGGATAAACTATAGGTGAGACAAGAACCTAATCAGAAATTTGGTGAGGTTGAGAAATAGTAGAATTTGGCTGTACCACAACTGGTGAGGATGACCCAACTATGCCTCAAGAACAATTCAACGATTCTGCGTGTCATTCACGGCCGTGCTCAATGATGGAACATGTGAATGTTGTTAAGTGAGTTTCAACAAATGTCTGAATCTCTGGTCATAGATGCATGAGAAACTGTAACAGACGTCTACTATCACACAAAGCTAGGTGTTGATAGTAGAATGAGCGTATGACACCTGCCTTACGAGTGGGTTCCATTACTGTGAGCTGACTTTATAAATGCATCATATATGGATGACAATCTCTAAAAGTACTATTTCCCTGACAAGTAGACTGAATGGTTTGTAGAAGTTGGAACTCGCAAGCACTTTCAGTTTTAGTAAAGTATTTTCTCAGTTGAATCCACATGGCAGTTACTCTGTCATAGCTCTCTGATTAGAGCATGATGGTCGAATAGTCAATTTGAAGAATGACATCAATCTCACGTTGCTCGTCGCTGGCCCATATGTCAAGTTGACTTTGGAAGTCAGGTGTAGTTGTTTTTTCCCATGGAGGCAGGACACGCCCAAGGAGTTGCTCCATATGTGTCTATAATAACGCCTGTTCCTTGAGCAACTCTTAATCGCAAGTCTCCAAATGCGATAGTTTAGGCCCTTCGAGAAGATATGTTGAAGCGAAAATTTCTAGTTGAAACTGAGAGATCATGAGTTCATGAGCTCTTGTTGGAATTGAGGAGGTGAGATTTTGGGAGTGTTGAGGCGTCTATGAGCTTTTGTAGAGGCGATGATGGTTTGACGAGTTGTTGTCGTGTAGATGGGATTTCAACGGAGCGGATAACTGATAATACCAGAACGATTCAAATCAAATGGAGCCGACATCTGCGGGAATGATCAAAGGAGTCGATGAGCTGGAGGGATTGAGGAAACATGGGTGTCATCGGTTTGAGATAATCAATGTTGATTGTGTCTTGAGGACGATCAAGCGGACGAAGTCAACTGAGGGTTCCATCGACGGAGTCAACTAATGTGGGAGATCGATTAAGGAATTCTGCAGGAGAAGTGTTGATTACAGAGCTTAATAGATGGAGTCGACTGAGGTAACCGAGGAGGAGATCGATCATATTGATTATGTTGCAGGATGATCCTAATGGGGGGGGGGGGATAATGAGTGAACTAATATGAAATTCCTACTTGTAGCAATGCCCTTGGAGGGGTGTGCGCTTGGAAATGACGAAACTGGGTGGCTGGAAGGAGATTCTAAGGGTTGGCAATTGTTGTAGCTTCCCTAAACAGGGCCTGAACTGAAGTTCAGAGGGCTATGGGAGTGGGTAAGGTGTAACACCTTAACGGCTGGGAAATTGAGTGAGGCTCAATTTTGGGGTTGAGGGAAGGATGCGTCTGGATGTAAGGATGAGGAGAGGGGCTCAATTGTGGGATGCAAGGTGGTTCCACGCGAGGGGTAGTGGGGAGAATGGGTGATTAGGAGTAATTTTAGGATAGCGTGGAGTTATGGAGGTAGCGGGGTAGTGGATGAGGTAGTTAAAGTAGTTATGGGGTAGTGGAGTGGTGATGTTACAATAAGGTCGTAATTAGATCAAGGAAGCAAAGAACATTGCATTAAACAACAATGATACAATCGAGACAAGTCTCGCCAAACATCTGGAGGCTGGGTCCTTCTCGACGCTCCACTCTCCAAGAGAGCCAAAACACTCAAGACTCAAAGATAAGAAATACTCTACCCATAGGGCTACTTATATACATGAAGCCCCTTACTACAAGACAAAACATTAAAATAATACAATAAAGAAATGTACGATAATGCCCATGAAGCTAC
Organism: Platanthera zijinensis; assembly: GCA_039513925.1. Classification (NCBI taxonomy): domain Eukaryota; kingdom Viridiplantae; phylum Streptophyta; class Magnoliopsida; order Asparagales; family Orchidaceae; genus Platanthera; species Platanthera zijinensis. The sequence continues at coordinate 37,681,607 of CM077084.1, read as the reverse complement.
ATAGACTCATAACAGTGCATGGTGGCCGCGTCGTATCAGGTGACTGGATAGAGGTGGTCGCCGTAGGGATTGTCGGTGGTGGTGGTGGCCGGAGGTGTTTTTCGGCTATCACCGGAAAATTGAAAACGAAGATAACTTGAAGGGTGATGGTGGAGGTTCGTCGGAGGTTGTTGGGGAATGTTTTCCGATGATTACCAAAGACTGAAAATGGAGGGAATTTGGAGGGGGAAAGGGGGCTGTTTTGGAGGTATTTGGGGAGGGGAATGTTGGGTGTCCGACCAATGGTTGGAGGGGTGATTTTGGGGCTGTCGGCTGAAGGTGGAGGGAGGGGAGAGGGGCTGCTATCGGTTGGAGGTGATGGATGGGTTGTAGTGGCCGGCGGTGGTTTGAGGAAGGTGAATGTGGGAGGGGGGCGGCTGTATGTACGTGTGGGAGGAGACGGGGAGGGGATTGACCAGCCAAGTAGAGAGGGGAGGGATAATTCTAAGCTTCGCACCTGGATTTCCAGCTTCGACATCGGGTGATCGAAATGAGTAATTTCTTCTTTACCCCAACTTTCCATCCCTTCAAAATGAACCCTCTATCTCTATTTATAGACTATGTGGCTATCATAGACGGTCATGATTCTCCGATCATGATGACCCTCAAAATACATGAAATAAAAAAGTACGGAAAATAACAAAAAATCCCGGTTCATCGATCCACATAAAATGAACAACTCCAATCATCGTTTAAGTTGATGTATGTCGCGATCCCCATCAAATTAGAGAAACAAATGAAAAAACATCTAAAGCTATAGTACATTAGAAATTTTAGAGGAATATAATTTGAGTGCAAGTATATTCATTCGATAAATTGGTATGTATATTGTAGAAACGAACAGAAAAAAGGAAATAATTTTTATTTCATTTTTTTCGCTCCAAGTACGTACAAGTATTTGTACACTTATATACGATGAGGATAGCTAATCACATTCTCAGATGTGTGACGAAAGATTAAGGAGGAAGTTGACTCTAGATGGGCCTTGCTATTGGGCTTTGTACATAGTTTATTCAACACTCTCCAGTTTGGACATGAACTGATAATATAACGAACGTGATAAAGCCTTAGTGATAATATCAGCCACTTCCATAGCAGTAGAAACATGTTTTAATTCTAGTTTTTTCAGTTGAACCTTCTCTTGAATGAAATGTCAGTCAACTTCGATGTGTTTGGTATGTTCATGAAATACGAGATTCTTAGCACTATGTATGACAATTTGACTGTCGCAGTAAAAAGTAGCCGGTGAGGGAAGTTTCACACCAAGGTCACTTAGAAGGCTTTCTAACCAGGTGTGCTCGGACACAACATAGTTCATTGAACGATTCTCAGGCTCGACTGATGAGCGAGCAACCACAGACTGCTTTTTGCTACACCAAGTGATAAAGTATCCACCAAAGTATGTACAAAATCCACCAAAGTATGTACAAAATCTACTTGTGGAATCACGATCATCTAGGGAGCCAATATAATCAGCATCAGAGTAGGCAATATGAGATAAGCTAGATGATGAAGGCTTGTATACATGTCCTTGTCTAGGAGCAGACTTTAAGTATCGAAGGATCCGCTCAACTGTCTGGAGATGAGAGGTTCGTGGAGTATGCATGTATCGATCGGCGACTCCATCAACAAATGATATATATATATATATCAGGTCTTGTAACTATCATATAGATCAACTTTTCTATAAGACGTCGATAATAGGAAGAAGTAAATCGGAGTCTAAGGAATGAGCGCGGAGTTTGTGATTGACATCCATAGGAGTGTCAGTAGGCTTGCATTCAGAGTGGTCAGCATCATGAAACAAGTCAAGACAGTACTTCCGTTTGGATATAATAAGTCTATCAAGGCGCCAAGCTACCTCGAGACCGAGAATGCACCGAGAATTTCTTAAGTCTTTAGTTTGAAAAGCAGAGGTCATGTGCTGCTTGATCATGTGTATTCCCGTGACATCATCACCTGTAATCAAGATATCATTGACATAGACAACCAAAATTATTGTGTCAGTCAGACGATATCGAGTAAATAGAGAGAAGTTGGCTAAGCTTCGAGTGAACCCAACATCACGAATAACCTTACAGAACTTGTCAAATCATGCGCGAGAAGACTGTTTGAGACCATGAAATTTTTTTTTTGAGATGACATACAAGGGATTCTCCCGTGGTCTCAAACCCGGGAGATTGTTGCAGGTAGACAGTCTCCAGAAGATCGTCATTGAGAAAATTATTTTTGACCTCTAATTAATGCAACAACAAATTCACATTAACAACGAGGGAGATCAGGACACGAACATAATTCAGTTTCGTGACAGGCGAGAAGGTTTCATCATAATCAAGATCGTGTTGTTGTGTGAAGTCACGAGCCACAAGGCGAGTCTTAAGTCGTTGAATTGCCCTATCTAGACCATGTTTGACGGTAAATACCTACTTACACCCCACACAAGGTTGTTCAGGGGAACAAGTTTCCAAGTTTGATTTGCCAGAAGAGCATTCATTTCCTTATCCATGGATGTCTGCCACCCCGGATGTTGAAGAAACTCTTGTAAAGTGTTAGGGGTGGAGATAGACATCAAAGAAGATGAAAATTTATGAAGTACCAGAGAGAGGCGATGAAAAGACATACAATTCTCTATAGGATGAGCGGTTGATGCTGGTGCCGGATCTTCAGGCTGCGAGATAGCAGTTGGAGAAGGTAATTGTATGAGGACATCAAAATGAATAGGACGACAAGTGTACACAGGAAGAAGAGGCGGTTTGGAGGGTGCAAGATTTGACGACGGGGTGATGGTTCGTATAGGAGATGTAACAGGGACATTCAGGCGTGATAGTGTTGTAGTTGTTGAAAAGGCTGGGTAGGAAGAGTGAAAAGGTTGATTTTCGAGAAAGATCATATCAATAGATGCAAAAACCTTGTGATCATCAAGAGAGTAGCAACCATACCCTTTTTGAGTGCGAGAGTAACTGACGAACATTTATTCCTTCGCATGAGGAGCAATCTTGTCGGTGGAGGGGCCAAGACAGTGGACATTGCAGGTATATCTAAAGGCGCGAGAAAAGGTGTGTGTCGAGGGAAATAAAATACTGAAGGGTGTTACAAATTTAAGAATGGAGGGGGACATGCAATTAATGAGCTAGCAAGCGGTAGAAACCGCGAAATGCCAATAGAGCTTGAGAACCTGCATTTGAAACATAAGTGAACGAATGACTTATAGAAGGTGATGATTCTTGCGTTCAACTACACCGTTTTGTTGGGGTGGATAAGTGCATGAGGTTTGATAGAGGATTCCGATCTCAGTACATAGATTATTAAACTCATTACTAGTGCATTCACGTGCATTGTTGGTGTGAATTGTTTTAATGGAGCTTGAGAAGTGTGTACAAGTTTCAGCAAGAAAGACACAGAACATACGAGAGAGTTCAGAACGATCATGAAGTAGATACAATTACGTCATGCGAGAGTAATCATCAATAAAAGTCAGTAAATATTGGTAACCAGAAACATTCGCCATTTTATATGGATTTCAAATATCAGAATGCAATAAAGTAAAAGGAGCATCGCTCTGAGTACAATGATGATATTTTCCCGAAATACAAGATTCGCAAGTAAAGTCAGCTGGGGGAAGATCGGGAAGAGCTTTATTGAGAATTCGGAGAGGAGCATGCCCAAGGCGCCGATGTCAATCAACAAAGGTGATGAAGGAAATAACTTTTGGAGGAACATGCAGAATGTAGAGCCCGTTAGACAATTTGCCTTCACCAATGGTATTTTGCGTCTGTCGATCCCGCACAATAAAAGAAGATGAAGAGAAGATTATAATGCAGTCAAGATCTTGAATAACCTGACTAACAAAAAGAAGGTTGAAAGGAGAGCCCAAAACATAAAAAATCGAGCGAAGGGAGATAGATGGAGTGAGGGAAACATCAATAGAACCTGAAACCAGGGTGGTGTCATCGCTGGACAATGTGATGAACTTAGATGCACTGAATCCAAGTACTGCGGTGGTTTCTGTGGAGTAATATGGTGGGTGACACCAAAGTCCACAATCTAAGTGGAGCTATGAGAGAGACATGAGATACCTTCGTTGGATATAGTCGCAACAGAACCAGATGTCCGACTAATCATCCCCTGAAGATGTTGAAGCTGTGTACGCAGAGCATCAATGTCGGTGCTGGTGGTTTAAGTTGTTCCGGCTGCAGCAGAGGTATGTTGTTGTGGGGGCATACCATGCTTACAGAAGCAAGTGGCCTCAAAATAACCAACCCAACCACATTTAGAGCAGTGAGGACGAGTTCGTCTGCCGCGACCCCGTCCTCGAGAGCTGGTGCGATCCCCGTAGGCTGATGAAGGAGTAGGGTGAGATGGAATGTCATTCAAATCCATGGAAGAGACGGAGGGTGTGGTCACGCCAAGAGCAAAGGTTATGACGACAGAGCTACGGTTAAGAGAATTTGCAAAAGAGAGCGGAGTTGCGGCCAGAGGCACTTGCGAGGAGCACGAAAAGCACAGAAGAGATTGACAGATAGACAATCAGGAGCATAAGCAGATGACCACACACGACAAGGAAGCTGCGAAGAGGAATCTGTGCCAATAAGTAGATTGCGACAAGTTGGCGATCACTCGAAAGAGTTTGGATAAACGATCAAGAAACCGTGCGGGTTGACAGTCTGGAGAGCTCGACAAACAGAGGCAGAATAAAAGCTACGACGAATGAGTGAGTTGCGAGCTTGGTTATGAGGAGTGGAGCTCGGCAGAATAAAAAAATCGGATGTAGGAGCGAGGCGAGCAAAGACGAACTCGACGACCAGGAGCTTGGCTCTAGGGAGCTCGACGGACTCAGCAGGGCTTGCGAGCAGAGTTAGAAGAAGCTCAGTAGGAATCTTCCGCGACCAGAAAAAACTGGTGGGCAGGAGTTCAACAGGAGCGACGATTCAACGATCAACAACTGCGGTTAGCAACGGCGGTTTCAACGATCAGAAGGAACACGACAGGAGCAAGCAAAGACAAAGTTGCTGCGATCAACAACTGCGGTCAAAAGATTGGTAGAAGCGGACGACACAAGAGACCACGGGAGGCACCAATCTGGTGGGACCCGACGAGGCAGCAAGCGATGACTATAAAACCTGTGGGTATGCAACAAAAGAAGGCAACATAGGAGAGATAAAACTACGATCAAATGAAATGAGACCGCAAGAGATGACGAGGTTGTAGGAGCAGGGCCTCAAGCCAAGCAAAAACTTAGGATTCGAGTTTTGGCTCTGATACCATGTAGAAAAGAACAAAAAAGGAAATAAAATAAATAATTTTTATTTCATTTCATTTGCTCCACTTACATATAAGTATTTGTACACTTATATAGGAAGAGAATGAGAAGAACTAATCTCATTCTAAAATGTAGGACTAAAGACTAAGGATGAAGTTTGCTCTAGATGAGCCTTGCTATTTTACATAGTTTATTCAACATATATAAAAGGTGACAGGAAGATGTAAAGACGGGATTATACAATTTGTGACTAGACTCATACAATAGTATTTAGTAGATCACAAGCTCGCAAAAGCTTATCAGTTCGATGCTTAGGTTCTAATAAAAAGGTACATGGATATATAAATTGGTATATATAATATTTTATGTCAACATCGACCTTCTTTAGTTTCAGTATATCATCTTGTTTCGAATATGATATTCTGACATGTTTATTTTCTTAACCACATTTTGGCAGGACTCTCTGCTCCCTGACAGAGAGCCTACAGAAGATGGGGATATTGAACATGGTCCTCTAGTCCTTACTCATTCGCCAGAATTGGGAATGGAACGTTTCTTCGAACAGGTAACCATGCCCATTATTGCAATAATGTATACTTATATATATATCATTGTGCTTGTCATGACAATTCACTTTATGCATTCTTTCTCTTTACTTTGTTTCTTTGTTCCGAGGTACAAGAGATCGATAATCAAATTGAGAAGCTTTCAAACTTTTCAACTAAGCTTCAGGTTTGCAATCCAAATTCTATTGAGTTTTGAAAATCCTTTTTGAAGTGTCAGTCTTTTTCTTTTTCAACTCTTTTCATACCTAGACTTGTTTGTCGCGCCCTGTTAACTATTTCCTCCATTAAAAATGTTCTGAAACTAAGTTTTCGTTTCACTCTTTACTCTTTAGGGAGATGAATGCTGCATCACTACTTTCAATTTGTAATTGAAGTTTACTTTCATTTTTCCATCTTATTCTTGACAAGAATAAAAAACTGAACTTGGGGATTGGATCAGGAGTAGCAGACTTCTCTTTTTGATCGAATGCTAAACCTAGTATCCTTCAAGAACCAGGTAGACAATTTACAGAAAAGTAACCTGATCCAGTTCAATTTGTCGATTAGTTACTGTAAAAAGATGTAGGGAAGTATGTTAAAAATATATATGCATTTTGACCTCTTGGTGAAGTTGGATTTAATTTACCATTCTTTGTGTAACATCCGTAAATTTTTACGCGAAATTTATTTTATTGTAGGGTCGAGTCACGACGAATTTTGATCGAGACAGCGCGTCGTCAAGGTATAATGTTACTTTGCCTTTTGTTAGCGTCCGTTAGTGTGTTAAGTGCGTTAATATTAGTGCGTAACGCATGTTATTTTAGAATCGACGCGCGCGACATTTTCAGTTAGTATTCAAAAGTAATAAAATGAGTTGGCGTGCCAATAACAATTTCTCTCCCTCTTTTTACGGTTGTTAAGAAATAACCGCACCCCCCTCTAATAATTAAAACCTGAACCCTCATCTCACGGGATAAACCGCTAGCTTCTCCTGTTCCGTCTCCCGCAAGCGACGAGCCCGACTCCGCCGTTCCGCGACCAGCCGCCTCCCGCAGCCCTAGCCGGCGGCCGATTCCTCTCCAGAAGCCCATTCCGACCACTCCTCCCTCCTCTGCAGGCGCCAGTGAGTCTTCTCCTCTCTTCCTTGGCCGTGGAAGAACCGGATCTAACCCTAACCGGTGGAAGTTGAAGTTCGTTTTGGCTTCGGTGAGTTTGGTTTCTCGTTAGTCTTCCTTCTTCATGAAAAATCCTTCGATTTGGAAGTTAACCTAGATTACGTTTTCGATTTGTTTGCCCTATTTAGGTTTTGGTGGTCGTGATCCTCTGCGGATTTTGTGTGGGACGCTTTGAGAGCCTAAATCACTCCACGAAAAGGTAATATTTGGGTTTTAGCGCTTGTATTTTATAACCCTAGTTGTTTTGGAGATGTTCCACCGGAAACCCTAAAGGAAAAAAAAATTATAAAATAGGGTTTACCTTAAATGCAGGACTTCGGTGGCCTCGGGGCAACACTCTGAAGGTCCCCAGCAGTAGAATTGCCTTCGAAAGAGAAGATGTTGCCGCGCCGAGTCTACGAACGTCGTAGCACCGCTGTAAGGAAACCTAACTTTTGCTAATTAGACATAATAATAAATATATATTTTGTATACACATGAGTAGATTTATTTCAAGTACCATGACCATGCATAGAAAGGTGTGGTGATGGGAAAACGGTTACGAAAAACGTGTAGGGTGACACTAGCTCCCTAAGACCCAAGTATTTGGATCACGAACAGTAACGTAGGGTACAAAAGCGTTAACCATGTTCGTAGGTTTGGAATTTGTTCCGAACAAGGGCGTGAATGTTCATTTCTAGTAGACCAAAAGAAAGTTAAGGGTCGCTTAGTAGTTCCCCAAAAAGATATCCCAATCAGAGTAGTATCAGACCGAAAGGTCAATCAGCACGCTTAAGTTATTTTCGTGCTAGGTAGAGGCGCACTACCTCTCTCATAAGGCATATGGTATCTTATGAGCAACATAGTCTTGGGAGTTTACGTCCCTTGGAGACAGTTAGTAGATTCGAGACCGTGTCCGCGTGACACGAGAACATTTGAGTTCGACAGATAGTCTCGGGTCGTCAGTTTCAGTTGCGCGTTAGGAGCTACTCTGCCTAGAGCCTTCCAAGTAGATGTGCAGGTTAGAAGCCACCTAGAACTCAAGTATAGACCTAACGTGATACAATATGCGAGTTAGTGAACGCCAGGGCTTGAGTTAGTGAAACAAAAGTCACGTGCGTAGTACGAGTAGATGCTTGACCAGGAAGTAGTGCGAAGGCATGCATAGCACACAGCATAAAAGTTTTTAATGCATAAAATTATTTTCTAAAGGCATGCATCCATCTTAATGAAAACTGTTTTAGTGTCACTAGGAGGAGTTATTTTTCTTTACTACCCTTCGTGAGCAATATTTTTCAGGTGACCCAGGTGGGAAACTACGTCTAGGATGAGCGTTGTGGTGACGACAGTTTGTAGTATTTTTCCCATTCAGTTTACTCTATTTCAGCATGTACTTGTAGATGTGGAAAATGCACCTGATTAATATTTTATATAACTTGTATTAGACTATTATTGTTATACAGATTTTCAGTTATTTCAGTTCCAATCTTGTTTAGTGGCTCTGTGAATCCAGATATCAGGTATGTGGTTACCCTTAGCTTACTCTTTAAACTTCCGTTGTAAGTCTTAAATTGCTTAGTGTAGACTTTTATTACCTGCTGCTACTAGTTTTAATACTGTTTCCTAGTTTTCTTTATATCGCTGACCCGGCCGGACGGCTGATTTCTGAAATACTGGGAAGGGGTGTTACACTTTGACTATGTTGAAAGAAAGAAATGTAAAGGCCCAATGCAAAGGCCCATCTTCGGCCCTCTTCCTCTTTAGTGTTTAGTTTCACATCTTAGATTGGGATTTCTTCTCCTCTCTCCCTTCCTATAAATGTATAAATACATTTATGTACATTGACAATTGAGAAATTAATAAAATCATATTTTATTTCTCTCCATATTTCATGTTTTTCCACATGATTACAGAGCCATCGATCGTTCAAATCTCTTTTGGTCTTGCTCTAGTCCGCCACTGCCTCTGAAAAAATTATGGGCGGTTAAATTTCTTCTAATTGTAGGTTGGCCTTCGCTACTTCTTCCCCCGCCTTTTCCTCCCACTTATGCTTTTATAACTTTTTTTTACCTCAGACAATATGGGCCCCACCTGCTGAGTCGTCTTCTTATCTTCTGGTCTTGTCGCACGTCTTGTTGCGTGCTTTGGCAGTGTTCGCCCAGATTGTCCTGTTCATCTTCCCTGCCCGACTGGTCTTCTGCGCGTGTGCCGCTCCTCCCCGTCTGGTCGCTGCTTCTGCCCGTCTGAATGCTCGTCTCCTCGCGCATGATTTGACAAGTTCAGTAATGTTGTCCGTGATGTTGGATTCACTCGGAGCTCGGCGGACTTATCTCTCTTTTCTCGTCATCGATCGGCATACACAATGATTCTCTTAGTTTATGTCGATGATATTCTACTTACAGGGGATGATTACAAATGAATACAACTGATTAAACAACATTTGAATTCGGTTTTTCAAACTTAAGATTTGAGAAATCTTTAATATTTTCTTGGACTTGAGGTTGTACTTGAGGTTGTGAGACTTCCTGATGGCCTCGTCCTATCTCAACGAAAGTACTGGCTTGAATTTCTTCATGATGCTGGCTACTCTGGATGGAAGCTTGCTGATACTCATATGAATGTCAACCACAAGCTCTGTGCTTATGCCTCCGACTCCGATCTACTTCTTCCAAACCCATAGTATTATTGTCGTCTTGTAGGAAAATTGATTTATCATACAGTTACAAGACCATATAACTTATTTGTGTTGGGGTTGTCAGTCGATTCATGCATTCTCCACGGATGTCTCACCTCCAGGCCGTCGAGAGCATCCTCAGATATTTGAAAACTGCTCCTTGACAAGGGCTTTTTTACAAACCCTCTTCTTCTCCTCTATCTCTGATTGTCGATTATGATTTTGATTATGCTAGCTCCCTAGATGATCGACGTTCCTGTAACATCCCTATCCGTCACGAAGAATATAACAAAAGGTCCGGTCGGGGCCCCATGCCATATTCCGTGGACAGTTAGTGGAGTTACGTATTGAAACCAAGATATACACGCGTCCTAACTCAGAGTTACATTCTAGCGAAAGCTTTTAGATAATAGAACCCAACAACAGGAATGTCAACTATCAAACTGTAGGAATGATATATGAAATACACAAAGTGATTTGGCCTTAAGGTCTTACAAACTGTTTTCTCATCAAAAGTGTTTTACAAATATCGGCTTATAGACTGGACACATATGAAAATAGTAAACAATTCGTCTTTTTTCCCTCAAGGACCAGCTAGCATAGCAAAGGAACTTCAGTTCGCTACTTTCTGCTCGGCTCTCTAGCACCTGCACAGGTACAACCCACCAAAGAATGACAAAACAAGGCAACTGTCAACATTAGCTGACCAAATTATAACGACCCCACCCCTCCTCTCGGGGCGGCGATACTCCTTCCCTGCAAACAAGCAGCATGACAATATCTTTATATCTATATATGTGTAGTTTAAGCAACATTCATCACAAACGTTAGCGCGCACGACCACACGTCCCGTGCACTCATGACACATTTTTGGTGTTCTGGAATTTCTCAGGCCCACCACCATCCTCAGTCCCAGACCGATGGTCAAATTTGGTGTTCTGGACTTTTCCAAGCCCACCACCATCCTCAGTCCCAGACCGACGGTAAAACTTAAGCATTATAGTCACACATAAACTAATGCTAATAACTCTCCTATGCCCCTGACCGCACCAGTTACCTTAGGCCGTCTAGTCGAGACATAGTGCGGGTACAACTCAGCCCTTTCCCGTTGCTCAAATCGTCATGCCATCAGGCGGTCGGCATGACGCGGGTCAGCCTCCCCTTTCTGGTTTATAAAATACATAACTATGTTATGTTTCAATGTTTGCTCTCATGACCACTATAGCTGGGCACTCCAGACTCTCAGCTCAATATGTTACCCTACTTGTCTCGTGGACACATGCTTCGCAATCACAATCATCAGCTCTCTGGGATCTACCGCCGCGCGGTAGGGGACATAATAACATTTCTTCCCCAAAATTTGGGTGTTTTCCTGGAGACCATTCCAATACTCTCACTGCAGCAATTTGCACACCCCATGACTCCGTAAACCACACGTTTAACCACAGAGTCTTCTCCGACACGCAAACAAAAGATAACCATCATCAATCCAAACCAACTTGTCCAGATGAGCTTCTCACAGCATGCTTATTCCGTACTTCGATTCCGGATTCTATATGCAATTTCTACTGGGGATATCATCGATCAACCCGTTGGAAATCCCTTTCGCTCTCCACCAATTAGTGGGGGACTTCATGCAACTATGCCAAATTAAAGACTTCACATTCCCCAAAAGGAAGATCATTACCCTTGTCGATCGTTTAGGAGCCATGATCTTGCACTTGATCCGGATGGAAATGACCGCAACGCTTTCCTCTCCACGGATCTAGCTTCGGCTTGCTACCCCGATCACAAGAACGCCTCCCAAGATCTTCCCCAGGACTGGTTCAACCTTCTCCTTCCTCTTCTTCTTTCTCTTCTTCTCTCTTCTTTCTCCTTTTCCCAAAATACAAGAGATAGAGAGAGAGAGTGAGGAATAGAATGAGAAGTTCAAACCTCTTTACAGCCTCTTAGCACTCCAAGCCGTACTATCAGCCACAGGATCTAAAGAGTGGATGACCATGATTCATTGAGCTCACATTTTAAATAGCTACTGCCGCGCGGTAGCTTAGGCGGTGATGGCGGTGTTATCCAGCACCGCTCTCCCGCTTAACGACCGCGTCAACACGTCATGACACGTTGCATCTTACCGCCAGCGATACCTCTATCGTCGGGCGGTATCTTCCAGAGACAATGGTTGATTTAATTCATTGGCTATCGCTACGCGGTATCACACTACCGCCGGGAAGTACCGTCCAAAGACACTGGTATTTTAAATCAGCTGGATACCGCCAGCGCTAGCTTTACTGCCTGGCGGTAACATCCAGTGACCATCTTTCTGTTGTTTTCAGGAAATTTGGGGCATTACAGTTCCACAAGTGGATTCTGTACTTACTTCGGAGGACATCTGATTACCTAGCGCAATAAGAAGCAATCTGTGGTTACTCGCTCATTTGCTGAAGCGAGTATCATTCCATGACTGCTGTTGTGTCTGAGCTTACATGGCTAGAAAGTCTCCTAGATGATTTGAGAGTCAAACTTTCTTCATCAACCACTTTACTTTGCGACAGTCAAGTGGCTATACTCATTGATAAGAATCATATATTCCACGAACGGACCAAACACATTGAGGTTGACTGTCATTTCATTCGGGAGAACGTTCAATTGAAGAAGTTGGAATTAAAACATGTTCCTGCTGCTGAACAAATTGCTTATATTCTCACCAAGGCCTTACAACAACCATTATATTATCAGTTTGTTATGTGGCATGACGGCGCCAGTTATCTTCGTATCTTCAAATTATGTTTATGTTATTTTGTGTATTATTGTTAACATTTTGTACCCATTGTTGCAAGCCCAAATGGGGGGGGGGGGGCGTATTTGTGAACTTAAATAGGGTCCGTTTGGACCTAAATGGTATACAAGCAAAATTAGAATCAAGTTTCCTCTCTCTCTCTTATTTTCTCTTTTCTCACTCTCTTTAAACCCACGGGAAAAAACCCGCGAGTTACCCTAGCCGTCTCCCGCGATACGCCGCTTGCTGCATCACCGCCTCGCCGCCATAGCTCCGCCGCCGGTGACAAGGTCAAAGGGGAAGGCCCATAACACAGTTCTTGTCCAAGCTGGGTGCTTACAATTTTTATGCTCTAGCTTGCCGGAGAGTGTTGAAAGAAAGAAATGTAAAGGCCCAATGCAAGACCCATCTTGGGCCCTCATTCCTCTTTAGTGTTTAGTCCCACATCTTAGATTGAGATTGTTTCTCCTCTTTCCCTTCCTATAAATGTACAAATACATGTATGTATAGAGGCGATTGAGAAATTAATATAATCATATTTTAATTTTCTCCATTTTTCGTGTTTATCCATTAACTAAATAACTACTTTTGATTTTTGAACTGTTTTAAAAGCAAGATCAATGTTTGCTTTATATAGTTTGTGTCCATATTTGGCTTTAGCTTGGCCTTCTTTGTAATCTAATTTTTGACATTCCAATGTTTTTTGTGCTCTCGCATGGTATTAGGGCCTTGGTCGTTGTTACCCCCTTGTGTGACTAGGATGACCGGGATCTGAATGTATAAGAGAAAGAGGAAAGAGAGGAGGATAGGAGGGGGAGAAATTTCTAGAGTTTCTTGGACCAGTCCCGTTATTAACAAAAAAACATGATTTAGTCTTGACCCTTATACATAAATAGGCCCTAACAAGCGCGAGAAAAAACTACAAATAAAGTGAAACTTAATTTAAAATCATTAAATTCTAAAAAGGGCTTGTTGTGCCGCTAATCCTCCTGCACGCTCCTACTCCTAGTCGTGCGACACACACACACATCCTTTTGTCTGTCTCCCCGCATTCCAAATCGCCAGGAACTTATGGCCAGCTCGTCGTGGCCATGCCTTGCAGCTCACCTGGCCAGAACTCAATTTGCAGTAACTTGTTTAGAATAGGCACAAGCCCATACATGGGCGGGGTTTTGACCACTGACACCTGACCACCCCTAGTTTTAGTTGCATATAAATATGATCCACCGCCGAGGGGAAGGGATAGTGCCACCAACCCACATGAGATCTCGCCTAGAACAGGCGAACTCCCTAGTATGTCTCGCAACTGTCTCTTCCCCATAACCTAACACAATATTTGGTTTAGGATGGAAGTTCCTACATACTCATGGGTGTTAAGAGGGACCTCCAAGTTGTGTCATATATTTTTCCCCTTTCGACCTTACCTGTCGTTAACCCCTACTTTGGCGGGCTAGTATCTCCCCATACCCCAAGTCCAAACTTTGATGCCGAGTTCTTGGATTCAACATCTTGGTGCGGTGAGCGTAGAATGTGGGAAGATGAGAAAAAACTCCTAAGTAGTTATCCATGACACTTGTCAGCAATTAAAGGGGAGCCCACGTCACCTCGCGGAGGCGCAATGCCTCCATCATGCGAGTTGACTTCAAATCGCGCGGGAGAAGACATGAACAAAATTGTTTAGCAGATTGTCGTTCGGCGCACAATATTATATTGGTATAGTGTGTGCTCTCTTAGGGGGCAACATTCCGTACTCGATATTACCCCATTGAAGCAGGTTGCCCCTTGTAGCTGCGATGGGGTGAGATGAACTTGCGCGAACCCATCCTCGCATGGAGTTCGCAAGCTTCGTCGATCTAGGCACGCCACAGACCATCCTTGAGCTCGCACAAAGAGACTCCATCAGAAAGGCAACTTCAGGCCTGATTGGACCCAATACAGATGAACGAATAGATCAGGGACCTTAAGAACCGTCTCGAAGGAGATGATATTTTCCCGCACTCACTCGGTGCAATGGTTTGGTCCTGTCGTGGTGACAATTTCAACGACAAACTTGTATACCAAGATAAGCATACAATATATCCCATTCGTACTTACATATATGGTAAAGACTTTCTTATGTTCTCAATACCAAATCTGTGTGTTATCCTGCGAACGATAATTCCGACTACGAGCGAGGTGATCACCGGTCCCCAGGCGACATGTCTCTAAATCTAAGCTTTTGCATTATCGGCCGAGATCAACTTCCCCTTGCATGTTGGTTGTCTATCCCCCGCTGTTACTGTAACACCCCTTCCCAGTATTTCAGAAATCAGCCGTCCGGCCGGGTCAGCGATATAAAGAAAACTAGGAAACAGTATTAAAACTAGTAGCAGCAGGTAATAAAATCTATACTAAGCAAATTAAGACTTACAGCGGAAGTTTAAAAAGTAAACTAAAGGTAACCACATACCTGATGTCTGGATTCACAGAGCCACTAAACAGGAAATAGAACTGAATTAACTGAAAATCTGATTAACCATAAATAGTTTGATACAAAATAGATAAAAACATTAATCTGTTACAATGTTCTCATCTACAAGTACATGCTGAAATAGAGTAAACTGAACAAGATAAATAATACAAACTGACGCCACCATAAAGCTCATCCTAGACACAGTTTCCCACCTGGGTCACCTGAAAAACAGTGCCCACGAAGGGTCAGAGTAAGGAAAAATAACCCCTCCTAGTGACACTAAAACCCAGTTTTACATATGAATGCATGTATGTCTTTGAAAAATAATTTTATGCATTTAAAACTTTTATGCTATGTGCTATGCATGGCTTCGCACTATTCTCTGGTCACACATCTACTCGTACTAAGCACGTGACTTTTATTTTATTAACTCAAGTCCTGGCGTTCACTAACTAGCGTACTGTCTCATGTCAGGTCTATACTTGAGTTCTAGGTGGCTTCTAACCTGCTCATCTACTAGGAAGGCTCTAGGCAGAGTAGCTCCTAACGCGCAACTGAAACTGACGACCCGAGACCATCTTACGAACCCAATTGTTCTAGTGTCACGCGGACACGGTCTCGAATCTACTAGCTGGCTCAAGGTAAGACACTTCCCAAGTCTGTACTACTCATAAGGTTCCATGTGCCTTATGAGAAAGGTAGTGCGCCTCTACCTAGCACGAAAGACCTCTGTGTGCTGGCTGACCTTTTTGGTCTGACGCTACTCTGCAAGGGATAACTTTTCTGGTGTACTACTAAGCGACCCTTGACTTCCTGGCGGTCGACTTGAAGGGACATTCACGCCCTTGGTTGGACAATTTCTAAACCTACTTAGACGGTTAACGCTTTCGTACTCGATGTTTCTGTTCATGATCCGACTACTTGGGTCTTAGGGAAATCGTGTCACCCTACACATTTTTCGTAACCGTTTTCCTATCACCACACCTTTCTATGCATGGTCATGATACTTGAAACAAATCTATTTATGTGTATAAAAAAATACAATACTTGATATATCTAACTAAAAGGAATTTAAGTTTCCTTACAGCGGTAATGCGGCGCTCGTACACTCGGCGCGGCGGCATCTTCTATTTCAAAGGCAAAACCTACTACTGGGGACCTTCAGAACACTGCTTCGAACCTACCAAAGTCCTGCAAGAAAGGGCAAAACTAAACTCATAATTTTTCCCTTTAGGGTTTTCCGGTGGAAAAATTTCCAAATCATCTAAGGTTGCAAAAATACGTGTACTAGCTTCGTATATTACCTTTATGCGGAGATATTGGGGCTCTCAATGCGTCCTACTCGAATTCCACGGTGAAACTCGAACTCCAAAACCTAATTAGGGCAATAGGAAATGAAAATTAGTTTAGTATACCTCCAAAACGAAGGATTTCCACAAGGGAATGGAGATAGAAGGAAATAGACTCACCAAAAGCCAAAAGTTTCCACTATTACCGGCTAGGGTTGAAACCCGGCACTTCCAAGGCCAAGGAAAGAAAAAGAGTACTCCCCGGCGCCTGCAGAGGAGGGAGGAGAAGCCTGAGATGTACCCTGGAGGGAGGAAAGCCGCCGGCTAGGGCTTGCGGAAGCCCGGCAGGAAGGATCGTCGGGCTCGGCGTCGTCGACCTGCGGAAAGAACGAAACGGGAAGTTTTGGCCTTGCGGTTTTTCACCCGTGAGAAAGTGAGGGTGCGGCTTGCGGTTTTCAATTTATCGGGTCATAATGTTTTTTTTTCCCCTTAACCGTATAAAGAGAGGAAGGAGAAATTACTATTAGCACCCCAATTTCACTCTACTAATGCCTTAAAACTTAAACGGTTCTTGTCGCGCATTTTGTACTAAAATTAAAAGTGCGTCTTACTAATTATGATTAACTTGAATCCCAATTTAATGAATACGGTAAATTGGCCAAATTTATATCATACCTCGACGACGCGCTGCCTCGGTCAGAATTCGTCGCGACTTGACCCTACATTTTTTAAAAAATACTTATCGCGTCAAAATTTCGGATGTTACAAATCTCCCCTCCTAACAAAAATTTTCGTCCTCGAAAATTGAAATCATACCTGAATCGAAGAGAAAAGAATAGTCTGCATTGCTTTTAAGCTCATCCTCTCGCTCCCAAGTATACTCTGGACGGCCACAGTTCATCCAAAGGACTTTGACCATGCGAATCTCTCTATTTCTGAGCTTCTGAATCCTTGAGTCCACTATCTTGACTGGTCTAACTCCAATACTAAGATCTGTCTCAATTGGTGCTTCCTCGGTACTGATGATCTGACTGGGATCCCTGACTGCTCTCCTCAGATAGGAGACATGGAATACATCATGTACACCACTCATTTCTTCAGGTAAGGCCAACCTGTATGCAACCTCACCAACTCTTTCCAGTACCTCAAAAGGACCAACGAATCTGGGGCTCAGTTTCTTCATTCGCTTTATTCTAGAGACTCCTCTGACTGGTCTGACCTTCAGATAAACGTAGTCTCCAACACTGAACTCTACTGACCTGTGCTTCTGATCATGATACTTGGCCTGGCGATCCTGAGCTGTCTTCATACGCTCCTGAATAAGCTTAATCTTTACTGTGGTCTTATCAATCCATGACTCTCTGATAGAAGATCTTTCCTCACTCTCTGCCCAACATAACGGTGTCCGACAACGTCTACCATAGAGGGCCTCGAACGGTGTCATCCCAATACTCGCCTGAAAACTGTTGTTGTAGGAGAACTCCACAAGAGTAACATACTTCTCCCACTTTCCTCCAAAATCTAGAATGCACATCCGAAGCAGATCCTCCAAAGTCCTATTAGTGCGCTCAGTCTGTCCATCGGTCTGAGGATGGAAAGCGGTGCTGAAATGTAACCTGGTACCCAACCGCTCCTGTACGTAACGCCACTCCCTGGAGGTAAATCTGCCATCTCGGTCTGAAACTATAGTCTTGGGCACACCGTGAAGTCGAACTATCTCGTCTAAATATAACTGGGCCAGCTTCGGACCTTGATCCGTCTTCCTAAGAGGAATGAAATGGGCGACCTTAGAGAGTCGATCTACTATAACCCACACTGAGTCATTCCCACTCTGCGATCTCGGCAGACCATGAATGAAGTCCATGGATATATCTTCAAATGTCCACTCGGAATGGGAAGTGGCTGCAACTTGCCTCTAGGCCTTTGGCACTCGGCCTTAACCAACTTGCAAGTCTCACACTTCCCTACATAATCTGCCACATCACCCTTCAAACCTGGCCACCAGACAGCCTTCTTAAGATCTGCATACATCTTCGTGCTACCGGGATGTATAGAATATCTGGAATTGTGTGCCTCGAAAAGAATGTCCTCACGAAGGTGACTGACATCTGGGATGCACACTCTGCCATCATGCAATAGTAACTCATCCTGAATAGAGAACTTCTCTTTCTGACCTGACTGCACTGATATCCAGATCTCTGCCATCTTTGGATCCAACGGTATAGCTGTCCTGATCCTATCTCTAATATCGCACGAAATCTCCATCCAACTCAACCAAGCTGAACCAAAACTGCAACGTGGCACAACGACGATGTCCAGTCTCTCCAGCTCTCGTACTAACTCCTCCTGCTGAGTGAGAAGATAGAAACACGAGCCTCTCTTGCTAAGGGCATCAGCTACCACGTTCGTCTTTCCTGGGTGGTACTGAATGTCTACATCGTAGTCTGCTAGAAACTCCAACCATCTGCGTTGTCTCAAATTGAGCTCTCGCTGATCAAAGATATACTTGAGGCTCTTATGATCAGTGAAGATCTCACAACGCACTCCATAAAGGTAGTGTCTCCATATCTTCAGGGCATGAATGACTGCTGCAAGCTCCAAGTCATGAACGGGATAGTTCCTCTCATGTACCTTTAACTGTCTCGAGGCATAGGCTACGACCTTTCCATGCTGCATGAGAACACAACCCAAACCCTGTCCTGAAGCATCACTATAAATCTGAAATCCGTCTGGCCCTGAAGGTAAACTCAAAATCGGTGCGGTCATCAACCTATCCTTCAAGTCCTCAAAAGCCAAATCACACTCAACTGTCCAATCCAAGCCCTTTCCCTTCCTAGTGAGGGAAGTCAGTGGTAAGGCTATCTTTGAGAAATCCCTGATGAATCTCCTGTAGTATCCAGCAAGACCCAAAAAGCTGCGAACCTCTGAAACTGTCGTCGGTCTTGGCCAACTCTTAATAGCCTCTATCTTCTTCGGATCAACACTAACCCCTTTCTGACTGATGATATGGCCTAAGAATGCAATCTCTGAAAGCCAAAACTCACACTTAGAAAACTTAGCAAACAACTGATTCTTCCTGAGTGTGCTCAAAACAATCCTGAGGTGTGCTGCATGATCTTCTGCACTCTTAGAGAACACCAAAATATCATCTATGAAGACGATGACAAAACGATCTAAATACTCCCGAAATACTCTGTTCATCAGGTCCATAAATACTGAAGGGGCATTGGTCAGCCCGAACGGCATGACCACGAACTCGAAGTGTCCATATCTGGTACTGAAAGCAGTCTTCTGAATATCCGCGTCACGAATATTTAACTGATGATAGCCCGACCTCAGATCTAACTTGGAGAAAGTGCTCGATCCCACCAACTGGTCGAACAAATCATCAATCCTGAGAATCGGGTACTTGTTCTTAACTGTCAGCTTATTCAATTCGCGGTAATCTATGCACAATCTCAGACTACCATCCTTCTTCTTCACAAAAAGCACTGGAGCACTCCAAGGCGAAGTACTAGGGCGTATAAAACCCAAATCAAGCAGCTCCTGCATCTGACTCTTCAACTCTGCTAGTTCCCTTGGAGCCATCCGATAGGGAGATTTGGCTACCGGTGTAGCCCCAGGCTGCAAGTCTATCGGGAACTCAACCTCTCTATCTGGAGGGGCACCAGGGAGCTCTTCCGGGAAAACATCTGGAAACTCCTGCACCACTGGTACCTCTGACAAATCAGCCTTAGGCTTCGCGCTCATCAGTACTACGAAGGTTTCACAACCCTTACTAATGCACCTTCTCGCTTGGACTGCAGATATGATCATCTTCACTACTCCCTTCAATCCCTGAAAAGAGAAAGATGTCTGGTTGGGGCCATCGAACTGAATCTGCTTCGCCCTACAGTCAATCCTGGCGTTGACTGCTGAAAGCCAGTCCATTCCGAAGATCAAGTCAACCCTGCTATAGGTAGCAGCAAAGCTTCCACGATAATCTCAACATCACTAAACTGCACTGGTACCCTGCACTTGTCTCTGGTCTGCAGAAGAGATCCATTCGGCATCATGACTTCCAGCAGTACTGACTCTGGGAAGACTTCTAAATCCAACTTACGCACTAGAGATTCCGCGATAAACGAGTGCGAGGCACCCGTATCAAACAGAATCTTAGAGGGTAAATTTCGAACCATAAGGATGCCTACATGAATGATTTATGAAGGATGAACAATTTAATGTGTCACTACGGAGGATTTAAAACCAACTTGTTAATCAAACAACACTTACCTGTCACAACATCCTCCTGATCCTTCGCCTCCTGCTGACCCAACCCATAAGCTCTGGGCTGCACTAAATCTCGACCCTGCTGTGATCTCCCATCAGTGAGCATCAACGCTTTGCCCTTATCTACCCTGCTAGAGCCACCCACCTCGAACTTCGACTGCAGGAATAAATTTCATTAACAATCTATCGTAATTACATAAAAGTAATGAAAATAAAAGAACCTTGATTACCTGATTTGTCCCAGCTTCCTGACAGAAGCGAGCTATGTGTCCAGGTTGTCGGCACTTGTAACATACGCCTGCACTGGCCAAACACTCTCCTGAATGGCGACGCTGACACTTGGGACACGTGGGGTAGTCCTTGCTTCGGTCACCAGATTGACCATTCTTCTTAGTATCAGGCTTCGGCTTCTTGTTCCAGTTCTTTCCTTGATCATTCTTGTTCTGCTGCGGCTGATGCGAATCCTGAGATCGCTTCGCACGGAAACTACTTCGCTTCTGAACTTTCTGCTGATCAGCCTCCAGTCTGCGAGCTGTATCCACTAAGCTCCTGTAATCAGCGTTGACCATAGTCATCAGCGGCTGTCTCAACGAGTCACGCAAACCATCCACAAAGCGACTGCACTTCTCAGTCTGATCCCCCTGCATCACGCCCGCATATCGAGCCAGATGAGTCAGCTCTCGCTCGTACTCAGTAACTGTCCTGTCCCCCTGGAAAAGCCTCAGATACTTCTCCTGGAGACTTCGTCGTGCGGAAGGAGACACGAACCAACTAGCAAGAGCTCTAGAGAACTCGCCCCAAGTAAACATGTCTGGTGTACGACCTGGCCAAAAGTATGGTCATACTTTTATAAAATTAACACATTACTTTCTAAAATAAAGGAATTGATCAAAACATTTTACCTGCAGGATCATCTGCCCGGTATTTGTCCCACCAGACCTTTGCCTCTCCCCGGAGGAGGAAAGCTGCCAGAGGAACTTTCTTATTCTCCGGGCACTCTAAAACATTCAGCAGGTCTCTGGTGTTAGCTATCCAATCATCTGTATCCATCGGGGTCTCATCCCCACTGTAGTTCGAAGGCTGAAGTTCTCTAAAATTTCTCAAATAGCGCTCCAGGGTCATCTCCACAGGTGCTGCTGCAGGAGCTGGCGCAGGGACTGGTACTTGAACTGGAGCTGGAAACCCTGCAGCCAGTCCTCTCTGAAACTCCATCAAGGCAACGATAACCGCCTTGGCAATCTGAGACGCTATGTCAGTGCCCTCTGGAGCTGCTGGAACTGGTGGTACCTGTGGCACGGTTGCGTCTCCTATGGTCGCATTAAGAACAGGGTCCTGACGTGAAGATTCACCTGGCTCACTAACTCGAGGTGCCTGATAGAATATATAAAGGAAATCTGATTATTTATCAAGCATCTTAGAAATCTGGCTTAGCAACTTATTTGTACTCTAGCGAACACTAAGGCTTAATCGCAACTTAAAATATTTTACTAA
This sequence comes from Platanthera zijinensis, assembly GCA_039513925.1. Taxonomy (NCBI): domain Eukaryota; kingdom Viridiplantae; phylum Streptophyta; class Magnoliopsida; order Asparagales; family Orchidaceae; genus Platanthera; species Platanthera zijinensis. Next base: position 37,659,661 of record CM077084.1, on the reverse strand, counting down.
CATGAGTTTACTCTTATACGCTCCTATGGCTCTGTGAATTCTTTCTAGGGTCCAGGGATCCTAAACCTCCCTCTGATACCAATTTGTAACACCCCTTCCCAGTATTTCAGAAATCAGCCGTCCGGCCGGGTCAGCGATATAAAGAAAACTAGAAAACAGTATTAAAACTAGTAGCAGCAGGTAATAAAATCTATACTAAGCAAATTAAGACTTACAGCGGAAGTTTAAAAAGTAAACTAAAGGTAACCACATACCTGATGTCTGGATTCACAGAGCCACTAAACAGGAAATAGAACTGAATTAACTGAAAATCTGATTAACCATAAATAGTTTGATACAAAATAGATAAAAACATTAATCTGTTACAATGTTCTCATCTACAAGTACATGCTGAAATAGAGTAAACTGAACAAGATAAATAATACAAACTGACGCCACCATAAAGCTCATCCTAGACGCAGTTTCCCACCTGGGTCACCTGAAAAACAGTGCCCACGAAGGGTCAGAGTAAGGAAAAATAACCCCTCCTAGTGACACTAAAACCCAGTTTTACATATGAATGCATGTATGTCTTTGAAAAATAATTTTATGCATTTAAAACTTTTATGCTATGTGCTATGCATGGTTTCACACTATTCTCTGGTCACACATCTACTCGTACTAAGCACGTGACTTTTATTTTATTAACTCAAGTCCTGGCGTTCACTAACTAGCGTACTGTCTCATGTCAGGTCTATACTTGAGTTCTAGGTGGCTTCTAACCTGCTCATCTACTAGGAAGGCTCTAGGCAGAGTAGCTCCTAACGCGCAACTGAAACTGACGACCCGAGACCATCTTACGAACCCAATTGTTCTAGTGTCATGCGGACACGGTCTCGAATCTACTAGCTGGCTCAAGGGAAGACACTTCCCAAGTCTGTACTACTCATAAGGTTCCATGTGCCTTATGAGAAAGGTAGTGCGCCTCTACCTAGCACGAAAGACCTCTGTGTGCTGGCTGACCTTTTTGGTCTGACGCTACTCTGCAAGGGATAACTTTTCTGGTGTACTACTAAGCGACCCTTGACTTCCTGGCGGTCGACTTGAAGGGACATTCACGCCCTTGGTTGGACAATTTCTAAACCTACTTAGACGGTTAACGCTTTCGTACTCGATGTTTCTGTTCATGATCCGACTACTTGGGTCTTAGGGAAATCGTGTCACCCTACACATTTTTCGTAACCGTTTTCCTATCACCACACCTTTCTATGCATGGTCATGATACTTGAAACAAATCTATTTATGTGTATAAAAAAAATACAATACTTGATATATCTAACTAAAAAGAATTTAAGTTTCCTTACAGCGGTAATGCGGCGCTCGTACACTCGGCGCGGCGGCATCTTCTATTTCAAAGGCAAAACCTACTACTGGGGACCTTCAGAACACTGCTTCGAACCTACCAAAGTCCTGCAAGAAAGGGCAAACCTAAACTCGTAATTTTTCCCTTTAGGGTTTTCCGGTGGAAAAATTTCCAAATCATCTAAGGTTGCAAAAATACGTGTACTAGCTTCGTATATTACCTTTATGCGGAGATATTGGGGCTCTCAATGCGTCCTACTCGAATTCCACGGTGAAACTCGAACTCCAAAACCTAATTAGGGCAATAGGAAATGAAAATTAGTTTAGTATACCTCCAAAACGAAGGATTTCCACAAGGGAATGGAGATAGAAGGAAATAGACTCACCAAAAGCCAAAAGTTTCCACTACTACCGGCTAGGGTTGAAACCCGGCACTTCCAAGGCCAAGGAAAGAAAAGGAGTACTCCCCAACGCCTGCAGAGGAGGGAGGAGAAGCCTGAGATGTACCCTGGAGGGAGGAAAGCCGCCGGCTAGGGCATGCGGAAGCCCGGCAGGAAGGATCGTCGGGCTCGGCGTCGTCGACCTGCGGAAAGAACGAAACGGGAAGTTTCGGCCTTGCGGTTTTTCACCCGTGAGAAAGTGAGGGTGCGGCTTGCGGTTTTCAATTTATCGGGTCATAATGTTTTTTTTCCCCCTTAACCGTATAAAGAGAGGAAGGAGAAATTACTATTAGCACCCCAATTTCACTCTACTAATGCCTTAAAACTTAAACGGTTCTTGTCGCGCATTTTGTACTAAAATTAAAAGTGCGTCTTACTAATTATGATTAACCTGAATCCCAATTTAATGAATACGGTAAATTGGCCAAATTTATATCATACCTCGACGACGCGCTGCCTCGGTCAGAATTCGTCGCGACTTGACCCTACATTTTTTAAAAAATACTTATCGCGTCAAAATTTCGGATGTTACAGTTACGATGTCATTTCCCGTGTCCGGATGACGGACCTCTGGAGCAGCCCTAGGTGAGCGTTACCCCCTATCTCCTAAAGAGCGCTAGCTGCTCAAGCGGGTGACGACCCAGGGTGCATGTATCTAAATCTAAGCATTTGCATTATCGCCCAAAATCAGCTCTTCCCTTGCACATTGGTTGCCGACCTCTCAGGTGCTCGCCTCGTTTCGTCAGTTGGCTGCAGGCCAGAAATTGTTTTTGTTATGCTAATTCAAAACCTTTCATCTTCTAAATAATATATTCATTTTTTAATTTTGACATAACTTAGTAAATGTCTCGTCGATTAGAACTATAACATCAACAAAAATCATACAATAGAACATCACAGTGAACTCGCTAATTTGAAACAACTTTTGTGCTAAATTCTTTTATTGCATGCAAGTGGCTGTGGTACATATCAAGATTTACTAATTATCTTTTAATATATCTATTTGGAGTTGTGATGCTTTATGCTTACTGTATTAGTACTGCTGGCTGCTCATGCAGGATGCAAATGAGGAGTCCAAGGCCGTTACCAATGCCTCGGCTATGAAAAGCGAGTGCATTTTATTCTTCAGATTGTAATATTTGTTCACTCTTATGTTTATTATCTGTCTGAAATATTTTGTTTTCAGAAATCAAGCACGGAATGGAGAAAGATATTAATGAATCCCTTATAATAGCACGTACAACCATGACTTTACTTGAAGAACTGGAGAGAGATGTATGTTTTTTTTCATATTTCTCTTTAATTTTGTATATATATTATAGTATGAATTGATAAAATGAAACGTCTTTTTTATTAGGGCAAACACCTAGCTATTTATAGCATATAAGATAACGCTCAATATTACAACACTCCTCAAGATTGACAAAAGATATTCACTAAGTATATCTTGTTACAACCCCTAATCATATCTTCTAAACTGAGTCCCTTGGTTAAGTAATCTTCAACCTACCCTTGGTTGAGATGTGACTAATTCTGCCTCATTCTATCTGTCACACCACAGCTTCATCCTATCTCCTTGATCCAATTTCAACTCCACAAGCATCCCTTTTAGCCACAGGAGCTTTGTAACCCCTAATGCCATGGCTCCGTACTCTGTCTCTGATGTCGATCTAGCCACTACTGACTGTTTCTTGCTCCTTCAGGAGACCAAGTTGCCTCTCACAAATATGCAATATCCTGAAGTGGACCTCCTGTCATCCGCACAGCTTGCCCAGTTAGAGTCTCAATGACCCTCAATCTTCACATGCCCATTCCTTCTGAAGGTCAGCCCCTTTCCAGGAGCACTCTTCAAGTATCGCAAAATTTGATACACTGCATCCATATGGCCCTTAGGTCATGCATGTAGCGACTCACCACACTCACAAAAAAGGAGATGTCCGGGTGAGTGTGGCTCAAGCAAATCAACTTCCCAATTAGCCTTTGATACATCTTACGATCTACTGGTTTCCCGGCCTCTGCATCCAATTTGCACCTTTGATCGATTGGCGTCACAGCAGGTTTGCACCTCAACATCCCAGTTTCAGTGAGGTGATCTAATGCGTATTTTCTTTGGGAAAGGATTATCCCATCCGCCTCATAAGCAATCTCAATCTCAAGGAAATATCTAAGAAGACTCAGATTCTTCACCCCAAACTCCTTGCCCAGAGTCCCCTTGAGGCGGCCAATCTCCTGTTTATCATCCCCCGTAATGATCATGTCATCCACATACATCGCAAGCATGGTGATGTGACCTTTATTCTGCCTGAAAAAACCGTTATCCGCATTGATCTGGTGATATCCCATACCAATCATCGCTTTCTTGAACCTGTCGAACCACGTGCGAGGTGGTTGCTTCAGTTCATAGAGGGACTTCTTTAACCAACAGACTCTGCCTTCTGTCTTGGTCGTGCTAAACCTTGGTGGTATCTTCATGTACACTTCTCTGCTAGATTTCCATGAAAAAAAATGCATTTTTCACATCTAGTTGGTGCAATATCCATCCACCATTCACCACCAGGCTGATCAGAGTCCTAACGGTGCTCATATTTGCAACGGGTGCAAATGCCTCGTTGTAGTTGATGCCATAGGTCTAGTTGTACCCCTTAGCAACCAATCGAGCCTTATAGCGCTTAACCTGTCCATTTGGGTTCTGCTACACAGTGAACACTCATTTGCACCCAACGAATTTCTTTTCCTTTGGCAATTGTGTCAGCTCCCAAGTCTTCTTCTTCTCAAGATCTCTCATACCCCCTTCATTGTTGCCTTCCATTTTGGATCGTCTTTGACAACCTGCCAATTATTAGGTAAAATAATACTATACAAAGATGCAATGAATGCTCCGTGAGAAGAGAAGATATGATCGTAAGAGACAAATGATGCAAAGTCCCAACCGTATATATCCGGAGGATTTCCTGCATTGCTGCGAGTAGTCTTTCGTAATGTGAGAGAAGGAGAAGTAGGGGAAAGGATATCACTTGAGACTGATGATGATGTAGGTGCTCCAAGAGTAGGGGTGACGTAGTCAAGGGACTAGGAGCTAGACTAGGCACAAACACTGGATCTGGTACTGCAGACAGCTTCCTCCTTCTACTATATATAAGCAGCTCCCCCTGAGTCGTAGGTCTATCATATCGCCTCTCTTTAATCTCCTCCTCCTGCTCCACATCACTCTCCTGCTCCTCCATATATCATCCCTGCCATACTCCCAGATCTGTCACCAACCTCTCCATTTATCGCTTCATTTTTTCGGTACTTGACAAGTCTAATGTGGGTAGGGCTTTCTCTTATCAGTAGTGCTGCTTTAGCTCTCTAAAGTGAACTCCATGCTCACAAAACATCTTTTCACCACTGGACTTTAGCATACGTACCCCTTCTGAGTACGAGAGTAGCCCACGAAGATACACTTGATTGCCCTCGCATCAAGCTTGCCAACACCTGACTGGTTGTCCTTCACGAAGCACACACACCTAAATACCGTCAAGGGAAGGGTCCCCCATTATGTCCCTGCAATTGCTGACATAGAGACTTCCACCCCAGAACTTGTGATTGCATCATGTTGATTAGTTGTGTCGCTGTCAACACCGCATATCCCCACAAACTCTGAGGAACCTTTATGTTGATCATCATACTCCTTGACACCTCCAGAAGGTTTCTGTTCTTCCTTTCCGCCACTCCGTTCTGTGTTGGTGTGTATGCACAAGTGGTCTGGTGTAATATCTCATGAGTTGGTAAGTATTCTTCTATTGCCCTATCAGTGTATTCTGTCTCATTATCCGATCTTAGTACCTTAATCATCACAGTGTATTGTGTCTGAACAAGCTTATGAAAATCTTGAAAGCAGGTAAGTACCTCACTCTTATTTTTCATCAAATATAACCAAGTAACACTAGATGCACAATCAATAAAGGTTACAAAGTACTTATAACCATTCAAAAAACTTACAACACAAGGTCCCCATACATCAGAATGAACTGCATCAAAAACAGAAGAGCTTTTCGTTCCCGTACTAACATGCAAACTCCTAATAAGCTTGCCTAAATCACAAGCATCGCACACCAATTTTGTTTTATTTTCTCTTTCAAAAATAACAGGAAATAATCTAGCTACAGTGCTAAAAGAAGGGTGCCCCAACCGCTTGTGATGAAGTATCAACATATCCTCTGCACTCATCTTTTGTCCTCTAACTTCCGTCTTCTCTGCCACAGATACAAGAGCAGCATTAAATCCTTCCTGATTCAAATACCACAATCCATCATGTCAAGTCTCAGTCACAAGTATTCGTCTCGTCCCTTTCTCCTGAAAAGTAACCTTGGAAATATCGAATGAAACAACGCATCTCAGTTGAATGATCATGAAACTAATGTATAAGAGACTAATTGAAAAAGAAGGAGCATGTAAACCATTGGATAGTTTTACTGAACCTGAACAATTAACAGTACCCTTATTGAACACTAGCTGGAACGTACTATCCGTCGTATGGATGCTATCTGCAGTAACTAGGCAAGTGTAGGAGGCGAACTCGCCTGCATTTCCTGTTACGTGACGTGATGCACCTGAGTCGATGATCCAATCTGATGTCCTGGAAGAAGATATGGATGCAAGAGTGAGAGATCCATAAGTTGGGTGGGCATACATAACTACCCATGTTCCCCTCGCCCATCTGTTTCCTCTTGATGCCCTTCATCATGCTAAGTAGGGTCTCCCCCTCCTCTGTATAGATAAGGCTGCCTTCCTTCACATTGTCAGTCACGCCCAAATTGGCTCGATAGCTTCCTCGGCCACCACGAGCTAGACCACGTCCACGACCACGTCCCCGTCCACCACCCAAATCTCTCTCCTTGGGTGGCTTGGGGCTGGCTTGCCTCAGATGACCCACCTCCCCGCAGTTGTAGCACTGTCGGGTTTCTTCCCTTTGTCCTGTAACACCAAGGTCAGCAACCGCTAGTGTTGACTTCACAGTAGTGGGCCCTCCTATCCCTGCCTGAAGTTTGAGACGTGTTTCCTCCTGAATCATAGCAGAGATGACCTTGATAAGTGTAGAAATTGTCGTACCAGAAAGGAGTAGGGCTCTTCACTGATCAAACTTTTCATCTAATACCTTCAGGAACTTCATCATCCTCTCTTCCACGATGATCTCAGAGGCCCGACACTGTGAGTCACTGCAACACATCCCGCCAATGGCGTGATCGTAATCCACCCATAGCCGTTCCAACTCGGAGGCATACCCATACACTGTTTTCTCTCCCTGAACATTGTCATCAATTTCTTCCTTCAACTGGAATACCCGCTGAGTATTCCCCACGCCATCATATGTATTCTTCAGTTTGTCCCAAATCTCCATGACCGTCTCGAGGCCATCTACCGTGACGGAAATCGATGGGATGACCGAGCTGAGAAGCCACATAAATACCATATGGGCCGATCCCACTCATCTCCAGCCGAGTTCTCTGGTTTCTTCAACGGCCTTGTCATGAAGCCCCCAACCTGTTTTGTTGCAGGATTTTTCTTCACACGGTGTAACCAACTCAGGTAGGTCGTCAGTCCATCAAGCTTCAAATCGATCGGTGAAAGTTCCAACTTTGCCGTCTGTTGCGATGAACCCAACACCCTCAACAATGTGGCCAACTCATCCGGGCCCAACATCTTGAAAACATCCAACATCATACCTTCCTTCGGCGCCATGGATCAACTTCCCCACCGATCACCACCTCCCGTACGGTATCAAGCAATACCTCCTCTTGACCTAGATTCGATCACCACATCCTGAGATCCGATTGGATGCGGATGTGCGGTCTGAAAACCCGCTAAAGACCCGCTGTTGTGCGGTTGTGCGGCGTGCAGCGCCAAGGTCCGCTGGTTTCCCACTGCAACCAGTCTAGCCGCAGTCAGAGGCGGCGGCAGCCGCTACATGCGGCGGCGGAAGGGGGCGTGCAGTGCTGAAGGCGGAAGATGCAGCAAAAGGGGCGTGTGGTGCTGAAGGCGGAAGAGGACGCTGGTGTCCCACGGCGGCCCGTCTAGGCGCTAGATGCAGCTGCGGAAGGGGCTTGTTGAGCGCAGGTGGGGCGGCGAAAGGGTTTGTTACTTACAGTGGAAGTCACTGACGCAATTTCTTTATTCTTGCTGCTAGAATTCAGCCAACAGACATAAGCCTGGATGTGGCACAGGATCAGCTGTAGATCGGTCCAGAGCTGCAACTACCATGTACCATGCCAATTTATTTCACTTGAATTTTTGAATGAGTTTTTTGTTGTTGTTGATGTTCTTATTATATAGTTAATTTTGTTCGTTGGCCACAGATCATTGAGAGAAAAGCTCAAGGAACGAATATCTAATTTTCAGGTAAATCTTTCTTGCCTGATCTTGGTCAGTATTATCTAAAACAGGATCATTTGGATTACTATGTTTTCTATTAAGTTTACTGTCTTCTGTTCAATGTTATCTTAAATGTTGAATTTTTATCTGAAAGATCAACAACAACACTCTAAGTCTTTATCCCGCTGTAGTGGGGTCGGCTATATGGATCCTTTGATGCCTTTGTGCCCTATCTTTAGTCATAATCTCACTAATGCCTAGGTACATCATGTCTTTCCTTATAGTTTCATTCCAATTCTTTATTGGGCCCGTCCGATGTGCCTTTCCCTTCCCCGACGGACCTCCTAGAGCTTCACACTACACTCGCTGACGTCATCCAGTCTCTGGTAGGATCGCCACCAACCCAGCTGACCGATCGCGCAAATTCCCTCCAGCCTAGGACCATAATAGTCTCGGCGCGGCCGCACCGTTCTGACCATGGGCAGAAGGATGAGCTCGAGCATCTGGTGCAGAGGATGCTGATGGGGGGCCTCGCCCGCTCTGGTGCGAGCCCATTTTCTAGCCCGGTTCTTTTGGTCCGGAAGAAAGACTACAGTTGGCGTCGTACTAACCAACCGAAATACTTGATCGCCGCTACCACCTTTAGGGGGACTCTGGTCTGCAGGAAATTCTTGTTGTTGGATTTTACCATCCGGAGTCTGAAGCCACGTGGTTATCCCAGGATGACTTCTGTCGTCAGTCCTCTGACAACTACCTTGAGGACAAAGCGTATTTTCCAGACGGCGACATTGTTACGGTTGCGCATGCCGACGAGACGTGCGCATGCCGACGAGACGTGCGCATGCCGACGAGACGTGCGCATGCCGACGAGATGTCGTGGCGAGTCTACATGCATAGGAAGGTGACTGATACTAGCTCATCAATCGTGGAAGAGACCGTCGAGGAGCGCGCTACTTAATTATTTCTATTTTGATATTGTTTTGAGTTTTACTTTTTGCAATCCGCTTTTGTTATTCGCACCCCACTGCTATAAGGGGTGTCATATGCATGTATTACTTTTCATGCTTGGATGAATGAAATTTGGGGTTGCTCACAAAGCTTTCTTCTCTACCTTAATCCCTCACCATCGCCGGTCCACCCCCTTGTTGGATTCTTCTTCGGGATCGTATTAGAACGCGAGCTTGATTGAGCAAGAGCTGCATACACGAGATCGACTGGGCAAGAGTCACAAATGTGGGTTAAAGAAGCCGAAGAGAACCAAAAGTTGTGAATACGTGGAGTGGCGGGTTGAGGAGCGGCGAGTTCTTCTCCTTCCAGCAAAATCTATAAAAGACCGTGGAGGGATTCAGTTTTGGTTGAGGATCCCGATCGGGCTGGGAGAGTAAGAGTGCGAGTACCTGAAGCAGGTTGGCGAGTACCAGGAGGATTTCGGGTGAGACCAAGAAAGTTTGCGGCTTTGCGCGAGACTTGACAGGTCTCACAGGAAGATCTGGAGTATTCATTCGAAAGAAGAGGAGCGAGAGATTACGTTCTACTCAGATACTATGTGAGAATTTTAAATATTTAATAATATTGTTAAAAAAAAAATCTAAATTATTACATGAGAATTGAGAATACTCTTCTTTATATAGAATAGAGGTGTAAAATTATGCAATTGGAGATGTGAGACTAACTACAAGAGAGGAAAAATATACAACCCCCCCTTTTGGGCTTTTAACTGTTTGTATTTTATTTATAAGCTTATAAACTAGTGAATGCAATAACTAGTATCAAGACTTTGAGAGAAAGGGAATCTTTGATATATCTATGTTTTACAATGACGTACTTCCTTTTGGTTTTCTCGCTTTTGCAGTCTTTTGTTGTCATTGATGTGGAGTTTTTAGTTAGCATACAATTGGAGATGTGAGATATTATAGTGCATATTAGAGAGGGTGTGCTACATGTTGACTCCCTCCTCAACCTTTTTATGGTCATATTATGTATATGCTCTTGACAGATTCATCCCACAGTAAGAATTAAGAGCTTCCACCTTTGCTTAATGGCCACAATAATGCCCCGGTCATATTATTGTCATGTTACTTTTTATGTAATGTCTTAGTCTACCATGAGTGTGCTACAGGTCTGCAGACTAGTGACCCCAACCGGCAACCCCTCTCCACGGATCTGATTGGCCGCAATCGCTAATTCCAATGGTAGGTTGTTGAGGCTAGGGCTTGAGCCCCATGCCTCCTAAGGAAACTCTAAAATGGTCCTCGTCACCCACTGAGATATCTCAGTTGGTGATGAGGAGCAATTTAGAGCTTCCTTATCTAGGAGGGATGGGGTTCAATCCCCAGCCTCAACAATCTGCCATTGAAATTAGCGGTTGCATTCAATCAGATCCGTGGAGAGGGGTTGGCTCATTGGTCTGTAGACTTGCAGCTCAGTTGGTGATGATGATTGATGACCAGTTTAGAGCTCCCTTATATAGGAGGTCTGGGGTTCAAGCCCCAGCCTCAACAGCTAGCCATTGGAAATTAACGATTGCGGCCAATCAGATCCATGGAGAGGGTTGGGGTCACTGGTTTGCAGACCTGTAGCGCACCCACAGTAGACCGGAAAGTTACAATATTAAGATTTTTCCGGACATGATCAGAAATACTATCAATATATGTTTTTTTTTCTTTTCATTTTAACCAACTTTATTTTTTATGTTAAAATATTATCCTTTGAGAATTACACATTTCTTTCCTCATTAACAACTATTGAACACTTTGAAATTGATGTTCTTTTAATTTTACACATCTTTTGAAGAGTTCATTGAAGCTAATGTCATGATAAAAGCATAAACGATTGAAGCTATCTTGTCCCAATTTATTTATTTCTGCACAAAAATTATTACCATTCTATAAGGCAATGCTAATAATATCAGAAGATGTTGCATTAAAACTTAAGGTCATACCTGATTAATTTCTTCCCTGTTAACTTAATTCATTTTTTGTTGCAGTTTCTTAGGGTAACCATCAATAAAGACTATCACGATATCGTAGAGAGACGAATCTTCACAGGTTTATTTGCTTTACTGTGTTGACAAGCATATCTTATGACATGAACAGAGCTAGTGCATATTCCTTATTCATACTAACCTGTCACAGTATTTTTGCTACATGTTCTTTTTTTGAATAGTAACAGGCAATCGACCTGATGAAGAGGTACTTTGTCCTTTGAGAAAGTCTGAATTATCCTAAGGGTCCGTTCTTTTGGACGGAAATGTAGCCTGGAATTAGAATTGAAATTCATTTTTACGAGAATTGGACTTTCAATTCCAATTTCAAAGCTCCAATTCCATTTAACCCAACGGGTATGTTCATTTGGATGGAATTGAAGCTCTAGTATTAGAATTAGAGGTCCAATTTCATCTCCAATTTTAATTCCGAAGCCCTATTCCATCCAATCTAAGGGACCCTGATATTTAATAGATTAAATGATAATTCAATTGTTTTTAATGCAGACGATCGACCAGTTGATAGAAACAGGAAATGGTGAACAAATATTCCAGGTAGCAATTCAGGAACAGGGGCTTGTCTCGCAGGTTTGCCTTATTGACACTTGTTTGGGTTTAATTCGCTAAATAGTCCAAGAATGCATGTGTTGTTTATATAAAAAAATTCTAGGCTGCCAAATCACTATTGCACTTTTTGCAGGTAACAACCGCCCTTGCAGAAATCCAGGAGCGTGGCAATGCTGTGAGAGATTTAGAGAGGAAGCTTGTAGAGCTCCAACAAGTATGATCTTTCTTGCTTAAGAATTTGAGATATTTTGTATAAAATCAAGGTTTGGGTATAAACTTTACTTCTATGTGCAATCCAAAACGACCACTTTTGTTTAATAGTTTCTCATTCAGGGGACATGTTGTAATGACAAAATATGAAGAGTATCCAGGGGTTATGCTAATGACATGGATATGATTTTTTAAATATGTGATTATGGATCATTTTCTCTGCTCCACTTTTTAAAATTAATAGATTTATATGTTTGGGGTTTTGCCCAAATCATTTGGATGATAGTGATATTGTCTAAATATAGATTTTATCGATGATGCTGCCTTTTTATAAGCGATTTTGTTGGGTTTAAAATTTCATAATTCAATATGTTTAATTTTGTCTTTAATTTTTGATGGGAGGAAGCATTGAGGCGTGCAAATTCATCGGTCGACTTTGAGAGGGGTAAAAGCAATGAGGTGGCATGCTTTGAGTTGTCTTTTGGGGAGGGTGTGGTTCAGATGGCTTAGATTCTTTAGCTTTTCTACCAATAGAACCTCGTCCCCAAAGACTCCCTTCTCCGCTCTAAGCTCCTTTTTATCTCCCTCCTTTTTTATATGACATTTAGTTCATTCTCCCTCTCTCTGTTTTCTCCTAATTTTTTTGCATCCCGAGTAACATATCATACTATAGAAGGACCATCTTTGATTCTAATTATAATTAGGGTTGTTATCGATTCGACTTTGAGTCGAGCCTGACTCGTAGTCGAGTCAGCTTGAAAAAAAATTGAACCGGTTCGAGATCGACTTGAGCTCAAATGGCTTCAAGCCGATTGCAAACTGCTTTGAATTTCTTCGATTTCGAGTAGACTCAAGATAATTTTGAGCTAGCTTCAAATTGCTATGAGATGCGAGGCTTGAGAAGTCGAGAGTAAGAAATCCATACACTATAGAAAATTTAGTGCAACACTCTAGCACAAAACCGAGTCGAGAATACTCAAATCCTTGGATTGATTTGCAATGTGCCAAAGACAATTTTAGAGAACATTAGATTCAAATAGGGTTGTTAGATGCTTAGCTAATCACTAATGTCAAGTTGTCAACCAATATCACATAAATATATGTACATATTATACAAAGACAGACACAGACGCAGACGCATTCGCAGACATGGACACACATACACAAGACACAGACACGCAGACTCACGGACGCACAAACACAGACACACACGCAATGCACGGGGCCCATTTGAAGTTGTCTTGATCCAATTTGAGCGGAAGTTAAGATTGGGCCTAGTTTTGGCTCGTGACTTATTTTGGATGCATTCGATCTCAATCAAATCCAGAGCTTGAACCGATCTTCTAGACATCATCCCTTGTTATAATGATCCTACCTATAAAATGTAAGGTATTATCTATTTGGCTCAACTCGTCCATTCTAGGTTGACACTCATAAATTTAACCTTCAAGTAGTGCTCCCACCTAAGCACTTTTAATTGGATTCCTAACTGAATTTCAACCATAATATATGATATTGACTGAATTCCATTCACTGGTCAACTGGTTGACAAGAAAGAGAAGGGGGAGAGTTTGGTGAATGGAGGGAGAGGGAGCCCTAAAATCTCAATAATGTCCAATCAAAAATATTACTCAAGTATGATGGGTTCTAACACGAACTCGGTTATAAATACAAAGTTCCCACATAAACCAAATGTGTGCAGTCCGGGCTAACCGGTATCATAAATAATTGTAGATTATACAAAATGACTAAAATGTGGCCAATTAGGAACAAATGCAAATGAAGATCGTATCTAGGCGTGGTCACACCCCGTCGTCATGCCCTCTCTTATCATATATATGTCCTATAAAAGCGCCTGACACCTTCAGATCAACCTTGTCCTCAAACTCGGGGTTGGGTATGCTTCCAAAAGTCCTCTAGTGTCTCGCACACTACCCGAAGTGAATGAGATCCCAACGGCTAAAAAATATATCCACACTTTCCCATTGTCAGACGCCTTTTAGGGCAATCGTGCGGGTCGTGGGCTTAAAGCAGACAATACCTCATAATGCGGAAGTAAACTTTTACAATTTGGTATTAGAGCAGGCCTTCGGATCGAGAGCGGGGACAATCCTTAGTAACGGGTGGTGAACACATGTAAGAGCAAGACCAATGTAGGGGACCTTGCCATTAACTAGATTGCTAGGATTAATCCCACGCCGCCCAAAGTGAATGAGATTCTGATGACTAAAAGTTAGAGACAGGCATTCCCATTGTGAGACGTTTTTCAGTGACAAAACTGTGCGGGCCGTGCCGCGGACAATACCTCATGGCGTGAAAGTGGGTTGTTACATTGAATGTCTTAAATCATAGGACATGAAAGATGTCATATATCCTTGACCGGATCGGTAGTGTCAGACAATAAGCCATTGTCTCTATTCTGTCTAGCACCTGGAAAGGCCCTTAGTAGCACGGAGAGAACTTATTGCTCAGTCGATGTGCGATCGTCAATTGCTTGTTGGATTGAAGTTTTTATGTCATCATTGTACCTCTTTGCCCTCTCAGCCTAAAGCAGATGGTCCCGGGCTGAAGCTAAGATTTGATCTCAGCTCTGAAGTGACTTACCTACTCCTTCCACCCTGGCCTTCATTGGCGAGTATAGATTGATGCCAAGCGGGGCGTGACCATAAGACCTCCAAGCCCCCCCTGCTGAGAAGGTGGCGACTGCAGGGTGGCAAGGAGAAGGAAACTCTTCTGCTCCATGCCCAATCAATAGACACGACATTACTGAAGCCGGAAGGTCATTGGGAGTGTGGCACAGTCCCTATACAATCCGGCCAATGGAATGACGTAGAGGTCTACCTGGATGATGTTTCTGTGAACCTCCACCTGGATGTCTGCATGCGTGTTGGGTTGGGTAGTCTCTCTCAATTAACTGTGACCATGTGCATATGGTGAGCCTGAGTGTCTGAGCGGTCGTCTCCTCGATGAAATTGTGAGTGCTGCCTGAATTCATCAAGACTCAAATGGAGTGGTTGGCCACTTGGGTCTGTAGCTACATCATCTGTAAACTTCAAGCTCCGATCATGGTGTGATGAGAGATCTTTGGCTCCTCCTCGTCTACAAGGTATGCATTCACCATCTTCTACTTCTAGCTAGAAGAGTTTTTGCATCGATACCTTGGCGCATAAGCGTCATCACAATTAAAATGCAGAGCCTTTTGACTCGACGCTCTACTATCTCTGTCAGAGACAACTTACGGATTAATGACAGTTCCCTTGGCTTTGGTCAGCTAGACAGTGAAAATGAAAAGGGGGAGAATTCGGTGGATGGAGAGAAGGACCCCTAAACTTCAAGGATGCCCTATTGTAAATATTACGTAAGCATGTCTGGTTCTAAAATTAGAAATAAATGCAAATAAGATTGGATCTTGGCATTGTCAAGCCTCGTCGTCATGCCATCTCCTGTCATATTTGTGTCCGATAAAAGCGTTTGCGATAGACATCCGACCTAAAAATAATACATTGAAATGGAGAGGCCCAAAATTATATATAGCTCACAAGACAACATGAGATTCTCGACACGAGTTTAAGTATCCAACAAGCTCCCTCAAGTGTATGGACAGTTGAAATAAGATGACTCCTCAATCCTCATATGGCAGAATATGTGAGACATGATGGATAACTGAGAGGGGCGCTTGATTCCATTTAAAACTTAAGCATTCAACTTAATATCAATTGGTTATAGATGAAGGGGCCTAGGATCTCTATTAGATGTACAAGGCTATGGCTTTGTTTGGCGTGGCATTTTTGCTCCATTGAGTTTGGACAAAAACGTACTGTCATAGAATGCATGTTTGGCAAGACAATGGTTATGACTGTCACCTGGAAAAAAAACTAGTTTTGAGCATAAAAGTGTATGGAGTTTCTTAGATGAGGTCAAACGTTCACAAACGACGGTTCATAACCACCATGTTCACGACCGCCACGTTGTGCCAAACGTAGCCTATATTCTCAGTACACACCTCAACATTAGGTTCTTTGATCTATAACCCTTAAGTGAGGTAAAATTTCGATTTTCGAACAATTGCTTCACTCCACTAGCTATAAATAACTCAATTCCTGAAATTTAACAAGCATGTCATGTTTATTATGCAGATATTCTACGACATGGCCGTGTTTGTGGACGCACAAGGCGACATTCTCGATAACATTGACTCGCAGGTACTAGCCTATGTTGCGCCACTTTCAATGAGTGTTTGTTTAATCATGGCCTGATCATTTCATATCATTTATTCAAACTCACTACAGGTCTCAGGTGCTGCAGATGACATTCAATCTGGAACAGCAGCCTTGCTAGATGCGAAAAAGCCGCAGAAGAACTCTCGCAAGTGGATCATCATGGCTATAATCTTCCTTTTTGTAGTTGTTATTGTCATCGTTGTCGCCGTGCTCAGGCCTTGGAGCAGCGGTTCGTAACTTCAACTTTCTTGCTGCGTTGAACTTGCAAAATTAACTCCACAATGTTACAAAATACTTTGCGGCTGTATATCTATCCTTTGGTTGGATGATTTTTTCGAAGATCATTTAATTGTTGCAAGATAACAAAATATTTCCCATTTATTTAAAGAATTGTTATACAACAACAAGAACACTCAAGCCTTTATCTCACTATAGTGGGGTCGGCTATATGGATCCTTTGTCACAATTGTGCCCCATCTTTTGTCATAATCTCACTAATGCCTAAGTGCATCATGTCTTTCCTTATAGTTTCATTCCAAGTCTTTATTGGTCTACCCATCCCTCGTTTAACATGCTTATTGACTGATAGGAGAACACAATGAATCAAATATTCTATTCACAAGAGGTAAGGTAATATATATACAAGTACATGGGAGGGTGTTCACAACACCCATGGTGAGCATAAGACCACTCTACTACACAGTAAGTACACTACATCTAACACCCCCCACAAACTCACGGAGGATCATACACCGAGAGTTTGGACAGAAGATGAGCGTGTTGGGTCCTTGTCTGCGGCTTAGTCATCAAATTTGCAATCTGCTGCTCGGAAGGAACAAAAGAAGGAGCAAAAGTACCACGACCATAGTGCTCACGTAGGAAGAAAGCATCAACCCTGATATGCTTGGAGAGTGAGTGCTTCACCGGATTCAGAGTAATCTAAATGACACCGGTGTTATCACAGTAGAGTGAGGTGAGATCAGGAGAAGAGACACCAAGGTCCTCAAGAAGCCAACGAAGCCAAATAATGTCCTTAGCGGTGGTAGCCATGACCCGAATCTCAGGCTCAGTGCTGGATCGAGAAACACCAGTCCGTGGACTTCCATTCAATAAGAGAAGAACTCAGGAACAGACAGAAACCAGTGACAGGGTGACAGTCAACATGATCACTAGCCCAAGTAGCATCCGAGTAAGCGCAGAGTTGCAGAGAACTGTTGCTGGAGAAGAAAAGACCACGAGAAGTCATCGCTCGGAGATAGCGCAGGAGCCACAACAGGTGACCATAGTGCACAGAGGTAGGCGTACTAACAAACTAGCTCAACACATGAACTGCACGGGTAATATCGGGTCGAGTAATGGTGGGGTAGACAAGGCTCTCAATGAGGTGGTGGTAGCGTGTGGGGTCGGGGAGTGGAACATCATCATCTGGACAAAGTTGAAGGTGACGCTCCATAGGGGTGTCCACTGTGTGAGAGTCAGAAAGAGCAGCCCGAGCTAGGAGATTTGATGCGTATCTCTGTTAAGAGAGCCAAAAATCGTTGTCTGTAGAGCTGACTTCAAGACCTAAAAAATAGCTCAGTTGTCCAAGGTCGGTCATCTGAAACTGCTGTTGAAGGTGATGTTTGACGAAGGTCACATGAGAAGGATCATCACCAGTAATGATCATATCATTCACATAAAGTAACAAAAGAGTCCAACCGCGAGAGCAAGAATGCACAAACAGAGCTGGATCATATGGACTTGGCTGGAAACCGACGGTTGTAATGGTTGAGCTAAAACAAGCAAACCATGCACGAGGAGCCTATTTGAGCCCATAAAGGGCTTGTCTTAAGCGGCAGACAAAGCCTGAAGGAGAGGATAGTCCAGGAGGAGGAAGCATGTATACCTGCTGCTGAAGATCACCGCGAAGAAAGACATTCTTCACGTCAAGTTGAGACAGAGACCAGTGGCGAACAACTGCAACTGCAATAAGAGTCTGAATCGTAGTCATGTGAGCGAATGAAGCAAAGATCTCGTCATAATCTCTTCTCTACTCATGTTGAAAACCACGAGCAACTAGCCGATCCTTGTACCTCTCTACAGATCCATCAGAGCGAGTCTTGACCTTGAAGACCCACTTGCAAGTGATCGAAACAACACCAAGTGGAAGAGCAACAAGGTCTCATGTACGAGTATGCTTAAGTGCCTCTAACTCAACAGACATGACAACCTGCCACTCAAGTATCTGGGCAGCCTCATGATAGGTAGTCGGCTCTGGAGTGCTACAAGAAGTAGCAGAAAGGGCAAGTAGGTCCAGCGGAAGTGTAGCATGGCTAAGGCGGTCGTAAGGACGTCGCTCACGAGGTGGGTTGCGACGCACTGGAGGATCGTCCACAGGACACTCGCTGGAGGAGGCATGCACTGAGTCTGGGGGCATCGGAGGCGAGGGAACATGAGCAGGAGGATGAGAACGACAAGTGTAATGATGTGGAAGGGGGACGATGAGTGCGTTCGAGGAAGAGGTGGAGGGTTGAAGGGAAATATGAGGAGATGAGACAGGAGAGATAGGAGATAGTGTAAACGGTGGCAAGAAGAGAGGAGGTGGGCATACCAGTGGAGAGGAAGAGACATGAAGCGGTGGGGTGGGAAGAGTAAGGAACTGCACATCAAAAGAAGTCACCGATGAGTGCGAGGTCGATGAGACGGAGGACACAAAGAAAGGGTGAGACTCGTCAAAGACGACATCACGTGAGATATAAAGTCGACGAGCAACAAGATCATAATATCGATATCCCTTGTGCTCAGTACTGTATCCAAGAAAGACACAAGATACAGATTGAGCAGAGAGTTTGATACGCTCACGTGAAGGAAGGACATAACACCGACAACCAAAGACACGCAGATGAGTATAACGTGGGGGTTGGGAGTACAGACACTCATCAGGACACTGACCCTGAAGAAAAGTGGAGGGATGCAAGTTAATGACATAGACCGCAATGGAGACAGCCTCAGCCC
Organism: Platanthera zijinensis; assembly: GCA_039513925.1. Taxonomy (NCBI): domain Eukaryota; kingdom Viridiplantae; phylum Streptophyta; class Magnoliopsida; order Asparagales; family Orchidaceae; genus Platanthera; species Platanthera zijinensis. Next base: position 37,640,555 of record CM077084.1, on the reverse strand, counting down.
AAAAATGAGGAGGAACGTGAGAGGAGATGAGGAGAGTGCAAGTTGTCTCAATAATGTGACGATGCTTCTTTTCAGCAGTGCCATTTTGAGCGTGTACACCGAGACAAGCAAGCTGAGGGAGAGTACCGTGGGTAGCTAGCAAGTTGCAAAAACTATGAGAAAGGTACTCCCCCCAGAGTCGGAACGGAAAATACGTATGGAGTTAGAGAACTGAGTGCGCACCATAGTGAAAAATACAACATAAAGCTGAAAAAACTCAGAATGAGAGTGCATAAATAAATCAAAGGGACGGGACCCCATACAATAGCGAGAATAATCATCAACAAATATAACATAGTACCGATGTTCACCCTTTGATACAAAAGGTGCGGGACCCCATACATCTGAATGAACTAAATCAAAGGGACGACGAGACCTGGACTCTCTAGACTGATAAGGGTGTTGTAGCTGTTTTCTAAGCTTATAACCCGTACAAAAGTGAGATATATCAACAGAAACACGACTAAGGAGACCAGTACTGATGATGGACGAAAGACGCGAGCCATTGGGATGACCAAGCCGGTGATGCCACTGAGAGAAACCCACTGATGAAAGCACAAAGAAGAGGTTGCTGGTGACGATGGAATGGATGAAAGATGGAGATGATCAAGGATGTAGACCCCGCTATGACGACGGCTAACTCCAAGGAGTGTCCCTGTCAGACGATCCTGCACACGATAAACAAACTCGTCAAAAATAACAAGGCAACCGTAAGATGCGAGTTGACTAGCAGATATAAGGTTCATGGATAACTTGAGTATGTATGTCACATTAGGAATATGAAAATGGGTGGTATGAAGAAGGCCATGGCTAGCGCAAGGGAGAATAGTGTCATCTGCAACCATAACACTGAGGGCAGACGAGACGGGCTGACAGGACAAGAGGTGAGTGACATCATGGGTCATATGAAAAGTGGCTCTAGAGTCAAGCAACCAGACAGAGGAAGAGATACCTGCAGGAGCGGAGGCACCCGACTGAGAGGGTGAGGCACCAGAAGCATCCAGTGTGAGCACAAAGACAGAGGAGCGATGTAGTGAACCGTATGATAGCTGCTGGGCAAGCTCAGAAACAGAGAGTGATTGTGCCATAACAGATAAATGAGCTGGAGGAGCACCAGGAGCACGCTGCTGACCAGACTGTTGAGCCCTCTGTAGCTTGCGACACTCAGATTTGACATGGCCAATGCACTGACAGCGGACGAGCTGGCGTCAAGGAGCACCAGACTGAGCAGTAGAGGGCACTGGAGGACGAGGAACAGGTCGCACTGGTGCACTATAACCCGACGAAGGCAGCAGATGAGTGCTCACAAGGGAGGACTACTGTGGGAGCTCAAGAGCAGCATGAGGCAGCACACCAGAAGACGCAATAGTGTCCAAGGAGTGGAGACAAGTCTCTTCAGCGATTACCAAATCCAGTGTATCACTGAGAGAAGGTGGAGGATCCCGGTGCAAAAGCTGAGCACGAACAGGCTCAAAATCAGGGCGTAAGCGCATGAGAAACTCATACATGCGCTGAAAATCGTGATCCCGAGATGTAGCAGCACACTGAGGGCAAGTAATGCATGGGAAGGAGTCATCTCATCGCACTGACACCAGAGGTTCAGGAGCTCAACTAAGAATGCCTGGACAGAACGATCATGCTGGTGGCAGACGCCAAGAGTCTGAAATAGAGAGTAGCGCGGAGCCTGACTAGAAGATAGGTAGAGACGATGCAGGTGATCCCACATTGCCTTGGCCGTAGGTAGTTGGTAGACGGTCATGCGAATGGGGAGCTCGCAGAACTGACAGATGACGGCTATCACACGAGAGTCGTCCGAGCGCCACTTCGCCATGTCAGAACCCTTGACGGAAGCGGTAGTGCTAACCGTGGAAGAATCATCGAAAGAAGGGGCTGCTGATGGAGGCGGAACAGGCTCAGAGTCATTAATGTGGCCCCATAGATCTAGACCACGGAGGATCACACTGACGGTGGCGGACCAGGTTTTGTAGTTTCGTCCATCGAGGATGATGTCCGTCTTCTGGAGAAAGGAGGAGGCCATCAGGGTTGCAGAGTTAGTCGGAGAAGATCGAGAAGGCAGGCCGAAACCACTGGAGGAGCAAGACCTCTGCGACGGGTTGCGAAGACCTCTGCGAGTCAATATCGAGTCGTGTGCGATGGCAAAGGCCTCTGCGTCGGGATGCGGGATCGGTCGGGACCGTTGCGAAGACCTTTGCGACGGGTGCCGAAGGACAGCATGGGATCGATCGGGTTGCGGAAGAACGACACGGGATCGATCAGGACGTGACGAAGACCTTTGCGACGACGTTGGAGAAGATCGGCAATGATCCTAGATCGATCGACACTGGATCAACGAGGACCCTAGACGGCTAGACGAGGATGACACTGGATCGATCAGGATCCACGAGGACGGCACTGGATCAATCGGGATCGAGGAGGACTGGGGAAGACGACACGGGATTGGGATCTAGAGGAGGGAGAGAGCGACAAAAACCCTGGATGGCTCTGATACCATGATATGAGAACATAATGAATCCAATATTCTATTTGTTGAGTTATATTTATTTAAGTGTTAATGAGCTCCTTAACGGGTCGGTTAGGATCCGATAGGCATCCAAACCCGTAGTCGGGGATTTAGAGTTTCACCTATAAATACCCCTGCCGGGGGCAACGGGGAGGTCATTCCAAACTTGATGGTCACGCGGATGCTTCGAGCACTCTAACATTCTCGAAGAAATTTTCTCGCTTGCCCAAACAACCTCCCGCTCCCGTGACCTAGCCGCCGCTCCCGAGCGTCTCTCGCGTGCTCTGCCCGGCGCCTCCCGTTCGCGAACGATTCGTAGCCGCCGCCGCTTTTCCCGTAGAGGAACTCTGCGCCTTTTGTCACCGGAGTGCGCCGCCGTTCCGATCGTGAAGAGTATCGAAGGAGAAGTTCCGCACCGCCGCTTTTGATTCTCCCTGCATCGCGATCTCTCGGTCGTTGCAGATCACAAAGGAGGAGCCGCCGCCCTCGATTACTCTACTCGATCGGAAAATGGAGAAACCGCCGCTTCTTTCATTTTTCCCGGCCGCTCTCCTTCTCTGTAGATTCAGCCGGTCCTGTGCGAAATCGCGAGTTCACCGCCTTCATCGATGTTGGAGATCGGGATCCAGATCGGGAAAGAGTAAAGCCTCCTGCGATTTTGGATTGGATCTGGCCGCCCTCTTTGTTCTGCGAAAAACCCATCACCGTCGCTCTCCCGATTTCGTGGTTTTTTGCCCTAGCCGATCGCGAAGAAGAAGGCTCAGTTTTTGCGCTGATCCTGTACGATCGCGTTTGTTGAAGTTTTTCTTCCGCCGCCGCTGTAATCAGGAGCCGCTGCATCTTCCCGTGAAGTTTTCTACTTGCCTTCAGTGATCAACAAAGGGGAAGAGCAGATCTGGAATTGTTGCACTGTGTGCTCAGCCGAAAAGGAGCAAACTTTTTTGGATTGGATCCGAAGACTCTGTCGCTACACGTGCTCAGGTGATTTCTTTCTTTTTTTTCTACTCGCAATTTTGTCTGCAAGTAGAATTACACGTAGTGGAAAGAAACACAAAATGTCAAAGGCGATCAATCACTCCTCTCCCGTGCCGATGATCAAACTGGAGAAATTCTCCAATGCCGAGTTCAGTGCCTGGAAGCGCAACACACAGTTCAGCATGAAGTACCTGAACATCTTCTACACAGTGCAGACTGTTTTTGAAGACTTCAAAGGAAGCGAAGATGAAGATCAATGGGTCATCGACGAGGACTTCTGCAGAGACTACATCCTGAATTGCCTCTTTAACAGGCTTGCAGAGACGTACGACAAGATGCAAAAGGCCAAGGAGATCTGGGAAGTCTTAGAGGAGCAATTCAAGGAGGAGGAGAACATGTCCAAGACACACCTGGTGGACAAGTTTATAACATTCACCTTCACCGAGGAAAGGGAAATTCTGGCACAGGTTGCTGAGTTCAAAAATCTGGTGGACAAGCTCAACAATGAGAACATCTCTGCCAGATGGATTTGTTGCAGGGGCGATTATTTTCAAATTGCCCACGACCTGGTATTCCTTCAAGACTGAGATGTACCAGAAGAAGACGCAGGTGAGTCTTAAAGACCTCAAACACTTCATTTGAATTGAGGATGAGAACCGGACTAGGCACGTTATAGAGACGATTAGTAAGCAGTCCTCTACTGCTAACATGATCACGCATCCTAAGCGGAAGCCTAAGCCTGGAAAGACTCGCCCACCGACCAGTGCACCCGCAGTTGCTGCCACCAGCAAACAAATAAAGAAGAAATTCAAAGGCAAGTTCTACAACTGCAATAAGTGGGGTCACTGCGCTTCCGAGTACCGACAACCCAAACGGGGCGAATCCAGCACACCAAGGACTAATAATCAAGCCAACATGGTTAATCAGACTGTGCCTACCGACTTTGATGCCATGGTCGGTAACGAGACGGCCAGTTCAGAGTGGTGGCTCGACTCAGGTGCTACCTGTCACGTCTGCAACAATCCAAAGCTTCTGGAGGATGCAAAAGAGGTAAAAGAGGCTGTCACTGTTACGAATGGAGCTGTAGCTGACGTGCTGAAGGTCGGCAACGCTACCCTGACACTCTCCTCAGGTAAGACTCTAACTTTGAAAAATGTTAAATTTATACCGACATTAGCTGCTAATTTAATTTCAATTAGTCTGTTGTGCGATGCTGGTATGTATTTTAACATTAATGGTGGTCGGGTAACCCTAACGGTTCACTCACATTACTTTGGTTGCGCATATGTCGTTAACGGGATGTATAGACTGAGTCTAGCACACGAAGTAGTAAATCAGGTTAGCTCAAATCTGATAGATCCTAAGACTTTACATGCAAAACTAGGACACTTCAATTATAGAAAACTACTCCCGCTAGCTAGAACTCACAACATACCCCTCGACACAAAAACCAAATTTGAAAAATATGAAATTTGTGCTCAAATTAAGATAACTAGAACACCTTTTAGTCAGGTTTCTAGGAGCACACAATTGCTAGAGTTGATACACTCCGACATTTGTTACTACAAAAATTTTGTCACACGTGGAGGTCGGAAGTATCTGATAACTTTTATCGACGACTACTCTAGATTCAGTCACATTTATCTTCTTAAAACTAAAGATGAAGTCTTTGAAAAATTTCGTATATTCAAAAATAGGATTGAAAATCAACTTGACATGAAAATAAAAAGACTAAGAAGTGATAGAGGAGGAGAATACGTCTCGGGGGAGTTCAGAGATTTCCTTGCCAGCAATGGCATAATCCCTGAAACCACCGCTCCATATTCCCCACAATCCAACGACATCGCTGAAAGAAAAAATAGAACTTTAACAGAAATGTTGAATTCTATGTTGCTGACTGCTGGTATGCCTGCGGCCTATTGGGGTGAAGCTGTCCTCACGTCAAATCATATTCTTAATAAAGTTCCCCATGCAAAGTTGACTAAGACACTCTACGAGCTTTGGTTTAAGAGGCCTCCTAGATTTGACAATCTTAAGACCTGGGGTTGTTTCACTTATGTTAGGATATCGGACTCTAGAAGAGCTAAGATTGGACCCAAGACAAATACTTGCGTCTACCTAGGATGTGCAGATGATAGTGTTGCAGACAGGTTGCTGGATCTCTCCACTAATACTGTAATAGAATCAAGAGACGTTGTCTTCTTTGAGGATAAGTTCCTTAAGGACAAAAACCTGACACTGTCAGGTCTGCCAGCCACTAGTACTGAGCCTTTAGTTGAGCCAGGACAACGTAACTCTAACACTTAGCCTGTAGACACGAGTGGTTTAGATACCAGAAGGCTATCTAGTAGAGAGAAAATGCCTAAAAGCTTCGGTACAGACTTCGTGACTTACCAAGTTGAAGCTGATCCATCGACTTATAAGGAAGCAATGCGATCTACAGACTCTCTATTATGTAAAGAAGTCATAGACGAAGAGATGAACTCTCTCATATAGAATAACACATGGACATTGGTCGATTTGCCCAAAGGGGCTAAAACCGTTGGCAATAAGTGGGTTATGAGGAAGAAGCTAAATCCTGATGGGAGTATCGCAAAATACAAAGCTCGTCTAGTTGCCAAAGGCTTCACTCAAGTGAGTGGTGTAGACTACTTTGATATATACTCACTTGTATGTCACTATGCGACAATTAGAATTCTTCTCGCACTAGCATCTATTGAACACTACACTGTTCATCAGATGGATGTCAAGACTGCATTTCTTAATGAAGATCTGACTGAGGAGATCTACATGCACCAGCCTGAAGGGTTCGTCATAGAAGGTCTAGAAAATAAGGTCTGTAAGTTGATTAAGTCACTATACGGATTGAAACAAGCACCTAAAATGTGACATGAAAAATTTGACACCTGTGTAAAAGGCTTGAGTTTCAAATCCAGTCTATCAGATAAATGTTTGTACGTAAGAACAAGTACAAATAAAGTAGCAATCATATGCTTGTACGTTGATGACATCTAATTCTGGGCACTGATCAGTCTGAGGTGAAAGACGTGAAAGTTGCCTTGACGGCACAATTTAGCATAAAAGACCTAGGTGAGGTGAAAACTATTCTAGGAATGGAAGTGAACTTCACAAAAAAGAGTATTACCCTGAGTCAGAGTCACTACATTAGGAATCTATTGGAAAAGTGGGGTTACGATAAGAGCAAAAAGGCTGAGACTCCATACGATTATAACAGTAGACTGAAACATAATGAAGATTCAGTTATTAGACAGTTGGATTATTCCAAACTCATAGGAAGTCTCATGTACGCTACCACCTGCACTAGACCTGACATAGCCTTTACGGTCGGCATGTTGAGTAGATTCACCAGTAACCCTGGGAAGGACTACTGGAACGCCTTAGACAGACTAATGAGGTACTTAAAGTATACTGAGAAGTATGTTTTATGTTATAGTGGGCATCCTCCAGTGCTTGAAGAGTATTCCGACGCATCTTGGTGCTCGGAAATAACTGATTGTCGATCCACTAGTGGTTTTGTGTTTAGACTAGGAGGAGCTGCAGTAGCTTGGAAGTATAAGAGGCAAACGTGCATTGCACTATCCTCTATGAAATCGGAACTCTATGCTCTCGCTTCAGCTGGAGAAGAAGCAGAGTGGATAAGAGATCTGATATTGGACATTCCAATGACGAGTCTAAAAATGAACTCTATTTCGATTTATTGTGACAATCAAATCACAAAGACCATTGCTACAAATACGTTGTTCAATGGAAAGCGAAGGCAACTAATGATGAAACAGACCTGCTTGACTTATCTCACCAGTCAGGGGATAATCTCCCTATTGGACGTGAGATCAAAAGATAATGTAGCAGATGTCCTTACTAAGGGCTTATGTAAGGTTCTCACATATAAAACATCGGGGGGGATGAGATTAACGTCCATTTAGGAGGACTTAATACCTAGCTTATGTTTTAAATTTAAGAACCGTTGTCTGCTTACATTCTAGCATCTACGTTGAGCACACTAAAGTATTTCAGATGTTATCTGATGAAAGCTAGAGGTGAGATAGTTGTCAGTCATTCCAAACTTGATGACTTACGTAATTATTCTTTGCCAAAGGTTGAATTAGGTATCATTCCAAAAAGGAATACTAAGGTTGCTGATATGTGCCCTGATATTATGATTATTAGTTATATCATTCCAAACTTGATAATATAATAGTCACAGCTTGTTGTATCATTCCAAACTTGTTGTATAAATTAGATAGAGATGCTGTTTTGAGATTCTTTCCTCCCAGTTAGAGTATTAAGTTCACCCGATGTTAGAACTAATCACTTTAATTCTGCAAATGTTTGAATTCATAGAGATTTGTCTCATGACATTCTTGTTGTAATTGTTTGCTGATAAAATGGAGATTGGAGGAGAGACAGTTGATTTTGACCCAGATGATGATGATCTGTTGTTCGCCTAAATCAATTATCAGCTTGAGCTTTCCAGTTTCTTGTTTTATTTCATGTTTGAAACATTTGGTTTGAGTTTAGCATTTTGTTATCTAAAACTCATATTTATATTTCTGGAAGAAACTCTTTTGTTTTGGTCATTATTAACTATTGGATAAGTAACTCATTTTCTTATGCTAACACTTATATACAATATAGGAGGAGATTGTTGAAGTATATTTATTTAAGTGTTAATGGGCTCCTTAACGGGTCGGTTAGGATCTGATAGGCATCCAAACCCGTAGTCGGGGATTTAGGGTTTCACCTATAAATACCCCTGCTGGGGGCAACGGGGAGACCATTCCAAACTTGATGGTCACGCGGATGCTTCAAGCACTCTAACACTATTCACAAGAGGTAAGATAATATATATACGCGTACATGGGAGAGTGTTCACAACACTCATGGTGAACATAAGACAACTCTACTATATAGTAAGTATATTACATCTAACAGTGAATAGACTCTCACAACACCTAACAGGTGTCTCTAATGGTCTCCTTTGTACGTGCCCAAATCATCTTAACCGAGCTTCTCGCATCTTCTCTGCAATTGGTGCTACTTTTGTCTTATCCCTAATACATTCATTCCTAATTCTTTTTCAATCTTGTGTATCCACACATCCACCTAAGCATTCTCATTGCAACTCCCATTTTTTGCTCATGTACACAATTCACTGTCCAACACTAAGAACCATAAAGCATCGCTGGTCAAAATTATTAGTCTTAAAGAATTGTTATACGCAGAGCAAAATTCTCTATCCGCAAATCAAATATCTAACAAATAATTCAAGAAATAAGAAATCACAATGGGTTCTCAATTTTTATTTTTTGTTGCAATTTGCTGTTATTGTGGCTTCTCATAAACTTACAATGTGTTCTTATTGAAATCATTTTATTTATTTTATGATTTTGTGTGCATTACAATTATTAGTCTTTTGTGCCAAAGACTTTCAACTAAATATATACATTAACTAATTGCAACAACACTCAAGCCTCTATTCCACTATAGTGGGATGGGCTATATGGATCATTTGTCTCCATTGTGCCCTATCTTTAGTCATAATCTCACTAATGCCCAAGTACATTTCATTCCAAGTCTTTATTGGTCTATTCCTCTCTCGTTTAACATGTCTAGTGACTAAACTCTCACAACGCCTAACATGTTGTCTCTAATGGTCTCCTTTGTACGTGTCTGAACCATCTTAGGCTCCGTTTGGGGGGGCTTATTTTCACCGGTTAAGCGGTTGCGACCGCATGAATCAGATCTTAATTATGGTTAGATTTATGCGGTCGTAACCGCTTGACCGGTGAAAATAAGTCTCCCCAAACGGAGCCTTAATCGAGTTTTTCACATCTTCTCTACAATTGATGCCACTCCTGTCTTATCCCTAATACACTCACTAATTGTGTTAAGAAAACCCGGTACTATTTGTGCAATTGTTTAAATAAATCTCTTTTATTTTTTTCATTGATTTATGGATAATGAAAATATCTGCTAATAATAATTCTGATTTATTTTAGAGCTGCATATAATAAAAATCTGCGAATAAATGATTTCGCTCCATGTATAACAATTCCCTTCTTTTTTTTATCATAATGTCGTTATGCAATGCCTGATCAAGCAGGGTAAAGTGAAGGGGAAAAAAGACGGGAAAAAGAGAAGCAATGGAGTCCCCAGCTCCTTTTCCACTTAGCGAGCTGGTGGAATATCAGGAGAATTATCTTTAAAACTGTTCAAAATTTAAATTTTTATTATGAAAATGTTTTATAAAGATATTCACTTATAGTGTGATGGTGTAACACAGGTAGACCATCATATGCCGACCGTTTGATTTTGTAACCAAATGATCTGAGCCGTATGTTTTCTATGCTGAACGTGATTTTCCCTTCGATTCTACACCGCGACTATTCCCCATTCCAACCCTAGCACGATTTGCTCCTCACCGTTCACCTCCGACTCCAAGGCAACGAAAGCACCTTTGATGTGTTCTTATTTTATGTTAGGGATATTTATGTAATTTTTCCGTTATGACTTCTATAAATAGTTGGGCTTAGTATGTTGAATGGTGTTCTTAGCGGTTGAACAGGAACTCCTCCCATCGCCGGAAGATCGATCCTTTAAAGACTGCCCTTAGGTGAGATCAATTTATCTTGTATCCTGCCTGAACGTTATATCTGAGGACGATTTGTTGATGCCCATTTGTCTTGTGATCATAGGCTCCATGATTGAGCCCAGAACTTGGGAAGAAGATTTCAAAGTCTACTTCTAAAATAGGCGAAATTTTTAGATCTGGTATCCGATCGTCTGGGACCACTCATTAGTTGCGACGTAAGCTAGTCCGGGCTCAGGCGCAAAATGCATGTCAGACTTTTTACTGTTTGCACATCTGAGATGTCTCCAAGATGTCCCGCTATAGTGTAAATATATATCTCGAGAGGACCCAGAAAAATCTGGGTCGGAGACCCGGACCCAAAAATCTCGCCTAAAATAGATATCATGTATCTCTATGATTTGCACCTACAATTATAGAAGCGAACCTTTTTTTGGGTGCTATTATTAGCAAACTCACTTTCGTTTCTAGCAAGCAAAAAAAAAACATTCAGTCATTTTTTGCATTTTCTCTTCTCAAAAATTACTACTAGCAAACCAATCTTATTTTTTGGCAATTTTTATATTTTTGAATTTTGAGCCTCAAATATTTCTCATTTGAAAAAGTGATTAACATGAAAGTTATAGATCTCGATGAGATCTACAACTTTCATTTTGATCATTTTTTGATTTGAAGCCGTTTGGCCTTTAATTTGGGCCCTAAAAAAGACATGCACGGAACGTACAGATTTTCGGCGTGACTTTTTTCGGGGCCCAAATCGGAGGTCTAAACTACTTCAAATCAAAAAGTGTTCAACATGAAAGTTGTAGATTTCGACGAGATCTACAACTTTCATGTTGAACACTTTTTGATTTGAAACCGTTTATGCCCCCTATTTGGCCCCCGAAAAAAAGTCACGCCGATCCCGGGCGTCCGTACATATGTACGACGTAACTTTTTTCAGGAGTCACATCGGGGGGCTAAAGTGCTTCAAATCAAAAAATGTTCGACATAAAAGTTGTAGATCTCGTCGAGATCTACAACTTTCATGTTGAACACTTCTCATGAAATTGTACGTATAAGACGCAGTTCAAAAGGTCGTATATATTCTTATATACACTTAACTCGTAAATACAACACATCCTTATAGGAATTAGAAATCAAATATATTTCTAAACCGACCAATATTTTGCTTAAAGATTTTGATGCAGATAATGATATTTTGTTGAAAAAACAGTTTTGAACATACTAAATATTTGCGGCATTTTGACTCATCTATAATGCTAACATAAGTAGTTGAATGAATACATTTGAAATCATTTATAATGTCATTATGTGCAGCGGATTATTTTGAAAGAATGAATGTTTTAAATAAAATTTAAATTTTTTTTTAAAAAAATATGTTGATTTGCTAGTAACAAAATGATTTTCAAATAGCCATTTTGAAAAATAAGGATTTGCTAATAGTAATGATTTGCTAGAAATCAAACTAGACTTGCTAAAAATCAAACTGAATTTGCTAGTGACAGCACTTTTTTTTTATTCTCACAGGCTCACAGCACAAGTTATATAGCATATTACTATAACTATACATTTCAATATTTTGTAATCAACGAGTAATGACTCAAAAAGCTTTTTCTTTTGCCATTACCCCTTTTGGCTTGGCGGTTCATAATGGGGGCTCGAACTGGGTACTACTAAAAACTTGATGACTGACCGCAATGCCTTCTATTCTGGCTTTGTTTGGCAAAGTGGTGGTGGGCCTGAATATCTCACCTAAAAAAACTCATGCATTTTATGCTCAAAATTAATTTATTTTCTTGATAGCGATCATAACATTTGTCTTGTCAAATATATATTCTATGATAATGATGTTTTTGATCAAACTCTTTGGAGCAAATTGTAAAATTTTATGAAAAGAAGAGATTGCAGGAATATCCAACCAACCAATCCAAATAAACTAGTAGCAACCAGAAGAATAAAAGCCGAAATTGTATTAACAAACTTATTTACAAGGTGAGACATACATTGCGAGACATAATTTCGCAATGCACCCGATGAAAATAAAAAATAGACAAGAACAGGACTGGTAGACAGAACTCTGTAACGGTCAAGCCGCCTGCTATCCTCAAGGTCGTGCGAACAGCTCAAGTCGCCAAACCGCTGAACTGTCAGATCACACCTCTTGTGTAACCACCTTTCATTGCTAGATTCCTAGTTCACTTAATTTCAAAAGGTACTTAGCAAACCTCTGAGGCAGATCACTGCTAAAACCTCTATCCCTTTGATACCACCGTCAGAACTAGTTGTCTAGTTGCTCAGTGCTGGCCGCACAATAGTTCTTGTTAATAATGACGATGTCAGCACTCTTATTTATAGGCAGCCAAGCAGATACCGTCACCGCCCAGGGGGATAAGATAAACCGCCAGTGACGTGACAGTTAAAAGCACCAGTCTATCCAACATGCGGACTGTCAACACCAGACCGCTCGCGGTTAATACCAACAATCCACACAGCTATGCAGTCAACAGATTAAGTCCGCGTGGACTTTAGTGGCCAAGCAGACAATCACGCAAACTGAAGCCCAGTCGCGCACACAACGGTCTGTCGGGTTCTGCGGTCTCCTAGTCCAGACCGCGCAGTCCGCGGCTAGCTAAAAGATTAATCGCGCGGATAACACCCTAGAGACTTTGTTGAGTCAGACCGCGAGAACAAATATGGTCAAGAACCGGGCCAATTGCCAAAGCATATCCGCACAAGCCACACAGTCTCTGCGGTCTGCACCCTTCTGACCGCCCACTTCCAACTTAAACATTTTCAACACTCCCTCTTGAAGTGGGAAGTGGAAGTCAAACCAAGCAGTCCCCGTAACTACACATACGGTCCCTTCGACAGTGGCTTTGTGAAGATGTCCGCGACATTGTCCTGGCTCTACACATATTCCACCATCAGAGATCCCTTCAGCACCTTCTCCCGAACAAAATGATTCTCGATCTTGATGTACTTTATCCTCGTGTGACAACTGGATTTGTAACAAGCTTGAGAGAACTCTCGTTGTCACCGCGTAGCAGAGTATGACCCCACACCTCTTCATGGATGTCCTCCATCAATCTCCGCAGCCAAATGGATTCCTGAGCCGCCAAGGCTGACGCCTCGTATTCCGCTTCAGTAGTGGGGGGCATACGTAGAATCTTGCTTCTTGTTGCACCATGAGATATCTGTTGATCCGCACATGAAGACGTATCCAGCCGTCGACTTCCAATCGTCGGTATCTCCACTATAGTTAGCATCCGTGAACCCATGCAGATTGAAGCTTGTGTCTCTCTCATAAAAGAGACCCATATCTGAGGTGGACTTCACGTATTTCAAAATGCTATTCGTCTCCACTAGATGAGGATTTCGAGACTCCTGCATATATCGACTTACTCGGCCCACATCATAAGCAATATTCAGCCTCGTAATTGTCAAGTATATCAGGCTCCCAATCAGAGCCAGGAAGACCAAGGAATTTGGAAGAACCCTTCCCTCGTCATGTCGAAGCTTTAGATCGACCTCTAGTGAAGTAGAACTGCTCTTCCCCTCTCTCATGTCAAATCACTTCACGGTCCGCTCCGCATAACCTTTTCGGAAAACAAGCACACTTCTCTTCCTCCTCTTCACTTCCAGACTAAGAAAATGGTGGAGCTCACCAAGATCCTTCATCTCAAATCGGATAGCTACCTCTACCTTGAGCCTCGCTACCTCTTCTTTCGAGTTCCTTGTGACGATCATATCGTCAACGTACAACAACACAAAGACTTGAAGCTCCCCCTTCTTTATGAACAAGCTTGAATGAGAATCAAAAGAAATAATTCGCAAAACTGGAGATATTCTGCTATCTTCCCGTATCACACCTGAGGCGCCTACTTCAAGCCATAGAGGGCCTTCTTGAATTTCCAAACGTGTCCTTGATGATCTTAGAAACATAACCAGATGGCTGAACCATGAAGATATCCTTATCAATCTTCCCGTAAAAAATGCATTTTTCACGTCGAGTTGTCAAATCTTCCAACCTCGGCAAGTTGCCAAAGGAATCATCGCCCGAACTGAAGTCATCTTTGTTACAGGACTGAACGTCTCCTCGTAGTCTTTTCTGTACTGCTGAGAGAACCCCCCGAGTTACAAGGTGTGTCTTATACCGCTTGATACTGTCATCTGCCTTCTTCTTGAGCCTATACACCCACTTGCAAGTAACAGGAGTTATGTCATCCATCTTGGACACAAAATCCCAAGTTTCATTCTTCCTTAGGGTAGCAATCTCCTCATCCATGACATATTCCCACTCCTTTACTCTAATTAAATTTTTATAGCAAGATGATTCCCGCTCGTGCAGAGGGCCTGTAAAGAAACATGATATGAAGCTCACTATATTGCCATCTTTGTACAGAGCTTGTAGTATAATGGTCCTTTTTGACCTCCACAAGGCCTGACCACGATCCACCACATCAACTGATTATTCTGCATTAACTCTCCTTCTAGGCATAGTAGGAACATCACTCCCCCTACTTCTAAACCAGAAGCACCTGCCCTCAAGGTTGACATAATCAGAGCTCCTAGAGTCACATGCAGCTCCACCTGAAGATCACCAACAGCTTCTTTTCGCCTTCCATCCACCCTGCTCTCTTGTAGTTCCACAGAGAAACTACCCTGGTACGATGTTAGCTCATCGAATACCACATCCCTTGAGACTACAAATTTCCTTGTCTCATGACCCATGCACTTCCAGTCCTTCTTCCGCTCGTCGTAGCCAATAAAGACAAGTTTCCTTGTCATTGCATCCAGCTAGTTCTAAGAGTGTTCAGAATGTGCATGTAGTAGGTGGATCCAAACACCCAAAGGTATGACACGTTGGGCTTCTCCTTGAACATTAGTTTATGGCTTCATGCAGATACTTCATGTTGTTGGGACTTAAGGGCATCTGATGGATGACGTAAGCTCCACAAGCCATTCCCTTCGCTCAAAAGGCTTTGGGAATGCCTTTGGCATGAAGCCAGCTTTTACATGTTTCTGCAAGATGACGGATCTTCCTCTCCACCACCCCATTCTATTATGGAGTGTGAGCATGCGCCAGCTTTCTTTTGATCTTGTGATTCCTACAGAAGTTGGTGAACTCATGAGAAGTAAACTCGCGCTCATTGTCTGACCTCAACTTCTTAACCCGCAGTCTTAGCATGCCTTCAACAAGTGCTTTAAATTCCACAAACTTCTGGAATACCTCTGACTTCTCCTTCATGAAATACACCCAGGTATATCTGGTGAAGTCATGAACCAAGATCAGCATGTGTCTGCTTCCTCTGAGACTAAGGGGCGATAGATGGTCCCATCAGATCACCGTGGATGCACTCCAACGGTGCCTTGCACCTGGACAGGGACTTTTCAAATGAGAGGCGATGTGTCTTCCTATACTGACAACCTTCACAGACATGGACATCGCCCAGAGATGAAAGACTAGGCAGACCTTTCACCAGACATCTTGTCGTCATAGTATTTAACATGTCCATCCCAACATATCACAGACTCTCGTGCCGGATAACTGCGCTGTCATTAGTTCTCATCTTCTCAACATAGGAACTCGTCGACAGAACAAACAAGTCCTTTACCTATCTTCAGACATGGATTATGTCAGCCTTCACGACTGACACATTCCTGAGAAACTCACTTCTATTAGGCCAAACAGAACGTGATACCAAGCATCCCAACATTGGTCACCAAGAATAGGTTCTTCTTCTTCCCCGACACATGATACACACACCTCAAAGTGAGTGGCCCCTTATCACTGCCTAAAGAAACCATTCATTCTTTTTTGACTGCATGAATAATATCATCAGCAGTAATGATAACATCATTACCTGTATACGCCTGCAAAAAAGTGAACTTCGACTCGTCTCTAGTGAGGTGATGACCACACCCCGAGTCCATGATTTAGTCCTCCTGGAAATTGATGGAGGCCAAAGCATAGACAGACGTTACTGTCATGTTAGCCATAAAGTAGTTCCCCCATCCTTCTTCTTTCTTGGATTCAACTCCTTCTCTTTCAATAGCGTGACCAGACTAGAGATTAACTATGCAGTCTTTCCTGAAGTGACCAGGCTTGTTGCACCTGTAGCACCTAGTTCTCTCTTCTTCCCTCCATCCTGTTTAGGAGTCTTGCTCCTCTCCTGATGTGATGAAGTTGAAGGACCATCTTCTACAAATGACTTTTTCTTCCCGTCTCATCTCTTCTTCTTTCTGAATAAAGAACCTCACTATCTCCCCCTGGGATAGTGCAGTCAACCATCTATCTTGTCAATCTCTCCTGGGAGACCAACAAGTTCTCTAACTTCAACAAAGACGGTTGATTGGACCAGCCCTATACCGAAGTAACAAAGGTCACGTACTCCTTTCGTAGTCCACAGATGATGTGTCTCTTCAGCTTTGCCTCTGAGATGATCGGGCTCATCTGGGTCAAGTGATGAAATCTCAGTACACAAGTTTTTCATCTTCAAGAAAGAAGGATGAAACCAACGGATCGCCTTGAGTTGCTCTGATACCATGTAAAGCATCGCGACGTCACTCCACCAAACCACATGAATAGGGCAAGAGTGACCACCATACTTATACACTAAGGTCCAACGAGAATGCTAGACGGCATGATACTAAACTGCCTCTTTTAGCGAGTCGTAACACAAGCTCGGACATCACCATCCATTCCACATGGCGCACTCAACACCCCATCGCCACGTGCCCCCTCCTCTGATACAATGAAAAATTTTATGAAAAGGGGAGGTCGAAGGAACACTTAACCAACCAAGCTAAATAAACCAGTAACAGCCAAAAGAACAAGAGCCGCAATTGTCTTAATAATCTTTTTTATAATGAGAGACATACATTGCAAGACATGATTTCACAATGCACCTGATGGAAACCACAAAAATAGACAAGAACAAAACTAGTGGCCAGAACTCTATAACCGCCAAGCCGCCTGCTATCCGCAAGGTCTCGCGAATAGCTCAAGTCGCCAAGCCCTGAACTACCAGACCACACCTCTTTTGTAACCACTTCCATTGCTAGATTATTGGTTCACTTAACTTCCAAAGGTACTTAACAAACCTCTGTGGCTGATCATTACTAAAACCTCTGTTGTATAACAAGTAATTCATCGAGATTAGAGATCAAGGATGGCCTGAAGGATCTCGTCTCCCTAGGAAAAGTGCAAAAGAAGTCCCTACAGGGTTTAGTCCAGACTCCCAAAGGCGAGTCCAGACTCCCAGGTGAGAGTCCAGACACCAAGGAGCGAGTCCAGGCTCCCAGGGGCGAGTCTAGGATCCCAGAGGAGAGTCCAGGGTCCCAGGGTGAGTCCAGGATCCCAGGAGAGAGTACCGGCTCCCAGGGGAGAGTCCAAGCACCCAGGGGCAATTTCAGGCACCCAGGGTCGAGTCCAGACTCCCAGGGGCGAGTCAAGGCACGCAGAGGCGAGTTTAAGCTCCCAGAGGCGAGTCTAGGCACCTAGGGGCGAGTCAAGGCTCCCAAGATACCTTTTTAGGTCTATTAATATCCTCTCAAAACATCGAAATTTTGTCGTTGACAGACCACTTTGGGATGCATATAGTAGAACTAAAATGCGGGATTCTGCTATTTGCAGACCAAACTTGAAAAACTATAAATAGACTCTTAAGGGCACCTTTATGGAGGATCTGATTCTTTGGCTTCTTCCTTCTCTGGTTAGCTTGGTTGTCCTCTATTGCCCTCCAAGGTGCTCAACCCAGCATTTGATAGGGAGGGGAACTCTTTTGGATCTTCCGGGTGTGTGACGGGACCTCCACACTGCAGCTCAGGGTTTGTTCCTAATTCTAAGTCATCAGTCAGACGCCCTTACTCAGGAGAAGTAGGTACATGCTACCCCCCTTTTGGGTTCGAGCTCTTCTTGGAGCTAGGTTCTGGTTCCAACATTTGTCCCTCTGATACCACCGTCAGAACCAGTTACCTGGTTGCTCGGTGCTAGCCACACAATATTTCCTGTTAATAATGACGAGATCAACACCCCTATTTATAAGCGGACAAGCGGATACCGTCACCGCCCAGGGGGCTAGAATTACCGCTAGTGTCGTGTCAGTTAGCATCACCTGTCCGTCCAACATGTGGACTGCCAACACCAGACCGCACACAGTTAATACCAACAATCCGCACAACTATGAGGTCAGCAGATTCAGTCCGCGTGGACTTAAGTGGCCAAGCAAACAACCACGCGAACTGAAGCCCAATCGCGCACACAGTGGTTTGCCGGTTTCCGCGGTCTCCCAGTCCAGAATGCACAGTCCGCGGTTAGCTAAAAAACTAACCGCACGGTCAACACCTCAGGGACTATGTTGAGTCAGGCAGAGAGAACAAATATGGCCAATAACCAGGCCAATCGCCAAAGTCTATCCGCGCAAGCCGCACGGTCTCTGCGATCTGTACAGTCTGTACCTTTCTGACCGCCCACTTTCAACTTCAACATTTTCAACACAAATAAGCTACCTCAAATAAAGCCTCTATCCTAATTGACAACCCATTAGTCAACCCGAAGATTTGTTGACCGAGAAGTCCCCGGTTTCCAAATTGATCAAAAATGTTTGATTCATGATCCAACTTGCATCAGGCATACAATTGCCTGCGAAATGAGCGAAGAAGAATCATATTGAGGAAGTATTAAATCCACTAATTTGCTGGACAATTAAATGCTAAATTCAACTCAGCAACCTAAAAAAGGGAATTTATGGGATGATCATATTTTAATTTTATAAAATAAAATGAGTGATAATAAGTTTTATTTTTCTAAGATATTATTTCTATTTAAATATCTTGAATCGATAGTTCAAAAGGACGGATGTATTGATAAAGATGCGACACAGAATCCAAACAGATTGGTTAAAGTGGAGAGGCACATCAGGGTCGTAAAGTACCATTGGGTCTGGGGAGGGTAAAGTGCAATAAATCGGACGGACGCGAGCCGCTGCACTTTACTGTGCAGTGCGATCCAATGGATGCGAGTGTGCTGAGATGCGTGCACATCTCAGCGCACATATCTCAAAGCATGCAGCCGTCGGATCACGCGCACTGCACGGTAAAGTGCATTTGCTGCACTTTACCCTCCTCGGACCCAGTACCATTAAAACTTAAGGGCAAGATTTACTGTACTGCAATTAGACCAGCGATGCTCTATAATTCTGAGTGTTGGGCAGTGAATTGTGTACATGAACAAAAAATGAGGGTTGCAGAGATGAAAATGTTTAGGTAGATGCGTGGACACACGAGACTGGATAAAATTAGAAATGAATGTATTAGGGATAAGACACGAGTAGCACCAATTGCAGAGAAGCTCGACTAAGATGATTTGGACACGTACAAATGAGACCATTAGAGGCACTGTTAGGCGTTGTTAGAGTCTAGTCACTAGGCATATTAAACGAGGGAGGGGTATGTCAATAAAGATTTGGAATGAAATTATAAGGAAAGACAGTATGTACTCGGACATTAGTAACAGTATGACAAAAGATAGGGCACAATGACGACAAATGATCCATATAGCCGACCCCACTATAGTGGAATAAAAACTTGAGTATTGTTATTGTTGATTGTTACTATTTAAAAGCAGTAACATGGGAAGATCCATAAAGAGATATTCTTTCTATTCTTGTGTACGTATATATATAAATATATATTGTTAGGGATGATACAAATTTTATAAGAATAGGTGTGCACGTAACCACACACCAATGATCTTCACCTCAAAAGTTGTGAGATCATGGGTTTGACCGCACGCGCGATCACCGTGCCCGATCCCCCCGCACGCCGATCCCATCATGCGTAACGGATGAACCGCCGCGAGCACCGCCTCGCCGGCGGTAGGCGGCCGACCTCCTCCCGGGACGCCGGCCGCCCCCTTCCCTCGCCGCGCCGGCCGCCGACGCGCGGACGAGAGGACGACCCCAGCCAACGCTCCCCCTCGGCCACTGTAACGCCCCCGGTTTTTCAGTATTTATTTAATATTCCTTTGGCGTTACGTTGACGCGTTTCCGGCTTGTGCCGTTGTTAGAGTACCTCGTTAGGTGTTCTTAGCGGTTGTAGCCTGTTTGCAGGGTTCCACAGCTAGCCGGAGTCGGTTTTGGAGACTCGGCTGAGCCTCTCAGGGAATGCTTGTGCTTTGGCTTCGGGAGGTGTTAGCCCGGGTAGGTGATCGTCGGATGTTGTTTTCGACTTCGCCGTTGTTTTCGACTTCGCCGTTATTTTCGTAGCTTGGGTGTCTAGCTACGGTGCGAGTTTTGTCGAATTCCGAGATCGTTTGTTTTCGCATCGTTTCGACGCTTGCTTGTTAGCGAGTAGTAGTTGCTTTTCCGTGCATGGCTTTACGTGGCCAAGCTGGGCGAGGCTTGTGCTAATTTCGTATCAGTTTATATATTTGTGCGTTTGTGAACGCTTGAGCGCGGATAGTCATTTTATAAGCGTATATATATATTTACGTATTTTAGTTTGATGAGTGATTTAAGCGTGCCAGTGTATAAACGCATACGTGTATGTAAGTGTGAAGCTTTATAAATGCATGTGTGCGGGTATGTATGGGTAGATGCGGTATATATATATTTATAAGCGTAGAATTATGTGTATAAGTATATGAATAAGTATATGTATATGTGTTAGTGTGTATGTATGTGTATAAGTAGATGCATATGTATAAGTATGTATAAATATGTATAGGTATATAAGTATATATGTATAAATACTTAATTAAAATTTCATTTAGGTAATAGGATTTATTTATATACGATTTATTATTAGTTAGGTCATTTCCTTCCCCTCAAACCCGGCGGCCTGCTCCTTGCGGATCGAGCGAAAGAGGCGGAAGCCTGGAAGAACTCCGACCGCCATCTCCCTGCCCCGTAAAGCTCGGAACTTCAGTTTGAGGCCGGATCCGAGCTCCTCTAGGCTAGACCTTCGTTCCAAGGTAACCTTTTTGAGGGTTCACCATCTTTTTCTCCAAGCCTAGGGCTGCGGTTTCCTTGCTAAATAATGCTCAGATCTGTTAAGGATTGTAGCTTTGTTCTTGTTCAAATCTCTTGGTTGTTAAAATTGCGTCCCGAAGGAGTTTAGATTGTTGTTCCTTTTTTTTGGCTTTGAATCATGCCCAAACCGAGTTTATAGCATGAAGCATTGTTCTTTTCAATAGGTTTGTTGTAGCTTTAAATCATGTCCAGTTCGATTCATTTTTTGCATAAGTTTAGATTCAAACCACGCAAATTAATTATTTATGTTTAGTAGCAAATTAATCGTATATCTTTTGGTATTGAATTAATTATACATGTTTTGGTGTCCAATTAATTGTTTATGTTTTGTGATCAAACTAATTGTATATGTTTAGTTGAGATCAAATTACTTGATCGGGCGGGCGGACAGGCGGCTTGACGGGCGGTTTGGTAGCCGGGCGGTCTGCCGGCTAATCTATGGCGGGTTGGTAGCCGGGCGGTCTGCCGGCTAATCTCTGGGATCTCAGTGGATTGGCGGCGTGCTCTGATGGTGGTGACCGGGCGGTTAGTGCCTACTAACCGCGCGGTTAGGCGGTCTCCTGGGCGGTTTGGCGGTTAGATTTGTAGATGATGTATTTGTGTATTTAGTCCCACATTGGGTATTTGTATTCTCTCTCATCTCCTCCATTCTATAAAAGGGAGGCTATACCTTTGTAATACTCAGTTTTTTGGATAATAAAAATTCCATTACTCCAGTTTTTCCGGTCTCTTGTTTCTATTCGCACATGGTATCAGAGGCACTCGGTCTACTCATCCTGATTGGGTCTTCTTCTGTCCGCGCGGCCTCTGTGTCCTCTTCTCGCGGCCTGTTTCCGCGGCTTGTCTCCTTCGCCGGCTTGCATTCTGCTCGCGCGGCTTCTTTCCTTGTCGTTGCTCTCTGCCTGCACGACCTGTTGCCTTTTGCCTCCTAGTTTCTCCTCTTCTGTTCGCGCGGTCTGTCTGCTAGCCGCCCGACTTCTCTCCCTCTGTTTGGTTCTGCGGCTTGGTCGTGGCTTTTCTGGCCGCTGGTGTCTGTCATCGTGACCGCTGCAGATCGTTTCTTCCTATCCGCGCGATTTCTCTCTGTTCGCGTGCGTTCCCGCCCGGTCTCTCCTCTTAACCGCGCGACCTCTCTTCCAGGATGACCAATTCTGATGGCTCCACCTCGTCTACTGTCGTTGTCCCACCGCCTCCTCCTTCTCCTGCTTCTGGGAATCTTGGCACCGTCTCTAAGCTTCTGGGGCCCAATTATCCCGACTGGAGTGTCTCCTTTACTTTTCTTCTCCGCTCTCAGCGCAAGCGTCATCATCTTACCGATGACCCTCCGCCTACTGACTCTGCCGAGTTTAATGATTGGGATGCGAATGATGCACTGGTTCGCACTTGGCTGGCGAACAGCCTGTCTGATGAATGTCTTCCTGTCATCCGTCACGATGAGACGGTCAAACAAGCTTGGAATCACCTGGCCGCTCTCTACTCCAAGGGGGCCAAACCTCTCGCATCTATACTCTCTACGCGGATCTCTTTTCTCGCCAGTCCATGTCCCCTCCTGCAGCTTACCAACAGGTCCAAGCCCTTGGCGCTGAGATTCTACAAAATCGTCCTCTCTCTGCAGATGTGGCCACTCAGCTGAAGCACTTCCAGGAACTCCTAGTGGTCTGTTACCTTCTGCGGCTTCCGGACTCATACGATATGATCCGGCAGCAAATTCTTGGAGAGGCTGAGTCTCCTACCCTGGATGCTACTGCTGCCCGCATTGCCGCTGTTACCTCTCTGCTCCAACGCCCCGTGCTTGCCGCTCCTCCGGCTCCGGATGCCTATGCCCACCAGGCTCATCGTGGTGGATTTAGTGGCCGTGGTACCCACTCTGGCGGGCGTGGCCCTTCTCGCTACCTCTGTACTCATTGTGGTCGCACAGGACACCTGATTGACCGCTGCTGGACAAAGCATCCACATCTTCGCCCCGCTGGTGATGCTCCTACTACTTCCAAGCCATCTGCCTCCGTGGCCACGACTTCAGGTAGTGCCCACGTGGTTACCCAAGGTAAATGGCTAATCGACTCTGGCGCCACTAATCATATGACGGGCAATCCTCAGTGTTTTTCTCTCCTAGAAACACATGATCGGTTGCCCCCTGTTCTAGTTGCGGATGGTTCTCCCTCTCCGGTGCATGGGACGGGCATGGTTCAAGTTACTCCGTCACTTCGCCTGGCGGATACCCTCTATGTGCCCAAGTTTCCGTGCAATTTATTGTCGGTTACTTCTCTTTGCAAGCAACTTCAGTGTTCGGTAACATTTACTCCTTCTTCTTGTTCGTTTCAGGACCCGGACTCCAAGCGGACGATTGCTACTGGGACTGAGCGAGGCGGTCTCTACTTCCTTGATGATGTATCCGCACTTACTGTCTTCTCTCCAGCCTCTACAGATCTTCTTCAGTGGCACCTTCGACTGGGGCATCCTCCCTCACGTCTCATCCACCAACTGTTCCCTCATCTACCTCAGCACAACTCTCCTCTCAACTGTGATGCCTGTCAACTGGGCAAACATCACCGTTCCCCCTTTCCTCCTAGGCAAGGTCGTGGCTCTTCCAAGCCGTTCGACCTTATTCACTCTGATGTTTGGGGACCTTCCCCTACCCTCACCATAGGGCGTGGGAGTTCGTATTTTGTAACATTTATTGATGATTATTCTAGATGTACGTGGGTGTATCTATTAAAGGATCGCTCCGAACTTTTCTCTGTATGGACATCATTTTACTATATGATTAAAAATCAATTTGCTGCCTCTGTGAAAATTTTTCGCTCTGATAATGCAAAAGAATATCTGAGTAGTGATTTCGCTTCTTTTTGTACGCAACATGGCATCATTCACCAAACTAGCTGCGTCTATACCTCCCAGCAAAATGGGGTGGCGGAACGTAAAAACCGTCACCTCCTCGATGTCGCTCGCACTCTCATGACGCAGATGCAGGTTCCTCGTAGCTATTGGGGCTACGCGGTCCTCATCTCCTGCTACCTCATCAATCGCATTCCCTCTACTGTCCTCAAAGGCAAAACCCCGTTTTCCATCCTCTATCCCTCCAAAGAACCCTTTCCCTTACCTCTCCGCATTTTTGGGTGCACTGCCTTTGTTCATAGCCCTGCCGCAACTCGCGACAAATTGTCCCCTCGTGCCACGAAGTGTATCTTTTTGGGTTACTCCACAACTCAAAAAGGTTACTGCTGCTTTGACCCTGTTACTCGCAAGCAGTTCGTCTCGGCGGATGTGACATTCTTTGAAAATGCCGCCTACTTCTCTTCTGACCTCCCACAGGTCGATGGATCGAACCTCCCTCTTCCTCCTACCGACTCGACCTCTCCACCCATTCTCTCCACCACATCCACGCCTCTTGAGATTCCTCCATCACCACCTCTACCGGCCCCTCCTTCTATTGCTCATGCTCCTTCTCCCTCGTCTCCTCGGCCGTCTCTCTCTTCTCCCGGGCCAGCTCTCTCCGCCACGGATGCACCGGCGACTGAGGAACTCGAGGACTTGGAGCTGCCCATTGCCCTTCGCAAAGGGGTTCGGACGTGCACCCAGCACTCGCTGGCAGCTGTTGTTTCTTATGATCAGCTAACACCTTCTTGCAGGGACTTCGCCCTAGCTATCTCAGCGACTACCACACCTCGCACTTACCAGGAGGCTCTTGGTATTCCTCACTGGAAGGCTGCCATGGATGAGGAGATTACTACTCTCTCTGACCGGGGCACTTGGACCCTTGTGCCTCCTCCTTTTGGCACGGATGTGGTTGGTTGTCGATGGGTGTTTGTCGTTAAGTTCCGTCCCGATGGCAGTGTGGACCGGTACAAAGCCCGACTTGTTGCAAAAGGGTTTACTCAGACCTATGGAGTTGATTACTTTGACACGTTCTCGCCCGTTGCTCGCCTCAGCACAATTCGAGTCCTTTTGTCGGTGGCGGTCAACAAGGATTGGCCTATTTCGCAGTTAGACGTCAAGAATGCCTTCCTCTATGGTGACCTTCACGAGGACGTCTACATGGAGCAACCTCCTGGGTATGTTGCTCAGGGGGAGACTCAAGTATGCAAGTTGAAGAAGGCCATCTATGGCCTAAAGCAGAGTCCCAGAGCGTGGTTCGATAAGTTCAGTAGCATCGTTGGGGCTATCGGTTTCACCAGGAGTTCGGCTGATCACTCCTTGTTCATTCGCAAGACCGCTTCCGGTCTGGTTGTGCTAGCTGTTTACGTGGACGATATTCTTCTTACTGGCAACGATCAAGCTGGTGTAGACTTGACGAAGGTCCATCTCCGCCAACACCTAGTCACGAAGGATATGGGTTCTCCAAAATACTTCTTGGGAATTGAAATCTCTCGGAAACCGGGTTCCTTGGTTCTCTCCCAACGGAAGTATGCTCTTGATTTGTTGAAAGAAGCAGGGTTGACGGGTGCTAAACCTGCCAGGTGTCCTATGGCTCCTGGAGAAGACAAGACATGGACAGACGAATCTCCACCTTTATTGGACACTACGAGGTATCGGCGTCTTGTTGGCAAACTCATCTACCTTACGGTGACCAGACCTGACATCTCCTATGCAGTGGGAAAGGTCAGCCAGTTTATGCAGTCGCCTAGGGAATGTCATCTTCAATCTGCTCTCAGGATATTGGAGTATGTGAAGTCCGCACCTGGGAAAGGTCTTCTCTTTCAGAAAAACGGTCACCTAAGAGTCGAAGCGTACTCCGATGCTAGCTATGCGGACGACAAAGGGGACCGCAAGTCGACTTCCGGTTTTTGCACGTTTGTTGGAGGAAACTTGGTTAGCTGGAAGAGCAAGAAGCAGTCAGTCGTCTCCAGGTCTAGTGCGGAAGCTGAATACCGTAGCATGGCGTCAACCACATGTGAGTTAAAATGGTTGCGGGCTCTCATGCTGGATCTTGGAGAGGTCTATAACCATCCTCTTCCCATGTTCTGCGACAACAAAGCCGCGATCTACATTTCTAAAAATCCGGTCTTCCATGAGCGAACAAAGCACATAGAGGTTGATTGTCACTTCGTTCGAGAAGAAGTGTTGAAGAACCAGATTTGCACTCCGTTTGTTACCTCGGAGAAAGAGCTGGCAGATATATTCACAAAACCTGTGTCCGCCTCTTTCTTCCACATTTGCAGCAAGCTAGGCATGATTGACATCTATGCTCCAGCTTGAGGGGGAGTGTTGCTGTATAGGCCTGGGCGGACAGGCGGCTTGACGGGCGGTTTGGTAGCCGGGCGGTCTGCCGGCTAATCTATGGCGGGTTGGTAGCCGGGCGGTCTGCCGGCTAATCTCTGGGATCTCAGTGGATTGGCGGCGTGCTCTGATGGTGGTGACCGGGCGGTTAGTGCCTACTAACCGCGCGGTTAGGCGGTCTCCTGGGCGGTTTGGCGGTTAGATTTGTAGATGATGTATTTGTGTATTTAGTCCCACATTGGGTATTTGTATTCTCTCTCATCTCCTCCATTCTATAAAAGGGAGGCTATACCTTTGTAATACTCAGTTTTTTGGATAATAAAAATTCCATTACTCCAGTTTTTCCGGTCTCTTGTTTCTATTCGCACAAGTAGCAAATTAATCGTATATCTTTTGGTATTGAATTAATTATACATGTTTTGGTGTCCAATTAATTGTTTATGTTTTGTGATCAAACTAATTGTATATGTTTAGTTGAGATCAAATTACTTGTTTACGTTTAATATCAAGCTATTAGTCAGGGTTTAGTATCAAGCTGTCTGCTGATATTTTTTTTTGTATCAAATCACTTTCTATTTTATTTTGTGTCAAACCACTTGATTAGAAAAACTGGATGTTTAGTCCACTGGTTTATGTAAGGCTCTTAGGTGGGTGGCTCTAGATTGCTTAGGGTTCAGTGAGACTTCTTAGTGATACATGGAACCACCAGCAAGAGTCTTCCCGAGTCACTTAGTACTGGAGTAGGATGTGGTTTTGAGGTGGGTCGGACCGATACCGCCACCCTTGTTTTATGTCTTGTCTTACTAAGACAGTATGAGCTGTTTGGTTGAGTTGGACTGATACCACCACCACAACACCTAGAAGATAATTAGGCCTGATAGACTTGGTTGGACATGTTGTCACCAGCCTAGGCCCTTATTGATGATTTTGTCCATCTCCAGTATTAGGTGATTCTTTCCGCTCTAGCTCTATGTTAGGATTTTATTATTTTACTAATCCTTCTTGCAGAGATTCTTGAAGCTTGGCTTCTTTCGTGCACTTGGTGCACCCCTTTTTACTCACTTTTGATGAGTATTTTCCTTTACTTGTTAACTTTACTTTTTTTTTTTACTTATGTTGCTACCATTCAATTTTGGGCCTGGTAAGCCTTATATAAATTCTCTCTTTTTAAACCTATTTGTCTCATTTCCTTTTGATAATTTCTTTGCTGAGGTGTTCTTCTTTTTGAATATCTCAGGTTCAGGTTTATAGCCGACTGTGCGGCTAGGTTTCTTCTGGAGCTTGCTAGTGCATAGCTGCTGCTGTGATTTTCTCTTCCTCACTCTTGGGAGGTAGTTTCTTTAGACTTGTTGTAGTACAAACATGCCTACTCCCCAGTGGGTTAGTGTCAGTTGTTGACGCCCACTGGTGGTTTCTCTTTTAGATGCTTTGTACTTTGTTTGTACTGCTAGATTTCCTGCTTTGGAGTTTATTTAACTTGCTCTCTGGGAAGTTTCATGTTAGGATTCGTGATAGGTATTTTTACTATATAAATCCTTATTATTATCATTTCATACATGACACGTTTTCCAAAACCAAAACTCTATCTTTATTATAACGTAAAAGATGATTTTAATACTATAATAAATGTAGGGGTTTGTATGTCATGGGTTGTCCTTCGGGGACACTCCTGTTTAAGTAGGAGGTCTAGTGTTAAATGAAGTATTTTTCACAGCATTCAAAGATTTTTATTGTGCCCAGGGATACGACCAATTAACTTAAAATGGATTTTTATTCTCTTTAATCTGTGATTTTTGTTATAAAGCTTGTTTAGGTTAGCGCCTTGCCTGAACGTTTGCAGTTATCCCCTGCACGACGTGGCATCACAACGTGCCTTTTCTCTTACTCTGATATATCTTATTAGTGAGAAAATGCGGGTTGTGACAGTTGGTATCACAGGGAGGTTGCTTGACAATTGGTCGGGCAACCTTTCCCTTGATTGCATTAGTAGTTTAGCGTCATATCATACACACACCGATATGTCATCCGTACATCTTGGCTGAAGCACGAACACTACACTCATAAGCATGAATAGAAGTATACGAGACATATTATGTAGTATGGGATGCATAATATGTGTTCGTATATGGATCCACCATAGGAGGCAACATGTGAGGGTTATATAGTATGGGATGCATAACCTCACCACATGAATGCGGCTAGCACGTTTTCTTTTTCGTTTCATGGAAATGTTATGTAGTATGAGATGCATAATATTTTCATGTGTACGCCGCTCACAACATGCATTAAAGCCTTTCTAGAATGCATAGCACAACATGCATAACATAACACTACATAAGCACAACGTGCCAAGCTGAAGATTTACACGATGACATATATACACACATAATTTTGAGTCAAAAAGAATATAAATACATGCATTCATGATCTAGGCACATGATTTAGTATGATGGTGGTGAACTATCTTAAGTTAGGCATAACATCATAATTGAAAACCCCAGGGCAAGTTGGCAGTTGAAGCAAGTACTTATGTAGGTTTGTCTGTACTTGATTGTTTAGTCCTAGTAGTCGAACTAGGTTTTGATTATTGATTTGTTTGTTATTTTTAGCATGGCGCCTAAGCGTAGAGTGACGAGGTCGACTCCCAAATCAGAGGGAGAGTCTTCTGGAGCGCAAAGCGATGCAGTTGTAGCAAGTCTGAGGCAGAGCAATGAGTCTTTGTCAAGATAGATGGTGGATGTTCAGTCCCAGATCCAGGCCTTGATATCTGTAGTGGCATGGATAGCCCCGAGAGCGCAGGATCCTGCTGCAGGTATAGCTGTTCCAGCCCCCCTGCACCTCCTACACCTCCTGCCCCTTTGGTGCCTCCAGTTGTGGTGCCCCCAGAGATGACCTTCATCTCTCAGTTCCAGCGGCTTCGACCCCCTACCTATGATGGGAAGGCGAATTTTATGATCTTAGATGATTGGCTAATTTCAATTGAGGAGATGTTTCACTATTACGGAGTTTTTGATAATCAGAAGGTGATGCTTGCCACCTACCAGCTGAAGGGTTAGCAAAGAGTTGGTGGTAGAGAGAGAATGAGGGTATGGTAGGAGGATGCTCTTGGGATTCCTTCAAAGAGATATTGATGAGGAAGTTTCTACCTACAGTCGAGCGGGTCCGGTTGATGAACGATTTCTTGCATCTGAAGTAGAGACAACTCACCGTTAGTGAGTATGAGATTGAGTTCAGCAAACTCAGTCGGTTTGCCCCCAGTTTGGTGAGTTTCGAGGCGGATAGAGCGAAGAGATTCCTTGGTGGCCTGAGGAGTGATGTTCAGCAGCTAGCTGTTGCTCATGGAGTAGTGAGTTATGCTGGTACGGTAGAAGCTGCTTTTAAGGTGGAGGCCATTGAAAATGCTAAGCAAAGAGGGCAGCAGGTGAGAAATGATAAGAGGAAAGCTGTTGAAGGAAAGGGCCCCCAGGTACCCGATGCTCCTTCAAGTAAGAAGAGCAAGGAGGTCTGTAGCTTCTGTGGTCGACCGGGCCATCCCGTGGAGAAATGCTTCAAGAGGTTGGCAGCGAAAAATGAGCAAGTTCATGTTATTCAGGGTGCTCCCAGGAAGGACTTGGTGTGTGCCTTGTGTAAGAAAGAGGGGCATGATGTTGTCCGTTGCTGGTTAAAAGATAAAGTCTACTTTCAGTGTGGACAAAAGGGTCATATCAAGACAAAGTGTCTGCAGCTCCAGTCTGTGCTTCGACATGTTCCTCTTCAAGCATTGCCACCGCCTCAGCCTATGGATAAAGGCAAGGGAAAACTGAATGTGATTTCATCAGCAGAGGCTCAGACTTCGACCCAAGTCATTTTAGGTTAGACTTTCTCGCTAGTCTTTATGCTTTAGTTGCAGTTATAGTTTTGCAATTGTTTCCTTAAATGCGTGTGCAATTTTTATAGGGAGTTTAAAGGTAAAGAACCGCTGGGCGCGCGTTCTCTTCGACTCAGGTGCTACCCACTCATTTGTGACTAGGGCCTTTGTAGAGCGGTTCCAATTGGATCTAGATCGTGTCGGTGATGCCTTTTGCGTCAAGTTCCCCTCGGGTGATTTTGTGATATCAGATCAGGGCATTCAGGACTGTCCTATTATTTTGGAGGATTTTCTAGCTAAGGCAGATCTAAAGGTGATTGACTTGGAGGATTTTGATGTTATCCTAGGCATGGATTAGTTGTCCCGATATGATGCTGTGATCTAGTGCAAGGGTAAGCGCTTGCACTTCAAGAAGGACAACGATCAGCCTAGGAGTATTTATGGTGATCCGCGCCAGGTCTCTCCGACGATTTCTGCGGTATGTGTTCAGAGAC
Organism: Platanthera zijinensis; assembly: GCA_039513925.1. Taxonomy (NCBI): domain Eukaryota; kingdom Viridiplantae; phylum Streptophyta; class Magnoliopsida; order Asparagales; family Orchidaceae; genus Platanthera; species Platanthera zijinensis. Next base: position 37,609,816 of record CM077084.1, on the reverse strand, counting down.
TATTTGATTCTGATTGTTTTTCTTGTTTGGTCTCAGTTTTGGAGACTGTTTGCAGTTTGCCGCGTTTAGATGAGATTCCTGTTGCGCGTGAGTTTTCTTATGTGTTTCCTAGTGATCTTCTCGGTCTTCCTCCAGATAGAGATGTCGAGTTTGTGATTGATTTGGAGCCGGGTACGCGTCCTATTGCTAAGGCGTCGTACCGGATGGCCCCGCGAGAGTTGTAGGAGTTGCGTACCCAGCTGGATGAGTTGTTGGAAAAAAGTTTCATAAGGCCGAGTTCGTCGTCGTGGGATGATCCTGTTCTCTTTGTAAAGAAGAAAGATGGATCGATACGGCTTTGCATCGACTATAGAGAGCTGAACAAGGTCACCATTAAGAACAAGTATCCTCTGCCTAGGGTCGATGACTTGTTCGATCAGTTGCGCGGTAGCGCTGTATTTTCCAAGATTGACCTCCGTTCAGGCTATCATCAGCTCAGGATCCACGAGGCGGACATTCCACGGACTACTTTCCGATCGAGGCATGGGCATTTCGAATTCCTAGTTATGTTGTTTGGTTTGACCAACGCGCCCTCAGCATTTATGGACATGATGAACCGTGTATTCAAGGATTTTCTGGATAAATTCGTAGTCGTATTTATAGACGACGTTCTGATATATTCTCGAAATGCGGAGGAGCATGGTCAACATTTGCGCTTGGTTTTATCTGCTCTGCGAGACCATCAGTTATTCGCCAAGCTGAGTAAATGTGAGTTCTGGTTGCCCCAGGTTTTCTTCCTGGGTCATGTGGTTAACAAAGACGGCATTTCAATTGACCTGGAAAAGATAGCTGTAGTGATGGATTGGCGTAGGCCGAGCACACCCAAGGAGATTAGGAGCTTCTTGGGGTTGGCCGGCTACTATAGAAGATTCGTGGAGGATTTTTCTACCCTAGCTGTGCCCTTGACTAAGATGACGCAGAAGAATGCGGCTTTCATTTGGAGTGAGAAATGCGATGGGGCCTTTCTGGAGCTAAAGAGCAGGTTGTGCACTACCCCTGTTTTGACATTGCCTACGGAAGACATGGACTATGACGTGTATGTGGATGCCTCGCATGTTGGGCTCGGAGGTGTGTTGATGTAAGGGGGGAAAGTGATTGCGTATGAGTCAAGACAATTGAAGACTCATGAGAGGAATTACCCTACGCATGATCTAGAGTTCGCAGCAGTGATCTATGCCCTGAAGCTGTGGAGACATTTACTTTATGGCGCGCAGTGCAAGATCTTCACCGATCATAAGAGCCTAAAGTATGTCTTCACCCAGAAGGAGCTGAATTTGTGCCAGCGGCGTTGGTTAGAGTATGTTGCAGATTATGAAGTGGAGATCCAGTATCATCCAGGCAAGGCCAATGTGGTGATTGACGCCCTGAGACGTAAGACGGGGAAGATCTTTAACCTCTTCGTTGAGCGTTTAGTGGAAGAGTACGTTCCTCTTGATGGACATCTTTGTGGGGTGCTGTGACTTGTAGAGCAGTTTGGCCATGGCAGAGCCTTCTTGGATTTCACTTACTAGGCTACACCATAAGGATGATCCGGATCTTTTGCACCTGTATCTCAGAACTGAAAGGAGGGAATTGCCAGACTTTTTTATTGGTGATGCGGGTACTTTGAAGTACCGTGGCAGGTTTTGCGTCCTCGCTGTTTTGGACATTCGAGTCATGTTGTGTAAGGAAGCGCATGACTCGAGTGTTGCCTACCACCCGGGCTCAACTAAGATGTATCGGGACTTGAAGCAGATTGCCTGGTGGTATGGTATGAAGGGTGATATATCACGTTTTGTTTCTGAGTGTTACACTTGCAAACGAGTTAAGGTCGATCATGGAATGCCGGGTGGCAGGTTGACTCCATTGGAGATCCCGACTTGGAAATAGGAGAGCATTTCTATGGACTTCATTACGGGCTTACCGAGATCTCCTAGAGGTTTTGACTCTATTTGGGTTATAGTGGACAGACTGACGAAGTGTGCTCACTTCGTGCCGTATAAGATTGATTATCTGATGAAAAAGAAAGCGGAGTTGTATTTGAACGAAGTCATCCGATTGCATGGAGTTCCTGTTAGTATCATATTAGACCGAGACTCCAGGTTTACTTCCCGCTTCTGGAAGAGTTTACAGGAGGGTTTGGGTACAGACCTGAGATATTCTACCGCATACCACCCGCAGACTAATGGGCAGACGGAGCGAGTCAACCAGATTGTGGAAGATATGATCTGCTGTTATATTTTGGACCACGGAGGAGCGTGGGATGAACGTTTGAGGCTGATGGAATTCGCGTATAATAACAGTTATCAGGAGAGCCTGCAAATGGCTCCTTTTGAAGCCTTGTATGGGAGGCGCTGCAGAACTCCCTTATTTTGGGCTGAGGCTGGTGAAAGGCCTTTCCTGGGTCCTGATGCGCTCGAGGAAATGGAAGTTGCTGTGAAGCTTATTCGAGAGAAGCTTCGGTTAGCTCAGGAGAGATATGAGAAAAACGCCAACCAGCGTAGATCCGATGTGGAATTTTCAATGGAGGATATGGTATTCTTGAAGGTGTCCCCGATGGTTAGAGTAAAGAGGTTTGGTAAGAATCATAAGTTGGACCCGAGATATGTGGGCCCATTCAAGATAGTGGAGTGTATTGGTGTGGCAGCTTACAGGTTGGATTTGCCAGCAACCTTTCCAGGTGTGCATAATGTTTTCCATGTGAGCCAGCTGCGGAAATGCGTGCTGAGTAGTAGGCAAGTGTTGGATGTTGTGCCTCAGTTGGAGCCAAATCTGACTTTTGTAGAAAAGCTTGTCCGCATTCTGGATGCTCAAGATCGAGTGTTGCGGCGAAAGATCATTCTCATGGTTAAAGTCTTGTGGAGGAACCAGGAGGTGAAAAGCGCGACTTGGGAGTTGGAGTCGGCAATGAGGGAGGCTCACCCTCATCTTTTTCCTTGATTTGTGTCTGGTATGTTTTGCCTTCTCCTTTATAGCTCTTGTTAGGCTATTTCTGTCCTTTCCTCGATAGAAGCTTGTGCGTAAAGTTTCGGGACGAAACTTTCTTTTAGGGGGAGTGTCTGTAATGCCCCCAGTTTTTTGGTATTTATTTAATATTCCTTTGGCGTTACGTTGATGCGTTTTCGGCTTGTGTCGTTGTTAGAGTACCTCGTTAGGTGTTTTTAGTGGTTGTAGCCTGTTTGTAGGGTTCTCCAGCTAGCCGGAGTCGGTTTTGGAGACTCGGCTGAGCCTCTCAGGGAATGCTTGTGCTTTGGCTTCGGGAGGTGTTAGTCCGGGTAGGTGATCGTCGGATGTTATTTTCGACTTCGCTGTTGTTTTCGTAGCTTGGGTGTCTAGCTACAGTGCGAGTTTTGTCGAATTCCAAGATCGTTTGTTTTCGCGTCGTTTCGACGGTTGCTTGTTAGCGAGTAGTTGTTGCTTTTCCGTGCATGGCTTTTCGTGGCCAAGCTGGGCGAGGCTTGTGCTAATTTCGTATCAGTTTAAATATTTGTGCGTTTGTGAACGCTTGGGCGCGGATAGTCATTTTATAAGCGTATATATATATATATTTACGCATTTTAGTTTGGTGAGTGATTTAGGCGTGCCAGTGTATAAACGCATGTGTGCACGTAAGTGTGAAGCTTTATAAATGCATGTGTGCGGGTATGTATGGGTAGGTGCGGTATATATATATTTATAAGCGTAGAATTATATGTGTATAAGTATATGAATAAGTATATGTATTTATAAGCGTAGAATTATATGTGTATAAGTATATGAATAAGTATGTGTATATGTATGTGTATATGTAGATGCATATGTATGAGTATGTATAAATATGTACATGTATATAAGTATATATGTATAAATACTTAATTAAAATTTCATTTAGGTAATAAGATTTATATATATACGATTTATTATTAGGTTAGGTCATTTCCTTCCCCTCAAACCCGGCGGCCTGCTCCTTGCGGATCGAGCGAAAGAGGCGGAAGCCTGGAAGAACTCTGACCGCCGTCTCCCTGCCCCGTAAAGCTCGGAACTTCAGTTTGAGGCCGGATCCGAGCTCCTCTATGCTAGACCTTCGTTCCAAAGTAACCTTTTTGAGGGTTCACCATCCTTTTCTACAAGCCTAGGGCTGCGGTTTCCTTGCTAAATAATGCCCAGATCTGTTAAGGATTGTAGCTTTGTTCTTGTTCAAATCCCTTGGTTGTTAAAATTGCGACCGGAAGGAGTTTAGATTGTTGTTCCTTTTTCTTGGCTTTGAATCATGCCCAAACCGAGTATATAGCATGAAGCATTGTTCTTTTCAATAGGTTTGTTGTAGCTTTAAATCATGTCCAATTCGATTCATTTCTTGCATAAGTTTATATTCAAACCACACAAATTAACTATTTATGTTTGGTAGCAAATTAATCGTATATGTTTTGGTATTGAATTAATTATACATGTTTTGGTGTCCAATTAATTGTTTATGTTTTGTGATCAAACTAATTGTATATGTTTAATTGAGATCAAATTACTTGTTTACGTTTAATATCAAAATATTGGTCAGGGTTTAGTATCAAGCTGCCTGCTGATATAATTTTTTTGTATCAAATCACTTTCTATTTTATTTTGTGTCAAACCACTTGATTAGACAAACTGGATGTTTAGTCCACTGGTTTATGTAAGGCTCTTAGATGGGTGGCTCTAGATTGCTTAGGGTTCAGTGAGACTTCTTGGTGGTACATGGAACCACCAACAAGAGTCTTCCTAAGTCACTTAGTACTGGAGTAGGATGTGGTTTTGGGGTGGGTCGGACCGATTCCGCCACCCTTGTTTTATGTCTTGTCTTACTAAGACAGTATGAGCTGTTTGGTTAAGTTGGACTGATACCACCACCACAACACCTAGAAGATAATTAGGCCTGATAGACTTGGTTGGACATGTTGCCACCAGCCTAGGCTCTTGTTGATGATTTTGTTCATCTCCAGTATTAGATGATTCTTTCAGCTCTAGCTCTATGTTAGGATTTTATTATTTTACTAATCCTTCTTTCAGAGATTCTTGAAGCTTGACTTCTTCCGTGCACTTGGTGCATCCCTTTTTACTCACTTTTGATGAGTATTTTCCTTTACTTGTTCACTTTACTTTTTTTGGCTTATGTTGCTACCATTCAATTTTGGGACTGGTAAGTCTTATATAAATTCTCTCTTTTTAAACCTATTTGTCTCATTTCCTTTTGATAATTGCTTTGCTGAGGTGTTCTTCTTTTTGAATGCCTCAGGTTAAGGTTTATAGCCGACTGTGCGGCAAGGTTTCTTCTGGAGCTTGCTAATGTTATAGCTGCTGCTGTGATTTTCTCTTCCTCACTCTTGTGAGATAGTTTCTTTAAACTTGTTGTAGTATAGACATGCCTACTCCCCAGTGGGTTAGTGTTAGTTGTTGACGCCCACTGGTGGTTTCTCTTTTAGATGCTTTGTACTTTGCTTGTACTGCTAGATTTCCTGCTTTGGAGTTTATTTAACTTGCTCTCTGGGAAGTTTTATGTTAGAATTCGTGATAGGTATTTTTACTATATAAACCCTTATTATTATCATTTCATACATGACACGTTTTCCAAAACCAAAACTCTATCTTTATTATAACGTAAAAGATGATTTCAATACTATACTAAATGTAGGGGTTTGCATGTCATGGGTTGTCCTTCGGGGACACTCCTGTTTAAGTAGGAGGTCTAATGTTAAATGAAGTATTTTTCGCAGCATTCAAAGATTTTTACTGTGCCGAGGGATACGGCCAATTAACTTAAAATGGTTTTTAATTCTCTTTAATCTGTGATTTTTCCTATAAAGCTTGTTTAGGTTAGCGCCTTGCCTGAACGTCTGCAGTTATCCCCTGCACGATTTTGCATCACAACGTGCCTTTTCTCTTACTCGGATATATCTTATTAGTGAGAAAATGCGGGTTGTGACAGCCACCGGCCGCAGCCGAGGGAGCGGCCGCGGGGGCCGCTCTCCCCAGCCGCGGCCGATGGAGCGGCCGCGAGGGCCGCTCCCCTTCGGCCGCCGACCGCGACCAAAAGAGCGGTCGCTCGGGCCGCGCTATCCCGACCGACGGTCGCGGCCGAGGGGGAGGCCGCGCTGGCCGCCATCTCCCGGCCGTCGGCCGCGGCTGAGGGGGAGGTCACGCTGGCCTCCATCTCCCGGCCGTCAGCCGCGGTCGAAGGAGCGGCCGCGCAGGCCGCTCTCCCTCGGCCGCCGGCCGCGACCAAGCCAACGGCCGCACCAGTCGCGGCTGAGGGAGTGGCCGCTCCCTCCCTCGACAGTCGGCCGCGACCGAGGGAGCGGCCACCCGGGGCCGCTCCCTCCCTCGTCCGCCGGCCGCGGCCGAGTGGACGGCCGCGCGGGCCTCTCCTCCCCGGCCGCCGTCGGCGGTCCTCCCCTCGCCGGCAAATTTGGCGGCAAGATCGTCGGCCGCCCGTGGAGTTCCTCCCTTGCCGTCCGATCATTTGGATTCGCTCCCCGCCGTCCAATTCGCGTGTAACCACCCACTAACTATCGGATTAGTGGGGGGATTTAGTTAATAATTCAATGACTTATTTATGGTGTAAATAGCGGGATTAATTATCATAAATACGCACCCTAAAACTATGGGAAAATATTAATTTTGGGTGGTTACGGTGTGCGTATAGCCGCATAACTACCATAACCACCCCTTGGAGCCTATAAAAGGAGTCACAGGCCTCTTCATTTCTCACATTTTTCCTCTGAGTCTTCTTCTTCCTCAGGTCGAAGCTCTATCAGATTCCTTCTACGAGCAGCACCCCAGCCGCACTCAAGCCGCACCTGAGCCACGCACAAGCACAATTAAAGTCGCCCGACGAAGCCCAATCTCTCCATTTCAAAGTGGCATCCGCAACCGCAAGTTCAGGCACTCAGCTCCCTCGTCCAGAATCAGCAAGACGCTCAGTGAAGTCCATCAACGCAAATGCAACTTGTAACACTCCCGACACGACGGTCTGTCGTCCTCCATGTGCCAAGTGTTCTCTCACATCAAAACTGTAACGAGAGGTGTCCTGTCACCCTCGATTTCACAAAAAAGATGTAACAGCCAGGAAATAGTGGATTTTGACCGACACAGATCCGGTCACGTGGTTTTTTACCCGGTTGATGGGTTTTTCCACGTTAAAACTTCGTGTGTACGATCAATCTACCTCATTGACTATGTGCGCGTTCGACCGTTCCGATAGCTAAGACGATCCAAGTTATTTCGGTCCGACCGGGACATCGATTTAGACCGCAACGTATACAATGACATTTAAGTGGGGCTAGCGGTCTTCACTCGCACCCATGTATCACTCGTATGTTTATTTTAATTTTGGTGAGGTCTATCACAATTTATAGGAATTCCATAACCCCCACTAACTTAGTGGAGGGTCATGGGAGAAACCACTTCGCACCCGTTCCGCGGGCCGATCCAGGCGTGATCCACGCGCAAGAATGCACGGTGACCCCATGCACACTATTACAATTGAGATACTATCGCGGTTGATCTTCAATGCGGAGTCTCGTGCCAGTCACTTATATATATATATATATATATATATGCATATATATAATTATATATAGACACACACACACGAGCATCTTCGCACGGGCTACGCCCGTGTTCGATGCTCTCGAGCGGCCTTCGGCCGCATCCAGACTGGCAACTTGCAGACGCATTGACACGGGCTTCGCCTGTGTTCGATGCGTCCGCAAGTTGCGCCCGCATCGAGACGGGTTATATATGTCCGCAACATATACATGTGAGTACTCAAAATGATCGTAAAAATATATATATATTTTTAAAAAATTATTATTTGACGTAAAAATATTATTTTTGCTCACTCTTTCTCTTCATATCCCTCCCTCTCTCTCTAGCTCTCTCTCCCTCACACTCTCCTCTCCCCCCTCTTTAATTATATATATATATATATATATATATATATATATATATATATATATATATATATATATATATATCTACTAATATACAAAAACTACTCTTTGATGAAACATTGTCTGATGTCTTTATATTGCCCTTATAGTTGTATTCATAATTACACATGTTGAAATCGGAAACCGGCCTCTGTGGAGTTCGACCCTTGGGGAAGGGGTGATCTCGCACTTACTTCGCTCCTGCAAGAGAAATAACAAGGGGGAGTAGAACAAGGGACAGGACCAAGGGCCCGGCTCGGAGGTCCCACCACACACCCGGAAGATCTTAGAGCGCTTCCCCTCCTTAACCAATTGCCGGGCTAAGGTACCTCAGAAAGCGCTATAAGACTTGAGAACCAGAAAGCGTGCCTTCTGAAGTACCCATTGGGTCCTATTTATAGATTACCTCGGATGGTCTGCGAATAACCCGCCTCTGGTGGTCTGAATTTACTAAAGAGCCCCTCGGATTGGCCTGCCAACAGCCAAACCCCGCTGTTCTGGCTGGTTATACGCACCTCTTGCCGGGTCACCTCCTGTCATTTGGAGGGAGGTGGGCAGCAGCCGATCCGCCTGAGAGAGGCGGCCGGGGCCGGCTCGCTTGGAAGAGGCGAGCGGGGGGCTGGCCCGCCTGAGAGAGGCGGCTGGGGCCCAGCCCGCCTAGGAGAGGCGAGCGGGGGGCTGGCCCGCCTGAGAGAGGCGGCTGGGGCCCGGCCTGCCTAGGAGAGGCGAGCGGGGGCTGGCCCGCCTGAGAGAGGCGGCTGGGGCCCGGTCCGCCTGCTTGCTTGGGCCCCTTCGGCGGACACGGGGTTGTACAACACAATTATACCAAATTTTATATTAGTATATTATAAAGACAATATCCTTTTAGGTAATTACACAACTTTACAATATTAAAATACAAGATACCCTAAACCTATTGTCTCTAGCTAGGAATGACAAGAGAAAAATTAATGTTTTAACGTTAAAATATAATTTGTTTTACAAAATAAAAATTGTATTCTTGATTTATATTTTTTTTATGGTCATTTTCAGTACTCATATGTATATATTGCGGGTCGGGCGGAGCCGCCGGGAGCGGGTGGAGCCCGCCGGGAGCGGGCAAAGCCCTCCGTCGTCGGTCGGGTACTGTCGCGCGATGTCATAGGGGTGGGTACTGTCCACGACAAATGTTACCGCCCACGACAAATGTCGCCGCCCACGAGCCCACGACAAATGTCGCCGCCCACGAGCCCACGACAAATGTCGCCGCCCACGACAAATGTCGCCGCCCACGACAAATGTCGCCGCCCACGACAAATGTCGCACCACCGGCGAATGTCGCATCCCGACAAATGTCGCACCCCACCGAATGTCGCACCCCCGCCGAATGCCCCCAGGGCCGAAGGCCCGTGCCTGTCACTTATATATATATATATATATATATATATATATATATATATATATATATATATATATATATATATATATATATATATATAAAGACCCCGCCACCCTCTCTCCCTCTCTCTACTCTCTCTTTCCCTCTCTCCCACCTCTCTCTCTCTCTGCCAACTCTCTTCTCCCATCTCATGCTCTCTCATGATCCAATGGCTCTTGTTTGATCTATGGTGTGCCTTCAAATACTTATATTGTTTTATATAATAATATATATATATATACACACACGAGTGACAGGCACAGGCCTCCGGCCCGATGACCACGCGCCACAGTACCCGGCCGGCGACGACGGGCTTCGCCGCCCCCCGGCGGGCTTCGCCCGCCACCCACTGTTGCATTTATAATATTTGTAATATTTATGATATAATAATTATAATATTATAATATAAAATACATGTACAGGCGGGTGAACAGTGGCGTGCGCACTGTTCACCCGCCTGTTTTTTATAACCATATTAATAATATTTATAATATTATATAATATAAAATATTAATAATATTAATAATATTATAATATAAAATATAATAACAGTATAAAACAGACGGGTGAACAGTGGCGACCGCACTGTTCACCCGCTTGTTTAGTCCCACACTGCCTAAATACGTTAACTATGCGGGTTTAAATATAGGTTCCCGTGTTGTGTGTTTGAAGTCATCCGTTTAGAGGGCTTGTGGGCTCTAGTAGGCTTGCGGGCGGGCGGGCGTTTGCGGCTCCGCCAGTTGGTTTTGCTAACCCAATTTTAAAATCATTTCACATAGGTTTACGACTGTCCTAGAATAGGTTTAGGAGGCCTACAAAAGTCTGGAGAGAGGGTTGATTTGATTGGACGACTGCTGAATAATGCATCAAGATCGGACGACCGAAATATTTTATGTGAATTTCGAACTCATTCTATTTGCAGACCTCAGTATTTCTTTATAATATGGTATATATATAAATATATATATATATATGAATATATATAATATGCGGACGTACGGACATACGGGCAAGGGGCAAGGAGATTTCAAATTGAAAAGTGATCAACATGAAAGCTGTAAATCTCGACGATCCGAACAACTTTCATGTTGATCACTTTTTGATTTGGAGCTGTCTTGGCCTTCGATTTTGGCCCCGAAATTGGGGTCGGCGAGAGTGCTACAGTAAAGCCTCTCGCCGACCCCGATTTTGGGAACCAAATCGATGGTCAAGACAGCTCCAAATCAAAAAGTGATCAACATGAAAGTTGTTTGGATCGTCGAGATCTACAACTTTCATGTTGATCGCTTTTCGATTTGAATCCTCCTTCACCCCCAAAACCCTTTTCCCGTACGCACATATCATATGTTTGCCCGCACAGTATATCCCCCTTATATATATATATATATATGAAATGGTTTTTAAAATCATGCTTTTAAAAACCATTTGAATAATCTCAGCCGTCGGATCATGGATGCGAAATTCAGCTATCGTCCGATCAAACCAACCCTCTCTCCAACTTTTTTTGTAGGGCTCCTAAACCTACTTTAAGACATCCCTAAACCTACTCTAGGAGAGTCCTAAACCTAGGTGGATTAATTTTAAAAACAGGCGGACCCGCAAGCCGGCCAGCCCGCGAACAACCCGCAAGCCCACCCCCCGAAAAGTTGAAGCCAGCCCGCCCGCAAGTCAGCCAGTCAAGATTGCTTCAACTAATCATTGCGGAATATTCAATATATACCCAAAAATTTGCTTTAAACAGGCGGTGTGAGACTAAGGTGGCGTTTGGCTGAGCTTATTTGTTGCGGTGCGGTGGAAACGCAACGCAATTTTGTGAAAAAGCAGCGTTTGGCTCGGCTGATTTTGGAAACCCCGTTTATTACCCTCCGCAGTTTTATATTATGGCGCAGACGCAATTCCTTTCCCCGTTCCGCCGCAACATTCGTTTCCCCGCGGCTCTTGACCTAGCGCGATAGCAGCGGCCTTCCCCGATCGACGACAATCCTCGCCGTCGCGGTGTTTGTTGGATCCAGACTCGATTCGCTTCCCCGTGCGCCTCCTCTTCCCGGTGTTTCCTCGATTGTTATCTGCGCCTCTTCTTCCCGGAGCGGTAGCAGCGGCGTCCCCGATCGATGACGATCCTCGACGACGGCTAGCACCTAAGTTCCAATTTCCGGAGGTTATTGCTGGATGCGAGTGTTTTCTGGAGGTTATTGCTGGAGCCGCTGCGCCTCTTCTTCCCGGAGCCGCAGCCCTTCTTCTTCCTCACGCAGCCGCCATTGTAGAAGGTATCTATCCTCTTCTTTTTCTCCTTGTCACCTGCTTGTTGGAGAATCTGGTAAGAGGCCGCACATGATAGCTTCTGCTGTCATCCGGTACATCCCGAGACCCTTGTTCTCTGCATTTGTTGAGTCTTTTGCCCCAAATAGATTTATAATCTTGATAAAAGAACCTGTATATGTGACAGCATTAGAAAACAACAGCTGCCGGCATTCTTTTAATACTTTTATATGGACTCTATAATAAATTGTTAAATGTAAATTTGTGTGTGTATGTGTGAGTGTGTGTATATTTGTGTGTGTATGTGTGAGTTTGTGTATGGCAGAGTTTGTGTATGTGTGAGTTTGTGTATGTGTGAGTGTGTGTGTGTATGTGTGTTTGTGTGTGTGTATGTGTGAGTGTGTGTTTATAAAACTTGAGTGTATGTATATGATTGTTTATGTGTTTTTTTGTGTTTATGTGTGAGTGTGTATGTGTGTTTATGTGTTTATATATATGTATGTGTGTTTATATTTATGTGTGAATGTATATATGTGTGAGTGTGTATATATATGTGTGTGTGTGTGTGTATATTTGTGTGTGTATATATGTGTGTGTGTGTGTGTGTATATGAGTATGTGTGTGTATGTGTGAGTGTGTACATATGTGTGTGTATGTGTGAGTGTGTGTTTATAAAACTTGAGTGTATGTATATGATTGTTTATGTGTTTTTTTGTGTTTATGTGTGAGTGTGTATGTGTGTTTATGTGTTTATATATATGTATGTGTGTATGTGAGTGTTTTTTTGTGTTTATGTGTTTACATTTATGTATGTGTGAGTGTGTGTATATTTGTGTGTGTATGTGTGAGTTTGTGTATGTCAGAGTTTGTGTATGTGTGAGTTTGTGTATGTGTGAGTGTGTGTGTACGTGTGTGAGTGTGTGTATTTGTATGTGTGCATGTGTGAGTGTGTATATCTGTATGTATGTGTGAATGTGTGTATATATGTGCTTCTTCTGAGTATGTAGTGGTGCATTAACAACAAGTTCTATTTTTGGAATATATGTATATGTGTATTTATTGATTTTGAATATTGAATTCATATTTATATATTGCCTTGAAAAGATGGGCAAACCAAAAGACGGTGGGGTGGCAGCAATGTGGGACAATTCCGACGTTCTACTCTTTTGTGATATATGCATAAGAGAGATAGAACGTGGGAATCGTCCGACAACACATTTCAGTAAAGAGGGATGGTCCAATATAATGAGAAAGTTTGAAGAGTCGACTGGAAAGAAGTACGATAAAGTGCAATTCAAAAATAAGTGGGATCATCTGAAGGAGTGGAAACTGTGGACGGAGTTAAAACGAGGTGAGACTGGCTTGGGTTGGAACACTTCAAGGAAAACGATAGATGCCTCGGATGAGTGGTGGGACGAGCGCTTGAAGGTATTTGTGTGTGTTTAAATTCAATTATTTCCCTTAAATATCTTTTATATACCCGTTTTAAATAATTGATTTTGATATTTCAGGTTGTTCCTGCGGCAAAGAAGTTTCGTTATTCCGGAATACAGCCGGAATTGGAGGAGAAAATGGACATGATGTTCAGCTCTGTTGTAGCGACTGGACATCATGCTTGCACCCCTCATTCGAGGAATGTTGGCCCCGAGTCTACGGAGGATAGAGCATTGTCAAACGGTGGACAAGAAGACGATGATGTCACTGGAGTACCTCCTGTACCTGAGAACACAGCAACATCCGAGGTTGGCCACAGATGATGTCACTGGAGTACCTCATGCACTGTTCACCCGTCTGTTTTAGTCCCACACCGCCCGTTCACTGCGGTTTATTTTAAAAACAGGCGGACCCGCAAGCCGGCCAACCCGCGAACAATCCGCAAGCCCAGCCCGCGAAAAGCTGCAAGCCAGCCCGCCCGCAAGTCAGCCAGCCAAGATTGCTTCAACTAATCATTGCGGAATATTCAATATATACCTGAAAATTTGCTTTAAACGGGTGGTGTGAGACTAAAACAGGCGGGTGCACTGTTCACCCCCCTATTTTAGTCCCATACCGCCCGTTCACTGCGATTTATCGGGTATATATTAAAAATTCCGCTATTATTTCTTGAATTAATTTTAAAAACAGGTGGACCCGCAAGCCGGCCAGCCCGCGAACAACCCGGAAGCCCGCAAGCCCAGCCTGCGAAAAGTTGCAATCCAGCCCGCCCGCAAGTCAGCCAGCCCAGATAGCTTCAACTAATCAATGCGGAATATTCAATATATAACCGAAGATTTGCTTTAAACGGGCGGTGTGGGACTAAAACAGGCGGGTGCACTGTTCACCCGCCTGTTTTAGTCCCACACCGCCCGTTCATTGCGATTTATTGGGTATATATTAAAAATTCCGCTATTATTTCTTGAAGCAATTTGGGCTGGCTGGCTTGCGGGCGGGTTGACTTGAAATTTTTCACGGTCTGGTCTTGCGGTTCGGGTTTCTCGCGCGCTGGCCGCCTTGCGGGTCCTCTTGCGGGCGGGAGGGCTTGCAGTTTTCGGGGGCTGGACTTGCGGGTTTTTCGCGGGCTGGCCGGCTTGCGGGTCTGCTTTGTGATTTAATATTTATATAAAATTTTTTATTATATATTTTATATATGTAAATTTATTAAATGTTTTATTATAAATAACAGGTGGATGAAAAAGGCGACGGCGGGCGAAGACGGGGGCGGGCGAAGCCCGCCGTCATCGGCCAGGTACTGTGACGCGTAGCCATCGGGGCGGAGCCCCGTGTCGGGCACTTGTATATATATATATATAGGATGTATCCTGTGCGGGCGTACGACAAAGGGTCAAGATGACTTCAAATCGAATAGCGATCAACATGAAAGTTGTAGATATCGTCAATACAAACAATTTTTATGTTGAACACTTTTTGATTTTGTGTTGTTTTGACCTTCGATTTTGGGATAGAAATTTGGGCGGCGAGAGAGCTACTGCAATAGCGCTCTTGCCGCCCCAAATTTCGATCCTCAAATCGACGGTCAAAACAACTCCAAATCAAAAAATGTTCAACATGAAAATTGTTCGTAATATCTTATATATATACGAGTTTCTTCGCATGGGCTACGCCCGTGCTCGAAGCTCTCTGACGGCCTTCAGCCGCATCCAGGAGGGCTAGATAATATATATATATATATATATATATATATATATATATATATATATATATATATATATATATATATATATATATATATATATATAGGATTTAATGGAAAACCACAGGAACTGTACTTGGCTTAAATACACAGCCCCCGCGCCTTTCGCAATAGTTCCGCCCGGTTCCGCGTTTTTTGAAAATGCATCCAGTTTCGTGCATTTTTAGAAAAATGTTCAACATGAAAGTTGTAGATCTCGTATATACAGCCCACGCGCCTTTCGCAATAGTTCCGCCCGATTCCGCGCATTTTGAAAATGCACCCGGTTTCGTGCAGTTTTAGGAAAATTGTTCAACATGAAAGTTGTAGATCTACAACTTTCATGCTGAACACTTTTCCTAAAAATACACGGAACCGAGTGTTTTCTATATTTCTCATGGCCGCGTATATGACCTATATACCTCTGAGTATACACAGTAACCCCATATACATATATACATATATATGGTATAACTAGAGATGTATAAAATGTGTTTCCGGCCTTCAAAAGCTGTACTTGCATTTCCCCATAATTGTTTCTTCTATTTTATTTTCCCAAGTCTGTGTGACAAATGTGTTTCCTTGTTTCTTCTATTTTGTGTGTTACATATTTTAATTATATTTAATTTATTATTATTTTTATTCACAGATCTTCACAAATCTAAGAAACAAGTCCAGTTCTGCGCTTTGGGTGTCCGTCGCTCCTTCTTTGCGAGCCCTTTCGATTTTTTTGTTTGTTTTGCTTTTCCGCTCACCTCTACTCCTTCCTCCTCTTCTTCTTTTCTTCTTCTTCTTCTCCACTTCCTCCCTTTCCGCCCTTTCTGCAATTCCCAGCCTCTCTGCTTCCTATTCACGCCGCTCACTTGAAACTATAGCTGCATCCTGTTCGCCGACCGGCCCGCCACCTATGACTGTGATCACCCCGCCTCCGCTCGACGTACTACTTTCTAATCCCTCCAACTGATAATATTTCCGTCTCATCTTCTTAAATTCTCCATCGCTCACTCGTTCGATCTCCTTTCTCCCTGCTTTTCATGCTTTTGCGTTGTATTTAGTGCGTGGTTTCTTCCTCCATTAGGGTTATACGGCGAATTGCCGCTGCTCGAATCGGGATGAATTACCCACTATCCCCTCAATCGCGTGATTGCTAGGGTCTTAGGTTGACCCACGGTGTGCCTCCCTACTGGATCTGAGCTCTGATTGGTGTTTTTTTGCAGCAAGAGGGCGACGAGATGCTGGTTCCACACTCAGAGATCACTGAGGGTCCCCAACCGATGGAAGGTTAGTCTCTCTTTCGCCTGGACTAGAATGACGTTTTTGCTGGATCAGAATTTGTTGTTTCGCTGAGTTTCTTATGGTTTTGATTGCTCTTTCTTGGATTGCGCTTGCCACTAGTGTCTCCAAACGAGACTCCCACTACAGCAGAGATTCAACCGGTGGAGGACCCTCCCGCGTCCAGGTTCACATGGACAATTGAGAACTTCTCGAGGTTGAACACGAAGAAACTTTACTCGGAGATTTTTGTCGTCGGAGGCTACAGATGGTGAGATAAGCTGGTTATTATACTGACTTTTTACGTGCATGCTTTGGTATTTAATTTGTTCTCAGTATGAGTTTGGATAATGGTACACTTAAGTTACTGTGCGTACATACTTTCTTCTACTATCAATATTTGTTTAATTATTCACTCTTCATTTTAGGCGGATCTTGATCTTTCCTAAGGGGAACAATGTGGATCACCTATCTATGTACCTTGATGTTGCTGATTCTACTACTCTTCCATATGGATGGAGTAGATATGCACAGTTCAGCCTTGCTGTTGTCAATCAAGTTCACAGCAAGTACACTTTAAGAAAAGGTATTGATGCTGTTCGATCGTATTCTGTTCAAATATTATAATTTGTGTAAGGAAGGATACTCATCCATTATCACATTTTTATATGCTATTGGAAGAGAACCTTTTTGAGGTTATGTGTTTTTTTTTTAATCTTTGATTGGTCTCTACAATTTTCTATTGGTTTAAGCCTACAATTGGCTGTAGCTTAGTGATTGTGGCATAACATGCAGCCTTATTTTATTCAATTTGGTTAATTGGTTTTTCTAGACTTTGAATTGTTTAAATTGGCTTCAGAGACATCATGTTTCTTTTTGAAGTTTTTTTGTGCTCTTAAGCGTTTGCATGTTTCTCGATAAGAGAAAGAAAGTGACGCCTTCCACTTATTGAAAAGATGTTAAAGCAAAAGAAGGGTGATCATAATAGAAAAAAAATCCTTTTATGTTATTTTTTCAGTGAATTCATTTTTGATAACTAGACAGTCGGATCAGTCTTTCTATTTTCCACTTTTCACTTTAAGGTACCCATTGCAGGCTATTAATATACTCTAAAATTTACCAGGAGTTTTGATACTATGGTATCCTACTAAGCATATATTTTACTTATTTGCAGTAGGGATATATCTGTAGGTTTGACATGATTAGGAGACTTGAGTTTTTATTTTGATAGCATGAGAGTTCATGAGTGTTTCTTATTTGTTATTGTCATTGGATGGTGATTTATACTTTCATTCATCTAACAATCATTTGTGCCTTTGTCTTACTAAGGAAAAGATTTGTCTTTTGACAATTTCACTGACATAGCATTTTTGGCTACTGTTCTTTGTAGACACTCAACACCAATTCAATGGCCGGGAAAGTGATTGGGGTTTCACATCATTTATGTCTCTTGGCGATCTGTATGATCCAAGTAGAGGATATCTTGTAAATGATACATGTATAATTGAAGCTGAGGTTACTGTCAGTAAGGTAGTTGATTATTGGAATTATGATTCTAAAAAAGAAACAGGCTGTGTTGGTCTTAAGAATCAAGGAGCTACTTGCTATATGAACTCTCTTCTTCAGACTTTGTACCATATTCCCTATTTCAGGAAGGTATTGTGTCTGTGTGTTATGCTTCATTATTTTCTTCTTTATTTCTATTAGCTGTTTGGGAAATCCATGCTTTTGACATGCCCTGTTCAGGCTGTGTACCATATGCCAACAACTGAGAATGATATTCCATCTGCAAGCATTCCTCTGGCTCTGCAAAGCTTGTTTTATAAGCTTCAGTACAATGACAGTAGTGTTGCAACCAAGGAGCTGACTAAATCATTTGGATGGGACATGTATGATTCTTTTATGCAGCATGATGTACAAGAACTTAACAGGGTTCTTTGTGAGAAGTTGGAAGACAAAATGAAGGTTTTCACTTGCATCTGAAACTTTTGCCTTGTCATTTTTTGTCTTTGTATATTCAGTTTCTTACTTGCATAACAGGGAACTGTTGTGGAAGGAGCAATTCAACAGCTGTTTGAAGGACATCATATGAATTATATTGAGTGTATTAATGTTGATTACAAGTCGACCAGAAAGGAATCTTTTTATGGTATGCAGTTGTCAGTTGAATCTTGAGTTCACTCAAGTTGTAAACATGAAACTTTTCACATAGCATGATTTATTGAATTATGCCCTTTCAGACCTTCAATTAGATGTGAAGGGTTGTAAGGATGTTTATGCTTCTTTTGATAAGTATGTCGAGGTTGAGCGTCTTGAAGGAGATAACAAATACCAAGCTGAACAATTTGGTCTACAGGTTTGTGCTGTAATTTTCACTAGTTTATTTTATGTCTGCTGGTTTTGCATGAGTTGGTTAAATTTTTTTTTTTTATATATTTTTAAACACGGTAAGCCTTATAGGATAGTTTTGGGTCCATGCTAGTTTAGGGTTTCAAGATGTTCATGTTAAAAGTTGTGCATAATTTATCTATCTTTATTATTTTTGAGGAGCACTGTGAAATGAAAGAGAGCTTGACAAACTAGGAACATTGCCATATTTTTCTTACAAGTTCCATTGACGGGATCATCATAGTTAGATGAATTCTATGTCTCTCTTGCCTTATTTATCAGTTTTATTCATGTGATCTATAAGATGGATCGGATGGTCAAAGCTTCTCGACCCTTTCCTGGTAGTTGTATCAATAAGAAAAATTAAACTAGGCAGTATTTCATTCTTAGCAATTTGTTTATAATATTGATTCTATTTTGAAAACTAGTAAAAATGCTATGTCATAGTTTTGCGTTCAGATGTTTGTATTTTCCACTTTTATTTCTATTTTTATTTGTTGTTTTGGTGTGGTTTGATCCTACTATAGTATGTATTCAGCACATGCTTATATTTGTTAAATTTCACTCTAGTTCTCTTGGATTGGATTCGTATTTATGTTTAGTTTATTTATGTGGTGGATTACTTCCTTTAAAAATACCCTCTTATCGAAAAATGCATTAATTACTCATTTTTCCTGCCATCTTCCAATTTCCATATATTTAATGCTTTTACTCTATAAAAAGGTCTTATATATGATATGCACATGTTGCTAGCTTGTTCTTGGTGACACGATCCTTTTTCTGTTATTATTCAGTAGTTGATGCATTATTTGCTGTTTATTGTTACAGTTACATTTTTTATTTGATTTTTAACTGGTCTTCACGTGTCATTTACATTTATCCTAAATAGCCATCGTTTTGACTTATTGTGTTAGTTTTTTATCCCATGGTTTTACTTTTGTTTCTTACTATTAGAAGGCAGGCCTGTAAACATTTTTCGTAGCCACTAATATAGTTTTTACGTTCTTTGGCTTCTAGGATGCGAAGAAAGGTGTGCTTTTCACTGATTTCCCTCCTGTATTACAACTCCATCTAAAACGTTTTGAATATGACTTCATGCGTGATACAATGGTGAAGGTTAGTTGTAACTTAAATTTATAGTTTAAATGTCTATTACATAATTTACTTACTTTAGATTATCAGATACTTCAGTTTGGAATCCAATTTCCAGTTTATTATCTTATTGTGATGATGGATGTATTGTAGATAAATGATCGATATGAGTTCCCTTTGCAACTAGACCTTGACAGAGACACTGGGAAGTATCTTTCTCCTGATGTTGACCGTAGTGTCCGTAACTTGTATACTCTTCATAGGTATTTATGTCTTTTTTTTTAAAATAAAAGATTCTCATATTCCTTTTAGCTATTTTATATTATTTGTTTGTTTATTTTACTCCCCTAAGTTTTAGTGCATTGTTTAACTGCGCTTCATTTTTTTTTTAACTCATGCATTTTAATTTAGTTATTAGTGTACGTGCATTGTAGTTAATCATAACTAGTTGGGCATTCCTGAACAGCCCACTGGCTGTATTTGTGTGGAGTGTACTGGCTATCTTATTAGACAAATAATAATGTGTGAAACCTCCAAATTGAACGTTGAAACTTGTCCATTTTACCGCCCACATAACTAACATTGCTTCTCACAATAAATGTATCTCATGCTATCTTCTTTTCTCTTACTTTTTATGTACTAGTGTTTATTTTACAAATGCCTTCAATGGTTATTCTCTGTTGAAATAACCATTGAATCATTATAATTGCTATAATAATCACTGTCCTAACATCCTAAATTTTTAACAAATGATTTTGAGAGTTCAATAACATTTAAATTATTTTTATTCTATTTTGTATGTTTAAATATGTGTAAATTTACTTAGTTTATTCTAAAATTTTAACAACTCTTTATATAGATAAACTTACAAAAAAGGGAATTTAAATTATTACTTGAGAAATATAAAATACCAGGAAAATAAAAAAAGGAGGTTCATGCATCCATCGGGTTGCCCGTTTTACTATTCTTCGTCCAAGCTTATGTGTGTGAACGTATTATCTCTTCTAATTGGTGCATTTTTTTAACTTTCTTGTACTTATTCAAACTACCTAAATCTATTTTTATTCACCTTATCTTTGATAGATGTCGCTTCATTTGATATAAGCATTTCCTTTATGTATCTGCCATGGGCCCATGTGGGGGTGATGACGCGTGTCTGGTGCGACATGCATCTTCTTTTGCATTTTATCTTCTTTCTCTCATTATTATATTTTGTGTATTTTTATTACTGACGCATTATGTCGCTCGGGTGATTGACATTTTTGTAATTTTTGTGGAACTTTTCCTCGCACTATATATATGTGAGGAGGTTGGGCTTGATGAATGAAAAAATATTTTTCCTATCGCCTTGAATCTTCTCCTTCTCCTCATTTTCTTAAGCTAGAGTTAGGGTTGAGCAAAGTTCCTCTCTTTCCTCTTTCGGTCGAGCCTGAATCCCTTCGTATCTTTTGCCTTTGGGAAGACTAGGTCAAGGGTTTAGACGATCAGTCGGCCTTGTCTACGAATCTATTCCATTTATCAACGAATTCTTGGGCAGTTACTACGCCTCTCCGAGACTTTTCCCTCCCAAGACCGCACATCGCTCGCAATCAGATGTCTATAACATCTTGGTATCAGAGTCTTTTTACTCCTCCGACCGCTGCATCCGAATCGCGTTCTCGCATACAGTAGTATCTCGGCACGCCGAACCCTCGTTTATATCGGGTATCTCTTCGAACAGTGACACTCGCCAAACCACGTCAACTCCCGCGATGCCAACAGCTGCTACGCCATCTGACGACCCCGCATAACCCTCGACAGTCCCCGCCTACTTCCACGACCGTTGACTCTAGCACAATAGTATTTTCCCAGGCCGCGGCGAATCCACCGACCCCAACAACTCCTCTCAAGTCAGCGCGTCTTCGCATCTGCTTTTACTTCTTCGACCATCCAAACCACCCAAACCTCACTCCGCCGAGCCTTCCAGCCCTCCCACACTACTTCTCCACTGCTCCCTCTGTCGGCCGAATGCCCAACCCTTATACCACCTCCATCCAACCCACACATACCTTCTGTGCCCATAGACGAGGGTGATCTTACCATTGCTTACATTATGGAGGCCATACACAAGCTGATGTTCATTTAGATTCAACAACAGGCATCACCCACTTCTCTCACTGCTTACATAGATGGCTTGCTTCTGCCTGACACCTTATAGTCATCCCACCACCCCACGATGAGTTCTAATCAAGGCAAACCGCCTTTCGTCGTGCTCTCCCGCATACCTTTGTCCACAACCCTTCTTCGCTAACCTGCTCACGTTGTTGGAAGATTGGGTTAGGTCGGCTTCCTTCCCACCTCTTGGGCTCGACCTAGTTATAGTATGACGAACTTGCTCTGGAAACCCCTAATTTAAATTGGGCAACCTTCAATCACTCATGCAATATGCGTTTTGGGTCACCTCTTTGTAGCAAACCCTTGAGTGACCTCGTTAATCTCAAGCAATTCGGACCTGTGGATAATCACTTGGAGAGTTTTCAGATGTTACTCACCCGTCCCTTTGATCTTGCCATAACATCATGATCATGCGCCTATCTTCACTGCTAGCCTGCATGATTGACTGCGCATCGATGTCGAATTCCAAGCTCCGCAGGACCTTAGCACAACCATGAGCCTTGCCCGTATCTGTGATAAACTACTCCTCATGGACAACCTGTATGACAACGACTAGGACGGGAACAAGGACAACTCGTAACCGATGAGAGGACACTCCCCCGTTCTGACAGTCAGTCCGCACCACTTTAGGGTAAGGAATTCAGCGGCTACCTAACCATCAAGCCCCTATCACGAGCTGAGATAGTAGAACGTCGTCGGCTGTGCACAAGGGCTTGTCTCAACTAGGACAAACCATAGTTGTCTGGACACATGTGTACATGTCTTTTTTGACTCGAAGAGGACGATCTCCCAAATGACGACAATAAGGATGCAAAGTCGGCGAAGCCCCCATATCTCAAGCTTGATCCGAACGGGGGTGGGGGGTGGGGGGGTGGGGGTGGGGGTGTTATGAGCCCACACAGGGGGTGTCGACGCATGTATCTTCTTTTGCATTGTATCTTTATTTTCCCGCATTGTTATATTTTGCGTACTTTCATTACTCGAGCATTATGTAGCCTAGGTGTTTTGACATTTTTAAATTTTTTGTGGAACCTTTCTTGTATAGGTGAGGGGGTGGGTTTGATGGGCATGCTAAATGAAAATCTAATTTCCTCTCCTCCAGAATCTTCTTCTCCTCTCATATTCTTAAGCTAGGGTTAGAAATGAGAAAGACTCCCCTCTCTCTTCTCTCGGTCAAGCACGACTCCCGTTGTTTCTTCTGCCATTGGGATGGCTAGGTCAAGGAAGGGTCGAGATGATCATCTCCAATAATTCTCCCTCTCAAGACCGCACACCGCTCACAATCAGAAGCTTACAACAATATCCTTCTTAGTTTTCCACACTTTTGTCTTAGCCTTTTCATTTGTGCCGAGCTAAACATAGGTATCAACCACTTATAGTGCTTGACACTTGGATATATACATACAACATTGTCTTTGTAGTTGTTATTTTGTACACATAATTTCATACTATCATCTTATCACATAATGCTTTTGAGGTACTTCTCCACTTAAATCACCCAACTTTAACCCTATAAGTTATATTATCATTTATATCCATATTGTTATGTATAATATATGAAGTTTGGTTTATCCTATGTTAGTAAATTGTGGTCATATAAATTATATCTAACCCCATTGTTATGTATTATAGATAAAATTAGGTCCCCCCTTAATAAATTGTTTATTTATATCTGCAATTCCCTCATACAAGAATGTTAGACTTATTACTATTTTTGTTGCAGTGTTCTTGTGCACAGTGGCGGTGTTCATGGTGGACATTACTACGCTTTCATCAGACCAACTCTTTCTGATCAGTGGTATGTGACCAACATGTATTTAGCAATTTCTTATTTCATAGTTTTAAATTAATGGAATTTTTTGTGCTTAAGGTCACTCAAATCCTTGTAAAATAGCCCACATATGTTGCCAATTGCACTTGTTTTGTACATTCGTAGTTTTTTTTTGAATCAGTGGCATGCTATTGATGTGACTACCTTATCAACTCCACCACTCTGAAATAGAATTCTGCATCTTTTATTTGAATGCATACCACTTTGTGGTGTTCATGGTGAACAGTACCATACGTTCCTCTGACTGACTCTTTCTGACGAGTGGTATGCGGTGGGCATGTATTAAGTATTTTCCTTTTCCCTCTTTATTTATAGTTCTGATGAAATTTATGTTCTTAAGGTGACTCCAACTTTGTAAAGGAGCACACATATGCTGCAGTGTCACTTCCTATTTTTTCACTTGTTATATGCTATTTGTTAAGATAACTTATACAAAGGCCCATTTATAGGCCCAGTTAGTGTTCGTTTCATCCTTAAAGATTAGTCCGACATCTCAAATTTGAGTTTACTCCACTCCTTATCCCTATATATATGTACAAATACTTGTAACTATGTATACCATTTTATGAGAAATTAATAAAATATTAACTCTCTCTTATTGGATGTGTTCTTCTACATGGTATCAAAGGCAACGATCCTGGAATTTTTTTTAGGTTATACTCGTTTCTAGCTTGAGCCCGCACTCATTTCCTTTGATCTCATTGTCTGTCTTCTTTCCAGAGCCCGTGTCTCCCGAGCTCGTCAAGTCTGCACTCTTCTACTTCCTTTCACGCTGAGCTCGCCGATCCCTTGGCGTGACCACTTTATCCGCGTAGGGTCTTCTTCCGGTTGCTTCCTCTTCTGGCCACGCTTTCTCTGACCGCATTTCTGTGATGCCTCCTGCGGTCTCTCTCTTGATTGTGATCTCTCTTTGATCTCGCCTTCCATAACTGTGGCCCCGCATTGCGTTCGTTCTTTGAGCTCTCCGTGACCGTACCCCCCTCTCTGGTAGCGACCTCTCCAATACACGGCCTCTTTCCAGTGCTCGCCTTCATCTAGTCCTTGCGATTTCTCCTTTGCTCATTGCCGCTCATCGACTTGAATGATGCCACATCCCTTCTAGCTTGTGCCAAGACCACTCTCCCTGAAGTTTGAGATGAGCTTCGGATTACCACTATATCTCTTAGTGGTTGAAGGAATTTTATCGAGTTGGTACATTCGGTGCGCCGTGTTCTCCACACCAAAGCGCTCCTTCATCATTTCTCTAAGGCACCACCTACTGCCCCCACAGAGGAATGGCTCCGCGATGATGAACACGTCCAATTATGGATTTTGAATTCTATGGACAGTGATCCCTATAGTATGGTCATGTATCATGAGACTGTCAAAGCCATGTGTGACAAATTTCATCTCATGCATGCCATCGATTCATAAGTGAAAACAAAAAAGGGTTATAAGAAAAGAGAAGATGAGAGCTTATAAAGGAAGAAAAAGGAAAAAATCACATGATATTTCGCCTCTGTCGAGCAAATGCACGATCAACTTGAGCTCCACCGAGAGCTCCTACGTCGAAATTGAAGAGGGATGAGGAAAGAAAGGCCACTATCGACACGGTCTTGCAAAGTTCCCGTCGAGCTGGGCTTTGCATAACATGTAGGGTTAGGTCGCCGTTTACCCGCCCCCTATAGATTCGCCCCGCGTCAATTGGTACTAGAGCCAGGTTGCGCGCACTTTTCGATACGCAGTCGTAGAGTCTATAGGTTTTTCATTATGTCTATGTATCACAATTATTCCTTTCCTAAATTTGGAGGTCTCGAGTCCACTTGCACCCCCTCTCACAGAGCCCCGTCAGGGAGGCCCTCACATTACTATGACAGTTATCTTCGATCGCAACACATCACTTTTAGAGATCGTGTTGACCCACCGACACGACTGTATTATGCTAGAGACGATCAGTATGATGATTGTTGTCGTTCTTATCCGTACACACGAGCGTATCGTGTTGATCCTTCAACACTACTCGGTTACCTTAGGGATGATTATAATGATGATCGTCGTTTCAAAAGATCTTGAGAATCAGTTTCGTACTGTTACCCCTTTCTTTAACGGCTCAACGAGTCCCGAGTCTTTCAGTTATTGGCTCGTGGATATGGAGTATTATCTTGATCATTTTGAGTTATTCGGTGTGCGTCGCATCAAGTTTGCGAAACTTAGAGTTTTGGATCAGCCGAGGGCATATTGGTCTAGCGTTGAAAGGACCCGCAAGCGTGACCGTCTTCATTGCATCACCAGTTAGATGGATATGAAACGTACATTGTGTCAGAGGTATCTGCCTACATCGTATCGGAGTCGCTTGCTCGACCAATTATTTTCCATTCAGTAAGGATCCATGTCTGTCGCCGAGTACAATGTCCGTTTTGATGAGGTAGTGGTGAGGAGTGATATCCGTGAGGACCCATCCATGACCATTTTCCGATTTCGGTCTAGACTTCGGTCTGACATACGTACTAAGATAATTTATCATAGCTCGAAATCCCTCGAGTAGACATATCAGCTCGTTATGAACAATCTTTGAGATCCGCAAGAGCTGGTCGATGAGATTCTCACCTTGACCTCCGCAGTATGAGTCCCTCCCATATTGAGGTCACCACGACGCCTACCACTATCCTGTCAGCCACGACAGAAGTGATATCTGATGCGGATTGCTCTCACCCCAATGAGGTGCTTAGCCCAGTGAGTGACCTATCTCTTATTTCTGACCCGTCTCTTGTGACCCCGATTGAGAGCGAGCTTAAACAGCCTATTGAGTATGTAGTGTTGTGCCCCTCACCCACACATCTTCCTCTGCCATACACCGAGTTAGTTAGCACCCCAACCACAAACCCATTTCCTGACACCGCACCCACAGATCCATTCTTGAGCGTAGACCTATGTCACTCTTCCATTGTCATTGCCCTGAGTCACTTCACGACCGAGAGCCTAGAGTCTGGTGTTGATCTCTTAGTGGCTTTGTCACCCATTCACAGGGACATGACCCCTCACGATGGTACTCATCTGGAGGTTCATGACCCTAGTGACGAGTTCTAGGACGAGCCCGCAGTTGAGCCTCCTGATGATCCGCCACATCCTATTGAGGATGAGATTCAGGCGAGCCCTGCATGTATGAATATCGATTTATGGACGCTTCTTCCATCGTCCCTGACCGCGCCCCAGAGGATGGATATTGTGTGAAGCATCCAATATTTAGGGCACCACCTGCTGATACTTCACACCCTCGATGAGTTTTGGGGCACACCCCATACTGACCCACCACACAAGCTTTTTCTTTCTGGCGACACGCACCACCCGCGAGAGTCACGTCTTTTAGTCAGTATACACAATTTTCATTCAGGTGGTTGTCACATTCGTGATGATTTTTCTTACACACTTCCTGGTGAGCCGCCTGATGCTTTACGCTCCCTGAGAGACATTTTGCTCTTCATGAGCTCCCCCTTGAGTGTAGATGTTTCGCACGGTCACGTGAGCACTCGACACACACGAGATGAGTTTTTCTACACTCCATCGAGAGAGCCTCCTGATAAACCACCTCCTTTGATAAGTTTTCAGGTCATTATTAGATTCGCTCATAGAGAGCATGTTGTGTCGGTCATGTTTCGGTTGCATCATTTGCATAAGTCTGTTGAGTCGTTTATTCGTCATTTGCATGGAGTCTGTTGTGTTGTCTGTTCATCGTTTGCATGCGTGTCATGAGTTGGTCCAATGAAAAATCCATAATGATAATAAATTTTGTAAGTCACATGCAAATGTTCACCGACAAGAACAGGTACTTCATGAAGGCGAGCAGGTGATGGTGAAAATCTGCATTGTGAGGCTCTGTGCGAGGCTTGATAAAAGCTTGAGTGTTAGGCGAATGGATCCCTATATAATCATGAGACAGATCAAAGCAAACACATACGATCTTGATATCTCTGCAAGTATGGGTATCTACCTGGTATTTAGTGTTGAAGATATGACGCCGTACTACAAGCCTCGCGAGTATGTGGACCCAAGCAGTTGAGACTTCGCGCCACCCACACCTCCACTCTAAAGGGTCCAGTTTTACGGTCAGCAACGGAAGCGTGGTGAACCCATAACCCACTGGTTGGAGAATCGAAACCTCCCTCTGATACTAAATTGATGCAGGACGACGTGTAGGGTTTGCGCGCCTGTTAGCTTTTTCTAGGAAAGCCTAAATGCGTGCAATGAAATATGGATTTTGCAAAAATAATTTGAGCGGGCGGTGCGCAGACTTTATGAAATTAAGCAACGTTTTTTTAAAAAAACACAAAACAACTATTTTGTTAAAAAGGATTTTCTTAAAATAATGGTTCGATTCTGAATTCGGGGAAGGAAGTTCGCAACGTTCGTTCCGTTTCCCTTGTCGTAGCGAACGGAAATAGTGAACTCCAAATACGTTTCCGTTTGGAGTTTTCGACGTAGCGTTCGCTGAAAAAATTTGGGCGAAAACCCAACAATGAATCTAATTAGCTAAGAGAAAATGTAAACACACGCAAAAGAGGGATAGAAGCAAGTTACCCACGGAAACTTTCCGTATCCAAAGTCGATGGTTATCACGCGAGGAACTCCTCGTCACCTTCGATCTTCCGCTCCGAGGTCAGCCGCTATCGCACACGACACCAAGGAGAAACTTCACTCACTTTCACACGAAAGTGGTTCCGCGGGATCTCAAACACTCAATAGTGTAAGGAAGCCACAAACTAAACACCATAAATTTACTCACTCTCACACACAAGAGTAACTCCACGAAATCTCTAAACACAAGAGATATCCAATTTCCCTTTTCCTAACTCACAGCAAAGCAGCACACTGATTTCTCCTAACTCCAATTATAAAAAATAACCTAACAAAGAGAGCCCCTCACTGGACTTCAGGGTAACAGTAAGAAATTTCAACAGTAATATAAAATCTCACTGTTCATCATCGCTACAAACTCTCACACCGGAATACAACTGGAGCAATCAAAACACTCTATCACCATTCACCATACAACTCTCTCAAATGGAAAAACAAACAACTATCTTTCAACATTCAGCAACACAGGTTCATCATCAACATCACAGGGAGCAAGCATAAATTTCTTTCCACATCAACCAACGACAGGAAATCATCAAATCACTAACGCAACAGGTAACAGTTCACAGAAAAACAGTTCTCACAGCATCACTAACATCAATCCTACGACTCTCAAACAGGAAACCAAATATCAGCAAACTCAAGTTTTTTCATCAACATCTCCCCCCCCCCCCCTAACTGCTCATCTTCTTTGCTATTTATAGAGCATCAACTGCAGGCGGACATGGGGCGGAAGGTTTGCTGGAGCTGAACCCGCGGCGTCGTGGAGAAGTGGACATGGCAGCGGTTTGGAGGAGTCGTGACCGGCGTCGTGTGGCGTGGAGGAATCGTGGCCGGGAGACGTGATCTTGCGTGCGGGAACCCACGTGAGGAAGCCCTAGACGACGAATCCGAGAAGAGCTCGATCGGGAAAGAGGAACAGTTCCGGGCTGGCTTCTCTTGAATACTGCCTCTGGACTGGTTTAACCTATATATATATATATATTTATATAACCTTATATATATAAATATATATATTTTGAGAGTTTTGTTTTTTTTTAAATCTATATATATATCTATTTATAAATTTATATATACATATATATTTCACAAAATTAAAAAAAAAAATACACAGTTGCAAAAGAACAAAACACAACATTCAGGGCTGAAAGAGGTCCGGACGGGTGCGGCGTCGGGTACTTTTGCGACGACCCGATCTAGGCTGGTCTCCACCACTTCCCACCTTCATAGCCCACACACGTCGGATGGCCACCACTACTCACTCACTTCTGGCACTCACCCACCCGAGGACTCGTCTTCTTTGGTTCTACCTACGGCTCCGCCGATCGCACCGGGATCTACCACTCATGAGTTGAGCGTTGAGAGCATCATGAAGACCAGACTCCGCCAGTGCATTCCTACTACAGACGTTGGTGACACCTGGGTACCTGTAGCATAGCTCGATCGACTCGCCCATCGGCCGTTTCCATTCACCGGAGATGACAACTTTTCAGTCGGGGGGGGGGAGTTGGTTGGCGAGGACACTCTTCCATCGACGACACTTGGACGACCTGAGGACCTCTAGTGGACCTCTTTGAGTCTCACCTGACATACAACGAGAGAATTCTGATCCCTTTTCATCGGGAGATGAATTCTTTCAAGTCAGGGAGATTGATGCAGAGCAGAGACGAGGACCTGCAGTGGAGGACGAGTTGTGGGCCCGTTCAGGGCTGATTGTTGACTTTCTATATATGACATGCCTGGATCGATGATCGGACTCCACAGATGTGTCTGAATTGATACCGCGAATCGAAATCATATGCTATTTTATTATTTTTGGTTTATTTTAGTGTATTTTGAGTGGCCCCGCCTCCTGCCAATCATAGCCGTTGAAGGTGGGATGCCCTAGTCTTTGTTTTCTTATAAATAGATGAGTAAGGGTTGGTTTTGAAGGCATTGCAGAATTTGGAGAAAGTTATTCCCGGATTCCCGCGATCATCCCACGGTGCCGACTACGTGGAACCCTAGGTGACGACTCCTAGGTTGGTATCTTCCTCACCAAGCATTCCCCTAACCCTAGCACTCATTCCCCCCTCCAAAACCCCTTGCCGCAACCTCTATAACCCCCCAAATAGCCAACCGTTTGTTGACCAGATGTTCAAATCACTGTTCACCTTTTTATTCATTATTCATTCATGAAATTAACTGTTCATTATATATAGTTTTCCCTTACCTTAAGCCGCCGACGATATCTCTCACCTCCACCCAGCCGTCGCTCCTGCTGTAGCCTTTCCCAGCCTTCCGCCTCCCCAATTTCTCCAGCAAACCGCCGCCCCTGCAGAACCTTCCCCTTCCTGTAGCCATCCAGCCGCCGGTGCCCGCAACACCTCTGCAGGCTGCCTTCTCCTCATCACCAGGCAACCCACCTACTTATCCCAGTCAGCCGCCCCTCCTGCTACAACAACCGAGCCCCTCCTTCACGTGGATCCCCCAACCCTACCCCCCCTTTCGGATCAGCCCAGATTTGGAATTTTCAGCTCGGATCCGATCTCAAAATATCGGATCTACTTCTCCCCGCCCGGATCTACCCATACGTGGCCAGATCTATCCATTTCCGACCCGATCCCACCTTCCATCACCGAGGACAACCACCTACAGCGCACGCCTCCGGTTCCACTTTGGATCGTCGCACATGCATCTTCAGCTCCGGATTCTTCAGTGTCTTGGTCAGCCCACTATTTGATTAGATTTCGTTTTACTTGATTATTATTTTCAGCATTTTTATATTGGATTAGACCACTATATTATTTTGGATATTTTGTATTGTGGTGGCTTGTTAAATAATTATCGTAATTTGCAGGATTTATTCGTCGCGCGCTCTTGCTTTGTCCCTCCACGCTGAGGAAAGCTTAAGTTTTCTTTGCCCTAGTAAATTATTTTACCTTGCTGTAAATTAACTGCGTGAAATGTTATTTTTATTATCTAATTATGATTTAATCCGTCGGGATTTGCATAGCATGTATGGTTAGGTCACCGTTTACCCGCCGCCTATAGATTCACCCTGCGTCAATAATGAACTATGGTGGCTCGGGGATGTGTGGCTGGGAAACAGTCGGGTAGACTGTAGGGAGGCTCAAAAAGATCAGATAAGGTTTCTGCTGGCCGGTAGTTGGATGTTCTAATGGTGTCTGAGAGATGAATCAGGCAAACGAAGCAGGGAAAAGACCGTCGGTTTTGAATACAGGGTTGTTAGAATATTGACGTTGTCGGAGAGGCGACGAGTAGTCTATGATGGGAGGTAGTCAGGAGTAAGTAGTTGGTGCCTTTGATGACGGTGGCGAAGGTGATCCAGGGAAGACCAGTTGGGGTGGTTGTAGAAGCGGATGAGTCTACTGGTGTGAGGGTTCGCTGTTTATCTTCACACTTCTAAATGTGACTAAGAGACCTGTCATTGCAGATTATCCTTGCAAAGATTAAGGGTCCTCTTCTTGATCGACCTGTTTTATAGTGTCTTTGTAGACTTCAAATGATTTTACTTCAAAAGAGTGATATGATTAATATAGAGATTTAAGTTGGTTTGTCTTGACAGAGCCTGCACTTCTTTAAGAACATGTTTGTTCTCTTTTGATGTCTTCTCTTCGTAAGTAATACAAATCCGAACTTCATAAAAGATTTTGGTTTGTGCGATTCAATTTGATCTAAAGATGCAATGGATGAAATTTGTGAAAAAAGTTTATGGTCAATGTAGAGAGAGAAGAGGTTTATGGACTTATGAGGTAAATTCTGAGAGGAAATTTTGATGAATATAAAATTTAAATAGATCATTTATGTGTATTGATGTTTATTTTGTGGACGACAAGCCAAAATTTAACCTGTTGATATTTTATAGTGAACTGTTTTTTTTGCATGGCGAAGTCCAGATGTGTACGGAGTAGTAAAACATGGTAGGGCATTACGTTTCTTTGTATTTATTCATGTCTTTAAACCAGTAAGGTAATTGTTATGTCTTTTTTTAATATATATCTTCTAAGGTTCATAGAACGTGCTTATTATTTGGTTTAAGGGAACCTTGTTCATAATGCTTTATTTGATTGTTAACGGATGCAATCCAAACAATTGAGTTTATTCTTCTAGTGAAGTACTTAAAATTGATGATTTTTCAGTAAATTTTTAGTTTATTCTTTATCAGCTTGTTATTATTTCTGTGGGCAACCTTGGTGGTGTCTGCTTTCTTTTAATTAAAGTATACTTGCGTTGGTATTTTCATCGTTCTTATCTCTCATGCACACTCTGACACACAACAAATTTACCATCAACATATACTTTGGTTCTGTTTTTTTGGGTGTTTTAACTCCATCTTCAGTGGGGGAACATATTACCAGAATTAACATGTGATTGGTAAACTTCCGTTCCCACCGCAACAACAGCCGGAAGGCTAAAACTCAGGGTTCGTTTGGGGCGGCGTTTTCACGCCGGTGCGGGAGCAACCGCCGCCTCGAGCAGGAAAAACAAATGCCGGGCAACGGCGTTTGCTCCCGCAGCGAAGCGGAAAACTGAAGTGGATCGCTCCGTCTCCAACCCCCGCCCCCCACCTACGGTCCTAGCTCTCCGTTCCCAGCCGCCGGTTCCAACTGCCGCCCCAAACGAACCCTCAATTTTAGCCTTCATTTCCATTACATGGTAGGAGATCCCAATCCCACCGCTCCCTCCATTCCCACCAGCCATGCAAAAAAGGCCTGTTGGGCCCGGACTTTTTTGCTACCAGGCCTAGGCTAGGCCCGAGCCAGTCTACCAGATCGGGCCCAGGCAGGCCGTGCCAGTCTTGGGCCTGGCTAGGCAAGCCTCAAAAGGCCATTTGGTAGCAGCAGCTCCTGCTGTTTGGCAGTAACTTTGTTGGGCGGCAACACCCAGGGCAGTTGCCCAGCTGGGCGGGGAATTATGGGCACCGGGCAAAGCCGGTGCTCGAGCAGGCCCGGTCCGGCCCGGGTAGGACACTAGGACGTGCCCTTGCAAAAACAGGTTGCCCGGGGAGGCCCACTAGGCCAGGCCTGTGCTCAAACTTGGGCTGGGCAACCGGGCCTGAGCTTTATTTGCACGCCTAGTTCCCACCGCTCTCATTCCTATAGCTCTCATTCCCACCGCTCGAACACACAAAGCCTTCATCAGCATAATTTTCATGATCTCTTGGATTTAAACTGCCTCATAAAATACCATTCATGATCTCTTGGCTTTAGAGTGCCTGATAAAATACCATCTTTACAGGTATAAATTTGATGATGAACGGGTAACCAAAGAAGATGTGAAAAGGGTCCTGGAGGAGCAGTATGGTGGGGAAGAAGAGGTTTTTTTGTACATTGTCATAAAGCATCAATTTTTCTCACCTTCCATGATTATTTGCCTTCTAACAATTTTCTTTTCTATGCTTATTTTCTTGCCACAGTTGCCACAAACAAACCCAGGATTTAACAATACCCCTTTTAAATTTACAAAGTATTCAAATGCATATATGCTAGTGTATATTCGTGAAAGTGACAAGGAAAAGATAATCTGCAATGTCGATGAGAAGGATATAGCAGAACATCTTCGAGTAAGAAATTTTCTAATTAATTCTCATCCATAACCTTGAGGGCCAGAGAAGATTTAACATGTTTCTACAGATTAGATTGAAGAAAGAACAAGAGGAAAAGGAGCACAAGAAGAAGGAGAAAGCTGAGGCCCACCTTTATACCATTATAAAGGTATATAGTTCTTTTTTTCCTACTTGTTGTACTTTGACCGAGCTGAGTGTAGTCTATACTATACCATCATTACCTTTGAGGGTTTTTTGACAACAATAGGTGGCACGAGATGATGATTTGGCTCAGCAGATTGGAAAGGATACATATTTTGATTTAGTTGACCATGACAAGGTTCATAGTTTCCGGATACAAAAACAAATGCCTTTCAATATTTTCAAGGTAATGTATCTGAAAAGCCAAGTAACCATATTTATGGTGATCAATTGATTGCTTATGCATGATGTATGGATACGTAGTGATAATATCTTAGTTCTTTATGTAAAGAATGCATGACACCCCTGAAATTTATAGAAAAGACAGAACTCTTGTAGTGTTAAATTGGACATTTGGAATCCTTATATTTTAATCTTTTACTCAAATCAGAATAGTTTTTATTTTTAAAAATAAAAATAGTTCAATTATAAGTTAATTTAGTTTTTAAAAAATTATTACTCGTTAAATAGCTCGTACTTATGAAAGTTAATAAACTAATATATTAATAAATTTTAATTTTAAGTTCTTTTAATCTAGAATGTTATTTCTAATCATGAAAATAACTTTAAAATGCATATCTTTTGCGGTTATTTTGAATTGAATCAAATTAAAATTGGCAATTTAATTAAGTTTTATAAATTTACTTTTTTAGTGAATCACAATTTTTTTTAATTAAAGAACTTGAAATTGAATTTCATTTGATTTTTTGACTTAAAATTGATTTCATTTGAGTGGAAATTGAAAATTTGGGCATTTCAATTGTTCATTTAAAATCTGCAGGGGTTTTACTTATATTTTCTTTAAAGTTTAGGGGTGTTATATGTACTTTACTCTAGTTATTTTGTTAGATTATCATCGCAGTGGATATTAAAGGAATTGACTTTGATAATATCTTTAGCTGTAACCTAATCCTAATGTTGTATTCCTTCTCTTCTATGATATGAAAATAGCAAGGTGATTGATGGGATCCCGACACACATCGTCCTACACGACGACCAGACATCCATTTTATGTTGGTCAACGTTCTCTGTATTTTTTATTTTAATTTTATGTATTTGGAGGGATTCATGATCGGAAAATCATGACCGTTCATGATGACCCCGTAGTCTATACAATATACATAGGGATAGATGGTTCAATTTGAAGACATTGAAAGTTTGAGTGAAGAAGAAATTCTCCTTTCGATCAGCCGGTGCCAAAGCCGGAAACCCAAGTGCGATGCTTGGGAGTTATCGTCCTTATCGCCCCCTTCCATTAGCCGACCACCCCACATTTCCCCACCCTTTTCTCCAACCAGCCGGCCATCTCTCTCACTCACCACATTCCTTGGCATGCCACCCTCGTCTCCCTCCACAACCAAAGAGCTGGCCTCCTTTCCCTCCCTCAAGCCGCCACCATTTTCTCAAAATTTCTCCACCATCACTCAAATTCCCTTCATTTTCAGTTTTTCGGTCACCGCCAGAAAACACTGGGTCACTGATCACCTCCGTCAAACCATCACCATCTCCTCAAAACTCCTCCACCATTACCACTTAAATTCCTCTCATTTTCAGTTTTCTAGCGATCGCTGAAAAACATCTCTGGCCACCACCACCACCACCACCATCTCCGGCCACCACCACCACCACCTCTGTCCACCACCACCACCTCCGGCGATTCCTTCCGCCCACCTCCGGCCTTCCACCACCCTCCAACCACCCTCCAACCACCACCTTAACCGCCATACCACCTCCCCACTACCTCCACTACCCCATTATCCCCACTCCCTAAAAACAGGACCACTACTAAATTCACTCCACCTCCCATTTCTCCACTTCCCCACTAATCCTACAACACTCTCACGTGGAGCCACTCCACTCCTCTCGAACAGAGCCCCCCACTCCCCCCTTACATCCGGCCATTACCTCCCACACTCCCACACTCCCACACTCCCACAAATCTCTCCCTTCATTCGGCCCATGTCCAGAAGGTTGTAAACATCTGGCTGCTGCTGGAATCATCTTCCAGGCAGCCAATTCCAGCCCTCATTCCCTTCTTTGATCCCCAACAAAGCTCACCCAACCTTCCCCCTCATTTCCCCTATCTTCTCTAGTTCTCTCTTCCCCTGGACCATTAAAAACTCCCCACTGGGCTCCTCCCAGCGCTGCCTGAAACCACAGCCGCCTGCCACTTTATTCTCCCAGCACAGTTCTTGCATTCTTTTGCAATCCGAAGTCTTGCAACCCCGAGCCGACCTCCACCCCCTTCCTCTATCCACCTGCATTCATACCAGCCGCCGCCGCAGCAGCAGCAGCCATCTTCTCCAGCCATCTGGGAGATCAAATCCAGAATTACTCTCTGCTGTCCAACAACTTGAACTACCTCCTGAAGCTCAGATCCAACCCTGCTCCATAGTTTCGGCCTCCCAAAGTTCTCCGAACATCCATCTAGCCCCCTACTTCTAGTTGTGTGAATATTCTAGTTTATGGTTATTTATTTTATGCTTAATTACTGATTGTTTTCCTACTTTGCATTATATCTCTTTGTAAATTTTTCTTCCACCAATTGTGACTAGTGTGATATTCATTTGTTTGTTTGTGATTTTTGCATTCACATTAATACTCCAAGACGTGCTCTCTATTTCTTGAAGTTTTTTTTTCTATCGTGGTTTTCTTGCTTTTACATTTATACATTATAATTATTGCATTAAAAGTCGTCGGAATCATATTGTTGCATATAGTGATCACCCATTATTTCCCCCTCATCTAGGACCATCCTGTGCTAGATGGGTATCAGAGCTCAAATCCGGGCTTAATTTAAGATACGCAGTACTAGAGTCTATCTCACACATGTCATATTATTATAGTCACTGCTTCCATAATTCTCTATTTGAGGAGCCATAATTCACTTTGTTCAAGCCCAGAGTGTTCCCTCAGGAATATCCACATCCTATTATGATGATTTCCCTTGTTCTCAACCTGTCACTCATAGAGGTCGTGTTGACCCTTCGACATGACCCAATGATGGCATGAAGAGTTTACCACGATGATTGTCATTTTGAGGAGTCTCAAGTTTATATTTTGTAGAGTCGCCTCAACGTTTGATGTCTTGTCAAGTCCCAAGGCCTGTAGCTATTGGCTCGTGAACATTGATCATTATCTCGATCACTTTGAGTTATTTGGTATGCGTCGCGTCAGATTTTCCAAGCTTTGGTTGCTAGGTCAGGTGAGAAAATATTGGTATAACAATGAGTGGAGTATTGAGCGAGATTGTCATTTCCCTATCGCTAGTTGGGTGGAGATGAAGCGGAGATTGTGTCTTAGGTTTTTACCAACATCATATTAGAGTTATCTTCTCGAGCTAGTATTTTTCCTCTAGCAAGGATTCATGTCTGTTGCTGAGTATAAAGATTATTTTGACAAGTTAGCGGTGATGTGCGACATTCATGATGAGTCAGTCACAACCGCTACTAGATTCCGGTTCAGACTTAGGTCTACGATCTACGTCTTATTGATTAGTCATCCCGTTAGTTTCTGCCAAGCAAACATTTCAACTCGCCCTCCACTACGAGCGATATTTGAGATCCGCTAGAGTTACTCAAATAAGCTTGCACTTTGATCGCCCCATTTTAAAGAGTCTTCCCCATCCCGAGTCCACTACTAGAGATATTTCCCGACCAAAGACAACAAGTGCATTTAGTGGTGACCACACTAATACAACATCATAATCCCCGACTATCGGGTTCTCCCATTCTGATGAGGTTCAACGGGTTATCATGCAGGATATATGACACGTTAAAGCCCAATGCCCTACGAGGTCTCCACTCCTTGGTGGTGAGCATGAGCCTACTCCTGACTCGATCATGTATGCTGAGGGATAGAGAGAGATAGTGTCCTGATTGTTGAGATTGTTTCGGAAAGCGGCACAAGTAGAGCACCAGAGTTAGAGTTGAGGATGTGTCTATTACCTACACCTCTTTTTAATGAGGATGAGATTTCGATGAGTGACTCATTTCATCACAAGATCCTTGACGTCTCTTCAAGTCATATCTCCGATTCACCCCATCCTTGAGGTTCTCTAATCTAGTGTTGTGTACTTAATGATGGCCCCCTTACGTTTAAGACCACTCCTAACATTTCAGGAACATATGTTGGTACTTGTCGCATTTGCGACGAATTTCATTATACCCCTCCCTGTGTGCCACTTGACGATGAGTTTTCACTTTATGGAGGCATTCTATATATCATAGACTGACATCCCAGTGCCAAAGTCTCACATAGTCTTTAGGATATTTATCTCACCCTCGACGAGTATTTCTACACTCCACCTAGAGAGCCTCCAGATAAACCACCACAAATTATGAACATGCATACTATCTGAGTTAGTTGAGAGTGAGAGTGCTCTCGATAGCTTGAGGATCGATTCCATCATAATAAGTGTTGACACATCAGGTGATTATTTAAATGATCATTGCATCTGCGATGAATTTTCGTACATCCTACCTACTGAACCCCCGATCATATTCCCCGATGAAATGAAACATTGAGGGTTGTAGAGCCTCTACATAGGAGATCCGTTAAGTGAGTCGATTGTCATTCATCATCATTGAATAACATGCATGAGTCTATTCGACATGAGATTACTTGCAATAATGATATTTATAAATCTTATGCTGATAGAGCATGAGAGATTGCAAAGTTTCAAAAAAAAGAACAAATGTTGATTTTTTTGTGCTGAGAGGTTCCCCTAAGGAAATTGCCCGGAAAATAAATGTCTGGCGAATGAATCTTTACACGGTTATCAAAAGAATTGGAAAAAAATGCTTATGAACTAGGTATTCCGCAGAGCATGAAAATTTGACCCATATTAAACATAGAAGATTTGACTCCATTCTTCGAGACACGTGACTACATGTACTCTTCTCTTCTCGCTACTTCAACTCAACCCCAACTTTCGCCCACTACTTCACTACAACCCCAATCATTGCTTACTACCTCACTACAACCACAACTTTCACCTACTACTTTGGTACAGTCCCAAGCTTCACCTACTACACTACAACTCCAAATGTCGACTCCGATTGATCATCCAACTTCATCCACAGTAGTACCACATTCTCCAACATACGCATCATCTCGACTTCTTCCATAGCAGTACCACATTCTCCGACACATGCATCTTCTCGACTCCTTCCACAACAGTACTATACAGTCCTTGACACTGACGAAAACAACAGTATCATCGCCAGTATATTCTTCTGCATTGATGTCCACTATTCCGACTCTGACATCTTCAACACCATCTTTTATAGCAGTATTGTCGTCGCCAGCTTCCATAGTTCAATCCTTGGTTCCATCGCCAGTGCTCCAACGATATCGTCTCCGGCCTCTGCAGCAGTTGTACTCTCAATCTTGGTCCACAAGTTCAGGACACCATCAAAGCTAGAGAGATTCACCTCGCATTCAAAAGAAGAATCGGGGGCCATGTAGCTCATCCATCAGTTTCTCCACTACAAGAATCAGGAACTTGTCTTTCACGGTCTTGACATTCAACTCCCTATATCTACGCAAATTGTTAAGTGGTGTCCTTCTGAACCAAAAGAGCATGGGAGGAATAGGGGGAGATGCTATGGCGGGTGATGCCTTACTGTAGCATGGCACTGCATTGACGTTCAATCTTGTCCGTATGTCAGAATAGATAGTGATAGGGCTGCACTATGATAGGGGCGGTGCTTGGGAGGAGGCAGATGCGGTGATCGTGGCAATATAGCGGTGGGAGTCCCTGAGGAGAGACCAAGATGTCCTCGAACTCCTGCAGCGTGATCGAGACTGTCGTGCGACTCTTGGTCGGAAGAGAGGCAAAATACCCGATATGACTTCCCGATCAAGCAACCCTTCCAAATTGTCCACTCACCTCCCTACTACCGTGAACAGTAACTGGATTTTTCTTGGACAGCAGTAGTGGGTTGGAATTTGGGGGTTGTAGGGGCTGCGGATGAGGGTTTCAGAGGGGGACGATGAAGACTATGGATGAGTATTACCTTGAGGAGTTTGAGCGCCTAAGAGTCGTCACCTAGGGTTCTACGGCGTCGGCACCAGGGAGTGATCGCTGGAATCCGGGAAGAAGAGTCTCTAAAATTCTGCAATGCCCCATTCAACCCCCTAACATTCCTATTTATAAGATAAACAAAGCTATGACTTTTCCATCAACGTCTATGATTGGCCAGTGGGGTCGGCCACTAAAATACATAAATAATAAACCCAAAAATATAAACTAATATTTGTTTTTGACTCGCGACGCGTGCCGGACGCAACTGCGGAGTCCGATCGGCGATCCGATCAAGCTTTCCTGTGCGAATAAATGAATGTGGGTCCCGCATTGCGACGAACCCCTCCAGGTGCACGATCTGACGGCTCTCCATCAATTACCCCCTCATTTAGGACTGTCCTACGTCAGGAATTGTTCTCTTATTTATAGCTAGTAGTTTATTTTATATTTTAGTTGTTATTGGTTTAGATGCATGGATGTACAAATTTTTTTGCCTTGTTAGTCTGAAATTGTTCAATACGTCATGGTGTGGCCCACATGCAAGACTTTTGTACGAATTTGTTCTGTTTGCATGATAAAATCAACAAATTTAACTGTATATTACAAGTCAAGTTTCTTAATGTTGATAAAATTAAATAAGATGGATGAGACCATGAACACATTTAAAGCATGATGCAGTGAGTGGCAATGGAAAACATTTTAAGAGGTTTACTATGTTTTTATTTTATGTTAGTTCAGGTTATTTGCTTGATATTTCTAGCTTTCAAGTTAATAAGTTAAGTATTTCTATCTTTCAAGTTAAGTTAAAAATGTCTCTAATATAGCAATTTTAAAATATGTAGTTAGTATTGTATTAATATGAATGTTTTTGATGGTCCAGTTTCTAGTTCTCTTTTTTGGTGCATCAGAATGAATTGGTTGCCAGCCATTGTTATTCAAACTGGCATTTTTTGACACTTCTAAGAACTTAAATTGAGATCTGTAAATTTAATAGCAACCAAGCATTTTGTAGGAAGAGTTGGCAAAGGATTTAGGCATACCAGTTCAATATCAGCGGTTTTGGCTTTGGGCTAAACGTCAGAACCATACATACCGTCCTAATAGGCCATTGCATCCCCAGGAGGAAGTACAATCTGTAAGTGCATTGTAGTTTTTGTACTTGGTTTTCTAATACAGAGGCTTTCTGAAATTATATTATTACATTTTTGTTATGTCTTAAGAGATTTTATATCATTACTTGTTCCTTATCATCATCCGTTAGTACTTAAGAGTTAAGTCTAGAGACTCAACTTTTTGTTCCTATAATTATTGGTTTTCTTGAATGCTCTTATTTTCCACTAACTGAAAGTGTACATGCTTTGACTTCCATGGTGGGGATTATATCTTTTACTTGTGAACGCAATTTTATCAATGTGAATATGAATCTTTTAGCTTTTTCATGTTTAAGATATGCCGCCTCCTCTTGGATATATATGTTCCAGTAGGTACTTTGTTTACCCAATACATTCATTATTTTATTTTAAAATAATAGTTGGATACTGCCTATATTTCACTCTTGTGATGAGACCCGGACCTTCGTTGCGTGGGGATGGTTTGTGCAACTTGCTTCCCTAAAATAATAGTTGGATACTGCATTAGTTTCACAAGATTCTATGTTCGTTCAAAATAGGATTGTACTGCATTTAATTTAGACTCATGATCTAGCAATTGATGTTTTACTGTTTCTCACGTTGTGATTCTCTCTTATTGGTTCCCATTTATTTCATTCATGCTACATTTTTTCTCCAAATACGTGTGAACTACATATGCCATATGATATTCTGTGTTTGCTATAGTAACTCCTGTCCATGTGTCACGCTAATTTTGGATATTCCGAAACACTCCTTGCATCACTCATCTTCTAAGCTTGAAATTTCTTCGCGGCTTTGCTCTCGCAGCTGCCTCCATTTTACCGGTCTCTCTTTCTTCTAGCACTTCTTCGAGCTCATGACTGGCGCCACCCCTCAACCACCACTACCTGCCCCTCTTTCTCTCTCCGCAAAAATAATTTTTTTTTGTATGGGCAGGAAGTACAAGAAGAACACTTGTAGAGCAGGGTAGCGAAATAAAAAGGAAATGAAGATGCGGGTACTGTGGAGGGGATGCAGTTCCTGCCTCTTATATGTTCTGAGAGAGAGAACCGAGGAGATAGACAGAGAATCAGAGAGATAGAGAGAGAAAACAGGAAGCGCGCAAAACAGAGTATTCCTTTCAACCGCTTCTGCTTCCTGTACCAGCGCCATTCTCGCTTCTCCCAAGCCCAGGATGACGTATTCCATCTCCTCCTTATAGGCGGAGCTGGTGATCAAAGAGAAAGATGGAGAAAGAGGGGGAGAGTGGAAGAGGGCCTCCAGATGAGAGAGAGAGAGAGTGGTCCGCCAGCTTTAGAGAGGAAAAGAAAGAGAGAGGGGGTAGAGAAAGAGAGGAAAAGAAAGAGAGAGGGGGTAGAGAAAGAGGAAGCCTGCCACTTATTTTATTTTAAGTTTTATGATTAATTAACTTTGAGATTAAATGTTTATTTGATTTCATCTAGATTAAATTTAATATTATTGTAACTAAATTTGAGAAGCATTAACAAAAATTCACATTTAAAATGATTAAATTATTTAAATATATTAAAACGCAGAATACGAGCATCTCCGCACGGGCTTCGCCCGTGCTCGATGCTTTCGGGCGAGCTTCACCCGCATCCTGGCGGGCTCCCCCCGCATGAAGCCGTGCCCACCGCTCGCACCCCACTGACGCAACCTATTCCATTTGTCGCCGCTTGCACTCTAGTTGAGCCGCGGCACGCAGGATGCGGGCAGAGACGCCAGGATGCGGGCAGAGCACGCCAGGATGCGGGCAGAGCACGCCAGGATGCGGGCAGAGCACGCCAGGATGCGGGCAGAGCACGCCAGGATGCGGGCAGAGCACGCCAGGATGCGGGCAGAGCACGCCAGGATGCGGGCAGAGCAGGACGCAGA
This sequence comes from Platanthera zijinensis, assembly GCA_039513925.1. NCBI lineage: Eukaryota > Viridiplantae > Streptophyta > Magnoliopsida > Asparagales > Orchidaceae > Platanthera > Platanthera zijinensis. The sequence goes on along the minus strand of CM077084.1, from coordinate 37,566,880 downwards.
GCACGCCAGATGCAGGCAGAGCACGCAGGATGAGGGCAAAGCACGCCAGGATGCAGGCGAAGCCTGCTCATGAGCATCGAGCACGGGCTTACCCGTGCAGAGATGCTCGTATATATACGAGTGAAAGTGCATGGGGGGAACCCCCGTATCGCCGAAACAGTACCCTGATCACAACGGTGTAGTGGCGCGACGGCGCTCCCTCCACTCGCACCCCTGGAGCGCATTAGAAGATTGACCGACATCCGGAGTACTGAACTCTAGGGATGCAAGGTTAGCTGCCCTGCGACACCGTTGTGGTTGGGGTACTGCCGTGGCGGCACGATGTCCACGTGTAATGTCACTCGTAATATTATGATATTGTATTAATTACAACTTAAAATTTTAGTCTATATATTTGTATATCTATATATATAATAAAGTTGTGCTTGTTATATAAAAGTTATTTGGTTTGGTTGGTTAAGGGTATTGTATACATGTTGTAGGTTAATGATTCAAATCTTAGCATCATTCATTTTTTTTTATAATTGTGTGAGAGTAAGTTTAGTTTTTTTTAACTAAATCTAGTGTGATGAACGACTAAGATTGCTTTGATTGTCCTCTAGTGTTACGCAGCATGTCAAAGAATTTTTTTTGTATATAGTATATATGTGTGTGTGCGCTCGCGCGCACGCGTGTCTGTTTGTGGAGAGAGAGTGTGTGTCATATCTTGCGTTAAATATTATATCTATTCTTTAAGATATAATATTGTATTTCATTTAATTTTGACTCATGGTCTGGCAATTGATGTTTTGCTGTTTCACGTTGTGATTCTCCCTTGCTGGTTCCTGATTATTTCATTCATACTGCATTTGTTTTTTCAAATTTGAGTGAACTACATATGGCATATGCACATTCAAGTCTTTATACATCATTAATAGATGATTTTATGTGTGTGTGCACGTCTCTCTCTCTCTCTAGAGAGAGAGAGTGGCATATCTTGTGTTATATATTATATCTATTCTTTAAGAGACCAAACATTTATTATGTATTTATGGATCTATTTTGCCTCATTGCTAGACATGATTTTCAGTTGTACAAACTGTTTCGTTTTGTTTTAGTAAAACTGATTGACAGAGAAAGTTTTGGTTTTACCTACCTTTTGATCTTACGACAACAGTTACAATGAATTGAACTTTAGAGAAAACATTGTAATGTGTATTTAATTAATGCGATACAGAGCTTTAACCCCCATCTGTTTTGTACAATTGTACATATGTTAACACATGCGTTCCCTTTGTTGGTGGTATTTTGAAGTATGATTTTCTTGCATTTTATCATGCAGTAGTAATGTTGCTTTGTGAAAACATGATAAGGTAGGAACTCTTGACTTTGATTTGCATAGAAATAGACATAAATTGTACAATGATTTCCTGCAGGTTGGACAATTAAGAGAAGTGTCAAATAAAACACAAAATGCTGAACTTAAGCTATTCTTGGAAGTGGAATTCGGACAGGTAATTGTTCTATAAGTTTTCATGCACATGATAGTTCCCTTGTATTTTAAATGAAATAACTTCATACTAATTGTTTATTTTTATATGCAAAGCCTTTTCGACGTATCATCAATGATATACTAACTTTTATCACTTAGGATCTTCACCCTCTTCCTATTCCAGAAAGGACTAAGGAAGATATACTTTTGTTCTTCAAGCTTTATGACCCTGAAAAAGAAGAGCTAAGGTAGTTGGTGATTCTTTTGATATATTTGTTTTATCTATTCTTACCTTTTATTAGGCTTGATATTTTTTTGTCATTTCCCCTTTTATAGATATGTTGGGAGGCTTTTTGTGAAGGCGTCAGGGAAACCTGTGGATATTCTGCCAAAATTGAATCAAATGGCTAGCTTCCCTCCAAATGAAGAAATTGAACTTTATGAGGTCACTTCATTACTTGGTTTCATCTGCCAGGCCTTTTCTAAGATTGGCGATTGTCTTTTATAATTTCTTCTAATGCATTCTGCCAACATTTTCTATTTATGATATTCAGGAGATAAAGTTTGAACCAAATGTGATGTGCGAGCACATTGACAAGAAGCTGTCTTTTCGCTCTAGTCAGGTTCGTTATCTTCTGTACCATGATTTGTTTATAGCCAATATTCGTCATTTTTGACTCTGGATTTCTCTCAGCTGGAAGACGGTGATATCATTTGCTATCAGAAAGCTGGTTTACTAGAAAGTGAAGCCCGAGGTCGTTATCCTGATGTTCCATCTTTTTTAGAATATGTACATAATCGGCAGGTAATATGGTGATTCATGTACATCTATGCCACATGGTCTTCAAATTTTCATAATGTTCACCTTGTTATCCCTCCTTTTCTATGCTACCCAACCCAACTGCAGCAACGCTGTCCAATTCCCTTCCCCCTCCCCTTCCGTCCTCATTGCTCTTCGTTCTTATTCCCCCTTATCTCTAATAGTTATATTGTGCTGATGATGGCTGATATATATGCGTAAAATTTATTTCTTTTGCCAGTTTGTATTTTTACAATTAAAATAAATATAAGTATATTAGCTATGTGTATGTATTGTAGTTTTTTTTATATTTATATATATTTCTATTGCCATTTTGTATCAGTTAAGCACTTGAGATTTCAGCTTAAAAAAGGGAGTATTCGTCAAATTTATTTGCATTTTAATTTATTATTAGATCCACTGCATGATTTCATTTCTAGTTATGCTTAATACTTTTCTTATTCTTGAAATGAAGTTCAAACATGTCATGAGTTTGTTTCACCTTAATAATTTTATAGTGTCCTTTTCCATGACAGTTTCCATAAGTGCAACTTAACAGCTAGTAATGTATTGTTTATAACAAGTAGGATCACAATGGTACATATCTTATATTTCAAGGTTTTCACTTGAAGAGAAATGACATCTTACTCCGATCCAGAGAAAAGAACCTCTAAGGCTATGAAGCAAGGTTGTAGATGTAGGATGTTGGGGACACGTCGGTTTGTGTTTTTTATGACAGTCTTAATATGTCTCTGGATATATCAGGGATATTTCATATATCGGATTTCAATAATTAAATATTTATATACATAATAATATATACGTAAAATCATTTTTTTAATTTATATACGTTGATATATTAACAACTTAGCATTTATTGAAATTTTAAATCAACCAAATTAGTATAAACATTTATTGTTACAAAAGCAATAATGACATAACATGAGAAAGCAAGCCAGAAGAAGCGGGAAGCCAAAACTCGTCGACGACAATCAAAGATAAAAAATTCTCAGTCCAAAATTCAAAGACCAAGCAGAATCGATGACGATGATGACGTACTTGTGTATGGAAGAAAGCCAAAGAAAGCAGAAAGTTAGTCGAGAGCTAGGCCACAAAACTACCCAAACAACGAAATAAGGACGTTTTCTTGTCTACTAAATTATCTATATACACTAAAAAAATAAATTAAAAACGTCAATTATACCACGGGATATATCAGCCCATATATCAGTCGATGACGAATATATCAGCCAATATATTAAAAAAGAATATTTACCAAAAAATGTCAGAAATGTGTTGTTGTCCCTGAAACCTTTACGTCGATCGACATGTATGCTAGGAAGAAATACTAATGAAATGTCACAAGTGATCTTCTATTCTTCTAAATAAATAAAAATGCGTGTGAAATCCTTTTATTCTCAAAGAAGAAATGTTTTCCAAATTAGTTTCAATTGAAATCCAAAATTCAAAGGCATTTCAAGAGTTTTTCCTACATGATATCTTAAGCATCCTTTTCCTTAAGGCTTTGTTTGGGACGACAATGACAGTTGTGAACACAACAACTGGAAATTGCAGTTATAAACACAATGGTTGAAAACTGCAGTCATGAATGCTCATAAACGCAGTTGCGCTATTTGGAGAAACTGCATTTTTGTGTTGTCATGAATGTGAAAGCAGTTTTATCTGTTTGGTGATATAGAACTATGGTGGCTATTGAAATTTCTCAACATAGATAATATTTTTTTTCAAACTAAACCATTAAGCTTCTCAACTTAAATACTATATGTTCAAACAAAAAAATTAAAATGTTTAAACAAAAATTAAAATATTCCATATAATAATTTTAGAAATAAGCAATTCAAAATAATTGCATATCATCGGTTCTCCCACGTGCGTGAGCTTCACCTAAATATTGGAATAGTACAAAAATGTTAGTAAAAATAATTTTCATAATATTTCTAAAAAAATGTAATCTTAAAATACTTGAGTGTGTTATGTAGCTGATTGGCTATTTGATCTCTTAAGATTTCCATTTCATCAGCCCCTCGCTCTTCGATGAAGTCAACATCAATTTCATCAGGTTCGAGCACATGTGCATTTGTCTTCTGAAGTTTATAGTTCTCATCATCCTCACTTGTAGCAAACTTTGGGTATTTATGATGCGGAGCGGAGACGCGGACCCGCAACGGAGGACGAGTTTTGGACCCGTTCGTGGCCCATTGACTACTTATCATATGTGGTGTACCCGGATTGAGATGATCCGACTCCACGGATGCGTCCAGTCCGTCGTTCTGTTACGATTTCATATATTATATTGTCATTTTTGCTTTATTTTTGATGTAATCGAACTACCCCATCTCCGACCAATCATAGTTGTTGATGGTTGGATGTCTTAATATCTCTTTATTATAAATAGAAGTGTATGAGAGCTGTCATCAGGTATTGCAGAATTTTGAGATTGTGAATCTTTGATTCCAGCGATCCCTCCACGACGCCGACTCCGTAGACCCCTAGGTGACGACTCCTAGGTCTTCTTCCTCTCCCCAAAGGTAACCCCTACCCCTAGCCATCTTCCTCCACCATCTAAAGCCTCCACCGCCACCTTCACAACCCCAAAACCCTAGCCGCCACCCATCCAGGCTGCTGCCCAGCAACATCTGCCCCCTTCTAGCCACCTCCATGCGGTCTGCCACCCTCTCCTGCCACCTCCCTGCTGGCCTACACCCCTTGCAGCCCCTCACAGCTTGTCGTCCCCCCCCCTTTCAGCCACCCCAACCATCCACCACCTCTCCTTCAAGCCTCCAACAGGCAACAACCTCCCTTCCAAATCTACCCTCTCCTCATCTGAAATATGTCCCTCCACACAGATTTACCTAAAACCAGCCCCCACCTTCCAAAATATCCACATCCACTCATATCTAGCCTTGTAACCACACATCGCGCTGCCGCACCGTCGTCCTAGCCGGATATACTCCTCCACGACAACCCTCATATTTTGAGTATTTATTTGTTGTATGGAACTTTAATTCTCAATATAAGTATATGGTGTTATGATTTCATGTTTACTTGGATCTCTGGAATAGTTTTGTGTTATAGTTTATTTTGTGATTTGCAGGAACCATTCATCCTGCGCTCTTGTTTTGGCCCTCCACGCAGAGGAAAGCTGAAGTTTGCTTTGCCATAAAGAATTATTTGACTATTGCTAAAATCATTTGTGTGTGATTTAATTATTTGTTATCTAATTTTTATTTCTCCATTGGGCTTTGCATTACATTAGGGTTAGGACTGGCAGAAGAAACGTCGACGTGTCCGGGGGAACAATTTCCTCGAAGAGCAGTGGGGTCTCAACGATCAGCGAAGATGGCGACTGCAAGAGAAGAGGCGTCGACAACGAAGGTGAAATCTTCGGCGGGAGAGCCACTATCAAATTATCAAGTTTGTGGTGGAGCGTGGTCATGGCGTCCTGACGACGTGTTTTGACGTCCCGAAGGTGGGCTTCCCAAAGGCAGGCGTCCCAGGAGATCATCATTTCTTTGATCAAGCGGAGGGCAGCAATCTCTGCCACAGTGAGCTTACCCTCCATGTTAAATGATTAATTACCGGCAGGATTAAGAGTGGGGTTGCTCTGAATAGTGAATACAGTTTTAATAAAATAAAATATAAGGCTGGAGGGAAAAAAGGCTGGCTCCACGTGAGGCTTTAAAAATAAGCTGATGTGGCTCAATAGTTATTAGAGGGCTAGGTTTGTTGTGTGGTAGGTTCCCGAAAAACAGTTGCAAGGCTCAAGAAAAATGGGGCACGACCGAGAGTCTCGAGGGAAGCAGAGAGACGCGCGCAACAAAGAGACGGGCGTGCATCGTGACTCAGAAATGAAAACAACAGAGGGCGAGGGGCTCAATGCTGGATGTCTACATGGATGCGCCAACGGTTTACATTTACGCAGAGGGCTCAAAGGGAGGGTGCACTGAAGCACACCGATTTGATGTGGCACAGGTCGTCGCGTCGATTTGAGCGGGGAAAGCGCGACACGGGTAAGAACTCTGGTCATGAGCCGTCGCCTGGGTCGGCGGAGCTTTGAGCTTGGAGAAAGCTCCAACCAACGAAGAAGACAGGAGTCGTCAACTCAGCAGGAAGAAGATCAACGGCTGTTGGGCTCTTCAGAAGGGCTGAGGCATGGGTTGCAAAGCAACAAGACTGTCGTGTGGCGAATTTTAATGGCTGCGGGTACAGGCTGGGGAAGCAATGAAGTAGCGGTTGACTGTTGGAGAAAGTTGACGTTTATCGAAGGCGAGAAAAAACAGTAAATGATGGACTGGAGGATCCGGTCAAGAGCAGAGAGGGTATGATTGTTGGCGTGCGTCGATAGAAAAGTACCAGGGAGACTCTAATACCAAGTTAATACGGGTCTTAGAATGTTGTCGGAGGAGATGCCAGAAGTGGAGAAGATGGAGGTGGTGGAGGATACCATGGAGCCGGAACCGCGACTGCATAAGTGGGGTTGCTCGTTGGAGGAGAGAGCCACCAAGATCTCACACAAGAGAATTGGACTATAACTTTATTCATTCATAATTTGATACATGACTAAGGGTCTATTTATATGACCCCAAATGGCATACCCGTAAGTGCATGACGATGCATCAAATATTAAAATACACTAATATAATTGGACTCGACTCCTAATGCAAACTCAATACATATAATATGATAAATGACAAAGGATTCAAAACCAATCCATAATAGATACCTGTTATGTATTTCTCTCACCCCAGTGAGGTACTTAGTCCAGTGAGTGGTCTATCTTTTGTTTCCGACTCTTCTCTAGTGACCCCGACTGAGAATGTACCTGAGCGACCTATTGATTCTATAGTGACGTGTCCCTCACCTACACCCTTCTTTTGTCATGCCCTGGGTTAGTTATCACCCATACCATGAACTCATTTACCGACACCGCACCTATAGACCCATTCTTAAGAGTAGGTTTATATCACTCTCCCCTTGTCATTGTCCCGAGCCACACCACGACCACGTGTCAAGAGCCTGGTCTTGATATCGTAGTGTCTATCTCACCCATTTATGTGGACATTACCCCTTACGTTGGTACTCATTTGGAGGATCTTGACCCTGCCGACGAGTTCTATGACGAGCCCCCTGTTGAGCTTCCTGATGAACCACCACGTCCTAATGAGGATGAGATTCAAGTGAGCCACTCATTTATGAGTATCAATTTATTGACGTCTCTTCCATTATCATCTCTGATCTTACCCCAGAGATTGGATCTTGAGTGGAGCATCAAGTATTTAGGGCTTTCCTCAAGTACACTTGAGCATACTTCTGATATCTTGAGGACCTACCTTATGACACATCGCACTCTTGATGAGTTTTGGGACACACCACCTGCTGACCCACCAAATGAGTTCTTTTTTTCAGGGGCACTCACCACACTTTCGAGTCACATCTTATCGTCAGTGTCTCTGGTATCCACCCAGGTGATCGTCGCATCCACAATGAATTTTCATACATACCTTCCGCCAAGCCCCCTGATGCGTCATAATCTCCAAGAGATTTTTGGCATCTCATGAGCTCATCTTTGAGTGTTGATGTCTCACACGGTCACCTGGACACTCATCGCACACTGGATGAGTTTTTCTACACTCCATCGAGAGAGCCTCCTGATAGGCCACCTTATTTTATAGATTTCCACGCCATTGTCAGACTACCTCATAAAGAGCGTGTTATGTTTATCGTGCTTTTTTGCATCATTGACATGAGTCTATTGAGTCGTTTCTTTTTCATTTGCATGTGACTGTTGATTTGTTTGTTCATTGTTTGCATCTGTTCCATGAGTCGGTTCAGCAGAGAATCAATACTGGTAATATATCTTATAAATCACATGCAGATCAAGGTTGTCAAGATCGAGATCCTAGATGAGATTGTTTTGAGGTAGGATCGGATTTGATAGTAGGGTTGGATCGAGGTCGCTTTACAAAATCAGGATCGATTTACAAAATCTGGATCGTAGGATCGTAAGATCCTATGATTTGGATCGCGATCCTGACAACCTTGATTGCAGATGTTCATTGGCAAGGGCAAGTATTTCATGAAGGTGACTACGTGATGGTGAGAATCCGCATTGTGAGGCTTCTTGGGAGGTCCGCTAAAAGTTTGAGCGTTAGGCGAATGAATCCCTACACAATCATGAGAAGGATCAGAGCAAATACTTATGATCTTGATATCCATACGAGCATGAGTATCCATCATGTATTTAATGTTGAAGATCAAACGTCATACTATATGCCTCACGAGTATATGGACCCATTTCATGGAGATCCTCTTGAGCCTACACCCCTACATCCTTAGGAGCGTACACTTCCACATCCTCAGTCCCGCACTCAGTCCACTTCTGAGCCCACTTGCCTTTGGGTCAGTCGCCTATGGCTTCATCGTATGCACCAGTGATCGCACCGGGACTTCCAACACATCAGTGGACTATTGAGAACATCATAGATATCGTGGCTCATGCATGCATAACCACGCTAGTCAGTCAAACGTAGGAGTACCATTGACGATGATACTTTCCCATCGACAACACTTGGACGATCTTTGGTGAACCTCATCGAGTTTTACCTGACATACATCGAGAGAATTCCGATCTCTATTCATCAGGAGATGAATTCTTTCAAGCCGGGGAGAATGATGCGGAGCGGAGATGCGGACCCGCAACGGAGGATGAGTTTTGGGCCCGTTCGGGGCCGATTGGCTACTTACCACATGTGGCATACCCAGATCTATGATCCGACTCCACAAATGCGTTCGGCCCGTCGTTCTGACACGATTTCATATATTATATTGTCATTTTTGCTTTATTTTTGATGTAATCGGGCTACCCCATCTCCGACCAATCATAACCGTCAATGGTGGGATACCCTAATATCTCTTTATTATAAATAGAGGTGTATGGAGGCTACCATCAAGTATTGCAGAATTTAGAGATTGTGAATCTCAGATTCCAGCCATCCCTCCATGGTACCGACTTCGTGGAACCCTATGTGACGACTCATTGGCCTTCTCCGCTCCCCAAAGGTAACCCCTACTCTTAGCCCTCTTCCTCCACCATCTAAAGCCTCCACCGCCACCTTCACAACCCTCCAAACCCTAGCCGCCGCCCAACCAAGTTGCTGTCCAACAACATCCACGCACTTCTAGCCACCTCCCTGCTGTCTGCCACCCTCTCCAGCCACCTTCCCTGCTGGCCACCGCCCCTCACATAGTGTCGTCGCTCCCTTTTTCAGTCACCCCAACCATCTATCGTCCCTCTTTCAAGCCTCCAACAACCTCCCTTCCAGATCTACCCTCTCCTCATCTAAAATATATCCCTCCACACAGATTTACCTAAAACCAGGCTAACCAGCCCTCACCTTCCAAAACAGCCACCTCCACTCAGATCTAGCCCCATAACCTCATATCTCCCTACTGCACCGTTGTCGTAGCCGGATCTACTCTTCCACGGAACCCCCATATTTTGTGAGTATTTATTTGTTTTATGAAACTTTAATTCTCAATATTAATATATGATATTATGATTTCATGTTTGCTTGTATATCTGGAATAGTAGTTTGTTTTAGGTTATTTTGTGATTTGCAGGAACCATTTGCCGTGCGCTCTTGCTTTGACCCTCCACGTGGAGGAAAACCGAAGTTTGATTTGCCCTGAAGAATTATTTGACTATTGCTAAAATCATATGTGTGTGATTTAGTTATTTATTATCTGATTTTGATTTCTCCATTGGGGTTTTCATTGCGTTAGGGTTAGTGCATCGTTCATCCGCCACCTATAGATTCGTCCTGCGTCAATTTACATGAAGGATATTTATGAATATAGTTATGTAATGTCATTGTAGAAACCACGATTAAAATTTGTGTTAAATTAGTACAAGAGCTTGTCGTGAAGTATCCCTCATTACTTCTTCCATAGACCCAATGTATTTTCGTGACACTGCGAAATGATGAGTAATGCTCGTGCGAATACTTAAATATAAGTACAACTCAAACTGGTGGTGGATATGGAAAATTGCTACGTCGATCCGTTATGGTACTATGCAATATATGACGATAATGGGCCGATTCCTACCACCTTAGCACAACAAATGTGCATGTTGAAATCACAAATATGCATAACATTTTGTGTTGGTTTCCCCTGACGACCGATGTATAGTACTTTTCTGTCAACTGAAATGCGTGCATCAACATGCGTTCTATCGACCGCACCAATGCAATCTTTAAAGAAAGGCATGAAATGTTCATGATACTTTATCTTGGACACGTACACGAGCTATGATAAAATAAGCAAGGGGATAACAATCGACTTCGGTTCTGTACAACCCCGTATTCGCTGAGTGGGCCCCCCTCGAGGTTCAAGGCTTTGCGGGACCCTCAGGTCCGGGAGGGCCAAGGCAGGCGAGTGAAACCTTATGGAGCAGCATTCGCCCAGGGGAGCGAAAGGGCTCCCGCTCATAGTAGGCGGGGAGGCTCTCGCCCGAGGCGTGAGGGGTCTCGCCCAGGTGATCCGCGAATGACCCTCTGATCCCGTTTCCATCCTCTGAGCTGCGGAGGCGAGTGTTTGGCTTGCCCAACATTCACCCCTTTAAGCAAGTGGCGCCTTCATGGGCCGCTCCGCCCAGTAGGGACCAGAGGCAAATTACCTGGATGCCCTTGAAGGGCTGCAAATAGCCTTCCAGAACAGCAGAGTTTGGCTGTTGACAGACCACTTTTGGCTGCATATAGCAGTTTAGAACAGCGGAGCTACGCTATTTGCAGGTCAGGTTTTGAAATCTATAAATAGATCCAAGGGGTTACCTCAGAAGGCAAGCTTTCCAGTTTTCTCATCCCAGATCTTCTTGCGCTTTCTGAGGTGCCTTAGCTTAGCACTGGTTAAGGAGGGGAAGCGCTCTAAGATCTTTCGGGTGTGTGGTGAGACCTTTGTACTGGAGCCTTGGGTCAGTTTTGAGCTCGAAATCTTTAGTCAGTACAGCTTGCTAGGAAAGTAAGTGTGCGGTCACCCCTTCCTCAAGGGTCTGAACTCCACGAAAGCCGGTTCTTGGTTTCAACAGGTTCGGCAAACACGCACACGAGCTAACATTTAAACACATAATGAATGTGACCAACACTCCACAATCATGAAATTGAACAATCAAATTGCAAAAATATTTCAAATCAAATTAACGGCAAACAAGTTCCATGCTAATTAAGGCAATCGACGCTCTGAATTTTAATGATCAAAAGTAAATGAGGCGTGTCCTTTGACTAACATAAAATAAGCAAGGGGATAAGGTAAACATGCACGTTTAAACATGGCCTTATGATTACAGTTCGGGAAAGGCGGCTTGACGAGGCAAAGTGAGTTGACTGCCATTAAATCTGACTTTGAGGCTTTGTCGATGGTGTGGAAGGTCTTGGGTGACTGGACGTTGGGGGTCAAAAGCTGGTTGGAGGCGCCTCAACCCTGGAGTCGTCAAATCTAAATAGTAATTGGAAGACGAGCGGCCTGGGACGATCACCCTTGAAGGAGTTGTCCGAGGAGGCATCGACTCAGGAGTTGTCCGAGGAGGCGTCGACTCTGGACAGTGGCTCGATGGGGAGGAGGTGACACATAGAGTGCTAGGGCATCAGGATGAACTATCCTAAAGCAGTGAGGTTCTCTCTGTTTTGAAATTTAGTCTACGCTCCCCTTCTCTTGAATGAAGGGCCGAATATATAAAGTGATTCTTATGTTTTAGGTATTTAATATAGGATTGGTAATAAAGGGGTTATATAAATGAAATTTCCTTATTTGGGATTTTGATATGGGACCGACAATAAAGGAATGGATTTTGATGAAGAGAGGATTAATTTTAAGGCTCCTTCTCCTTTTGTCGCTTATACTTTAAAATAATTCCAAAGTGGGTGGAGAATTAAATATTTTCTTGATCTCATTTCAATTTTAACTATTTTGAATATATTCATTTTTGTTGTGATTGCCTTAATTAACATGTTAACTAATTTGGCAGATCTTTTATTCAGGGGTTTATTAGACGATCACCCCAATAAGGCGTACGAAAATGCATGAGTGACATGCACAAAATAGAACATATGCGTGCTAATAATGTGCATGGAAATACAAAAGATAAATGTGCATGAGTGACATGCGCGATACATATGCGAATAAAATAAAAATTAAAGTGCAATGATGTGGCGTAGGTTGCTTCAATTCTCCCAGGGTTTAAAGACCTCGACCTCGTCGAGAGTGTAATGCAGCTTGCGACAAAGAAGTCTGACTGTCAATCTAAAAACGCTTTGCTACTGCCATGTTGTGGGTTCTTGTAGGTAGTGAGGCAAAGGAAAGATCCTTCACTGCAACTCATGACCTGTAGGCAAACTTCCTTTTCTGAAAAATGCAAGAATTTATTCTCCTTTGGAAAAATATAATTCCCAGTGGTAAAATGAACTATTGAATTATAGTTTTCCGAAGATGCTCACAAACTGTTAGTCATAATTTTATGTATAATATTTAAATGTTTAGTAAAAAGCAGAGTATTCAAGAGACGAGTATCACAAAATGGGGGAGAGTGGGGATCCAAGAAGTAAGGTAGAAGGCAAGTAGGCTCGACCTGTAGAATCTTTAAATCACGTCGCATCAAACGTTGTCTTGTCGAACACCTACTAGCGTCTACTAGATCAAAAATCAACTTTTACAAACGTATCACCCGATAGAATCATACTAACACTACAAAATTTAAAATTGATCTCAAATTTATCATTTAAAATTTTCCGGAGATATCTTTTAAAGCGTGTCCTTATGAGAAGTGAAAATCCTAGGGATCATTACTATCCTTCCAAAACGAATTTTCTTAAATAGATATTTAATTTGTTGATAAAGTTGGTTGTGTGTGTTTAGATACAAAGAATCGTGGGTATAATAAGAGTGCGGTCACCAAATAAAAAGCCAATACAAGGTGATGACTCTAGTGCCAATGATAAGCGAATGTCAAGCATAATGTCTGCAGGCTCAGGTGTGTGCAGCTGTAGTGGACTAGGAGAGTCGGGAAATGCGGAGATCGAATCAGTGTCATCTAAGATAAGTAACACATCGCTAGCAAAATCTTCTTCTTGGATCAGAGGATCAAGAAGAAACTCAGTGACTAAAGGTTGTGATACTGTGGAGGCAAGTGGAGCCCCAATATCATTATGGATGGTAGGACAATGAGAGAGAGACTCTCCTTCTTGAAGCTGTGGAGTAGGAAGAATCTCCACGATTGAAAGAGGTGCTATAGTGGAGATAGGTAGGGATAAGGTGCTCATGGGGATGGTAGGAAATGGGGCATCTATGACCATACATGTGGGTACAATCGTGAGAGTAGAAAGAGGTCTATAGGTAAACTTACACTCATATTTCACTCTAAGAGCCATACTAGAGATAATCTAAATCGTAGTAATTGTGCAACTCTAGTTGGTCTCTAATTGAATAATGTAATCCGTGCAGATAACAGAACACGATCATCACATCACCCTCTTGAATACCTAACCTAGCATGAACGACTAAAAAATCGTTAGTGTACTCATCCACTGATAAACCCCTCTGTTGTAGATTATGGAATCTACAGTGCATGGTTTGGAGGTAGTCGGGGGAAACATAGTGTTTTAAACTCAACCCAGGTAGTGATGGGAGGCAACCATAACGTATCTCTCATGCGTTCGAGTTTCCACCAATCTAATGTTGATCCCTTAAGCCTAAGAGTCACATACTCGACTTGCCTACTCATGGGTATCTGACTCCAACTCATGAAAGATTTCATGCTATGACACCAGTCTAAGTATTCATCAAGTTCTAGACCATCAAAATCGCTCTGGTGTGTGTGCTTTAAATGTTTAGGGTTCGTGTTCTCTTCATGCCATAAGTTTACATGAAACTTAGTGTTGCTACTTGAGTCATGGAACCCTTTAAAGTCATATCTTATATTAGTGGTGAGAGACAATACCATTTCTGATTTTTTTTTTATTTGAGCATTTAAATCTCCCCCGTACTCCCTAAACTTACATGATTTTCCAATAAATTTTTGTATGCTTGTTTGTTTAAAATAGTTGAGTATTTTAACGAGGAAATATTAAGTTAAAATATTTGAGATAACTAATTATTTTGTTAAACTTGGTTTATATCATTGTTTTTTATATGATAAAAGATTTTTTTGTAAAACTTGAAAAAATACATGGTATTTTTTTATAAATATCTTAATAGAAAATTTATTTTAACTAAAAACAAATCAAATAAATGTTTTTTAAAATTATTTTAAACTCAAAAGAGCAATTTATTTTAGAAAAATAAGATCCTATAAAATTTTCAAACGCTAAAACATAAAAATAACAGTTTTTTAAAGGGGCATTTACCGGGACCTCCCCTCTAACTTCGAAAAATTACAGACTACACCCTTTTTATTTTGGAAAGTACAAAAACCTCCCCTCAATGTTACAAAACATAACATTTACCCCCCCCCCCCCCCCCCCCGAAATACACATTTCATGACATCCATGCACACGGAATACATTTCCAAGGGGGGTATTTTGCTCACGGATGTTATGAAATATAAACTTCAGGGGAGGTAAATGTTATGTTTTGTAACATTGAGGGGTGGTTTTTGTAATTTCCATAATATGAGGGGTGCAAGCTGTAATTATGCTATCTTTTAGGGGAAGTTTTGGTAATTATTCCTTTTTTTTAATAAAGAAAACTTTCTAAAAGCAAACTTTGCTCTTTTAATATACTCATAATAAAAAAACATTTTGAACATAAAATATTCTTTATTACAATAATTAAAAATATGTATATATACTATATTAAAAGGGAAAATCACCCTTTGCTTAAACATTCAACTTACCTACAATAACAAATGTAGGTTAAATCTCTTACCTACATTCAATCTCATTAATTTGTGTTTTTTTAAAATTTTAAAATGTGTGCACTTATAGAGGCAAAATCTCTTACCTATAATAAAAAATGTACTCTCGCCGTTGCTCGCAAACCCCCATACACGGGAAAAAATGAGCGGCAGGCGGAGTATAGCATTCGAGGGTTTGCGAGCAGCAGGAGCGCCGTCATGCCAGGATAATACCGTGGTCGGAGTACTGACGCGTGTGGCATTGGGCTCCCGCTTCGTGCACTGTCGCGATCGGGGTACTGTCGCGATTGGTCGTAGGGGCGGAACCCCGTGCCTGTCACTCGTATGTATATGCATATACATATATATATGTATATATATGTACATATATATATATATATATTTATATGTATGTATATATATATATATATAATAAAGACTCTAAAAGTTTTTAATGAGGGATACATTTTTTTCTTCTTCTAACGATTGTAAGTAAATAAGAAAGATTTTTTTTGTTTGCTTCTAGTTCCTGAAATTTAAATAAAAAAAATTAAACAAGGATCGTCAGATTCACGATAGAAGTAAATCATACACTCTCGGATACCAAACTGATGTAATCCGGAAATCTCGATTCGATTTTAAATCAGTAAACTCGAGTTTTTTTCAAAAAATGTAGCGCAAGAGAGGTCTTTCATGAATAACAGCTAACCACAATCAACTTCGGATCCGCCAACACGCACACGAGCTAATATTCAAACATATAATGAACGTGACCAACACTCCACATGCATGGTGAACAAATCAAATTGGGAAAATATTTCAAAAAAAATTGACGGGAAATAAGTTAGTGAGGTGGTTGCAGTCAATTATGTCTTTGAGGCTTTGGCAAAGGTGTGGAAAGTCTTGGACGACTGGACGATGTGGGTTGAAAGCTGGTCGGAGGCGGAAGAGGATGATGGAGGCTCTCCAACCCTGGAGTCGTCGGATATAAACAGTAATTTGGAAGACAAGTAGCCTGAGACGATTGTCGATGTACAAAACCAATGGGGGAGGGTTGCCTGCCCTTGAGGGAGTCGTCGAAGGAGGCGTGGGCTCTCGATAGTGGCTTGACAGAGAGGAGGTGATGCACAGAGTGCTAGGGAATCGGGATGAACTATCCGAAAACACATAGGTCTCTCTGTTTCGGAATTTAGTCCACGCTGCCCTTCTCGGAAACGAAGGGGCCGAATATATAAAGTGGTTCTTTTATTTTAGTTATTTAATATAGGATTGGTAATAAAGGGGATGTATAAATGAAATTTCCTCATTTAGGCTTTTGATATGGGACCAGCAATAAAGGAATGGATTTTGATGAAGAAAGGATTAATTTTAAGGCTCCTCCTTTTGGCTTCCATACTTTAAAATATTTCCAAAATTGGTGGAGAATTTAATATTTTTTTAATCTCATTTCAATTTTCACTAATTTGAATATATCCATTTTTGATGTGCTTGCCTTAATTAACATGTTGACTAATTTGACAAATCTTTTATTCCGGGACTTATTGGACAATCACTCCAATAAGCCATACGAAAATGCGCGAGTGACATGTGCTAAATTAAACTTACATGTGCTAATAACGTGCATGAAAATACAAGAGATAAAGTGTGTGAGTGACATGCGCGATATCTATCCGCAACCCGAAAAAAACCCTAGCAAAATAGTCAACCTCAATTCACCAACAACAACAACACTTAAGCCTTTATCCCACTATAGTGGGGTCGGCTATATGGATCCTTTGTCGTTATTGTGCCCTATCTTTTGTTATAATCTCACTAATGCCCAAGTACATCATGTCTTTCCTTATAGTTTCATTCTAAATCTTTACTGGTCTACCCTCTCTCGTTTAACATGCCTAGTGACTAGACTCTCACAACGTCTAACAGGTGCCTCTAATGGTCTCCTTTGTATGTGTCTAAACCATCTTAGTCGAGCTTATCGCATCTTCTCAGCAATTGATGCTACTCCTGTCTTATCCCTGATACATTCACTCCTAATTTTATCCAGTCTCGCGTGTCCACACATTCACCTAAGCATTCTCATCTGTGCAATTCCCATTTTTTGCTCATGTACACAATTCACTGCCCAACACTCAGAACCATAGAGCATCGCTGGTCTAATTGCAGTACGGTAAAACTTGCCCTTAAGTTTTAGTGGTACTTTATGATCAGATAAGATCCTTGACGCGCCTCTACACTTCAACCAATCCGCTTGGATTTTGTGTCACATCTTTATCAATACCTCCGGCTCTTTGAACTATTGATCCAAGATATTTAAAACACTCACTACGGGAAATATTTTGATCACCCAACTTAATAACGAAGTCATCCGTCCTTCTTGTACTGCTAAATTTAAGCTCCATGTACTTCGTCTTTGCCCTGCTTAACCTAAAACCTTTCTTTTCTAAAGTATCTCGCAAAGATTCAAGTTTTGTGTTTACACCCTCGCTCGTCTCATCAACCACTTCAAACAAAATTTTTTTATTTCAAAAATTAAAATAACAATTATTATTTTTCTTTTTACTTCAAAAATAGTTTAACTTATAGAATGTTTATGAAGTATGAATAACATATTTAGAATTTTGTTTTCGTTTCTATCTCTTGTAATTTTCTATAATAATTATGTTTTTTAATCCATACTAAACTTCTAAGTAAGAATAAGATTAAAATTTAAATATTAAATCTGATTATTTGGAGCATCAATCACTGGCGCTTCTTGGAGGAACAATAATCGAGCTCCCATCTCCATTAGTCGCCCCATCTCTTGCGAATAAGTGGTCAATATTGATTAAGTAATGATGAATATGTTAATGTTCTCATGAGAATTTTTCAAACTACTAAAATAAGCACTGAATCTAATTATATCTTAACGACAAAAACTCTAATGAGGTTTTGAATTAATTAAGAACTGAAAATGCTTAATACTAAAGTGATTCAATGTCAACGTAAGAAATAGATAACATAGTTCACTCAATGACAAGATAATCACTCGAATATTTAGTTCATCAATACAAGTAATATAGTGGTTTGATAACTCTTGTTTTCATAATAAAATCCTATCTGCTTATTGTTGATTGCTCTTGGTCTAGTTTGAATAAAAAATTTAAATTTGAGTCAACTCGAATAAAAAATTGAACGAATCATGTGAACTTGAAATCGACTTGAAATTGATTTTGAGTCAATTTTCATTCGATTCAGTTTGATTAGAACATTTTATTTAGAGTTCAATTCGACTAAAATCTTGACCGATTTTCGAGCGACTATCGAATTTTGATTATTATGCTCACCCCTAATTATAGGGTTTCTAGTGGATCAATAAATATAATTTGTGACATTCTAAACATCTATAAAACCTAGCCAGATGGCACACTAATAGCTCTCTCAGCCATCTTTTGCCCCAGTTTTTTGTGACGTCATGCAAGGGCTCCTCACATGCAAATTTGAAATGTACTCATATGTGAGACATTACTTTCGCCACCTTCTTGATAAACCTCAAATATTGTCATCGATATACAAAACTATTTGATGAATGCTCCGAAGTAAACAACGAGTCATGGGAGGAATAATTCATATTAGCAACACTCATTATGCCGCTGTAATGAACTAAGAAATATAAGAACGACAAGGCTAAAAATTCAACATGATTGATAGAATATTCATCCAGTATTCCATAAAATTAAACATAACCGGTAGCAGAAGAACAACAAGGCTAAAAATTAATCACATAGAATATTCATCTAGTATTCCATAGCATGACACAACATTTTCATCAAAAATGACATAGCATAACATAACTTGCATGAGAAATGGTCATAACCCCAACATGACAGAACACTCAAAAAATGTAGCACAACATAACGGCCTCATAAATGTTCATAACAAAGCATAACATAACACTCAAACAACACAATCACTCCAAAGTTTTCTCATAACAAGACCTTAGCCACCAAACTTTTGCATCATCAAGACAGTTCATGAAGCCCTCCCTCTTAATTTTATGTAGGACAAAATACAAAAATTTAGATTATCATATATTTCTGGGATCTTCGATAGCTCGTCATATGCTTCCTTGATCGTGGACGACCTAGGAAAAGGCGCCCTCTCGCGTGCATTGCCATTAACTCCTTCACATAGCCAACAAGATGAGATTTACTAGTACTCTTGCCCTTATTCCTACCACTATGGGATCTTTTGGTTTGTTGTGTGGTGGATTCATCCTGTGATTGCTTGCTTGTAGGACACCCTATTCCATCTGTAACACCCCTTCCCAGTATTTCTGAAATCAGCCGTCCGGCCGGGTCAGCGATATAAAGAAAACTAGGAAACAGTATTAAAACTAGTAGCAGCAGGTAATAAAATCTATACTAAGCAATTTAAGACTTACTGCGGAAGTTTAAAAAGTAAACTAAGGGTAACCACATACCTGATATCCGGATTTCACAGAGCCACTAAACAGGATAAAGAACTGAATTAACTGAAAATCTGGTTAACCATAAATAGTCTGATACAAATTAGATAGAAACATTAATCTGTTACAATGTTCTCATCTACAAGTACATGCTGAAATAGAGTAAACTGAATAAGATAAATAATACAAACTGACGCCACCATAAAGCTCATCCTAGACGCAGTTTCCCACCTGGGTCACCTGAAAAACAGTGCCCACGAAGGGTCAGAGTAAGGAAAAAATAACCCCTCCTAGTGACACTAAAACTCAGTTTTACATATGAATGCATGTATGCCTTTGAAAAATAATTTTATGCATTAAAAACTTTTATGCTATGTGCTATGCATGCCTTCGCACTATTCTCTGGTCAAACATCTACTCGTACTAAGCACGTGACTCTTATTTTTCTAACTCAAGACCTGGCGTTTACTAACTAGCATACTGTCTCACGTCAGGTCTATACTTGAGTTCTAGATGGCTTCTAACCTGCTCATCTACTAGGAAGGCTCTAGGCAGAGTAGCTCCTAACGCGCAACTGAAACTGACGACCCGAGACCATCTTACGAACCCCATTGTTCTAGTGTCACGCGGACACGGTCTCGAATCTACTAGCTGGCTCAAGGGAAGACACTTCCCAAGTCTGTACTACTCATAAGGTTCCATGTGCCTTATGAGAACGGTAGTGCGCCTCTACCTAGCACGGAAGAAACTCTGTGTGCTGGCTGACCTTTTTGGTCTGACGCTACTCTGCAAGGGATATCTTTTCTGCTGTACTGCTAAGCGACCCTTGACTTTCTTGTGGTCGACTTGAATGGACATTCACGCCCTTGGTTGGACAATTTCCAAACCTACTTAGATGGTTAACGCTTTCGTACTCTATGTTTCTGTTCATGATCCGACTACTTGGGTCTTAGGGAAATCGTGTCACCCTACATTTTTTTTTTCGTAACCGTTTTCCTATCACCACACCTTTCTATGCATGGTCAAGATACTTGAAATAAATCTATTTATGTGTATAAAATACAATACTTGATATATCTAACTAAAAGGAATTTAAATTTCCTTACAGCGGTGGTGCGGCGCTCGTAGACTCGGCGCGGCGACATCTTCTATTTCGAAGGTAATCCTACTGCTGGGGACCTTCAAAGTACTGCTTCGACCCCACCGAAGTCCTGCAAGATAGGGCAAACCCTAATTTCTTCAATCTCCCCTAAGGGTTTTCCGGTGGAAAATTTCCATACGGCTAGGAATACAAATAATAATGCTAACCTATTATTTTACCTTTGTTTGGGAGTGTTCAAGGCTCACGAAATGCCCTACACTAACTCCGCGGTGGAAATAGAACTCCAAAACCTAACATAGGGCAATAGGAATGCAAATTAGTTTAACCTAACCTTCAAATCGAAGGATATCTAACAAGAAAACGAGATAAGGGAGGAATCGAACTCACCGGAACCAAAAGTTGACCTTGCACTTGACCTACACCGGTTGGAGAGGAGATCGATCCTCCTATTGCACGGGAAACAGGAAGAGGAAGCGTCGGCCCTGCGGAGGAGGGAAGAAGAGGCGCCGACGATGGGTTCTGGAGGGAGTAGGGTCGCCGGCTAGGGTTGCGGAAAGCGCTGGAAGGGTCGCCGGGCTCGCCTCTTGCGGGAGACGGAAGAGATCGGGAGAAGACTAGTCGGCCTGCGGTTTTCTCCCGATAGAAATGAGGCGCGCGGGTTTTCTAATCGGGCTGCAGCGGTTCTCTTCATAACCGCAAAGAGGAGAATGGGAGAATAGGTTATAGGCACACCATTTCCACTCAAAATCACTA
Source organism: Platanthera zijinensis (assembly GCA_039513925.1). Classification (NCBI taxonomy): domain Eukaryota; kingdom Viridiplantae; phylum Streptophyta; class Magnoliopsida; order Asparagales; family Orchidaceae; genus Platanthera; species Platanthera zijinensis. Next base: position 37,545,407 of record CM077084.1, on the reverse strand, counting down.
AGAAACGGCTATCGGCACACCCAACTCTCACTATTACTTTTTGAATACTAACTGAAAATGTCGCGCGCGTCGATTCTAAAATAATATGCGTCACGCACTATTATTAACGCACTTAACAAACTAACGGATGCTAACAATAGGCAAAGTAACATTATACCTTGATGACGCGCTGTCTCGTTCAGAATCCGTCGCGACTCGCCCCTACAATTTAAAAGAATTTTTGCGTCAAAAATTTACGGATGTTACACCATCCGACCTAATACCATGAGTGGCAGTGTTCGTCACTATATCACCATCATCATTATAAACATTGTGCTCCGATGGTCCCTCAGGAGGCACCTCCTCATAACTAGTCATTCACACCTCATCACCAGTGGCAACCACTAAGCTGAGCATGATGTCTAGTTTTTCCTTCAACTCTGGTGGAATGCCTGCATTGCGAAACTTGCCTAAAACATGATAAATTAATATTAAAACCAAAACCTCATTGTGTTAGAAAATGAAAATGAGGTATCTCCTTACCAAAAAAAATCATTCCACCACTCATCTAATGCATTAATTGTCTATTTTTGGGAGTTCCAGCCTAAATCTGTCTCACCTCGCTTGAGCTCCCTCCAAAGCTTCCACCCTTTTATCATGTGATCCCATTTATTTTTAGCTGAGCACAGTCATAAACTATCTCCGGAGTGCTTTGAAATTGGCTATCAAATTCCTCCAACCATCTTTATTGAAGTGGATGGTGGGCATGTTGCCTAATTGAATTTCTTTAATACAGATATCACAAAATATCATTGACATAATTTGCTTCCCATGAAGCTGATACTCCTCTCTCTCTCTCTCTTCGGTTACTCATTTGTTAAAAACAATGCTCAATAAACTACAAAATAAACACAAACAATCCTAAAATCAACGCTACCATTCTCAAATTCGTGCAAAAAAAAAACTTATAAACATAGCACCAAGGTTTGTTACATTAATTACTAACGAACATTCATACACGAACATTCATTCTATACCCTAACATTCAGACACAGCATTCATTCCATACCCTTTCAATCACTGGCAAACTTGAAAAAAAAAATGGAATACAATATCTGAATGTTAGGGTAAGCAATAGATCATTGATTAACCAAGAAAATCTGAATGAAAATCTGAATGTTAGGGTAAGCACACCATTGGTACAATTCCAAATTATTTTATATTGTGTAAATCTGAATGTTAGGGTAGATTACCTAAAACACAAAATCATTCAAGAACAAGATATATAACCCAAGAAAAATCCATACATAGACCTCGGACACAAATAATCCCTAGTAGAACAAGCCCTATTACCAAAGAAAATCCATACAAGAACGTCAAGCACAAAAAAAAATTCTTACAAGAGCAAGCTATATACCTCAAGCACAAAAATATCCTGCATTCAAGCAGGAAGGAGAAGAATATTACCCGTGCTAAAAAGTAGCCCTAGGTCGGCGAGCAGAGAAACTTGGGTTAGTCGCCGTCTACGTGCAAAAGAAGGGTCGGCGAGCAAGGAAGGGCTGCGATCCAAAGGTTTTTGGCGAAGCCTGCGGTGGTCAGCGAAGGGTTCGGCGGGACTTGATCACGAGAAGGATCGGGGGGCTTAGGTTGGCGGAGAGGAACCGCGAAGTAAAGGGAACATGTAAACTGGAGGCTCCCTGCAATCGCGCATAAAAAAACGCAGATTTTGACGTTTTGTATTTTTCACCATCGCATCAAAACGATCGAAAAACAGCAGTGGCATTTCTAAATAAACTCCAACACTCGTCCCACCCCACCACCACCACAGATTCTAAATTTGTTTAAATGATAGAAAGTCATGGAAATTAAGAATTTCTCTTTTTACTTGCATTTCGGGTCTCCACGCTTTGTTTCATATAGGCATCTTTTCTTCCTTATCCCTAAACTTTCTATACTAAATAATTTCCTTTTAGATGGTTCGTTTCCGATCATTGGAAAGGCCAAAGGATGATGAGTTTTCCTTGGAGTTGTAAGTCAAAATTGCTAATTTGTAATTAGATTTGATTTTATGAATTCAAATTTTTATACACTATTTTCCTATTGTGATATTTTCAAAAGGATTTGTTTTACTCCATGCTGTAGGTCAAAGCTTTTCACCTATGATGATGTTGTTGAAAGAGTTGCACGCCATTTTGGGCTCAATGATCCATCAAAAATTCGTTTGACATCCCACAATTGCTACTCTCAGCAACCTAAACCCCAACCAATCAAATACCGCGGTGTAGAGAATCTTTCGGACATGCTTGTCCATTACAACCAGGTTCTCTTGTCCTAAATAATGTTTTAAAGATGAAACTTCTTATATCAGACATGTTGGGTGCTAAAAGAATCTATAACTTAATGTGAAACAGACTTCTGACATATTGTACTACGAAGTCTTGGACATTCCTCTTCCTGAATTGCAAGGTCTAAAAACTCTTAAAGTTGCATTCCATCCTTCCACCAAGGATGAGGTCTGTGTTTGCATCGATTGTGTTTAATTATATTGGAATAAGTTTATATGTTAAACATGATTTATTAATGCTATCCAGGTAGTGATTTACAACATCAGGCTACCAAAAAATAGTACCGTGGCTGATGTGATTAATGACTTGAAAACAAAGGTTACTTCTTTGGTTGCAGGCATTCTTCTCTATTATTATCTAACCTTTTATTTATTTATAATCCTGTTAATTAAGGAATCTAGTTTTTGTTTTAATTAGCTGTGTTACCAGCTTTAGCAGACAATAATGCTTTTGATCTACTAGTTAGCATATATACACTTATTCCTTTGAAAGTATATCATCATACCTTATGATTTATCCAAGTATTGTCTCATGTTTGACTCCCATTGATACAGGTTGAGTTTTCTTTCCCTAATGCTGAGCTCCGATTGCTTGAGGTTTTCTACCATAAAATTTACAAGGTACTCTTGGAACCTATTGAACAATTTAGTGTATGAAACCATCCTTAATGTATGATCTTGGCATTATTAGCACTGGTCGTAACGAAAGAATTCATAGTAAATTATATTCTCTTTGAATAATTTTGAATTTGCTCAATTCTTCCTTGCCTGCTTTCACCAGCAATAATTGATTAGGTGTAGTGATTTTCCTTCATGTTATTTAGTGTATCGAACATTGATCCAATAATTTGATAAAACTCTTAAACATGAGAAAATTGTGAGGCAGATTTTGTTGAGCATTTTATTAAGATCTTTGTCAATGCTGCATTAGCATTGTTTTAGCTTCTACAATTAGTTTTTAACTTCTCCCAATGCAATTGTTTGTTTGCTTTCATGGTTGTAGATCTTTCCTCCGACTGAGAAGATAGAGAACATAAATGACCAGTATTGGACTCTTCGTGCTGAGGAGGTGTGTTGTTGGTTCTTGGCTATTGCTCTTCCCTGAAGAAAAAAATTGTTTATTGTTCCTAATTTCTTTGTCATGCATTTGTATGTGTATATGTATAAAACAATGAGAGTTGCGTGGAGAACAATATTTTTGTATTGACCGCATGCACAGGAGTTGCACTTTTTCCCTTTTTTCATGCGTTAAAAATATATACATATATATGTATATATATACATATATATACATACATATATATATGTATGTATATATATGTATATATATGTATATATATATATATATATATATGTATATATATATATGTAAACTTTAATACTTTATTCCGTGAGTCCTGAAGACCTATTGCGTTGCAGATTCCAGAAGAAGAGAAAAATCTTGGTCCTCATGATCGCTTGATTCATGTCTATCACTTTATGAAGGATCTCAATCAAAATCAAATGGTAAATATGTCAAAATTTGGTTAGGATATTTTATTTTGTTGACCTACTTCTTTTTCCACAATGATTTTATTGTAAATGAATTATACTATTTTAAAAGTAAAGCGGCTATGACGGTATGCTTGGAGCTATATGCACTTTCTGGATTTTTTTCTTTTCCTTTGTGATACTGCTTTAATCAAACTTAAGAATTATTTAAAAAAACAGGTCCGGTTTTGGGGCATTCTATTCTTTTAGTGCAGCTTAACTTTGTTTATTTCTCAATTCAAATACGTACCACACAAAATCAGTTCAAAAGACACTATATGATTATTTGTTGCATAGTATGTCTGCATCACTTAAATCATTTTTTCCTCCAGCAAGTTCAGAACTTCGGAGAGCCGTTCTTTTTGGCTATCCATGAAGGTGAAACATTGGCTGAGGTTAAAATACGCATTCAGAAGAAACTGAGAGTCCCTGATGAGGAATTCTCCAAGGTATATTTTTTTTTACGATATTAAACTGTGTGACACATTAATATTTTTTTTATTTTTGAGCAAGCTTGAGGTCAGGGTTATATTTCTAGTTCAAAGGACATTAATACGAGTTTCAGTCACTGTGCCAGGTAGGTAATAAATGTGGATGCGCTACAATGGAACCCTAAATAGAATGCAATGCGACTGCTGTAAATCCTAATGTAAATGCATATGTAATTGAAACAGTGCCATTACAATTAACAATAATTAATTGAAATAATCTCTAATCAGCAGCACATTCGATCACATAAATTGAGTAAAAAGACACATTAATTCACATGCAATTGAGGTGCAAAATAGTTTTAGTGTGCAATGAATAAATCCTACTAGTCAAAGCTATTTCACAGAAATTACACGTAGTAATTGCATCCAATGAAATATTGATGTAAACCGGGTTCCTCAAATTAAATATTTTGTAATTAAAATATTCTATTTTGTTATAAAATAAACTCGGTTTTGAAAACTTACCTAAATTTTTAAAATCTGAGCGTGGCCGAGTGGCCAAAAACGAGATTTGTGTGCAAAATTACACTCTTCGTGATGACTTTCAATAAAATCGTGAAATGATTTGGAGACGGTCTTCTCGAGCGTTTCCCGATTTGAACAATATGCGAGATTTTTATATAACCACAAGCCAAACTCACAATAACAACTTATGAAGTAACGGTAATAAAATAGTTCGAATTTTCGAGGCAAGCTTAACGTTATTTAGTTGAGTCCCATAAAATTAATTTGATAATTCTAAAGCATCGAGTGTGCGAATAGAACCAAAACAGTCCGGAAACTGGAGTAATGGAAATTTTATTATCCAAAAAACTATCTATTACAAAGGTATAGCCTCCCTTATATAGAATGGAGGAGATGAGATAGAGTAGAAATACCCAATGTGGGACTAAATACAGAAATACAGCATATACAAAGCTAACCGCCTAACCGCCTAACCGCGCGGTTAGTAAGAACACTAACCGCTCGGTTACCACCAGGAGACGAGCCGCCGACCATCGATATCCCAGAGAGTAACCGGCTAACCGCCCGGTTACCAAACCGCCATGCCAACCCGCTATCGTTGCTCAGATATCAGACCGCCGGAGACAACCCGTCAACCCGCGCGGTTACCAAACTGCCCGGTCTTTAACCGCCTGTCCGCCCAGGCCTATACAGCAACACTCCCCCTCAAGCTGGAGCATATATGTCGATCATGCCCAGTTTGCTGCAAATGTGGAAAAAGGAAGCGGATACAGGCTTTGTGAAGATATCTGCTAACTCTTTCTCTGACGTAACAAACGGAGTGCAAATCTGGTTCTTCAACACTTCTTCCCGAATGAAGTGACAGTCAACCTCTATGTGTTTTGTCCGCTCATGAAAGACCGGGTTCTTGGAAATGTAGATGGCCGCCTTGTTGTCGCAAAACATGGGAAGCGGATAGTTGTAGACCTCTCCTAAATCCAGCATGAGAGCCCGCAACCATTTCAACTCGCACGTGGTTGACGCCATACTTCGATATTCTGCTTCCACACTAGATCTGGAGACAACGGATTGCTTCTTGCTCTTCCAGCTAACCAGATTTCCTCCAACAAACGTGCAAAAGCCAGATGTCGACTTGCGATCCCTTTTGTCGTCCGCATAGCTAGCATCGGAGTACGCTTCCACTCTCAAATGGCCATTCTTCTGAAAGAGGAGACCTTTCCCAGGAGATGACTTTACGTACTCCAGAATTCTTAGAGCGGATTGAAGATGGCATTCCCTAGGAGACTGCATAAACTGGCTGACCTTTCCTACTGCATAAGAGATGTCTGGTCTGGTCACCGTGAGGTAAATGAGTTTGCAACAAGACGCCGATACCTCGTAGTGTCCGATAGAGGAGGTGATTCGTCAGTCCATGTTTTGTCTTCTCCAGGAGCCATGGGACACCGAGCAGGTTTAGCGCCCGTCAATCTTGCCTCTTTCAATAAGTCAAGAGCATACTTGCGTTGAGAGAGAACCAAGGAGCACGGTTTTCGAGAGATTTCAATTCCCAAGAAGTATTTTGGAGAACCCATATCCTTCGTGACAAGGTGTTGGCGGAGATGGACCTTCGTCAGGGCTACACCAGCTTGGTCGTCGCCAGTAAGAAGTATGTCATCCACATAAACGGCTAGCACAACCAGACCCGGGGATGTCTTGCGAATGAACAAGGAGTGATCCGCCGAACTCCTTGTGAAACCGATTTCCCCAACTATGCCACTTAACTTGTCGAACCATGCCCGAGGACTCTGCTTTAGACCATAGATGACCTTTTTCAATCGGCATACTCGAGTCTCCCCGTGAGCAACATACCCAGGAGGTTGCTCCATGTAGACATCCTCATGAAGATCACCATAGAGGAAGGCATTCTTGACATCCAACTGGGAAATAGGCCAATCCTTGTTGACCGCCACCGATAGAAGAACTCGAATAGTGCTGAGACGAGCAACCGGAGAGAATGTGTCGAAGTAATCAACACCGTAAGTCTAGGTAAATCCCTTGGCCACAAGACGGGCCTTGTACCGGTCCACACTGCCATCCGGACGGAACTTGACGACAAAGACCCAGCGACATCCAACCACATCCGTGCCAAAAGGAGGAGGCACAAGAGTCCAAGTGCCCCGCTCAGAGAGAGTAGCAATTTCTTCATCCATGGCCGCTTTCCAGTGAGGAACATCAAGGGCTTCCTGGTAGTTGCGAGGAGTGGAAGTCGCCGAGATGGCTAGGGCGAAGTCCCTGCGAGAAGGTGTTAGCCGATCATAAGAAACAACAGCGGCCAGCAAGTGCTGGGTGCACGTCCGAACCCCTTTGCGAAGAGCAATGGGCAGTTCCAGGTCATCTAGTTCCTCAGTCGCCGGTGCATCCGTGGCGGAGAAGGCTGGCCCGGGAGAGGAGAGAGACGGCCGAGGAGAGGAGGAAGATGGCAGGGGATCAACAGACGGAGTGTGCGGTGGAGTTGGTGATGGAGGAATCTCAAGAGGAGTGGATGGGACGGAGGGAATGGTTGGAGAGGGCAAGTCAGCCGGAGAAAGAGTAAGGTCAGAGGAGAAGTATGAGGCATTTTCAAAGAACGTCACATCCGCCGAAACGAACTGTTTGCGATGAACAGGGTCAAAGCAACAGTAATCTTTTTGAGTAGTAGAATAACCCAAAAAGATACACTTGGTGGAACGTGGGGATAACTTGTCGCGAGTTGCGGAAGGGTTGTGAACAAAGGCGGTGCAGCCAAAAATGCGTAGAGGTAAGGGAAAGGCATTCTTGGCCGGATAGAGAATGGAAAAAGGTGTTTTGCCTTTAAGAACAGTCGAGGGAAGACGATTGATGAGGAAGCAGGAGATGAGAACTGCATAGCCCCAGTAGCTACGAGGAACCTGCATCTGTGCCATGAGAGTGCGAGCGACATCGAGGAGGTGACGGTTTTTACGTTCCGCCACCCCATTTTGCTGGGAGGTATATACGCAGCTAATTTGATGAATGATGTCGTGTTGCATACAGAAAGAAGAAAATTCATTACTCAGGTATTCTTTAGCATTATCTGAACGAAAAACATTCACAGAAGCACCAAACTGAGTTTTAATCATAAAATAGAAGGATTGCATAGCCCCAGTAGCTACGAGGAACCTGCATCTGTGCCATGAGAGTGCGAGCGACATCGAGGAGGTGACGGTTTTTACGTTCCGCCACCCCATTTTGCTGGGAGGTATATACGCAGCTAATTTGATGAATGATGTCGTGTTGCATACAGAAAGAAGAAAATTCATTACTCAGGTATTCTTTAGCATTATCTGAACGAAAAACTTTCACAGAAGCACCAAACTGAGTTTTAATCATAAAATAGAAGGATTGCCATACAGAAAATAGTTCAGAGCGTTCTTTTAAAAGATACACCCATGTACATCGAGAGAAATCATCAATAAAGGTTACAAAATAGGAACTACCCCGCCCTACGGTAAGTGTGGGGGCAGGACCCCATACATCAGAGTGAACAAGGTCGAACGGCTTAGAAGAGCCACGACCTTGCTTAGGAGGAAAGGGGGAGCGGTGATGCTTGCCTAGCTGACAGGCATCACAGTTGATAGGAGAAGCATGCTGAGGTAGGTGGGGTAACAGTTGGTGGATGAGACGTGATGGAGGATGCCCAAGACGAAGGTGCCACTGAAGAAGATCTGTAGAAGCGGATGAGAATGCTGAAAGAGCGGATACATCATCAAGGAAGTAAAGGCCGTCTCTCTCAGTCCCAGTAGCAATCGTCTGCTTGGAGTCCGGGTCCTGAAAAGAACAAGAAACAGGAGTAAACGTGACTGAGCACTGAAGTTGCTTGCAAAGGGAAGTAACTGACAATAAATTGCGCGGGAACTTGGGCACATAGAGAGTATCCGCTAGGCGAAGGGACGGAGTAACTTGAACCATGCCAGTCTCATGCACCGGAGAGGGAGAGCCATCCGCAACGAGAACCGGGGGCAATCGATCATGTGTTTCTAGGAGAGAAAAACACTGAGGATTGCCCGTCATATGATTAGTGGCGCCAGAGTCGATTAGCCATTTACCTTGAGTCACCACATGGGCGCTACCTGAAGTCGTGGCCACCGAGGCAGATGAGTTGGATGAGTGGGGGGCATCACCAGAGGGACGAAGGTGCGGATGCTTTGTCCAGCAGCGGTCAATCAAGTGGCCTGTGCGGCCACAGTGAGAACAGAGATAGCGAGAAGGGCCGCGCCCGCCGGACTGGTGACCACGTCCACCCGAGCCACCACGATGTGCTTGGTGGGCATAGGCATCCGGAGCAGGAGGAGCGGCAAGCAAAGGACGATTGAGCAGAGAGGTAACAGCGGCAATGCGGGCAGCGGTAGCATCCAGGGTGGGAGATTCAGCTTCTCCAAAAATTTGCTGCCGGATCATATCATAGGAATCCGGGAGCCTCAGAAGGTAACAAACAACCAGGAGTTCCTGGAAGTGCTTCAGTTGGGTGGCCACGTCCGCAGAGAGGGGACGATGTTGAAGAATCTCCGCTCCAAGGGCTTGGACCTGTTGGTAAGCCGCAGCAGGAGACATGAATTGGCGAGCAAAGAGATCCGCATACAGAGTATAGATGCGAGATGTTTGACCCCCTTTGGAGTAGAGGGAGGCTAAGTGAAGCCAAGCTTGCTTGACCGTCTCATCGTGACGGATGACCGGAAGACATTCATCGGACAAGCTGTTTGCCAGCCACGTACGAACAAGAGCGTCATTCGCATCCCAGTCATTAAACTGGTCAGAGTCCGCAGGAGGAGGGTCATCGGTAAGATGATGATGCTTGCGCTGAGAGCGGAGAAGAAAGGTAAACGAGACACTCCAGTCGGGATAATTGGGGCTGAGAAGCTTAGAAACTGTTCCAAGGTTCCCGGACGCAGCAAGAGGAGGAGGAGGGTGGGTAACGACAGTAGTCGAGGTGGAGACATCAGAAGTAGTCGTTCTGGAAGAGAGGTCGCGCGGTTAAGAAAGTAAACCGGGCGAGCAGCAGAAGGAGAAGATCGCAGCGGTCAAAGGAGAGAGCAGCGGCTAGAAAAAGCCACGACCAACTGCGGACAACCAATGGGGAAGAAGGTCGTACGACAAGACAGGTCGCACGAGACAAGCAGATCGCACGAACAGATTGTTCGGGCGAGAAGAGGAGATCGCGAGAGAAGCAGAGGGGAAGGCAAACGAGAGAGATCGCGAGAGATCGCGAGAGATCGCGCGACAAGCAGATCGCACGAGCTGAAGGCAAACGCAAACAGGGGGACTAGATCGCTGCCTCTGATACCATGTGCGAATAGAACCAAAACAGTCCGGAAACTGGAGTAATGAAAATTTTATTATCCAAAAAACTATCTATTACAAAGGTATAGCCTCCCTTATATAGAATGGAGGAGATGAGATAGAGTAGAAATACCCAATGTGGGACTAAATATAGAAATACAGCATATACAAAGCTAACCGCCTAACCGCGCGGTTAGTAAGAACACTAACCGCTCGGTTACCACCAGGAGACGAGCCGCCGACCATCGATATCCCAGAGAGTAACCGGCTAACCGCCCGGTTACCAAACCGCCATGCCAACCCGCTATCGTTGCTCAGATATCAGACCGCCGGAGACAACCCGTCAACCCGCGCGGTTACCAAACCGCCCGGTCTTTAACCGCCTGTCCGCCCAGGCCTATACAGCAACATCGAGAGAGTATGTTACCCAGGCGAGACTGGCGTTTCCGAATCCAGCGGGCCGAAACGAGCTCGATGAGACTAGGCTTTGGAGGAGCTGACCAGCCCTTGGCTGGAATGGGGAAACCAGATCGTTGGAATAAGGGGATGTTGTCGACGGCGACCCGAAGTGGACGTGGGTGGTCGTCGGAGCAGAACTCTGCGGCGCTTGATGGAATCGGTCGGCGTAAATTGGCGTTGGCTGGGTGGCTCGTCTGGAACTCGCGGGGAACGGGAAGGGCACCGACGGAGACGGTGGCTAGAGGTGGTTGCTGTGTCGACTCTGGAGGCAGGTCTGGCGTTATCGCCAAACCATGGGAATAATCGGAAGCTAAAGGTCCGGCCAGCAGCAGAGGAAGAGCGATTAGGGCTCGTTTTTCCTCTAAAATTTTTCTATTCCTTTTTTTTATTTCAACATTAAATCCGATCAACTTTTATTTGACCCAAGATTTTCAAATATTTCTCATAACTTCTTTTCCAAATAATAAATTTTTCCTTAATTTGATTCTCTCATAATTAAATTTATACACTCAACTTAAATAAGCTAAGCTTGCCCCTTACGTCCTAACTACTCGAATTACCGGACATTTTTATTAAGGGTCTTACCATCCGGTCACACCGATGAGCCGAGACTAACAACGATTGCATGAAAGGAAAATACATGAAATAAATAGTTGCAAATGAAACGATCGAAAATAAAAACTGCATGAAATAAAAAAAGGTGCGTGATGGCGTCACGCGTCCTCGGATGCGGCAAGGGCTGCATCAATTCCCCCAGGGTTGACAGAGCTCGACCCCGGCGAGAACTCGTAGAGATTGGTGTTGTAGAGTTCGGGAGTCGTGGCTGTTGCTAAATCGTCTGGGATGTCTGGGGCCTTGACAGATAGCTCGATGTACGTCGGGATTTGGACTTGGCCAATCTTCCTGCAATAATCAAACACTCAATCTTTCTTCGAAAAGTACAACTCATGGCGATAACAACCGACCATGAGTTTGTAATGTTCAAAGGTTGCTTGCAAACTATCAGTAAAGATTTTACACGACTCTTTTAAATAATTAGTTTGAGCTTGCACCTCGAATGGAATACGTTCATGGGTGTAGAAGGGGTGGTGGGCATAAAGATGGCGTAACAAAATCAAACAGATGATCTCGAAAGGAGATTCGTTATAGGTACGATTTTTAGAGTTGTTATATGTGAATTCTGCTTGTGGAGACGTAAGATCACCTTGCTTTATATTCGCCTTAGTCAGACGCTTAAGAATGCTCCTTATACTTCCTTCAACGATCTTAGTCTGCTCATCAGTTAGAGTGTGATAAGCGCTACTATCCTCGAGTTTGGTTCTCATTCGACCACATAATATGTTCCATAAATATTGAACATATCGATCTAACTCCTCAAATGTGTATAACCATATGATAGTGAGGTAAAATAAAAGTGTATTCTCTAAATACATAATCTATCGAGTGGCGTGTGCGGGGTGAGTGGATTTCAGATAACGTATCAAAAGACTGAGAAATATCATGTGGCACGACGGGAGCCGATAAAATGTGGTGTGAGCGACACACCTAAGCCACGAATTAATTCATGGGGTGGGGATTCAGGAGGAAGTGAAGTGAGCAGTAATGTAGTGGAGGTAACAGAAAGCGAACTAGGAGTCATGTAGGTCCTCTCGCGTTCCCTCGGGATAAGACAGTTCTTCTGGGGTAAAAGAACAATCTTGTGCCCGTGGTGTTCGAAGGAGTGATAGTTCCTCGTGCCGTCATGCATGCCACGTTGATCGTACTGCCATGCACGCCCTAAAAGTGTGTGACAAACATCAATGTCAGCGGCATGACATAAAACTCTATCAGAATACGTACTCCCTATAGAAAACTCTACTAGATAATAGCGTGTGACGGGCATAGTCAAATGACTATTGAATCCGGATAAGCTGTAGGGTTGTTTTAACGGGTGCGTCTCGATACTCAAGAGATCGACTATGTGCTGAGACAAAATTCTCCATGTTATCGCTATCGATGATAATAGAACAAAATTGCCCCCGGATGCGTGGAGTAGTGCGGAAATTTTCATGCCTCTTATGGTCATCCTCAGTAGGCTCACTAGGGGTGATCAGACTATATCGTAAAACGCAAACTAAGTGTTCGGCGTGTTCGCCTTCCACTTCTATGACATCCTCAGACTCGTGCTCAGGCTCAGGGTGAGACTCATGCACGTAAACTCCATACTCAGGCTCACGTCCATCAGTAGAGTCGATGATAGCGACGAAGTGGCGTCGCGGACACTCAGATGATTTGTGTCCGGGCTCCATACACTTGAAGCATCAGAATACTTCAGTGTTGGGCTTAGTCCCAATAATCTCCTTACCCTTGGAAGGGATAGTGGATGGGGTCGGAGTCCCAGTGGTGATGGGAGGGTGCGGGGAGTCAGAAATCCTAGCAGTGGTGGTAGTGGTGACACTCGTGGTAGACTTATCCGTAGATCTGACTCTGGATGTGCGCTTCTGTAGTGACTCCACTCTACGGGCTCTACTAGCGACTTCTCCTAAATCGCGATAGTCGTGCAATTCTGGTTGATCCCGTATGGAATAGCGTAACTCATTAAGATAACGGGATACAATCATGTCATCATCCTCACGAAGATCTAGCCTCCATTGTAGGACAAGGAACTTATCAGTGTACTCATCTACCGTTGACATTTCTTGTCGAGTTGTTGTAGATTATGGAATCTACGATATAAAATCTGGAGATAATCATGGGGTACGTAGCGCTTCCTAAGTTGGGCCTTAAATTCATTCCAGGTGGTGATGAGAGGTAACCCTAAATTGAATCTGGCGCGCTCTAGTTGCCCCCACCAGACTGAGGCAGACCCCTTTAGCCTAAGGACGACGTACTCTACTTGCTTAGCCGGTGGCAATTGTTTCCAAATTAAGTAACGATCTATCCTATCACACCAATCCAGGCAACTCTCAGACTCTCTCCGCCCCTCAAAATCGCCGACATCTAATTTTATTCCTAAATCCCAACGAGGCGGTTCTCTTATATTGTGGACTACCGGCTCGAAATGTCGTGGATTTTCTTGTTCCAAATTCCTACGATTTGGATAGTGCTCGACCGGGGTGGTGGAATTAGGCCTAAGTGTTGGTTTGCCTCTAACGGATTCACACTCGCACGTAACCCAGTGATCGTTTGACCTACACTCCTTTGGTTCTCGTTGACACTTGCGGTTAGCAATTCAATAGAGTTCGTGAGGTTTTGAATTTGTGTACTCAGGACGGTGATGTTATCCTCAATTTTTCCTACACGATTTTCCATTTAAAAAAATTTAACTTGTTACTTACTTTTATTTTAGAAAAACTTGATTATAATAATTTTAAAATGAGTGAATTTTTTTGATGATTTTTTTTAAAAATAAAGTTATAAATATTTTAAAATAGATTTGTTTTTTTTTGAAATTCGGATCGCGTGATTCGCGATAAGAGCGAATCGCATACCCTCTGATACCAAGCTGATGTAAACCGGGTTCCTCAAATTAAATATTTGGTAATTAAAATATTCTATTTTGTTATAAATAAACTCGGTTTTGAAAACTTACCTAAATTTTTAAAATCTGAGCGTGGCCGAGTGGCCAAAAATGAGATTTGTGCGCGAAATTACACTCTTCGTGATGACTTTCAATAAAATCGTGAAATGAGTTGGAGAAGGTCTTCTCGAGCGCTTCCCGATTTGAACAATATGCGAGATTTTTATTTAACCACAAGCCAAAATCACAATAACAACTTATGAAGTAACAGTAATAAAATAGTTGGAACGTTCGATGCAAGCTTAACATTATTTAGTTGAGTCCCATAAAATTAATTTGATAATTCTAAAGTATCGAGAGAGTATGTTACCCTGGAGAGACCAGCGTTTCTGAATTCAACGGGCCGAAACAAGCTCGATGAGACCAGGCATTGGAGGAGCTGACCAGCCCTTGGCTAGAATGGGGAAACCAGGTCGCTGGAATAAGGGGTTGTTGTCGACGGCGACCTGAAGTGGACGTGGGTGGTCGTGGGAGCAGAACTCTGAAGCGCTCGATTGAACCGGTCGGCGGAAATTGTCGCTGGCGGGGTGGCTCGTACGGAACTCGCGGGGAACGGGGAGGGCACCGACGGAGGCGGCGGCTGGAGGTGGTTGATGTGTCGACTCTGGCGGCAGAACTGGCGTTATCGCCGAACCGTGGGAATAATCGGAAGCTGAAGGTCCGGCCGACAACAGAGGAAGAGCGATTAGGGCTCGTTTTTCCTCTGAAATTTTTCGGGTCCCCTTTCTTTGTTACGGCCCCACACTTTTTAGGGATTAAATTTTCTTGCCATATAACATCATGCTCCGTATTCCTTTTTTTGATTTCAACATTAAATCCGATCAACTTTTATTTGGCCCAAGATTTTCAAATATTTCTCATAACTTCTTTTCCAATTAATAAATTTTTCCTTAATTTGATTCTCTCATAATTAAATTTATACGCTCAATTTAAATAAGCTAAGCTTACCCCTTACGTCCTAACTACTCGAATTACCGAACATTTTTATTAAGGGTCTCACCGTCCGGTCACACCGATGAGCCGAGACTAACAACGATTGCATGAAAGGAAAATACATGAAATAAATAGCTGCAAATGAAACGATCGAAAATAAAAACTGCATGAAATAAAAAAAAAGTGTGTGATGGCGTCACGCATTCTCGGATGCGGCGAGGGCTGCATCAATTCCCCCAGGCTTGACAGAGCTCGACCACGGCGAGAACTCGTAGAGACTGGTGTTGTAGAGTTCGGGAGTCGTGGCGGGTGCTAAATCGGGTGGGATGTCTTGGGCCTTGACAGATAGCCTGATGTACGTCGGGATTTGGACTTGGACAATCTTCCTGCAATAATCAAACACTCAATCTTCCTTTGAAAAGTACAACTCATGGCGATAACAACCGACCATGAGTTTGTAATGTTCAAAGGTTGCTTGCAAACTATCAGTAAAAATTTTACACAACTCTTTTAAATAATTAGTTTGAGGTTGCACCTCGAATGAAATACGTTCATGGGTGTCGAAGGGGTGGTGGGCATAAAGATGGCGTAACAAAATCAAATAGATGTTCTCGAAAAGAGATTCGTTATAGGTACGATTTTTAGAGTTGTTATATGTGGATTCTGCTTGTGGAGACGTAAGATCACCTTGCTTTATATTCGCCTCAGTCAGACGCTTAAGAAGGCCCCTCATACTTCAACGACCTTAGTCTGCTCATCAGTTACAGTGTGATAAGCGCTACTATCCTCGAGTTTGGTTCTCAGTCGACCACATAATATGTTCCATAAATATGATAGAAAATATTTAACATATCGATCTAACTCCTCAAATATGTGTATAACCATATGATGGTGAGGTGAAATAAAAATGTATTCTCTAAATACATAATCTATCGAGTGGCGTGTTCGGGGTGAGTGGTTTTCAGATAACGTATCAAAAGACTGAGAAATATCAGGTGGCACGACGGGGCCGATAAATGTGGTGTGAGCGACACACCTAAGCCACGAATGAGTTCATGGGGGTGGGAATTCAGGAGGAAGTGAAGTCAGCAGTAACGTAGTGGAGGTAACAGAAAGTGAACTAGGAGTCATGTAGGTCCTCTCGCGTTCCCTCGGGATAAGACAATTCTTCTGGGGTAAAAGAACAATCTTGTGCCCGTGGTGTTCGAGAGAGTGAGAGTTCCTCGTGCCGGCATGCATGACACGTCGATCGTACTGCCAGGCACGCCCTAAAAGTATATGACAAACATCCATGTCAACGACATGACATAAAACTCTATCAGAATACGTACTCCCTATAGAAAACTTTACTAGACAGTAACGTGTGACGGGCATAGTCAAATGACTATTGACTCCGGATAAGCTGTAGGGTTGTTCTAACGGGTGCGTCTCGATACTCAAGAGATCGACTATGCGCTGAGACACAAAATTCTCCATGCTAGTTGATCCCGAGACACAAAATTACCATAACTTTTTATTAAGGGTCTCACCGTCCGGTCACACCGATGAGCCGATACTAACAACGATTGCATGAAAGGAAAATACATGAAATAAATAGCTGCAAATGAAACGATCAAAAATAAAAACTGCATGAAATAAAAAAAGGTGCGTGATGGCGTCACGCGTCCTCGGATGCGGCGAGGGCTGCATCAAATATGATATGAGCATATAATAATAGAAAACAACTGGGAGCCAAAATACGGCTTACACGTGCAGGTGGCGCGGAACGTGGCACTATGGAGATCAATGTGATGTTGGTCCCAATCGGAGGTGGGTGTTGCTGAGTAGAGGGCCAAAGGGGCTCGAGTGGGTGGAGGAGATCGCGGGGTTTGCAGATTGTCGTAGGGAATGGGGATTGAGGGGAGAAGGTGGTGGGGTGGGAGGGGGGAGGGGGGTGAAGGAGGTTGCTCAGTGACCACAAAGGGGTTGCGACATGCGGAGGGGAAGTCAACTTGAGGAGTAGGCCAGTGGGGAGATAATTGGCGGCGGGATTGGGTGAATTGTGGCTAGGGGTCGGCTTGTGACGAAGGGTGGTTTTCTGGGCTTTAGCATAGGCGTCGACCGTCGAGTGACTGGAAGGAGGGGGAAGTAGCGGGATGCGGCGTCGGATGAGGCAGTAGGTGAGTGATGTTGGAAAACGTGAGCCCTATGAGTCGCACCCAGGGAAGCCTCTCGGATTTGCGGGAGGAGAGACCGACGGTTTGACATTTTGAACTAAAAACATCAATCCTCAAACTGCTGTCTGCACACATTATAAAAGAAGGTAACTGCTAGGGAACCCAGATCAGACTGCTTATAATGTTAGAACCGATCGAGGTCAAATACTAAAAAATAAAAATAAATATATGAAATTGATTCGGAACGACCATCCTACATGCAAACTCGGATCGTCTTGAGGGGCAACAGATCATCGTTTTCTGCGAGAATAAACACGTACGGGTTGTTAGCCTCCATCAACTCCCCCGACTTGAAACTATTCATCTCCGGTGAACGAAGATGGTCATACTCTTTGCGTAGCCTAGGGCAGAGTCGCTAGAGCTTGTTGGGGAGATCCAAGTATCATCTGAAGTCAGGCAGGTGCTCCAACCAGCCAGATGCCTCAGTGTATCATGTTCCTCTGTGGTACTGAACTATACCCCCTTTTTTCATTGATACCCCTGGGAAAAATGTATCTCCGTCTAACATTTGATCTAGTGGTACCGTCGGTGGTGCAAGGTGACCCTCATGGCGAGACTCATCAGGCTGAGGCTGGGGTGGAATGGGAGAAAGTGAGGGATGTTATGGGCTTATGGCTCATGCTTGGGAGTGGAGAAAGGATTCACATATGCGCACTCCTCATAATAAGGAGTGAGGTCCTCTACATTGAATACTTGGTTTATCCCAATATTTTGAGGGATGTCAATTTCATATGGGTTCGTACCAATCCTTATTCCTTCATATGACTGTAGGAACTCATTCGTCAAACACTTAATTTTGTTGTTGTTCCCCGAGGGAACCTCTCAAGATCTTATGTGAATCAACTCATTCTCTCCAGCTTCAAAATTTGTTGTCTCATGTGCTGATCTGCTTGGATTTTATAGTATCCATTACTCATTGCAATTTTTTTTGGACTGCTTCATAAAGTTAATGCAAATGCTGAATGATAGAGTATGCAAAGTTACTGGGCTGAGGTTCTAATGGGACGTGGATCATGTTAATGTACTTCTAGATCCATAACCTAACATGATGCGGAATGGACTCAGACTTGTTCTATGAACGAAACTATTATATACAAACTCCGCTGTCGGTAGAACAGAATCCCAGGAGTATCTCCAACTAGACATTGCAGAAGGGATCCTGAGCTATGGTTGTCAACCCGGTTTGTCCATCCGTCTGTGAGTGATGGTGGAAAACTGGTGTCGTATCAATATTCTTCCGCAACATTTTCTAAAAATAGCTCATAAATCGAACGTAGCGGTCAGAAACTATAGAAGTGGGTAGCCCGTGGCATTTGAACACTTCTTCAAACTGAGATATAGATGCTCCCTCCAGAGGAGATCCAAGTATCATATGTTGCATACTTGCATGGCATATTTTTTTTATCAACCTGTTATCTTGTAATTTCAGTGCGAGTCTTGTAATCTTCTGTTGGTTTTTTTTACAGTGGAACTATGCCTTCATGTCCCTCGGACGACCTGAATATTTACACGATGCTGATGTTGTGGCCAGCAGGTTTCAGGTAAATAAAGTTATCTTTTTTCTGCTGGTGAGTAATATCTTCTCAAATACGTGCATTTCAATCTTCTATTCAGCAGAGGAGAGATGTGTATGGAGCCTGGGAACAATATCTTGGGTTGGAGCATTCTGACACCACTCCTAAAAGGGCTTATACGGCTAATCAAGTACGTAAATGATATATGGCGTCTCTCAATACATGCAGATACTCGATAAGGTTGACTCAATTAACAACCGTATGTCTTCATTCTCATGGTTTGCTTACAGAACCGTCATGTCTACGAGAAACCTGTGAAAATCTACAACTAGCATGTAGGAGCTAACATTCTCCATGGCGGTGTACTGGTGTTGATGGTGGTGATGACACCCGACACTTTAAGCGGCACGAGAGAATGCTATTTTGAATGCGGGACGCGGGATTTGTTTGTTGTTGATGCACAGAAATGATGATTCGCTGTCTGAGGAAGGTCCAGCTTTATTTTTTTTTACATATGTGCTTGTGTATTTTCCTTTTCAGCACAAACCCCTCGTTTCTGTGTCACTTTTAGCGAAGGGCCTTAGTGCGGTAGGTAGCTATGTTCATTCTGAGTGTATCTAGTGCGCATAAAGAAGAGATGATTTTGGCGTAGATGTATTCATATTATAGTTGGCGCCTGCCTCTCGCTTGTTTTTATCGCGTCGATTCATCCTTCCTGCTACATTCGGATCATGCTAAGTTTGTTTTTAGGGTTTTTAAAGAAATGCTAGGGTGGGTGGGTGTTATAATTTGGTGCTTGGTGTCATTGGATGGATTCTTGGATTTAAAGCTGCAGCTACTTGCTGCTGCTGTGTAAAGGAAGAAGCTCCCACCTTTGAAGATTAATCTCTCTTGTTGATAACACCGTTATTAATTCAACAGGTTTTTTCTTTTCAGTCTTCTGCTGCAACCTGTAGGTTCTGCGCCTGGGTGAAGAAATGATTTCAGGAAAGAAAGGTTTCATCATTAGTCTGCTCACTCAGGTTTGTGATCTGGCCTGTTTGCTTCTCTACTTTATTGTCATATGAGTAGTACATGATTTCTGTGTGCTTTGGTACAGTTTGCCTGTCAATTAGGTCTGATTTTGACTCGAGTTCGAGCGATTTCGGCTCAGTTCGAAATAAAAATTATTTCTAGTGAGTAGGCTCGACTCGAAATGGCTCAATTCTGAGCTGTCTCGAAATAGATTCGAATCAGCTTGAAATTGAGCAATTTTTCTTTTTATTCTGAGTCGGCTCGAAATTGAGCAAATGAAGTTTTTCAAGATTAATCATTTTTGTTTAGGTTTAGTCTTTAATATTTTTAATTTAAAAATAATAATATATTTATAATTTTATAATATTATAATCAATTCGAGTTGATTCAAATCATATTTCGAGCGATTCATGGCAAGCTCAAAATGTGGTTCGTGTAAAATTGAATCGAATCAATTGTAACTGATTTCGGTTTAACTCAATATCCGAGCGTTTTTCGAGCTACTTTTGAGTTTCGAGTAATAGCTCAGTCCTACAGTTGACATGCTTGGGACACGTTAAATGCACCTACACATTTAGCGTGTGTTTTAGATATGTTTAGTGCATGTATTAGTTGATATCCTAAGCAGGTTAGAAAACTTAATGCATGCTTTCGACTAGCGGCTCTTCTGCCATGCAATTAGACAGCATTTTTGAAATTCAGTGAATGGAAACTGCCAGAGTTGGGTTAAATTATAGGGGACATAGCTCTAAAAAAAAGCATGCTAGGATTGTCAATGGGGATAGAACATATGATACATCCTTCCAATGAAATTGTAGCACGTTTTTTTTTGGGTGGGTGGGGGGGGGGGGGGGGGGGGGGGGGTTAGAATCATATCTTGTTTCCAATTTTGTGTGCTGTTTTCTAGTTCTTGTTTTGTTTGATCTGTGTTGAGTAATTCTTTTGGCCATGAATATTATCTATAGCAAGACTAATTTAATATATATCCAAGGGAAAATACTGTTTGGTTAAATATTCGGGTTTCTGATTTTACCCCTTTTGTTATCGAATTTTCAATTTCTTTAATTTATATCTTTTAATAATTTTAAAAATTGCTCTCATATAGATGAAGTCTCTTACGTACAATAAAAAAAAGTGATCTCTCTGTCACTCGCAAACTCCTATGCACAAGGAAAAAATGAGCAACTGTTGGGAGTCTTGGGGGTTTGCGAGCGGCGGGATTGTAGGCCATCTAGCCTCCCGTGCCTTGTTACAGCCGGGATAATATTGTGATTGGTTTAGAGGCTGTGCCAATCACCCTTTATATATAAAGGGAGAAGAACAATTATTAAAATTTTCA
Organism: Platanthera zijinensis; assembly: GCA_039513925.1. Taxonomy (NCBI): domain Eukaryota; kingdom Viridiplantae; phylum Streptophyta; class Magnoliopsida; order Asparagales; family Orchidaceae; genus Platanthera; species Platanthera zijinensis. The sequence continues at coordinate 37,524,251 of CM077084.1, read as the reverse complement.
AAACCAAGTGTTGCGTCTCTTACACTTCATGACATTCATGCACAAAACTATCCTTTTGGAGAATCTTCAGATGTTTTGAAATGTAAATTTACAAGAGAATTTTTTGTAATTTTAAAAATAGAGGGGTGGACTTTTTTAGAAGGTTCTGATAAATAGCCTTATATATATGCATGACGGATGGTACCATTAAAAGGTACCATGTTTAGCCGATTCCACAGATATTTCATTACATATTCATAATTAGCATGTTTGAGATCATTTTTGACCTTTGTTAAAATTAATTTAATAGTAGTTAATTAATAGTCACATTGATATTATAATTAATAAAATAAGGACTCGACACGCCTAATTTGAAAATTTTTTTGCCATAAATTATTCGATTATCGGGCCTTTAGTATTGTGATTTCTTAGGAGCTTACTCGCTCGCACCTTTGGAGGAAAAAAAAAGGATCAAACTCTAATGAGAAATGCATTTCTAAACTCCTAATTAGTGAGTAAGCTAATTTAAAGGAATTATCCTGTAAATTATATATAGAAATACAGTTCTAAACTCCTAATTAGCCATCTCATAATTGTTAGTGGAGTAATAATTACCATTTCAGTAAATTCCCTTAAAATGAAAATAAAACTAATTTTGTATATAATGCAAAATATTCTCTTGGGGATTTTAATAGCTAAAACAATAAAATATGATGAAACACATAAAATTATAAAATGCACGACACCTAGACTTATAGTTCGGATATTTTTGTATATAATGCGAAGTATTTGTTTGCATGCTCCCTAAACTTTACATAGTCTGTGTCATACAAACTACAACAATATATTCTATACAAAGTACTACAATACATTCCAAAAAACACAGCTGCGGCAATTCACTCCACAATAAAAACTCATCAAAATAATTCAAACTCTTTGCTTTTGGAACTCATGTATAAAAACAAATCACCAGTAAAAAATAATAAAGATGACTAATATTTAAAGCTATAAAATGCATAATAATACCTGCGAGCATGGTGTAATTGCATCAACTTTGGCTTCACTTATTATTATTTACTCATGGCTAAACTAAATTAAAATATATATATATATTATAATAATATCATTATTGGAACATTGTTAGAAACCATAAGCAAATTTGGACAGAAATAAAATACCATAATGGAAACATAGCCAACATACTCTTTAACCAATACTTAAAACATGATTGGAAGTCTACCTCAACAGATGAGGGAGAGGGCGCAACAAACATGCTGACTGCAAGCCAGCATCGCAGCAGCATATGTAGTTCTACTTGTGCCGTCCAGCTCTATTATTTCCGGCGAATAATAGCAAATAATAGGGGCTTGCAAAGCACAAACAAGCAAACAGCCATGAAATAAATGAGTATATTAAGTAGATTATAACCCCAGATCTGCTGCAAACGAGCGGTGCAGGAGTAGAGGCAAATTGAGCTCACCGGCGTCTATGCAGAAACCGCAAAACGGGAAATCAATTTGGGACGAGCTCACAAGATGGTGCAGGAGTAGAGGCAAGCTTACCAGTTGAAAATGTGGGCGGCAAATGCAGTGTTCCGGCTGATCTCTCAAGGAAAGTGCATAGGGCAACCGATAATGAAACAAATACAGGGATTCAAACTTTTTAAATTTCAAATAATAATAAAAAAATTACATCCTCAAAAAATATATAAATATTAAGACCCGACAGGGGTGGGCAAAGCCCGCCGCCGTGGGCCGAGTACTTTCGCGCGGGACACGGGGGACCCTATCACTCATTTGTATGAATATATATATATATATATATATATATATATATATATATATATATATATATATATATATAGGTTTGGAATATATAAGCTCAAGCTTTTTTAAGCTTAAAAAAGTTTTAGTTGGTTCTCCCACAATACAAGTCGGAATTAGGCAAATAATATATGCACTTTATAGCCAAAAACGAGATCTACAACTTTCATGTTGAACATTTTTCCAAAATTTACATGGTTTAGCCGGAATCTGGCCCGAAAGGTTGCTGGCTCGAATTTTGAAATTTATTATTATTATATTCATTTCGAGCCAGCAACCTTTCAGGCGAGATTCCGGCTAAACCGTGCAAATGTTGGAAGAATGTTCAACATGAAAATTGTAGATCTCGTTCTTGGCTATAAAATGCATATATTATTTGCATAATTCCGATATATATTGTGGGAGAAATAACTCAAGTTTTTTTAGGCTTAAAAAAGTTTGAGCTTATATATGTTATTTTGTGTATATATATATATATATATATAGAACGAGAGAATGAAATACTCACCAGTGCTTGAGAGGAGGATATGGAGCACGGGAACCGTAATTCTTCAGGAGAATTCCATTAATATGTTGTTGGAAGGAGATCAAATATTGCAAACTAGTCAGAGATTAATTATATATCTATATATTTTGCCTCCATTACTAATTGGAAGGATTGCCTCTAGCCTCATTTATATATATACTAACTATCCACACGCAGAAGACAAAAGACTTTGTTCTCTGCCGACATCATTATTTTGACCTCATGGCAACCTATTAGCATTATCATCTTAGACCCTATCTGAAAGCAACCATATGTTATGTTGTATGGATACCAAGACATGAGTGTTTTGCGGCAGCCGACGAGAATGAAAGAGGCCTATGACACCAATCCAATGTCCTTCAATGCTTTAGTAAGGTCATGACCCAATTTATCAACAAATGCCTTCATTGTAGCACAAAAAGCAGAAATAAAACACCTTGACGCTAGAAAATTAACCCTCCCGGCACCCATTGACATGATTGAGGGTTCTGATTATGCACAAAAATAATAGTATCATAATCCTCAAAAGCCTAAAAAAACTTCTTCGGATTCCTAAAAAATAGTTTGACATCTAAGAAGGCATCTGAGATGTCATTTGAAACAAACTGAAACCCAAAAAAATTTCTCCTATTCTATGCTTTAATTTGAAATCGAGGAATTTTTCCATTTGGGAATTTATTCCGAGTAATTCCTAGTAAATTTGAGATGATAGGTCCCAAGGATTTCTAACTCAACAATAGTCAAAGCATCCCAAGCACTGCAAACAGGAATGTTGAGCGAGGAAAATTAGGGCAAAACATAAAACAGTGATGCCAAACTTAGAAAAAAAGCCACAAGGATTTCATTCTTACAAAGACGGTTGCGAATGAGAGGAATAGGAGCACAAAAGAAAAGCTGGACAGATGATTTAGATCTCTTACCTAACAAGGCTTCCTACTTCAGGCGCCGGAGCTTCAATTTACGCGAGGGAGCTATGATTCTGCATAGAGTGGTGCCTGGAGATGATACTCGAGAGAGGAGGCGCCGGAGATCGGAGCCTGGGGGTTGATTTGCCGGAGGAGAATCATGAGCACAGGAGAGCCAGAAGAGGAAATTAGGGCATTGAAAGAAAGACAAGTTTATCTTACTGTATTATTTATTTCTTTTAACTAAAATAAAAGCCTTTATATATTTATTGATTATAAAAATTGTTGCGAACGTGAGGATACAGGGATACAGCCGACAGACATACGCAAAACAGATTGCAGATTGAAGAGGGAACCATCAAGGCTAAGCCTCCGAAGAACAGCAAAGCTTTCGGGGGCACCATTTACATCCTTCCAGTTAAAACATTTCAGCAAAACCACCCATCATGATCAGAACCGCACTTAACCTTGTGGGACCTTTTGATGCAAATGGCTAAATCAGAAATAATATTGATAAAAATTTGGATTTAGTTCCTGGTTTTGCCATAAAAAACCCTTCTACAACTCTCAGCCCAGATACGCCAGAAGCAGTGTGCAAAGCTAGAAAAAGAACAGTTTTCTAATAATTTTACTATTTAGTTTAGCACAGTTAGCACATATGGCAATCTTTTGTTGCAAAGTATGAGAGCCACCCCTCATTCTCAAGAACCATATTTCCAAACAGGACACTGTTTTCTTTCTGATTCTACTATAGAATTCTCCAACTTCATGAATACTTCCCACTTAGCCACCTTGATAATAATCCTTCCATCTTATATCTCACTTTTCTAGGTTATACGTATATTATTAGCCCCTAGGTATCGCGTACCCCTTTCAGAAGTATAATGACAGTATTCCCTAACACCCACAAATAATTTATCAAAAAAAAATTAGGATCCACGAGTATTAGCAAAGGAGAGAGTTGGTGCACCGGTTGAGGTGTTGTCGTGTGACTTCGAGGTCACGGGTTCGAGTCCTGGAAGCAGACTCTTGCAAAAATGCAGGGCAAGGTTTGCATGCATTTCAACCTTATGGTGGAACCCATACCCGGATCCTCACTTTGCAGGGATGCTATGTGCACCGGGCTGCACTTGGTGAGTATTAGCAAGATCAAATAGCTCGCAGTTAATATGTAATATTGTACCATATCATCTCAGATTCTTTTTTCTTTTAACGGTATAGATATAAATACATGTCCAATCCTAATGTGTCGAGGTTATTAATTTCTGAGTGAATTTAAATCAAAATTAGAGATACTAATTAACCCAACATATAAAATTTCATAAAGATCAAAATTGACTGAATGTAGTAGTCCCAAGTGGGCCATGGCCATGGATGCAGGAATCTATACAAGAAAAAAACCTCTAATGAGAGAATAGCTCTGCTGTACCTAAAGATTATTTGTACACCTGCAGCGTTAATATCCTTGCACATAATAATAAGCAATATATAAAACCAGTATGCATTTTGCAAGAGGGGTGTGTATGAATCATCATTGGCAATTCCTGCATATAATAATGATCTGCAACTATTACTATGAAACAGACAATTGTAGGGGAAATGAAGAAAAGAGTAAATAGAAGACCATAGTAGCACACGGGGAAGGAATCCTTGCTGTAATTAACCTATTACAAAAAAGATTGATGGGCTCCACATGGAATCCTTGATGGACAGTGAATAATGTACATGAGAAAAAAATGAGAGAAGCAAAGATGAGAATGCTTAGGTAGATGTATGGACACACAAACTGAATAAAATTAGGAATGAGTACTGTATCAGAGATAAAACGGGAGTGACACCAATTGTAGAGAAGATGCGAGAAGCTCAATTAAGATGATTCAGACACGTACAAAGGAGACCATTAGTGGCGTTGTGAGAGTTTAGCTACTAGGCATGTTTAATGGGGAAGGGGTAGACCAAATAAGACTTGTAATGAAACTATAAGGAAAGTCAGGATGTGCTTAGGCATTAGTAGGATTATGACTAAAGATAGTGTGCAATGAAGACAAATGATCCATATAGCCGACCCCACTATGGTGGGATAAATGAATCAGTGTTGTTTGTTATTGTTTGTTGTTGTTGTTGTATAGTATAGATAATAATACGCATGCAATCCTAATTTGATATAGACATAGATAGCAAATAACCCTATCATACATATAGTTCAAGTTCCTTGTTTTCCAGGAGAAATTAAATCAAAAATAGGGATTACTATTTATTAACAAAATTCCATGTATAATGACCCTAGACCTATGAAATATAAAATCGGCAAAACATAAATATCAAAATTGATTGCATATAGTAGAGCCAGAAGCAGGTCAAGGATGCACGGATCTATACAAGAAATAAAATTCGAATGAGTGATTGATTAGCTCTGGTGTAGCTAAAAATTATTTCTACACTTGCTGCATTAATATCCTTGGCATAATAAGCAATATATATTCCAGTACCATCATTACACCACCATTATACCTATAAAGATTATTATTTATGTACTATGAAACACAGATACTTTCCCGAAGGCAGCGTACACGTACCGGATACGTTTCCGGTACCGGTACGTACCCGATACTCGACGGATATACCTATGTGGACACACTTGGACTTAGCACATCATTTTGCATATTGTGATAGGAGTATGTTTTTCTAGAGTAAATAAAGGTTGACTCTATGCTAAGAAGCGTTGGTACGTCCAATTAAATTGTGTATCTGTACCGAGTATGTTTCTGGTATCGGTACGTTTCTGTTACAAGTACGTGTATTGAACGTGTTGATTCAACGCAAATTATTAACAAACGGCTAACTTGTCTTGAGACTAACCGGAGATTGAAGATGTTGATCTCCAAAAATGAAGTTGATCTTCAACAATCAAGAAGAAGAAAAAGACTGATAAGTAGACATAAGTTTAATTTTCTCTTTTGATTACACATATAAGATGTTAAATTTTGTAATATTTACGAATGCTTAATGTTTGAAAACTTCATGTTATGTTGCACTGATTTGTGAACTTGTACTTCAAGTTATGATTTATGTTTGATGTTTCGATGTTTTGAGAAATATTTATTGCACTTGTGATATATAAACATATATTATATTTGTAATAACGTATCATGACGTATCCTTATTTTTTAAGTTTTTTTGCACCACCGTACCGGGTACGTATCGTATCCGGTACCCGTACCGGTGCTTCCTAGTTTATGTACTACTTTTGTACTTCCTTTTATCTATTTCTTGCACAAGCTTTGTATAATATATGTGTGAGTCCCCTCTTTATATAAATAGGTTCATTCATGACCTTGTAATAATATTTGAGCTTTTCCACTCCAACTTCTCAATATGGTATCAAAACATGAATGGCCCTTGACCTGATCAGAACATAAATAGGTTCATTCATGACCTTATATATAAATAGGTTTGATGCTCCCTCCTCCGAGTGAGTTGAGGTCAAGAATTCCTCCACCTGCCATTTGGATCGAGGCCTTCCTCCGTTGATGTCGACAACAACCTGCCACAAGTTACTACATCAAGGACCACCATAGAGCTTGATATATTCTCTGGCGATGACTACGCATTGGTTTAGTGTTTCCTGATCAGACATCTACTCGTGCTCTAGCATCAGTCGATTGCTTCCTCTGATTCCCACTTTATCGACAACATGTGTCTTTAATCAAGCCTCCAATCCGATCTATTGGGAAGACAATCGATTGCATTGCCTAAGTATTTAACATTTGTTTTTCAGTGGATTACCAAACCATTAAGAGGCTTTGTGCCACCCAGCGGCCACAGTCCCATCCATTCGCCAACATCTCATCTTCTGTCCTAAATGCTACTTCTCCTGCTGTTAAGGAGCTTCTTCGGAGCATTTACAATTAACTTACTCAACAGTCATCTCTATCCTTTACATCGACAAAAGGTACATCCCATAATGTCTCTTGGATTGTATATTTTAGTCCTCGAATTCATGTGACACATCAAGATCTTTTGTGCTATGCCAAACATTCTTGTCATGACGTCGCCTAGGCGTCCAGGCGCCCAATTGTAAAGAAGGCGTTGAGCGCCTTATTTTTTTAAAAAAATATGGGAATAGACAGCAGTTTCTGTCTATGATCGAATAGACAGCGGTTTTTACATAAACCGCTGTCTATTCTACCCTGAACCTTAGAATAGACAACAGTTTATATAAAAACCGATGTCTATTCGAGCATAGATAGCGGTTTATATAAAAACCGATGTCTATTTGAGCATATAAATCGCTGTCTATTTGAGCATATAAATCGCTGTCTATTTGAGCATATAAATCGCTGTCTATTCTACCCTGAACCCTAGAATAGACAGCGTAAAAACCGATGTCTATTCTATCTATTTTGGAAAACTTGTGTGCTTAATTAACACAGAACAATTATACAGAACCTGTGTGATTGACTGATTGTTATTTCTTACTCTGAAATCTGAATGTATGATTCATGTATAATACCTGTGTGGCTCACTGGCTGTGTTGGACTGTTGGTAAACTATCTTTCATAGTTTTAAAATAACAGAAACTATAGACAGCGGTTATTATAATAACCGTTGGCAATATGCCTTAGTTTTTTTTATATATTTAGTTGTCGTCCTGCGACTTGCTCGCCTTATTGTCGACTAGGTGTCCGTCTTGTCGTCTAGGCGTCCGTCTTGTCGCCTAGGCGTTCGTCTTGTCGCCTAAGCGTCCAGGCGCCCGGCGCTCGCCTTGATTCGCCTTGACGTCTTGACGGCATGACAAGAATGATGCCAAATTTGTCTCACCCAAGATTATACATGTTTAGAAACACAGTATTATTCTTCCTTTGTGATGTATGAACTACAGATGTGAAACATAATTAGTAGTAGTAGTCAGATGGAGAATAGGAATTACGTGCTAGGCACTCACCCTCCTGTTTTTGTCTCTATATTTGCCATAGATTGTCATCAACATGAAACATCCTCCCATTTCTAACCTTAGACATGCTCTGCACAATTGTAAATGTCCAGAGTTTGTTGTAAGCCATGTATTTATAGTAAGCACAAAATCACCCCCGTTCTAGGTTCTCATCAATCTAAAAATGATACTTTTTAAATTTATTGCAGTATGATATATGGAGACCTTATAAAACAATTAGTTCATCTAGATTTTAATATTTTTTCCAACCTTGATTTCAATATTTTCCAACTTTGATTTCAGTAATTTGCAACCATTATAGGTAATCACTATGGGTTAACTTGATTTTGTTTTCTTCATCAATGGTCTGAGGTTTTGTACATTTTTTGTTCACTTGTCATAAAAACTCATACGTAGCTACCCACCACTTCTAAGATATGCACTGATACTTGCTATAAAATATTTACATCATGGATTTCAAGAGATTTGTACTTATTTAAGCATTATTCATTAGATCACACGTTTTTATACACCATAAAAATGATGTGAAAAGAAAACTATTGTCATTCACTTGACGTAGCCGATCACTTGGGCTCTGTTTGATTGAGTTGTTGTTGATGGAAAGTTGTTGATGGAAAACTGCTGATTGGAAAAGTAATGTTTCTCGATAATGGAGTTTTGTTAAAAATTTGTGTGTGAAATAGAGTTTGTACAATGGAGTTTTGGAAATGTTGTTTTGAAATAAAACCGAGTTTTGAGTGAAAAATTTTTCCCCTAAAATAATTACCAACCACAAAATATATGGAAAAAAAACATTTTTTATCATAATACGACACAATTTTATATCCCAAAAATCTGATCATTTGCATGTCTCATTGGTAACTTGGGTTCTGTTTGATTGGTCTGTTGTTGATGGAAAGCTGCTGATGGGAAAATTGTTGTTCCTGGAATACAGAGTTTTGTGAAAAAACTGTTTGGGTGAAATAAAGTTTGTAAAATAGAGTTTTAGAAAAGTTGTTTGGAAAAAAAACAGAGTTTTGAGTGAAATTATTTTTCCATAAAATAAGTACCAACCACAATATATGGGAAAAAATATTTTTTATCATAATACATTAATACGACAGATATTTATATCCCCAAAATCTCATCATTTACATGTTTCATTGGTAACTTTTCAGGTTCAAATCTACTATTTTGGTAATTAGAACAACTACAAAATCACAATTTGCATAATTTTTTATATGCAAGTCAAAATCACAGTTTGTTAACAAAACATACACAGATTTAAATGTGAGTTGTCATTTTCTTTCATTCAAACTCCCAGCATTTTAATATAGCCGGCTGAATTTTTCAGCATCTTCTGTCCCTACCGAAAGAAAAAAAAAACCATTTCAAGCAAATTAATTCCAATGATAGCAACTGTATGCTATGGAGATTTGATTACAATGTCAGTATATGAAACTCAGGTGGTGTTTCACGAGAGCAGAATCAGAATAGAATAATAGGAGAAAAGTCATGGCTAGGTTTAGGGTTCTAATGAGTCTTCGAAGGCATTTCGTCTCAGCGGCAACATCGGCCGTCTTCATCCGAACCTCCACCATCTTCGCTCCTCGGGTTAGGGTATCGCGATCGGGTTAGGGTACTCTCCTGCTTCTATGCTTCCAGTCGACGATCCCCGCTGCTAAATCATCCAGTGGCCTCATCATTCCTGCCACTGTTGTTGCAGCGAAGAACTCAGAGAGGTCGACAAGAGGGAAACGAAGAGCGATGCGCGGGTTTCGCGGTCGGGGTAGGGTATCGGGAAAAAGAAGGGGAATTGATGGTGGATCACCGGAGGTGGCCGAACACGTTTTCCGGTGATCGCCCAAGATGGAAATGGGGGAATAGGGGGCTATATTGTGGAACTTGGCGAGTGGAGAGAGGAGATTGTAGGCCGTCTAGGAAATGGGAGGAATGGTTGAGGGCCAGGCAAGGAGTATTTGTAGAATGGAAATGAGGGTGGATGTGGGGGTAATGGCAGGGGGATCGAGGGGAAAATTGGGGAGGGTGGTCGGCTGTCTTTGAGGGGGATGAAGGTGGTGGCCATCCAATTGGTGGAAGAATGAAGGGGGGAGAGGAGGTGGACGACAAGGTGGTGGGGGTGGGGGATCCAAGGCTACGTGTCCGGAACTCGGCTTCACCACCGAAATGACCAAATGATAGCTTCTATGCTTCAATCCTTCAAGGGAAGACTGTTGTTAGGTGTAAATAGATCTTCTCAGTAAAACAAAACTCTCAGGGTCTTGTTGAACGTTACAAAACTAGATTGGTGGTCAGAGGATATACGTAGAATGTCGGGATTGACTATCAGAAAACCTCTGCTCTTGTAGCAATGATGATTTCCATTAGAATTCTGCTCTCATGTGTTGTTTGCAAAGGGTGGAATCTCAATCAGTTAGTTGTGAAGAATGATTTCCTCCATAGAGATTTGGAAGAGGAAGTATACATGACCATGTCACTGGGTCTTGTCATTGAAGGATCTGAGGGAAAAATTTGTAGGCTGAAAAAGGCTTTAAATGGCGTAAAACAATCTCCTAGGGCATGATTTGGGAGGTTCCATAAAGCCATGATGACATTTTGTTGCACTCAGAACAATGCTGGCCATACCTTATTTATAAAGCATAGGCAAGGAAAACTGGTCACTCTTATTGTCTATGTGGACGATATTGTCATAGCTGGGACCGACATGAAGAAGATCCAAAGTCTGAAGACAAGATTGGCAAGAGAATTTGAGGTAAAAGATCATGGGAATCTCAAGCACTTCCTAGGCATTGAAGTTGTGAGATCCAAGTACGGGATTTTTATCTCTCAGAGGAAGTACATCCTTGACCTCAAGACAACGGGGATGAGTGGGTGTAGACATGTTGATACCCCAATTGAAGCTAACCATGGATTGGGGCGAGATGACAAAGAAGTTGTTGCGAACATCACTGGTTTTCAACGACTAGTAGGAAAGCTTATCTACCTATCCCACACTCGCACAGATATCTATTATGTTGTTGGGGTTATCAGTCAGTGCATGCATTCTCCTAGGTCTCACATTCTCACCATATGGATGTTGCTCATCGGATCTTACGATATCTCAAATCCTCTCTTGTGCATGGTGTCTTGTTCACCCCAGGTAAAGAGTTAACCATTGAAATTTTCACAGATATTGATTGGGCGGGATCAGTTGATGACCAAAGATCCACTTTTGGATATTGTTCCCAGATTGGAGGTAATCTGATAACTTGGAAAAGCAACTAAACAATATGTTGTTGGCAAGTCTAGTACTGAAGCGGAATTCAGAGCTATGACTCATGGGATATGTGAAGGAATGTGGATTCGATCCCTTGTATTCGAACTTGGGATTTAAAGCAAGGACCCCATCAGGCTTTATTGTGACAACAAGGAGACTACCAGCATTGTGCACATCCTGTTCAGCATGGCCGCACTAAACATGTAAAAGTTGACAGACACTTTATCAAGGAGAACATACTAAGGGGAGTTGAGAGCAGTCCATTTGTCCCCTCTAATCAACAATTGATTGGTGTTCTAACTAAGGGATTGAGCTAAGAATTTTTAGGAACATTATGGGCAAGTTGGGTTTGACAGACATCACAAGCCCAACTTGAGAGGGAGTATTAGATTTTATGGTTTAATAGCTTTTTTCCTATTGCATTTCCATTGTAATTGTCACACTCCTATATATTAAGGAGTGTCCTCTGAATGAATTAATAAAAAAAGGTGTTCTGATTTCATTAGTTTACAAAGAGAAATAATCTTGCATGTGTCAGCAGCATAAAGCCAGTTCACCAAAAAGATCATGGAAAAATATTCAACAAGGAGATATACTTAAAGACAGATTCCTAAATGCAATATACACCAACTGAAGAGCATATACACATAACATTGAGAGAAATGGTTGCATTATTATCATGCATTTTACATGGAATTTAGGCTTCATTGAATACCTCATTTAAATAATTGAATAGATTGCAGCTTCTCATCCAATCTGGCCATAAAAGAACTGACAGCAACAGTATCTAAGATTATCCAAGAAGATTCAAACAATTCATGACAGTACTCAGCACCAATCTCCTCAGCAGCAAATCTAAATGACCTTCCAAATGAGTTGCCTTGAATAGCCCCAAGTCGTGGCTTACTGCAAACCCCAACTATCAAGACTTTTCCAGGCTCATTTGCCAAACAAGCACAAACCATAGGCTTCATTTTCGCACTCTTCTTTTTTAAAGCATCCATCAGAAAGTAGCAGAATTTAGTAAGAGCTTGTGGGTAATGAAGCCGCTCAGTATCCACGGGATCTTCAAGCTTTACCCAGCGAAATTTTGTGCGACTTCGGATAAATCCGCTCTTTGTTATGGCGGCGCTACCCTGTCTAAGAACAGCCCTTTGTATCTCAATAGCATTGTGCATTCCTTTTCTTAGATCATCAATATTGCTCAAGGAAAGGGCAGAGTAAGCTAGCCAAAAAAATTCACCCATTGATGTGTCTTTTTTTGTCCCTACCAATGATTCAAGCAGTGCTGTGACCCCGTAGACAACATCAGCTGCTGAAAATTTTGAGCAATACCCATGGATTCTAAAGAAACTGCGATAGTAAAAATCTGTCAAGCCATATTCGGGTAAAAAATGGTCAAACTCGTCTTTCATTCTCTGCTTGACTTCCATACTCATGTACTGGAACTTCTTTTGGCAGTCTACAAGAGGGAAACCCATTCTGGCAAGTAAGAGTTTGAGTTTCTTTAGACCGTTGTCATTCCAAGTCTTCAATTTGGTTGCAATATAAGAAGAACAAAGCATTGAATCAAACAAATTCCACTCCCTTAGAAGCATAAGCCGCGGTTCATCTTCATAAAAAATCCGAGAATTCTCCGGTGCCTGGATCTGCGTGCCATCTTTTAGTGTCACTGAGGTGACCGATTCCAGATTTCCCGAGATGTTTATATACTGCTCAAGCTCCATAAACCCGGATTGATACCTCTCATTGGTTAGTCTTTCATGAACAAACTGATCTGTGAGGGATACACAAGCTAACCAGAGCAGCTCATTAGTGTTTTTTCTCAGTAATGAGCAAGGTCAAACATCAAACATCCAGAAGGTTTTCCATGAAACGTTCCCAACTTGTAATATTCAGCCTTCAGCTTCCCGTAGAGCTTGATTGGGTCCGACGCCGAGGCGTGTGAGAGCCGGCGGCGGCTCCCTCTCTCCTCATCCACCTCACTTTCACTGTCATCATCACTATCACCTTCTTCACCGATCTCGTCATCACTATTCAGATCGGAGGCGTTAGCCAGAGCTGATACATCAAAATCGTAAATCAAATCGGCTTGATGCTCATCTTCATTAGTATAAAGGACAACAATCTGATCATTCTGCTTGCTGATGTTGTGGAGGTGTATAGGACGGTGACTATCAATGACAAAGACACGGATTTCTGAGCTCAGCTTGAGAAACCTTAGGAGGTCACGATGACAACCCCAATTGATGAGGAGCATAGATATTCTCTCACGGGATGCATGCAAATTGAGACCAGAAACTTTTTCAATGTCGTTTGAATGAGGATACGGGATAGACAGAGTAACGGATGGAATCAGACGAAAGGATGTGGGTTATGATCTTTAGGGCACAGAGAGAATCAGCATCTGATGCGGATGGAAAGATGAGTAGAGGGGAAGAAGACGATGCAGATGCGGCGTCTCGGAGCAGAGAATAGAAAGATTCAAGTCTAACCTCCCTCACCATATTCCCTGTTGTATAAATTTGCTTATTGCTGTACAGCGAAATAAAATTTGGTAAGGAAAATGAACCTAAATCAAGACTTCCACTGAACTTCGTACCTGGATGGCCTCACTGATGTAGAAATCTACCCGGCCGAGAGGGAGGGAAGGCGCCGGCGTCTAATCCGACGGAGAGAGAGAACAGTTTCGTCGTGGACGTGATCCGTGGGAGAGGATCGGGGTTGCAGCACCACCTGCGATCGGCGACGTGATCGGAGAGATATGACAATGGGTCGGCCTTGATATCGTATATAAACGCAGATCGAAACGAAGGGTGAGAGAGAAGATCCAGGCCGCCTCCCGCTCGCTCAACCCCGAGGCCGCTTGATCCTCCTTCTCTGCCGTGTTTTGAACTGACAAGGGCCAATTCTTGCACTTCGCTGGTTTTAGGTCTTCTTCGAGCAGCCTCTTCCGCGAGCTGAATTCTTCCTCTTTCTTTTCTTCTTCCTCCTCCGTTTCTTCTTCTGCTCGGCGTGGAAACAGAATTCTCGCTGCTCGCGATTAAAGTTTCTCCCCTTCCTATCGAGCAGCCTCTTCCGCTTCGTCTCGTTCTCTTCTCGAAGGAGACAGATCGCGGTTCTGGAGGCCGACGCCCGGCGGGAGCTGACGGTAG